>JAGWCC010000012.1:1308620-1962930 GCA_022651775.1 Drusus annulatus | reverse complement strand
GATGACCTTTGTATTTTCATGCCTCGGGAGTGAGTGAGCTTCTCAGAATTATCTCCCATCGTAGTATTTAAGAATTCTTCATATTATATCATCAGATGGTGGCTTCTGTGCCCTAGTGGTTATAAAATGTGTGTTGAAATACATTTAATATCGACAAATTGCACAATCATATTAACACATAGAAACTAAACCTAATAACTAGCGTTAGGAAAAACTTCAAAGTTTTGGAAGCGTTTCAGGAACTGCTAGTTCTTTAAAATGAACCTTTCACGGTGAACTCTTCTGTTGAAGTACTGCTAAAATTTTGATTTCAGGTCGGACAAAGCTTTAATTGAACCCGTTAGAAGTGACGGTATGCGTAGCGCAAACTATACTAGCGTCATCTAGGAGGGAAATATATTAGTATAACAATTATTATTAATAAATATTATAATCGAAACAAAACTCGAAAAAAACTAGTGTCCCACGCTAGACAAAACAAGCAAAGAAATCAAAAGCAACTGTCACAAGTACGTCGAACAGGAAGTGCGGGGAATGAAGACCTAAAAAATACTTCGAACTACAGTTGAAGTATTAAAGTAAAGAGCTATTGAACTGTGAATGGTGCGATACTACAATCGTGCGAAAGAACGAAGAACTAAAATTGAAGTTTCGAAGTAAACTACAAATAAACATATGAGTGGAACTACCAACCTCAATTGAAGTATTTGTTCAATGAACAATGAAGGAAGTTGGAACTGCCGCCAAAAGAAGCAGTTCTTACAGAGCGGTCCTAACGCTACTAATAACTTATTATATTACTATTGATTTTTATTCTCCAAAAATAATATTTGGACTATTTTTATATTACGCATGTAGAGAGTTGTCAAAGATCAGAAAAACTGGGAATTATGGGAGAATTTGATTCAACCTGGTAAATAAATAAATAAAATTTCGAAAACATGTAATCTTCACTCCAAGATCCATTTTAAAATACCAGGAAAAAGTGCCCAGCCAGGAATTATTAGGGAATTTAAATACATATCTGTTTTTGATGTAGAATAAACATCTTTTGAATAAACCATCGCTTTGTTTTTTTTTTCACTAAACCAATAAAATCACTGTCTCGAAACTTAGTTGCATTCATCCACCTCTTTGGAATTTGCTAATACCCAACTGCAGTTTATTATCTAATAACTATAAGATTTAACTTGCCAATATTCTTTATTCGATTGCACATTGGTGCTATGTATCGTTTGCATTTTCTAGAATATGTAGAGAGGCAAGGTCCTCCGTCCAGAATAATAATAGCTGCATATGTCTTGACCCACAGATAAACTGTTGACACACCCAGAAAATATGTGGGCGCGAATCGAAAATAAGAGCGTATATATCAGCAAATATTATTTTTATCTTATTTCCTTTTATATTTTTTTCATGTTATTCAACTAACTTTTTTACTTAGCAACCGATGATATGAAAGATTGTTTCAAAAATAAAATAATGAATACAGATTTCTTCGAAAACATTAAATTAACACGATTACATACAAAGTATTTTTATATCATTCTGTTGTAATTTGTTTTTTTTTGCTAAAAACCTTAAAAATGTACTTTTGGATTTATTCCATTGTTTGTGACAATACACAAATTTTGGTGAAAGAGAATAACACTCACTCGCGCTTTATTCTTTGTGACAGAATACAAATCTTTACACAGAGGAATAATAAAAAAGCGTAATTTAATCTTAATGTAATAAGAAAGGGGTCAAAATTAATTAGTGTGTTGTACGAACAAATGATGTCTCCTTATTAGTGGTGCAATGGGTTAAGCATATAAGCCTGAAATATGAAACTGTATTTCTTTTTGAACTGAAAATTAAGTTTGTTTGGGATCTTTAAATGATATTTAAAAAATGAATATTTTTCATCTTGATTGATTGATCTTTGTTATCACATCGGGTCATCTCTCTGAAAATGCTGTTCACGTACTTCACGAAATATACCAGTTTGTACGTCTCTGTTTATCTTCTCTTTGTTTTCCAAAGTCAAATGCATTCATTTTCTCTGACCCATGTTAATTCTGATTGCTTTCGCCACATTGTATGTTTTTTTCTGCTTTTTTGTATGCGTTAAAGTTTAGTGCCTCTTCTATAGATAAACAAGTCAAATTTTTCCAAGGCTAGGTAGGATAGGGAAACCAGTAGGTGTCTTATCAAAACTCGAAACCCACAGGGGACAAAAATGAGTTGGTACAGAAATTTATTTAGGTTTGAATCTTAATATACAGTGATATTGAGTATATTTTCCACTTTGGATGGCATATTTTAGTTTAATTAAAATTCAATATATTGTAGGAAAGTCAATATAAATTGAATTTAAAAATATTTGCGCATAGTTAAACACATTCGAAGGTGGATATAGAAGTCCTAGATTATTTTAATTTCATTCCTAAATATACGCTATTAAATTTTATAGCTCTATTGAACCTGGGGTGGTCGTAGATATAACAATCTAAAAATGTATTTTTGCTGCTTTAATCGTGTTTATTACCGATATCGAAATAATATTAAAACGTCTTCTGTATGTGAGCGTATGATCACACCATTTCATTGTAAATGTACGTATGAAATGTATGTTGGTGCCTTGTTTTTCACAAATTAAAAGGACATCACGATAATGCTATCGCATGAATGCAGGAATATTATAAGCCACATGCAATACAAAAGTGTTTTTAAATGTCGTGTTTCATTGTGTGGCTTGCTTTATTCTGCAGAAAGATCTTAACTTTTATAATCGGTAGTCACTTTATTTGCTTACTTCGCTTGAGATATCAAAATCTCTTTTCGGAATCTTACTATCCCTATAAAACCGTTGATTAAAATAGTTGTTTTAACCTAGAAATTCTAGACAGAAAAGCCGTACAAGTTTCACGAGCTTGATGCTGGGTTAGATTTTCTGCTGTATAGTTAACTAACCAAAAGGGGGTTCTAACGTAACCCAAACAAGAGTTTTGTACAATATCTTAGATAGAAAACTACTGAAATACTATGAATATACTTGTCTCTAAGTATGAACAAAAACAAAGTACCTTAGACTATGTCATGAAAACGCTTTAATAAGCAAGGTCAAGTGGGGCAACTACGCACCCCCCTTCGGATCGCACATTTGATTTTTACTTTCAGGTACAGAAAGATTAACATCTATTAACCATTGATTCATATTATAATTATATACTATTTTTGGGATGTCATGGGTAGTAAACCATGATTTACAATCACCCCTGACCAGTGGCGGCTCGTGAGTTTTTAGTGTGCTAGACTGGTAAGATTGAAAAAAAAACGTCATCATTGATGTTGTTTTAGCCGAAAACATTTTTTTTTTTTCGAAATTTCAACTTTTTGTATGAAGATTTTTCAGAAATCCGTGCAGTGCACCACCAAAACTGAAAAATCCTGAAAATCTTCATACAAAAAAAAACGAAAAAAAAAAACATTTTCGGCTACAGCAACACTAACAATGTCGTATTTTTCAATCTTAGCACTCTAGCACACAAAACTCACGAGCCGCCACTGCCCCTGACATCCCAAAAATAGTATATAAGCCATAGAATAAGAACAACCTGTACTAGTCTGAAGATGGCCGTTATAGGCTGAAACCGGTCCAGTCAAAAAATAAAAAAGTAGAATAAAGTTATAAATTTGTTTTATTAAATCATTAAAATGGAATTCCACCATGAATTAACAGTTACAAAATTAGAAATAATAAAATAAAATATATGTTTATTCCCATTGTACTCTTCTATCTTACATAACAATTACAACAGTAATAATTACAACAGTTCAAACGTGTTTTTAAACGCTCCTGAATAAAATGTCTATACGATCCCAATCGCTAGACCTTATTAACCAAACCGTAGTAGAATTAGTGAAGAAGATCGAGCTTCTTACCTCCAAGGTGTCGGACCTGCAGCAAGTGATAGGTGAGCAAAAACAACTCATTCATTTACAAGATACCTCCATTGCCAAGCTGTGCGCGAAGGTAGTTTCGCTCGAAGCGGCCGTCCGTACGACACCGGCGACACTGGAGGGCCAGGGATCCGAAACCAAACAAACACCAACTACAAGCGCGGTTAAACTGCAAAAAAAAAAAGAAGTTCGGAAAAATAAAAATAAGAAGTTCAACCTCAAATCAAAAATATTGTCTCAAGCAGGCATAACTGAGCCTGAAGACGACAAAGTGGCTGGGTCACGAAAACCCGGAAACCACGGATTCGAAAGCCTGTCCCTATCGTCAAAGGGACCAAGGCCGACTCGGCACTGCGCGCAGTAGCCCGTAAGTTTTACGTTCACGCCTGGCCTTTCTGTCCAGAAACAAAGTACAAAGCATTGCGGATTTGATCGTTTGCCAGGGCATCAGCCGAAACCAAGTAGTTGTTAAGCTGCCCGCGGCAACTACAGCTCTTGCCCAAAATTGGGGTACCCGAAGAATCTGCGGACAAACTTCTTAATCCAGAAGTCTGGCCCGCCGGAATTTCTTTAAATAAATTTAGATTTCCGTATTCGAGCCGGCAACAAACAAATACTACCCTGGCATAATGGCTAGATTAAGACTCACCTACCAAAACATTAGAGGTGTAAACTCGAAATGAATGAGTTTACAAACGAACTTATTAGCCTCAAAATGAGGACATTATTGCACTGACAGAGACATGGTTGAACGCTCTCTGTCCAAGACGCCGAGCTATTCGACAGTAGGTACGAAGTACATCGGTGGGACCGAGCCAACCCGAGTGCGAATGCACTGGCGGCCGGTGGCGGGCAGTGCCCAGCTACTCGAGGCGGCGGCGTATGTATAGCTGTAAGCCGTGCGTGTCACAACGTATTTACGACTTAGAAACCGAAAGCGAAAATATTTGGATAAAAAAATTACCACTGCGAACAACTTCACTGCGCTTATATGTGTAGTATATTTCTACTGCACAGATGACAGAGACACTCGTATTAAATTTTATGAACATATCGATAATAAAGCAAGTTTCCTGGCCAACAAAAAACATTATAATTATGGGGAGATTTTAATCTGCATAACAAACCAGAAGATGTTTTGTTAAACCACATTTGTTTTATTAACTCCAATGGACTGCAGCAACACAATTCAGTGCTAAACAAACACAATAATATGCTGGATTTAGTGTTAAGCAACATAAATATTTGTAATGTGACATACAGTGATGAACCATTAGTTAAAGAAGATCCCCACCATCCTACATTAGCCATCTCGGCAACCTTGTCAAGGACGCGAGGCAGCAGGCGTGGACGCGTTCAAACCATTACCGAACGCCACTACCTTTTAATATCGAATAGGATCCACTTCAACAACATTTCATTTCAGACGAATCAACATAAATATGTGTCAAAATATATTGTCTCACTTTGATTGGGATCATCTATATATAATGAAATCGGTAAACGAGGCTGTAGACTATTTTTATACTGTCTTAATGATTGTATTTTGATTTATGTGTACCCTTAAAAACCATTAAAAACTAATGTTGACTATCCGGTATGGTTCGACAAAAGTATAATTGATAAAATTAATGGGAAAGAATCACTTCGCAGAAAATTCAAGGTTACTAAAAAGTAAATCAGATTACTTGTTATTCTCTGCGAAGAGATCCGAATTAAAAAAGAGATGTCTTTAAAAAAGAAATTGTACATGTGTAATATTGAAGATGGGATCAAAGACGACTCCAAAATTTTCTGGCAATATATTAGATCACAAAAGCGGGCGGGGGTTCTCCAATTGACTCATGAACGCTGATGAAATCATACAATGCCCCCTATTAGTTTCGGAAAAATTTGCGAATATTTCAAGTCAGTATATAATCAAATGTCCCCAAACCTAGATGTCGAGAGTCTCCGGCAAGAGGTTCCCAGGAACACAGGTTCAATTTCTCTAAAGCTTAATTAATCCTGAGGAAACGAAAACTTGCATCCGAAACAAAAGCCCGACAAGGCCACGGGACCAGACGGCATTCCACCATATATTTTTATTAATCTGGGAGATCAGTTGTATAAACCTATTTCATTTTTATTTAACATTAGTATTTTAAATTCAACCTTTCCCCGATCTTGGAAACTTACTAGGTAAGCCCAATACACAAATCGGGCAGTAAAACAGATTCGCAAAACTATAGGCCAGTGGCGGTATTGTCATTACTTCCAAAGGTCTTTGAATCTATCATTTTAGAAAAATTAAAATACCAGGTAAATCCGTTTCTTGGCGGAAATCAACATGGTTTTTTGCCAAAGAAATCGACGGTGTCTAACCTACTTGAGCTCTCACAAAGAGTGGCAAGAGGACTAGATGCGAAATACCAAACAGATGTGATCTACACAGATTTTGCTAAGGCATTTGACCGAGTCGATCACGATATACTTATAAAGAAGATGCACAAAATCGGGTTTGACGAACCTCTCATATATTTTTTTGTGTCCTATTTAAGAAACAGACGACAATATGTTTGCATCGACGGTTATGAGTCTAGAGAATTTACTGCATTCTCCGGAATACCACAGGGATCAAATCTAGGGCCTCTTCTGTTCTTGATATTAATCGATGACTCACAAGAATGCATTGAACATGCCACTCTGCCTGCTTTTTGCCGACGATCTGAAGTTGCTCATGAGGATTTGCACCGGCGAAGATTGTATTAAATTACAACTAGACTTAGATGCAATAACTGCGTGGGCTGACGAAAATAAATTATATTTTAACACAAAAAAATGTATCTATGACATATACGCGCTCAAAAAACCCTATCAAATTTAATTATAAAATAGGGAATGATTTATTGTCATCTATAAGGTCGATCAAAGACCTAGGGAGTAGTCTTTTGATCCCAAACTTACGTTTTTCAGACCATATATTGCAGTTATCCACATCGTGCTACAGACTGTTAGGGTTTGTTATAAGGTCTAGCAAACAATTTACCAAGCCTGCAGCGATGACTTCTATGTTCAACTGCATTGTAAGGTCCAAACTAGAGTACGCCTCTGCTGTATGGGCCCCATACCAAAATAAATATATACAATTATTGGAACAGATCCAAACAAAGTTTCTCAGATATTTGTATATGAGAATCCACGGCGTCTATCCAAAATTTATGCATCATAAAGATTTGCTCTCCGATACGCTTTATCAAAGTCTCCAGTCGAGAAGGAGTGGGGCCCCTTGCAGTAACAGCGTACAAAATATTGAATAATTTGATTGACAATCCATACCTCCTGGAATGTTATAAGTTGTTTGTGCCAAATAACTACTGCCAGGGGCGACATCACGATCTGCTGTGCATTCCACATGGCAGAACAGACGTGTTGGCTCAGCACAGCATGACACGGGGTATGGTATTATTAATAACATGTTCTCTTGATATCTTCAACGTAAACCTTGAAGATTTCAAGAGACATGTTAAAAATATCTCTTAATTTAATTTAATATTGTTACTTCTTGTGTTTTGTAAATGGATATATAGTCTGTAAAACACAAAAAAAAAAAAAAAAAAAAAAAAAAAAAAAAAAAAAAAAAAAAAAAAAAAAAAAAAAAAAAAAAAAAAAAAAAAAAAAATAATATGCATCCGCTCTAAACACTCAAATTGTTTGACAACTTTTCCATTCTTAGGGGTTCTTCATCTACCAGCACCTCGTTCTCCTTTAACTTAAAAAAAAAACAGTTTTTTAATTATCATTCCTCCTATCATTAAAGTCATTATGACTTCTCGGTCTTATCCACATATGAATGAACATATTTTCATTGAATTTGTCAACTGGTGCTGGTATGTCCTACATAAAACAGTATTTGACCTTTTTTAGGGCATTGCTTTTCAAACATAGCATAAATAAATCTCCTTTACACGTCATCATATTATTTAACTTATTCAAACTGATTTATTAATGGCACATAGCCTTGCCATTTACATGCAATATGTTAAAAAAAAAGCATTTTCTTAAATTGAAACAAAAAAATTGAAAGCGTATAGAATGGATAGATATTAATAATAATTAATGTGCATAATTAAAACTAAAGATAACTTTGCTTTGGTACTATGTTATCTGAGTGGTCTCAGAGGATAGACAGCCAAAGTTAACTGCCGTGAACAGATTAATCAAAAATAAAACAACTTTCTACTCGTGACATGAATTATTTTTCTTAAAACGGCACGGCAACATGATAGTGATAAATTTAAATAATATTTTCCCAATCTGACGAATATCAGTGTGATGGCTTGTTGTTGAATTGTATGAATTATGCTTTGCGTATTGTTTAAAATTCTATGACGTTCTTAAATTATCTATATTTATTTTTTTCCTAAATAATTCCCTATCTGCAATAGTTATTTTTTCTCTACAACTAAATTGTTCATCATTCGTGTTTTTAGCACAAATCTATTTTAACAACACTTTCGACGTCCTTCAATATGATTCTTATTTGAATATTAAAACAACGCCGGAAAGGCAAAAGGGCTGAAGCACCGTTTCGGGTAGTTTACACCAGAGAGCTTTAAAGTATTTTTTTTTTTTACAGTAAAATTCATAAGTCTTCAGTACCTGGTTAGATTTTGAAAAAAAAATTGACTCAGGTAATTTAGTGCTCATATTGAGTTAACAATTTAAAATGCATCGTACTTTTTGATTTAATAGTATTTTTTAAGGTCCATGTAGAGACGATTAACTTACACGCGTTCCCAACTGAGTCTAAGATAGAAGTTTTTTGTTTTGTTTGTTATATAATTTGCTTAAAGAATAGTATACACATAATATATTTACTTGCAGAGTGAGTTGTTTACTTTGCCTATCTTGGAAAATGCATTACGTTCTTTTTGAATAATATTTTGCCAGAAAATTGCAACTACACAGCTTTTCTAAGCATCATCTTATGACTGGTCAAAATCAAAACAAAAATATTTGGATCTCTGACTTTGTTTTGGTGTTTAATAGATTCCACCAGATTGGTTAGTTAACCGTCGCGCCTTCAATTTATGTAAATTTCTACCTGCTGACCTACTTGAAATTGCTTATCGGCAATCAAGTAGCTGCCTGGCAGTCATCAAGTCAACATGTAAAAAAAAATATTTACCAAACTTTTGCTTAGTTACTAATGCTAAAAGTCTGATTTAAATAGAAACCAGACTTGTGGCTGGCAAAAGTTACAAATAATATTGACATCTCTTATGTTAAATACATTTTTCAACACTGTCAAAAATGCTGAAAATAATTGTACTGGTAAACAATGTTATAATAGGTTCAAGAAAATAACTTATAACTCACCCAAATATTGAGCTATTTTATTAATTCTTTTTGATAATTGAACGAAATCATTTTATTAAACAATCAATTTTGTTAACCTTCATGGTCAAGCGGTTTAGATCCTCTACTACAAATCCAGAGGTTGCGGGTTCAAATCCCAGCTTGCGCGTTTAAATTTGATTTATTTCACATGTGTAATATTTGATTATAATGATGATATTAAATAATATATACTATATTTGCGGCACGTTCCAGAGTGGTAGATACTCTCATTATTGCCCTGGTGAAAGACCACCATTCAGAAACGAAACGTTGCTTGAAATGGCCTAAGCCGTGTTTGGTAACCAGATCTGAATAACCAGTTACTTATCCACCTTCCTCTTTCCTCCTTCTCCCCACTCTCTTTAGCTTCACAACATACCCCAATTGGGGAGGCCATATTCCCACTAGCTCCGGATAGTTGTGAGCAGTTGTAACTCTTGTGCGGTGTTTATATTAAAAATAAATTGAAAATATATGTATAAGGTACTTTGACAAAGTTTTAATTATAGTCTTGAACTATCAAATGGTAATCTGTTTTTTAGCATAAATTATTAATTCCAGTTTGGAGTGTCAAGGGTTAAAGTGTAGATAAACACCCTTCTTGTTTTGGCAGTGAGCTAGGTCAATTGTCACGGAGCGCGTCATCTCGGCGGGAGGTTGTTTTTAATGAATTGGAAGCCAAGCTTTGCCTCCCAATTCAGTGATACAAAGCACAACTTGCCAGTCGGTTGTGTGGCCACCCCTTTGTATAAAAAGCAAAGCAATTTGCCACTACAAACAAATAAGACATTAATTTACAAATTGGCATTTGAGTTAAATTGATATTTCAATTCTGTATTCAAATTGTATCACGCCATAGTGATTTGATTTGATATTTTTTCATTGTGATTTGAGAGGAAAGACTGATTTTGTAATTTATTATTTTAATCTATAAGTTAACTCTTGGTTTTAATTGTTTCATTGGCAATTGAAATCTAGCAAAATGTGTTACCAGTGTCAAGAAATAACGTACTCGCTCCTGAAAAGTAATTATAATTTTTATATTTATGGACGAGAATATGTACCTATAAAGTTTGTGGTTGATTGAATTCCAAAGATTCTGATTTGAACCCTGTTTTGTATTTTGAAGCTCGAATTTGAATCTCATTTTGTATTCCAAAGTTTCATTTTTAATGAATGCAATTGAATTTTCCTTTGAAAATTTATAAATAACTTTTTTCCGTGTAATGTGAGTTTGAAGGTTTTATTGCAACAAATTGAAATTTGTTTAATGTGATTGAATGAATTTTGTACATCACGTGTGATCAAGATATGCTTTTCATTATTTTGGCAAGGTATTTTGTGTAAAGCTGTTTCCCATCAAAGGGGTCCTAAATGATCCGCGAATAGGATTAATTAAGCTTAGACAATTTACATTATTTTTACTTGCAACATTGAATGTATAATGCACATATCTTTCAACCCTCAATTCCTGTGTAGTAGAAGATGCTTTGTGCCAACAGATACTGTGATATCTACAGTAATAATAATGCTTTGACAATTTATATAGCTCTATTTTTGTTGAATATCACTCCAAAGGCAACTTCTAAACAGTCTTCTGCCAACTGAGTGAATGCTCAAAACGACATTCAAACGAATTGGAATACATGGGGGTACAAAAATACTAAGAGAGAGGCTCTTTGCGTGTATGGAAATGCATCTTCATAATATTCCCCCTTTGTTTATTGTAGATGTTTATAGTTCTAATGGACGTTTGTTTGTTTATTTGTTTGCAGATATATATGCATCTCTACCACTGTCCCTGATCCAGCAAGACAAAAACCTCCGTAGCCAGTTCCAGGAGGAGCTGTTCAGCTTCGCCCAGTCGGCTTCCCAGTCGCCCACCTTCAACCACTCCGCGGCCAGCCTCTACGACACGGCCGAGTTCCCGGAAGTGAAGCAGGAGGAGGAGGAGGATATCAGTCCTCCCGACTCCCCGCAGAACTCTTGGGGTCAGGCGCCGGCCAAACCCTCGCGGGCGCAGCTGGCCTCCCGGCTGCTAAACGAACTGGATCAGTGCAAAGAAGGTAGGAACAAGTCTTTTGTTTGTAATTATATGTGATAGCTGTTACGCCTTTCAATTGCACTTATCCAAGGAAGACAGTCACTATTAATGTAGGACTGAATGCGGGGTAGTCACTAATAAAAAATTGACACTCCACAATGGTGTGCTGACACCAATCCTGATGGATGGCAGTGAAGCATGGAACTGGCAGAGGAAGGATGAAAGTTGACCGAGTGCTGTAAATACGAGATATCCGAGACGTATGTGTGATAAAACTATGTATGACGTGTCATAAATGTGGAAATCAGGAAAGAATGTAAGGCAGATGTAAGCGCAATGAAAAGGATTAAGAAAGGGATGTTTTGATTGTTTGGACATGTGGAGCGGATAAACAAGGAAAAGAGTGCAAGGGAAATAAATTATGTGAAAGTGATTGGTAGAATAAGTCGAGGACGTCTGAGGAAGACGTGGCACGATTAAGTAAATCATAAACTTGAGTCGGGTAATGTCAAGAGTCAAATAACAGGATATCTATGAGACAATGTATGTATATGAATGAAGCAAAGAGTGTGTGCTGCGACAGAGTTAGCATAGGGGTCCATCATCTCTGCCTACCCATGCGCAGAAACGACTTGATGGTTAGTTAGTTCAGATTTACACAGGTTACGAATAAATTGACAATATTTGACTTCTCCCTACTCCCTTTATAAAGATTTGAGATTGTTGCTTGTGCAATAATGTAGGATTAGCTTGTAGAAGATTTAACCCGCGACACCTGAGTGCCAACCTGACGCCTTGAACTACTCAGCTGCTAGTTAGTGCCATAATGATGTTGCTCGCTTTCTGATCTTTTCTTTAGTTAGTAGCATGTATCTACTTTTCCTGACTTTTTTTGTTTTCATTCATTTGAAAAAAAAAATTATCAACATGTTTTTGTACTGCAAAATCAGAAAAGAGTCGGAGGTTCCCTCACTATCTCTGCATTTTGTTGTAAAAATTTTAATTCGCTTGAATTAATAAAATTATTATCCAACCATATTATTGTCACACTAAGAGCTTATCTGATACCTTCTTTACAATTAATGTCCCCAGAGCCATCTGTGAGTTTCAAACTGAAACTAAAATCTTTCGTTCAATGTTTATCATAACACAATCACAGTTGGTGTGAATCTTGGCTAATACCCGTTGAGTCATTGAATTAACTTTAAAAAACGCAATTTAAATTTATTATTATTGCATTCGTTCTGTACAAAAATATTTACAAAATATCTGCATTGAAAGTTTTCCATTGGCATTGCGTAGTTTTGTCTTGGAGTTTATCGAGGAATATTAAAAGTTTATCAAGATAGAAATATCAATAATGATACATACAAGTATCATTATTGATATTTCTTTTGGGATCATCAGTTGATATTTTTCTTTTGAAAGAAAACGAATACGGAACTCTTCGTCTGTTTGAAAATCCATGATGAAAATACAAGGTTTGTGTGTAAAATGTTAACTACTCTAAACCAAACATTTTATTCCCTTCTGAATGTGGCTTTACTCTCTGTGTGACAATGTAGCTAATCACATTTTTAGTACCAGGCGGGAATTGGCACATCAGTTTATACTGTTTTACAAGAAGTACCACCTTAGACAAAATATATGATTTAATGTTGGGCAGTGTTAATATGTGGATATTCTAAAAGCTTGAAGCAATTTTGCTTTAAAAATAGGCTTGTTTATAATTGTTTATGGACCCTAAGAACTGGGAAGGACAAACTTGGCTGAACATAGCGGCTATTGGAATTTATTCAATTCAATTCATTATTTATTTATTTTAAAAACATTACAATAAACAATTTCAAGGCGTTTTTAAAGATATATAAATAAATGTATATGGGGTGTACTAAAAACAGAGTACAAAGCATATATACTAAAACAAGAGAAAGGTAAATTAGGGATGAAAAAGATGTACATTTTCTAAGATTTTATAAATAAACAAGATGGATAAATAATATACAGTAGTTAAGCAAGCATCAATAAAGCTTGCTGTTTAAAGGCAGTTTCACTGACGCAAAAAATGTCAATATCCGAAGGAATTCGATTCAACAGCAAGAGTGCCTCCCCCCACCTTATGTTATGATTATCATCAGGTAATAGTCTTTGTAGCTTCAAAGCCTATGTGACTGGTATGAGTGCAAATCCACCGAGTTGTTATAGGGAGCCTGCAGGATGAATATTGCCCTAATGAAAGTCAACCTTCGATAGAAAATGTCTCTTGAAGAAAGTCCTAGAGAACCGGTGCAGTTCACATTAATGACACTATACATCTGTTTTAACGATGGACACTGCAACGCTGTCCAAAACCGGTGAAAGAAGTTAAACTAAATTGAAAATATTTCTATCATTAGTTTACATATTGTACACAAATACAATGGATATATGTTTTTGAGATTTGTTTAGAATTTTCGCGACAACGAGCAAAATGTATAAGTGACCATAAGTAAGTAATCTTTAATTACGTTGTACTTTTAACCCGAGCATCATTAAGTCTTATCTCTCCAATATTACAGGTTCAACATCTGAAGTTGCCGTTTCGTATCGACTAATATTATATTACTTTATCATGCTATAATGCATGCTAATTTATTTTGTTATTTTTTAATTTTGTGTTATTCACATTCGCTATTGATTTTGTTGCCAGGTGATACCAGATAGGTAGGGAAGTGAAAGTTTCTCAATTAGATTAGAGATTCTCCTTCGTGGCAGATCGGTAAGATGCTTGGCTCTGAGCCTATGGCTACATTATTGAATGTTGGCAATAAATAACTTGACATATCTGGGAAGATTTGTATGGTATCACCCCGATGAAATAACTTTAGCTATGGCTGGTTATGAATAACCAGCTTCTCGGAATATTTATCACTAACTTCCTTCCTCTCCCACGTTCCTATTCCTTTATCTTTACCATTTACAAAGATATTCCATGTTTCTATTTTATGACGTTTGCCTTACATTACTGAAATGGATTTAGCTGTATTGTTAAGATACTCCGAGAAACTAGCATCATTGATCTCCTTGGGACCGGTGCACAGTCGAGAAACATGCCAAACACTCGCTCAACACATGTACATAGTTGACATTTGTCACATGAGAATGGGTCGTTTCTACCACTCGTTCTTTTGTATTCAACAGCTCGGCTGTGGAATGGTTTGCCGACCTCTGTGTTTCCTCCCTCCTACAACATGATTTTTTTAAAACCCAGCTTCACTCCTTTCTTTCCTCAAAAGACCTTGGAGTAAGAATATATATGGAGAGGTACCCTTCCGGAATAGAGTAGTCAGTATTGTTGACTTTACACTGACTCGGATAGAAAGAGACTCGGATAGAAAGAGACAAAGATATGTTAAAAGAAATTGAATAGCCACATGGAATTCGGACATTTTTAATCAACATATTTGAACATATTAATCGAAACAATATCAATACACCATTAAAATGATTTATACAGTTGAAATATCCCACAAACACTAATAACAGAAAGTTTTCCTAAATAATGCTGGAAGCATTTTGTTGATTTTATGTCTTTATAACATTAAAAATGTAAAAATTCTAAAGTTAGATAAAAAATATTTAAAACTGTTGAAATACCTCTGAAAAGTGATGTTTTATAATCTTTGTTTGTCTTATTTGAACATTCACGCATAGCACATATCACCATCATGTTCGATTTATTTGTATAACCACTGCAAGTTTTTTAATCAACACAAATATAGGAAATAACCTCAAAATCCGTTGACGTAAGTTATGCGACTCGATGATGTGAAGTTAGCGTGGACGGAGAACATTCTTAGATATTAGAAGTGTTACAATATTATGGGACGACTTTTCTTGTCTCTTTCTCTTTCATAATATACGACGTAAAAATCCGCAGAAAGTGATTTATCGCAAGTTTGTATAGGTTGGGTAAAAATATTTAGCTATACCTCGTTATATCGGTAGTCCAAGCAAAATACCTTCTAGTAAGCATCCCCAAAGATGACAAGGGATGTCTAAGAAAAACGAAGCTTAGTGACCACCAAACTCCTCTATCCTTTCTCCTTACTCTCCCCTATTCCTATTATATTCCACTGTGATCATGAACATAAGCTAAAGATCCTTTTTCCAACTAGCACCTTTGCCATTTACGCTAGAATAATTCACACATTTATATCAAGTCTAATGCCTTCGGTCGATACAACTTTTGTCATGTTGTCGCCCCTGAGCTGACAACACAAATACTCTATAAAATATATTAATTTAATGTTATGTGCTCAGAACAGTTCTGAAGGATAACTGGCTGGCAATTTACATGGTAGATTTTTTGCCAATGAGAGAATCATTCCTATTGCTTGCCGCGCTATTTTATTTATGATGTTGAGTCGACCTCGATTTGGACCCGCCCAGATTTGCTAAGGGATAAGCAATTCTTATCATCCATTTGGCATTGTCGCTAATGCAGTGGCGGTCGGTGATTCTTTTGTAGAAGGGATGCTGTACAATCAGTATGTATCTACTATTAAATATACAAATCTATATACTATGGCCCACGAACAAGATGCAATTTCTGACAAAAATAGTCTGTCAAATTAGCTCTATAAATCCTTTACACTCCGCAACATCATTCAGATCAAAAGCTTCCTAAATGTGTCTTTCGTCTAAATGATATTCAATGTTTCAATAATTCGGCTTCATTTATTCAACCCAAACTGTCAAAATAAGCCACGCTAGCAAATTCATAAAAAAATCCACTCGATTCGAGATAATATTATGTATGTTATTCTGTGCATTATACCCATAAGCATTAAAGTCGTTTTTTGTACGTTGGATGCTGTTCACTAATCCGTATACAGCTTTCGAATACCTTGGCAGGCGGTACTGAAAGCGCATGCGCAAAAGTGGTATATTTTGGAGCTTTGTGGATACGGATTGAATGATAGAATCCACGGCTTCTATCTCTGGTATCTGTGCGTTCATAGATATTCGGGCATTGAGGACGACGTTTTCATTTATTTGTATTAGTGATGTTTACGACTAGAAAAAATAAATCTCAACCGTTTTTTACTCTAAAATACAAGGGATGCTGAGCCTGCTATGCAGAGATCACAGATCCCTTAACCAATACAACTTAGTCTGTCTTCTCGGAGGTTCCACCTTAGCCATTTTCTTGAACCTCTGGTAAAGGTGTATCGATCAAATTTTAACAAGATACTTTTATTTGAAGTAAACATTTCCTTTTTGGATATTCAGGGTTGCCACTCTGAGAAAATCAGTATCACGGGAATTTAATTGAATCGAGAATTCTTCGTTGTTTGAATTCACGTCACAAAAAATTGATTAAACGCTAAGATAGGATAGTCGGCAATAAACGGGAGCCCTTTTCTAAAGTCGAAAATTGCAAAAAAATTAAAAAGGTGATGATTCCTGATTAGGTCCAAGAAGACATCCTTGGGTAGTGGCGTGCCGTGATATATTTTTTCTATTGCTTTACAGAAAAAAATGTATTTTTTTGTATTTTTACATAAGCATCTGGAGATTAGTACGTATTTGTATTCTTTCACTTAAGTATAGGAATTTTAAAGATGTATTTTCGGATTTTAAAAACCATTAACGCCCTCCTCCCTTACTAGCTGTAAAATTCACCTAAAAGTGTTGTGCATTAAAACATGGAAGTCGATAGAAAAATATATTTGTTTAAGGTGGCAGAGCTGTTTTTCGTTTTTTTTCGATTTTTAGCTTAAATCTTCGATTAAATGATATATTGCGCAATACTTTTACCTGCATTTCACCAGTAGTAAAGAGAGTATCCTTCGTTCTAATGTAATTTACCGGTTTGCTTTCTAAAATTATCCGTTGCCAACATTTATTTTTTGCATTTATTGGACGTAGTTATGCAGAGAACATCCAACCCACAATTTGCCAAAATCGAGTTCATGTTTTCCTATGGATACATACAAGATTTATATCTGCTGAAAACATCCAAGCTCCATGTGCAATAGATTTTCGGTAATTATTTTTTTTAGTAACGCACATATTTGCAGATATTTAACTTAAATTGAAGTTTAAAAACATTATAAAATGTAGAATAACATAATAAATACATTTTTTTTAATAAACACATAGATAGATTTTAAAATTACCTATTTATAATAATGCTCATAAAGAAGAAGAAAAAAACACTGATATTCACTTTAGAAATGCCGATTACGCATATTGATGCTTTTTTATCGTCATATTTTCAAAACGCTTTTTTCTCAGTTACATCTTTTTGGAGTTAGATGCTTTCTGCATAGCTACGTCCAATTTACTATCCGTTTTTAATATTGTTATTTATTTGTGTTTGAATAATATTACTCGTGTTGTCTAAGGTCTTAGGGGTCAGAGCTGCACTGATAGTGCCATTTGTCAAACTCGAAGAATTAGCGTTTTTTTGATCTAGCACTGATACACCCACAGCTGTCTGCAGCAATGCGGCTCTTACACGCAGTCAGTTCCTTTCACTTTCTGCAGTATTCAAATTCTCGGCCAATTCCTATAGAATATTTGTATGTTAGCCTTACACGGTCCGTGGGGTGATTGATTAAGGTTGAACTGTACACCGGGCGCCACCTGTCACTATTTTATTAAGTTGCGGCCCGTGCCCGGTTTTATAATTGATATGAAGGTTTCTTTTACAGTTCGCTGGACCCTTTTTATGACGTAATACATTTCGACTCAGTTCGAGACTTGGGGAAGTGGATAGGAATTTTACTCAGTACCATCTTTTCTTGGGGTTTTTAATTCAGTAGTGATTTAAATTAAAATAGTATTTAGGATTACAGGTGATGTACTTTGAACACAACAGTACATCATATTTATAATTTAAAATAAATAAAGACAAGTTTCAAATTCCATGTAAAACACATGAGGGTACCCTTTCAGTCATCAGAGGGTGTAAGTTTTACTTAAGCGTTTTCCGCTCACATACCACCCTCCACATTTCCAACGGTTATGAAAAAGGGTACCCGGATACCCTTTCAGTCACGTAAAGGTTAAACTGTAAAATGGCACCTAATTTGGGAATGTTGAGGTTTGTAAAAGAAATCAATTGTTAAACAATTGCAACATGTTAGAAGTTAGCGAACATCTGATTTGGTGTGCGATTCGTTCTTCTTTCTATTCGTTTTTAGTTCTTTTTATTGCTTTTGTACGATTTACGTGTAGTGACACGAGATGCATGGTGTTATGTAAACTGTTATCACGCTTTCAAAATATAAGTAAATAAAGTTATCCACCATGTTTTTACATCCGGTTGTGTAATTGAACCTCGATCGAAATCACTTCTTAAGGCGGAATTCGTGCTGTTCTCTGTACCTACTACCTACAGCCCGCTTCGTTAATATGTGAATGCCAATGCCAATCTGTCAGATGTACACGCTTAAATGCCTACATATAAACATCGATTTTATAATCAAATCACAATATAACGTTTTTGGTTTAGCCACAAATGAATTACCAATTCGCACTGTGTATCGGAATGAATGTTTTCGGGATATAATCTGTTTTTAAGAAACTGCAAAGATTTTTTTCATAAACAAAAATATGAAGCATTAATCTTTCCGTGTCTGAAAGTAAAAAAAATAAACGTACGATGCGAAGGGGTTAGACGTAGTTAACCCATTTGATCTTGCTAATTAAAGCGTTTGCATGACATAATATAAGTTTGTTTTTGGTAATACTTAGAGAGAATTGTATTCATAATATTTCAGTAATCTTTATCTAAGATATCATCCGGGATGACATTAGAACCCCCCTCCTCTTCGAAACGGGAGTGTTAAGGGAAAATAACGATCTCATGAAATTAACCCTTATAAAAAATATAATGTAAGGTTAAAGATAAGATAATAAGCTACATACTTTTTTTAAACTGACCATAGGTCCTTTCAATTGCTGATAAGCAATTAATTGACAGGACTATAAAGAAGATATTTTTTAAAGTGTTGTCATTACTAAAAATGTTTAAATATTTGTTAAAAAAGAAAGAAAGTTGGTGTAACATATATGTTACACTGCCAAGATAAGGGTCACTGAATATTAATATTTTGAATGTTTTACATTTTATTATATATGTATTATATACTCGTATACTACTAAAAAGCATTTTTTAAAAGAAAAATATTAGAAAAATGTTTTAAAAAATCCATTCAGTAGGTATGAAAACAGTTTTATTTTAATATTTTGGAATATGTGAATAATAATAGTTAAAATGCGTCTTTTGAAATCATAAAAAAGATCATAATTTTATCACTTTAAATATAGTGATGTTTGACGGATGATTATTTTTGAACTAGTTGCACTAAACATAAATAATTATTTGTTTAGCACTAAGATCTTCAAAAAGTAATTTCAGTTATAAAAATGTGTTGATTTAATTAATTAAATTAATTAATTTCACCCGTACATGTATGTCCGCTCGGTTCTATCGGATGAAACCACCGTGCGTCGCTGTAGCGTTTTATGTATCAGAATAAAATAATATTGTTATCATATTAATTTTCCCATGTCCACAGCAATGGATCATTTATTTTAATTGTGACAGCAGTGTCAATATAATTAAATTCATATCGCACATTTTTATAATTATTATTTTTACGGACTAGTGCGAAATAATGGACATCGAGTTACCTGTCGTTAAGCCTTAACACTAAAAAATGACGATAAACGCAATTACGTTACACACGTACGAGGCCTGTTCGAAAGAAAAGGTGATTTTGAATTTTCACGGGCTGTGTACATTCGATTATCGTTTTTTTTGTTGTTATGTTGGTACACATATGTTTATCATATGTTAGCATTATCAGCCATTTTGGATTAGTGGTTTGTTTTTGACAACTGGAAAGGTTAGTCACGTTTTTGTGTGTTCTTCGATTTTTTACTTTAGAAAAAATGGATCCTTAATAAAAACATACTACAATATCAGTAAAAGGTGCAGCTTGAAAACCAGCGAAGGCCTATTTTTTAACGTTTCAATAAAATTGTAGTGTGCATTTCGTAAAGAATTTAAAACATCACTGTTTAGGAATTGTATTCACTGGAAACTTGAGACATTTTTGTAACTACCCATATAGAATTAACAGATAAACCATTTGTAGTATTGCTTGTATTAGAAAGCCAAAAAGTGTGTATTTTTAGGTGTTGAAAGTCCAATCACAGCAGCGAAATGTTATGATTTAAATTATACTCTGTCAGAGAGAGAACATTTTTGATCGAAAATATGTTGGGGCATGTGCATCTATCACAAATACATATTTTTAATTCCCTTATTGCCATTCGTCTCCGTGTGTTGGTCTAGACTGGCTCGATCTGCAGTGTAGCACTTCTTTGGCATGGGTGCAATCCGCTTAGAGTGGCCCGCCACAGGTTTCTTGTGATTTTTAATGTATTTTAAAAAATAATTTTGAATGCTTCGATGAAATTGTCAGATTTTGATCTCCATTAGCGACCTCCCGCGCTCAAAACCCCAGTTTGCTTCAATTTCGCCGAGCGAAAGTCCGCAGACGATATTATCTCTATTTAAAGTCCTTGAATATTTTCCATTTGTCAACCAACTCTACTGATAATGCACGCTATAAAGACAGAATTCGCGTAATGTGTTTTCTTCCACTAGTTGGCATGCAAAATTTTAACGCGATCTCGCGTTCTTACCGATGAATTTAAATTAAGTACTTCTTATTTTGATCGATTCTATCGCCTGTGATTCCTTGATTAATGGTTCCCGGATTGACATAATTATTTTTAAATCTTGAAACGCTACGAAATTTTATCAAAAACCATTCGGTATATTGAAATCTACGCGTGAAAATGTGTGCCCATAGCTGTCTCGATGTTTTTATTGTAGAAAGACACCACACAATGCTCTGTTGATTTGACAGATTGGGAGTAAAAAAAACTCTCGCAGTCTTTTTTCAGCCCATGGCAATCTCGAAAACGTTGCCACTGTGGCTGGTGACGCCAATTACTGGCGACACCATTCGGAGGCTGCTGTTGAATAGAAAAAGGCCACGGGTGCCTTTTGAACTCTGTGAATGCGACTGCAAGGCCCAAACATAACGGAGAACTAAAATTCAATCCGTGGTGCTTTTACCTTACGTTACTCAAAAGTTAATGTTTTTCTTGCGATCGATGTTGTTGATTAATCATAGAATTTTAGAGGTTGATAATATACGATATAAACGAACTGACAGATTAATGCGTTTTTCTTTGATAAATCTTGTTTTTTAATCAAGTCATCCTTCACAATGTACGCCACTTGCCCATGCATACAAATGACGGTAGTAATAATCATGCCTTCTATCTTTAAAACACACTACCTAATGTATCCGAGTTTATCTGTAACTCTACGTTGATTATCAAACCAATCAAATGCATGATTATGCATATCACAAACCAAATCACACAAAACAATGACACATATTTTGATATCGACATAATAATATCTCATAGCGCACGTGTCATTAAATTGTATTTGCACTATCGAATCCTACTGCGTATCTTCTTGTCCAATATCATCGCTCTTAAACGCTGGACCACATAAGTCGTCTATTTATTGGTACAATCTGTACGCATGTCGGACGTTGTTATGTGCTCAGATGTTTATTACCTTTGCATGCCAATTGTCATGTTATTTTTGTCAAGATATGTCATTTTTATTGTTGCCATTGCGTAATTGAGATCATCGATGATGTGATAAAGCCTTTAGGAATGCAGTAGTTGTTATTAATTAACTAGTTATTTACCTGTGAAAAGGCACGGCATCTAGCAACTTGACTTGCCATGATGGAATCTGAGAAAAAAAATAACAAAAAATATTAGTTCTCTATTGATGACCTGCAAAAGTAAGTCATATGAACGCACATTTCAAATGTTAAATAAAAATGATCGTCCGGTAAAATATATTTTGTCTGAATTTGAAAAGATTATTTTTATAAGTTGATAATTTTCTCAACACATACATCAGTCCCAATTTTGAAAATGTGACACTCGTACACACGCACAACGAAATTATACTGTAAAATAATTATGCACTATTGTTTATCAAGGGAATGTCTGGGCCTCGATGGGGCCCTCGCCAAGACATCAAGTACATAATTCAAATAAATGTTAACGCCCAGATCAATAATAAAAAATACACTGCACTTTAACATCTCATTCGTTGTGAAGTGCACGCCCTGGGTACGGTAGTTGGTCACTACTCACTACGCTACTGTGGAGTGCCCTTTATAATATTTATGTTTTATCCTTGTTTTATCCAGTTTTCTCTCGATTGAGTGTTTATTTTCTTCCACGTGTACATGTTGTTTTCTGAGCTGGCAAACCGGTTCAAAGACACCTGTGCAAAATAATCCCTTATAGCTGTTGACACGCCGCTTGTTGGTATTACAGACTAAATTTAGACATAAAGTAATGCAAATACTTGACCCATTTCGCATGCCAAGCAGGTTCCGCTAATTGTTAAAAATGACAATAATTATTACCCTTTTACTGCTGTGTGTTTTAAAAACTATTGCACTTTTTCCCTATCATCATCATGTACGAATATAATTATGAAGATACCTGTGTATTATATTAATGATTGTATGTTGTATTGTTTTCTTTGTTCTTTATTGTTTTTATTTTTTGTGTGTGTTTTATGAGTTAGTTGATACTTTATGAAATGATAATAATAAACAGTAAATATAACATTTGTTCGTATCCAGTCAAGTTACAAAGTATGTATTATTTATTCGAAATATGTAATGTAGCTTACGTTTGCAGGTCATTATTAACATTGTTACGGTCATTCGAAATTCTACCATTGTAACCTTGAAGTAAGAATATAAGAGTATATGGAGAGAGAGAGAGAGCTAAATATTTTTACCCAACCTATACAAATTTACGGTAAATCACTTTCTCCTGGGTTTTTACGTCGTAATCCGCGAAAGAGAAAGAGACGAGACAAGTTGTAACATAATATCGCACCACTTTTAGGTATTTAAGCATGTTTCCGTCTCCGGCGACTCCGCCCACTACGTTTTGTTATGCTACATAACTCAACGGTTTTTAGGTTATATCCTATATTTTTGTTGGTAACAATACTGTGAAAGGGTGGCTGCACAAATAAACGCTACATTATGTCGGCATGTGCTATGAATGGATTTAAAAGGGTATGTCCATGAAAACCCTAGCCACGCCCGAGTCGGGAAAAATCAACAAAACTCACTACACTGTTTCGCAAAGCTATCCCTCCCGTATATTATTGCTGATATTGTAACAAAGAAAATGGTTACATGCTTAAGATTTAATATTTCTATCAGTAAGTAAAGTGTCCAATAGACCGAAGCTCTCGGAGGCTGTTATCCCCAGCAGTAGAACACCACAAAGTTTGCAATACCTGTTTGTCGCGAATTTAGAATATTATTACCATTACGAATTAAATTTTTCCATCAAACCAGTAGCGTCCTATGTCGGTCCCGCCTCCCGTAGGCCATCGGTGTTGCCGGGCGGTTTTCTAACCAATATTGCAAATTCAATCCGACGATATAGTAAATGCTAGATTGGGAACGACAATTCAAGCGAATAGCTGCTCTTTGTGTCCAGATCTGAAGTGTTGCCAGATATTATGTAAGCTTTCTCTTCCTGCCCCGCTTCACGACATTCCTCAATTGGGGAGGCCATGGTCCCACTGGCTCGTTTCGTTGATCTCAAATCAATTTCCCAACTATATGACCGCCATACCAACCAACCATAAGGGCAGAAAGGGTGAAAAATTATGGAACCTCACTGTAAAATAACACTGTCAAAAATTGGACTTAGCTTTAACACTCCCGTTACGAAGGGGGGTTATAATATACCCCGAACGAAAGTTTAATGCGATATCTTAGATAAAGATGACTGCATATTACAAATATTCTTCCCTCTAAGTATTACCAAAAATAAATTACCTGAGATTATGACATAAAAACGCTTTGATATGCAATATCAAATGAGGTAACTACGTCACCCCCATCGGATTATACGTTCGATTTTTACTTTCCGGTACGGAAAGGTTAAAGATATTTTTTTTATCAAAGCATTGACAGCGAGCAATTCGTTGTAAAATAAAAATGATTGGACAGTTTTCTGTTTTTTTTCCTTGACGGCATCGCCCTTCGGATCGTACGTTTGATTTATTTTTATTTTAATGTAAGATTAAGCAGAGACACTTTTTTTTTTAAATATGAAAACCGCACAAGAGTCCCCACTGCCATTTGCCAGTTGGACTATACTATCCCTAATTAGGGTATGTTGTGAGGCTGAAAAGAGTGATGATTAATTACCCGCGTAGCCTCGTTGTATTAATTTTCTTTTGCACGTGTTGTAAATCAAATTTCAGGGTCAAATTCGATCGAATTGTTTATTAGCGAGGGCGTACCTAGTTTATCACCTCCTTGTGCTTTTATTCAAGACTTGGAACTTATTAATATTAACTTGTCGCATTAATAACTACTGTAAACTTACCTGCTTAGTAATTAGTTAATAAATTATCATTACTAGAATAATTACCACGCCTCGCCCCGAACTATTAAATGCGTACTGCAATTCTACAAGGGTGTGTCAAGATTGGTGTACGTTTTATTTCATATCACCCCCAATACATGACAAGTTGTTTTTTTAATAGTTAATACCGCACGAGTCTCAACAGCTCTCAGCCAGTGACACATGGCATTTCCAATCGGGGTATGTTGTGAGGTTGAAGGTAGTGGGGAGGGGAAGGAGATGGTGAAGAGGAAGGTTTGGAAGTACCTGGCTATTCAGATCTGGTCACCAAACATGCCTAAAGCCATTTCAAGCGACGTTTTGATTCTGAATGGTGGTCTTTCACCAGGGCGATACTTGGAGTATCTGTCACTCTGGAACGTACCGCGAATATACTATATATTATTTTATATGAATTAAATGTGTTATGAAACGTATGACCGGTCGGTAGCTGTGTGGACAAACGCGTCGGATTCTCACCCTGGCGTCGTAGGTTCAATTCATCTGCTGGCTAAGTCCTCCATCATTGCACAAGCAACATTTTCCGCTTATTATGATGGTAGTAGAAGTTTTTCAAATATTGTCAGGTTATTCGAAACCCGTGAATGTTTGTCTTTCTTTTTAAGAATAGAAAAATAAATTAAATAAAAGTTGTTTGCGCACACCGGGTTTGAACCCGCGACCTCTAAATGTAATGAATACACTACATCTTATGGTACAATAATAGATCGAAGTTTTCAATCGCCATTAAAAAAGGTAGCCGACATATTGGTTTAAAAACATGTTAATTAAAATTAATATCACTGTTATTTTTTCACGAATTTAGGTTTAAATGCTATCTTTAAGCATTTTTAAAAATACGTTACTTAGAAAACCTCATATCTGCAGGATAATATAATAAATAATAAATTATCAAAAAATAGCTGCATTTTCACCTATGTGCGATTCATAACTTCGAATGATTCATAGAATTGTTAATAATAATACTATTTGGCTGATTTATAAAGCGCCATTTTTTATATAACCTCGAGGGCGTTTAACAAAAAAATTGTCACCGCGGTTGCCGAACCTCTCTTTTGATAATATCGTTTCGACCCAAAAAAGTAGATCGTTGGCCTAGAGAAGCGGTCTGTCACAAACCTGTCTTGCCTTTTCTCAGGCGTTTGTCGTTCAAAAATACGCACACATTTAGGAACATAACGCGCTGGCCTTTCCACAAGTATATTTACACTATCTGTCGTGTCTGGCATTGCTTGGGCTTATGGCTGGTTTGGAGTTAAGTTTTGAGGTTTTGGGTTCTAGTAAACTGGGTAAAATAACTTCAGAGTTGATATTTGGAGCAATTTCCAATACTACTTGCTCCTCACGCAGTTGATGAGATTTATGAATTCGCTCATCCTGCTTGTGTAAGTCTCTAACGAGGTAAAGTTGGAGGAACTTTGACTCTTCATTTGGTAGAGGTGGAAGCGACCCTATGAGGTTGTAACCTTGCACGAATCATACGGTCAGTCTCCTTTACAACGTTCGCCCCAAAAGATGCCATCTGGAATGCTGAATTGTATCCTTTTGGTGGCTCTGGAAATACGTCGAGTCGCACATTTCCTCCTGTTCAACTTCTTTCAGCATCAAAGTCGTTGCAATATAAAGTCAATCTACCTATTGCAACGATGCCACGTCTGGCACAATCAATGTACGGTCATATTTGAAGGCTCCTCGATGCCACTGGTATGTTATAAAGGGTTGCCTGCGGCTAACAACAGCTCGCCTCCTAATACCTTCTAAGGGTGTGTATTTTAGTTTGGCAGTTTCATTCTGCCCCTGATCTCCTGATACTTTCCAGAAGGGCCTCTCGTTGTTCAGTCGTCTTGGCCAGATAATGGATCAGCTCTGGTTTTTTCCCGAAGAATTGAAACTTTGAAAAAAAAAAAAATAATATTTTCGACTACACCACCAAGAATGTTGTTTCTTTAATCTTAGCATTCTACAAAGTAAAAAGTCACGTGCCACCACTGTTCCTAGGCGTTTGTTTACCCTCAAACTTTTTGGTGTTTTTTAAATTAAATAAAATTGCTATTATTAAATCTAATCATTTTTTTTTGGTAATCGAAGTATCTTCAAAAGTAATAAATAAAACAAAACATTCAAAATGGTTGTAAGGTATTTGATTTTGGCAATAGGTGATCGTGGGTAGAGAACGTGACCGCATGATCGGCCGGCAAAACATATTGACTGATAAATTATTAGTTGTTTTATGTCTCACCTTAATAGCGTGAAAATCACCAACCGCTACTGGTTACCGTTACCAACGTCGTTCAGAAAATCTTCAACACAGCTACCTGTATGTTAATAGGGGCGCATCGACGAAGATACGTCAATATTGATGAAACCATCGTATTCAGTTTTTAAAAATAGGTATCGTGTCTGTATTTGCGTACAGTAACCCTTTCGATGCCACGTCATTCCAAACCTTGACACGATTAATAATTACAATCATGTAATGCAATGGTAATTAATTACTTTGTAATAAACTGCTTTGAATATCGTGAAAATTAATGGAGGCAAGATCCTGAGATGGACATTAAATAATTCACAATTGAGAAAATATACCTTCTCAAGATTGGCCTTAATTTTATAAATTATCTCACTTTGATTGGACTAGTTAGAATTTATCATTACTGTAACGAATCAATGTTACAATTCGCCATGTTTTTTTATAGCTTCGTTTTGGATAAATTCATATTGTTGAATCATGTTATAAAATTTCGTAGTAGGTTCGCTAGCTTTTATGCTTCGCACCTACCTAGTTGTTTTCAATGCAAACTTTAAAGTATTATATATTGAGATGGAAACGACATTGCGAGCTGACGATAGTTGCTGACAGTGGCGGCTCGTGACTCTTGACTGAACTAGAGTGCTAAGATAATAAAAAATGACATTATTGATGCTGGGTGTAACCGACAATGTTTTTTTTTACAAAAAAAAAAATTTTTATGTAAAGATTTTTCATTAGGGTGGGACAGCGCCCCACCCAACTGAAAAAATGAAAATTTAAAAAAAGTTGTCGGCCAACACCAATAACGTCGTACTTTTCAATCTTAACACTGGACACTCAAAAGTTACAAGCCGCCACTGGTAGAGGTGACTCAGAAATTCGCAGCAGAACGTTCTTTCAAATTTGATTCTTTCGAGTTTTCCGTTTGCGGGGGTGGGTGTTACAGATGCATGTTCAACATACTAACCGGTTAGTAGCCGAATGGACAAATGCTTCGGGTTCCCACCCAGGTCTCGTGGATGCAATCCTCGTTTATGATCAATAATACTTCACAGTCCATTATTAGGAGCGCCTTTCAAATAATAACTCCACCTTTGTTAAATACTCCACTTATTAATAATAATATTTGGATAATTTGTTTAGCGCCGTTTTTGTGAAAAATCACCCATAACAGGGCAAAACCACTGGAGCTTCTGGCATTCTTCATAGTCGAATGCAATTATAATATCGTCGCTGAAAAGGCAAAACGGCTTAAGCGACACTTTGGTTAAAAATTAATTAAATATATAGATTTGATCAGTTTTTTTTTGCTGCATCGAATGCTCAAAATATATTTACCATTTGGGAGAAGGCCTGACTCAAGCGACACAACTTTGGGACTTTTTTTTTAGCTTGTTATCAGAGCATTGCGTTACCTGAATTAACTTTTATTTTCAAATTCCAACCAGGTACTGAAATTAAATTTATTGTAAAACAAAAAAACTTCAAAGTACTCTGGTGAAAACTTCCCAAACTGGCGCTTCAGCCTTTTTGCCTTTCCGGCGACGAAATAACACAAGGCCTTTAGTCTAAAAGTCGCTATCAATAACATATTGATAGCGACTTTTGTTTAGGTTAGACTTTTTTTATAGTGCATACCGCACAAGAGTCTCAACTGCTCCCAAACGTCTAGAGCCAGTGAGACTATGGTATCCCCAAGTAGGGTATGTGTGAGGCTAAAGGTAGTGGGGAGGGGAATGAGATTGGGAAGAGGAAGGTAGAGAAGTACCTGGCTATTTAGATCTGGTCACCAAACACGGCTAAAGCCATTTCAAGCAACGTTTCGAATCTAAATGGTGGTCTTTCACCAGGGCGATACGAGTATATGTCACTCTGGAACGTGCCGCAAATATACTTTTTTATTATTTTTATATGAATTAGATTAGATTTAAGTTTTTATTATTGTATCAATGAATGAAGTTTCTTTAGTAATTATGTTGTCTCACATTACCTCTTATTCTCAATGTATGTATTCACGTCTTATTGTTTTTTCTTTACGATATGAACCATTTTTTTATAGTTCGTATATAATTTTTTTTAAAACAATTGTTTATTTTAACTTACACCGTTTCACCCTTCAAAGCAACTTTCAAACGCGTAACCATAATTAAAGTTTGCGTTAAAATAAATGTGTTTTACATATTATAATATATTTAGTACGAAAAAGCTTGAATATTGTTTGTAGTCAAATTCAAGTTCTAAATTTTAAGTTATTATGATATGGTGATTGTGTCCTGCCAGAAGTGACCTGCCAGGTAAGTATGATGCTGTATATTTATATAAACTAAGAATTGGTATTGAGTAGAAATTAAGATTTGTACAGCGCCCTTGAGGTGATTTTTCACAAAAACGGCGCTATACAAATTATCCAAGTATTATTATTATTATAATGACGTACTACATTTAAATTGAAATGCAATAACGATGCAGTTTCACAAAGTGCTTTTCGATTTGGTATATTTCTCTTATCTCGCATTCGCTCTACTTTAGTGTGCACCGGGTGTTGACTTACCCCAGTTAGGGGCTCAGAGTGCACTGTGTCGTCCGGAAACGTTATTATTGTGAATTGGCCTTTTTCTGTCGCCAATACCGCTAACTGCTGTCTGGAAAATATTGCCATAGTAAAGTTCTTGCTAGTTCCTCTCTACCGCCGTAGTCTGATATGTGGACATCGGAATATATGCATTTGCATAATGTACATTTGAGCCTTTTCCGATGTTAGTGCATATTTGATCTTTTTTTTGTCAGCCAGTTCATTCAAATGAGGAAAATACGTGATTTTTTATCTTCTGCGGTTTTTATGGTATAGTTTATGGATATATTTTAACATTGTAAGTGTATACTTTGGTATTGTTAGTTTTTCAATCTTGCCATTTTGATAGTGCATATAATCCGATGTGTACTGAAGATTTCAAAGAATGACTTGACAGTTACTTTTGTAGTATAAGACTAATTGGATATAGTTATGCGAAAAGCGCCAAACCCATAATTTGCTAAAATCGAGTTTTACATGTTTTCCTATAGATAAATACGAGAGTTATATCCACTGAAAACATCCAAGCTCCAATTGCAATAGATTTGTGGTAATTCATTTTTTTACCAACGTACAATGCAGATAGTTGGCTTAAATTAAATTTAAAAAATATTAAAATCTAATAAGATAACATGGGAAATACATACCTATATATTTTTAATAAATACATTGATAGATTATAAATTACCTATAAATGCTTTTGTATCGTCATATTTTCAAGCGCCTTTTTCTCGGTTTCATCTTTTTGGGGTTGGATGCCTTTTGAATAACTATGTCCAATTATGAGTTTTTTGGTGTTGTTATTTCTGGATACTGAATACCCTTTCCCTTGGGTGATTTCATCACTAAGCAACGCTATATAAAAGTAACCAATAGTGAAATAGCAATAAAAAAATGATATAGGAGACCCAAGTTTCCGAGTAGGTGACTCACCTCCTACAATATATTTTTAAAATTTGGCATTTTCAGTTTTCCGTTTATACCACGAGTTTGCTTACACCGTTTACGAAACAATAATGAGATGGGCGTTAGTTTCCTGTAACGACATGCCGCGCATTTTCTAGGCTCCCCACTTCAAACGATAGTAACATCTTTAGTTATTGCAAATTTGTAACCAATAATATCGCATGCCCTTGGACGTTGTTAACAAGATCGTCCTGTGAGACGAGTTCTCCTCAACTTTTAAACAATTCTTTATCGGCACGTATGTAATTATTGTGCTTATAATAGTGGTTTTAAAACAACCACATTTTTTGATTTGTTGTTATTTTGCTTTGCATTTTTTGTGCCCACACGCATTACCGCTGAAAAGTATATCAAACCATAATACAGTTTAATTTTTTAACTCTTAAATTAAATTATTATAAAAGCTAATATAATTCAAATGTATTTATTTTGAATTTAATTGTTTGAAAAATATGAATGTCGCCGACGATGCTCCGAATAAATCGCTCCAACTTTGTTTAGTATCACCCTCCCCGAAAATATGTCCCCCCCCTAGAGTTAGTTACATTTGTCGAACTCCGCCCGGCGACAACATCGACAAAAACATTGACGAAGATATCTTGATTATGTCCATAGCCACCTTCGCTATCTTTATGTGCATATTTCTCGAGCCTGTAAAAATATTCTCTTTTCCACACTATTGTACGTAAGCACTATGTAGGTACCTTATATTGTGTTACTTACAATTATTTTCCTCACCAAGTTAGATGCAAATACATTACATACATTGTATTATGCAACAGGTCTACATAACGTTCTACGTTTACATAACAACTAGTTTTAACACGTGTTATTATAATCTCTGTAAACACAATACATGACATGACGCCAGTGGGATTTGATGTCCTTCCTATAAATGAATGCTATTCAGTACTCGTACCCGTTGTTTGTTTGCTTTCCACCGGGAGCCGAGGCCGACAAAGATTTATTTTCCCATTTCTGTCAACCGTCAAATGTAAACTAGTTACATTTTTGTTATTTATCACTTGGTCAGGCATCCAGACACGTTTCCGTGTGGTGAAAATTTATAGTCCGTACAACTTTGAGAAGGCGGCTTAAAAATCAAATAGTACTCGATATAGGTGAACAGCCTTGGTGCAAGTCGCCGATAGCAGCTATACGTTGATCTGAGAATACTGTTGGAAATATGAACACGTGTAGTCCTGCTCTGGGATTCACTAATCAGTGCGCATTTGCACTTGTAGCGATGTGCTCGCTCGCGAAAACCCGAAAGTCTTCGTGGAAATTGTGACTGTTGGTGTGAAATAATTTCGCGTCGGTATCTGTTTCGCTAGGAAAATCTGGTGTGTTCTTATCTCCGTTCGGAACGATGACCCAAAAAGCTTGCGGCCGCCTTCGCAGATCACGCCGGCCGTCGCTCGTGGCACGTGCTCTGTACTCTGCCGCTGCGAGTCTGTATCTGTAGTCTGTAGATCTGTAGTCGCCAGCCAGAACCGGCCGCGCAGTGCTCACGCTCACCGCTCGAGTGCTCAACTGCTCAGTCGGTTGCTGAATAGCGACACGCGCACACGCCTTCTCTACTCCCCCACACCTCTATCTCTCCACTCGTTAGCGACGGGACACTCGTTTACATTCTACACGTAATCGTAGTATTGTGCACCTCTCGACGGCATCCCGATATTTGTGTTCTCGCTTTGTGACGTGATTCCGTAATACCGAGTGGACTCTATGCTTTGTTCGGGACTTTAGTTGTGGCCAGCAAATATAATTACAACGTTTTTGGCTATCGCATAAACTTTGAACGAGTCATTTGTCAGTTATCAACGTCGTTGTGGAAATCAAAGTTGAACAGACACGTTATCGCGTTTGTAAACATTGACTTAGTCGACTTTACACAAGTGTTGGCACTGTCCGCGCGTCTCCTGAAGCTCAGTACGAGAGTCGGGCTAGTGCGTGCGGCGGGTCCAGCCCAGCGGGGAGAGGACGGGACCAAGGCAGCTGCGGGCGGAGACAGATCTTCGAAAATTCTCCTCCAACTAGCCTTATGCCCCCTGCGAGCCGCGCACAAGCGCCGGCCCGGCGTCGCATCTAGAATGAAGTTCGTCTACCGATGCAAATGGAATAGGGAGATAGTGTTCAACTCGCAGAAGCTCGTCAAAAGACGCTGAGTCTCCCCGTCTCCGACAGCCCCGAGCCAGGCCAGGACCAGGAACCAACCCCCCCACTGCCCCGCTAAACTTCGGATGAACAATCTCTGTTGAAGATTCTGAAAGATCTCTAATCGGTTGATGCTACCCCGCTGCCGATGACAAATTATTAATTAAAAAAACGCACTGAGCTCAATGAGAAATAGATAAATTTTCTAGTGATATTTGTGACATTAGTAGTATAAAATACTGTTAGATTCTATATAGACTATCACTAATATTCAATTTACTTAAAATATAAGAAAAAGCAGACTGTAGAGTTACCAAAATTATTAGACAGTGATAGTCGCCTAAGTTATAAGGAGATTCGCCGCCGTGCCATACATGCAATACTTGTTATAAGTTATCGATAAGGAACTGAACTTCTCCTTTGTCCAGCGCTGAAGTGAGGCATCCCACTCCCCGAGGCGATGGCCGCTGCGTACTATGGTAGGTCTCCCTCTCTGGACACCTCATCCTCATCTCGGAAAACACTTTCACAACCATCAACCCATTTACATCTTATCTGTTTTGTAACGGACGAGCACACCACACCAGCACAGGTGTATCGCGGAGAGAAAGCAGACAGTCAAAATCACCCAATCATTATATGAGTATTGATTTCTTCATAATTCGATCAACAAAACAAGTCTGAAAAGAGATGTGTCGTTCTGTAGCACTCGTCTTTAAATATTATAAATAATGTGAATTCCCGAATGCAGGTGGCGCTGAAATGAGGTGGTATTTGCTTAATGTGTTTTAGTATCAACAGAAATAGCAACCAGAATAATAATAATTTTCCATCGCGTATTTGGATGTTTTCTATTTGCCTAGTTGATTTTGTATAAAAAGCGTGGGCTTTTCAAGATACGTGATACGACTTTATTTCTTATTGATTGATAATATTGAATTCCCAGAAGACTGGAGCATATTATTATAATTTGATCTGTGTTATAACATGCATTTGTGTAAACAAAAACATGTTACAGTGTTTAAAAAAAAGTCGTTTTATGAAATATTTTTTCTTCAAAAGCGATACATATAATACGTAAACAAACTGGTTGAATTATAGTTCGCGTTGTTGTCGCTAGAGGAGGGTGGCCACCGAGCAGGAAAACATTTTCTGGGAAATTTATTGAACCGGGAATTATTAGGGAATTTGAAAAATATCGTTTTAGTATCATTTCCTTCCATATGCTAAGGTGAAGTTCCATTAAAATCTTATTGTTTTTTTTTTGCGATTTCTAAAAACTAATGCTAAAATTGTTTATTTTTCTGCCCCCTCATTGATTATTGTTCAGAATCAACACCTTGTTGGGAAATCAAGGAAAAACACTTTAAAAAAAAACTGTTTCGGGCAGAAATAAAGACTAAAATCAGATTTGAAAATTATGGAATTACGAGGAAAATTTCAGAGCACATCATAAATCTTCACTGGCTTAAATGTCTCGAAAGAAGCTTTGTTGGATGGTATTTAAATCAATTAACGGAATGGCTCCGGCTTATTTATCGGAACTGTGTATTCCTGAAGATTCCAATTCGCGACAGTCAACCCTGAGATCGTCAATGTCATCGGCTATCGGAAGGTTGAAGGAACCAAAGTGCGAACCAGACACTAAGTTCGGAGAGGAGCGTGTCTTCGGAGTGTCAAGAACTAAAACCTGGAATAAACTACCACACGATCTGAGAATAATAAAAGACTCGACAGAGTTCAGAGCTGAACGCAAAACTCATCTTTGTAGAAAATCATATCCATAACAGAACAACAGAATTGCCCTAATTTACACAGCTGGGCTGACCCGTTAGCATGTAATCTTTTCTTGCAATGATCCGCGATCTTTAATCCTCGATCTGCTGCTAAACAACAGTTCGTCAATTTTTCACAGCCCGCGACAAATGTAAATAACCAATGTATAAATATCAATAGGGAAATTTTAGCCATAGCTTTATGTATTTAGATAGTTTCATGGTAAATTGTGTCATAGCATTTAAGTTTTGTAAAGCGCCCTTGAGGTAATATTTCACAAAAATGGCGCTATTGAATTAGCCAGTTAACCATTAAGTATTATTATTATTAAGTGTACTTTCTGTGAACACCTTGTCAAGTAATAAAAATAACAACACCACGAATAATATGTCTATCCAAGTTCTGTAGGACCCAGGAAGTAGACGAAATACCCTGCAGAGTAGACTCTGTTAGATAAACATCACATTAATTCGTCATTATAATTTCAAATCCTGGTAAACAGTATGGTAATTTGCTTCCAAGGAGTAAACAACCACGGGCCCATAGAGCGATTCTCAGCTATATGACTGTATGTATTTCTTCCCCATGTAGCACTTTTTCTGAACACGGAAAATTTCGAATCATTCCAGTAAGCAGATTACGACTTCCATTATTGTGTTTGAACGACAGTCAAATTACGAGTAGGTGGCCACCGACCTGGAACCCGGAGAATTGTTGAAAGATTGTCAAATCGATCCAGGGATATCTGGAATCATCGGTGCTTCTATTTTCTGCGGCTGCCCTGAACATCGAGAGCAAAATTGATAAGACGCAAAAGGTCGACGGTTCTGATATTAAATTACAGACATTTGTGTGACGTAGGTAGATGAAGTACAATATTATCTTTATGTGGGTGCTAGTTGATACGCACAATACAAGTCGTAAGAATATATGTGTTAGTAGGAAAATCCTCGCTGTATTATAATATACCCACCAAACATTGAGCAATGATACTGATTGTTTCATTAATGTGAAATCAAAGTTTATTGGTGCGGCATTAAGATGGACGACATATAACCTAGACGTTCACGGATAAAATCAAACAAATCTTTTCAATTATTTAAGCTCTTTTATTGTTATCCGCGAATTTATATCACTCCATGGTGCGTATATCACAGATATCGGCAAACTGTTTTTTTTTTCTGTCGGAATTTGCAAGTCGCTTTTATTGAATCACGTTCACTATGTCGAGTGTTTTTGTATCAGAAGTGGCATGAACGCGGCAAGGTCGATTGAACGTTAATACAATTTATTCGAACCAATATATCGCTAAAAATATGCAGTATACTCGTACGTAGCTGAAAGAAGAAATTGTCTCAACATTTTATTATTATCTTTTAAACTGTCAAGGTCTACATATTATTATTAAATACACAGTTCAGCTAACAAACAATCATGTAACTTTCTGTACACAGCAATCACTTATTATTTAAACATTAAACTCACAACTAAACTATGGAATCATCTCATAAAGACCCATCGAATCATGCAATTCATTATCAATTATTCATGTTTTTACGTTGTTGTTAATAGTATTATTACCCAATTAACTTATTAATTAAACTGCCAGAAGCCAATAATAAAAAATATTGACACAGGCACTTCTTTAAAAAATACCAAAACTCAAATATTAATATTTTCGTAGAAAGCAATCACTTTGTGGTTTGACATATTTAATGAAAATGAAATAATAACTTTGTATTAGACCACAGATTTTTTTATGACCCACCAGTTTCGCTTAGCCTAAGCATCATCATGGTACAAAAATAAACTAATTAATTTAATAACAGTTTAATTTTGTACCATGATGATGCTTAGGCTAAGCGAAACCAGTCGGTCATAAAAAATAAAATAAAATCCTTGGTCTTACATAATGTTTCTATTTTATTTTCATCAGAGATTAATGTTTTTTTCTCATTATTTTGTTCTTATTTTATTTAACTTTTCTAAATTTGTCATATTCGGCCTCCATGGTCGAGTGATAAGACGCTCGACTACGAATCCAAAGGTCGCGGGTTCAAACCCGGCGTGCGCCAATAATTTTTATTTAATTAATATGTGTCATAACACACTTAATTCATATAAAAAAATGTAAAGTCTATTTGCGGCACGTTCCGGAGTGGTAGATACCCCAAGTATCGCCCTGGTCAAAGACCACCATTCAGAATCGAAACGTTGCTTGATTGAAATGGCTTTAGCCAGGTACTTCCCAACCTTCCTCTTCCCCTCCCCACTACCTTCAGCCTTAACACATACCCCGATTGGGGATGCCATAGTCTCTCTGCCTCTACGGTTAGGAGCAGTTTTCACGCGGTATTCACCGGTATTCAATAATATATATATAAATATTAAACGATGCACATATGAGATATAGATATACATGAGTTAATTCCAGCCCATTGGGAGTATAATACGAGTACATTATGAATTATTTCTGTAATATGCTACGCAAATAAAAATATTTTCCCCCTTTACATGAAACGAAAAACAAATTTAAAAAAATCATTTTGCACTATTGTCTATCCAATTTCACCTCCACTTTACATTTTCAACTTAAATGACTGCATTATTTTTTTTCAAACTGTTTCTTTAACGACCTGTTATTATTTTAATTTAACAATCCGGTTTACCTCCATGCTAAAAGTCTCAATGTCCGCTTTGCAGTCGTTTCAAGTAAGCCACAATGGTTATAAAATAAAAACTCTTCTTGCAACATATTATTACTCAACTTTTAAAAGTTATAACCACTTTTATAGCTTTAGTTTTTAATTGCAATATTATAGGTTAGAATTTTTTCTTTCGTTTCACCGAGAAATAATAAAAAATAGGTCGATCGAGATGATTTTTTTATGGTTTATAAACAACCATAAAATTGGTTCGATGCAAAATCAGTTTTGCGTTACATTTTTTTACGAGATTTGTAAATCTATTACTCTCATCGTAATTCAGTCCTATATGACATAAATATATTTTTTCCACGTTGATTTAATATATTTTTTGTTGAAATTGATTAAACGCGTGTACCATACTCTCAGTATTACCCCGGTGAAAGACCACCATTTTGGATGGTTGAAACTTTGCTCGTAGCCCAGCCTTTCTATCTTCTTCCTTTTTCATCCCCCGTCCCGCTACGCCCCAAAATATTCTCCAATATTCAGGTGCCAGAGTGCCACTCGCTCCTGGCTGTTGGGACCATTATTTAGTCGTCGCAAAAAAAATCTGTCGCTTTATAGGTTTTGTACATCAATCAGAATCATTTGCATTATGTAATTTTTATACCCATTTTTTAATATAACATTCACATTATCAAAATGCCAAAAATAAATGCCTGAAATACAACTCTGCTACCCGAATATGTAATATTAAAAAAATATCATTTCGGGTGTGATGTGAGTACATATAGTAAAAATAAAATACATTATTATTTTCATTACAAATAATGAATTTATCCTGCCGTTTTCACAATAAGTTGGTGGTGTAATGGTCAGAATAGTTTACTTCCACGAAGTTGATTGGGGGTTCGATTCTAGGCTGGGGCAATCAAATATGTATTTTAATCAAAATATATCTTATTTTTAATTATATTAAAAATAACAATTTTAAATGATGGAACCCGTGAAAACTGATTGAAAACCAAATTCAGATGAAACCAGACTTGTAATACGAGCCTCACGTAAGAATTTTCTCGACGCAGAAATAATCACCGGCAGAAACAAGGAGAGCGAGTTTTTATACCAATACTCAACTTAGAACCCAGCGAGTCTAGCCTGCCCTTTGTAATGATGAATCCTGTGATTTTTCACGGGTCTGCGCTAGTATACAAATATTTTCCTATCCATTTCTACGTTCTAATTAACATTCACTAAATACCTTATAACAAACATCTTAATATTTACTTTATTAACTCTGCATAGGTGTACATTCAAATATATTTAGCGAAAGTATTCGAACGTAAAAGTCGTAAAATTGTATTTCGGATTTTTTTTTCCAAAATCTTCGATCAAATAATATATTGCTCAGTACTTTTACGTAAAATTTCGCTGCTAATAAGTTTATTTCACCTGGAATTCTACCTAGAGGTACTTAATTACCAATTTTTACGTATTTTGTTAGAATGTTACCGGTTGGCAAGTAATGATAAACAATATTTTATTTGGCTTCTCTAGAAATTTGATTAATTTCCGCAGAATATATTATTTAATGTCTACAATATTGCTCTGAAAAATCATGAAATGTCGTATTATTTAGAAATCCGTTTCAATAAAGATTAATGTAAAATTATTAATCAATAATGATTGTATGCGTAGATCTGTAGATTCGCAGATTTTATCAACACACATAGATTTCGCGACTTAATGCCGGGATATAGGCTGTTTTTTCCGTTACAAGTAATTAGTTAAAACACTGTCCTCATAGTGTCGGCTTGGCCATACAGGTTTTAAAATGAACATTAAAACGCTATAATATATACTGTTGCCAATGCCGAATTTTATTTATAAATCCTTGATCATCGCATTGATTGTCCAGGAAGTATTTCGGCCGATGCAAATTAATACGTAATGCTTGTGTATTTATTTTCTCAAGGTGTTGTATAATTCAGTTTAAAAATCATTTGTCTTTGTTTACTGGTGTTACTGTCACCGGTCATATAGATTATTTGATAGGTTTATAATTATTAAACTCACGTAACAAATTACCTTTGCATTGTGATGGAAGTTTTTAATTTTGTTTGATAGCGAATACCGCATAAAAGTCGCAACTGCTCATAACCGTCTAGAGCCAGTTATGGCATCCCTAATTGAGATCTGTTGTGAGGCTGAAGGTGATAGGGAGGGGAAGGAGATGTGATGAGGAAGGTTGGGAAGTAACTGGCTATTCAGATCTGGTCACAAAACACGACTAAAGACATTTCAAGCAACGTTACGAATCTGAATGGTGGGTTTTCACCAGGGCGATACTTGGTGTATTTACCACAATATATAGCAAATATGCTATATATATATTTTTTAATGTATTAAATGTGTTATGAGACATTAATTAAATAAAATATATTTGAGCACGCCGGTTTGAACCCGCGACCTCTGGATTCGTAGTCGAGCGTCTTAACCACTCGACCACATAGGCCGTCAAGCTAATTGATTAGACCCGTGACGGAAAGTAGAAGGCGAGCAAGTCGGCTTGGCTTGGCTTCAGACGCTTGCGAATACAACGTCGGACGACTCACATATCTGCCAATGAAGGAAATCGACCTGGATTTTATTTCCTGCTTTATCTGCTTTAACCACAAATTACATCGAATTATCAATATTTGATTGTTTCCAAGTATTCTAGGGCCGATTTGGTGACGTGCCAAAACACATGCGAATCTACTACGAAGGTAAAGAGGCAACCGTAAAAGTCTACCCCCCGACAGAAGACCGTTTTTATGAAATGGTATGCATTTGAAGTTGTTGAAACCAAATAATAATCGTAATTATACCCGTGGTCCAATTTCGTTGCCGAAAAACGCTTTTATGTGGCCACTCAATCAATATTTAAAACTATATCTATGCCCCATCACGGTCTGAGACTGTTCTTCGTCTCGTTTGATTACAACTTAATATTTAATTATAAATAAACGTGACTATTATCATTAGTTGAACTCTAGCGACTCAGACGAAATTATCAGCGAATACTGGGTAGGTAGTATCTATCGCGCCAATATAATAAACTCATTATAAATAATTATAAACTAGGTCCCAAAGCTGCGAAAATTGTATTACACTGTAGAAGAATCGCCAACGAAATAATTATTCAATTATTTCACTGCGACGCAAGTTTCATGTTCGGCTTTTTCCTGTTCTGTTGCATCTGCTTAAATGTTAATTAAATTAACAAATTTTATAATCTGCCTTTTTAACGATAATAATAATATTAGTTGCAAAGGTTTTTTGGAACCATTTTAATTATAATAATAGTTTTATTTAAAAAATCGTAGAAAACTTGAAAGGTCCCTGTGTTCTAATCCCCCAGCGCTGAGAAAGTTATGCGACTTGTCGGGTTTTGGCAACAGCGTAACACATTCTGATAAATGAAAATAATGATAGACGACCGGTCGGTAGCTGAGTGGACAAACGCGTCGGATTCCCACCCGGGCGTCGGCGTTCAATTCCTCTGCTGGCTGAGTCCTCCACCATTACACAAGCAACATCTTCCGCTTATTATGATGGCAGTAGGAGTTTTTCAATTACTGTCAGGTTACTCGTAACTCGGGAATGTTTGTCTGTCTTTTTCAAAAAAATAAAATAAAGAGTCGGTATTATAATGTAACGAATCGTGGTTAGTTTAGATTGGGTTGTATTGAATTAGAGATGAAATTAGGAAATTTGAGGTTAGGTTAGGTTCTCCTTCCACATGAAGTAATTAGCTTGCCGGGAGAATACCCAATTGCCAAAACTTTTCACCAATTTTATAGAAATTATTTGCCGACATCAGGATTTTCTCATTTGACAAATTGCTATTGCAGAGCGATTTATAGCAGTGAACCGTACTGCGTAACTAGGCATTATTCTGGTGGCTGGTGGCTGGTCCGTCCCAGGCGAGGGCACTAATTATACTCTTTGATTCAACAAGTATAACATCCGACGAAACTTGAAATTCGAGTTAGCCTTCGGTTTTTCATTTAACTCTGAATTTAAGCAGTTTATTTTATCACCTCGCCCGTAAAAAAAGTAACCGTGTACTCGCTCGGTAGTTGATTGTTGAGATGTTAAATTAATTACGCTTGGATACGGCCATAAGTGAATTTGAATTTACTATTAATACACCCAACTGGTTTGGCTCGGAGAATATATGAACATTTTTTTCTTCAGCCTTCCATTGTCCAGTTTTTAATATAGGCCTCCCTCAAATTAATGTATTTAGTTTTTCTGTTTCTTGGCGATTCTCACCCGTTCGAAGCCGGCTGTTCTCTTTAAGTTGTCAGCACATCTCATCTGTGGGTCAACTCTGTTTTATTTTAATTTTAAATATTGATAATTTTTAAAATTATAGTTTTGACGATCGGGAATTCTGGGAACATTTATGTCAAACAAAAAAATGGTTTATTGTGTTTTTTAAATAAAAATAGAAGATTGTCTCATCCTCATATTTCATCGACGCTTTTGCATTAAATACCGTAAATATTATTTATTTGTAGATTTGATAAATAAATAAGTTGAAGCAATTAAAATCTTATAAACTATCCTCGATCCCGCCATGTTTGATGTTGACTTTATAATGTTTCTCATTTAAGCGATCTCGAGGTAATTTTTGAAATATTATCAAACGAGGAAGTTACTTTTCCTGATAAAGGCAGCGCAAGGACTTTCTCATCTGACGTCGGATAAGATGTTTTTCAATTAAACACCAACTAACGGACTTATGTAACTCGAATCAACAAGTTTATGTAACTCGTATCGTAGGTTGTTGTTACTACGCGTACGAAGCAACATTATTTGTGCTTTTTAAATCGATCTAGAACATACGAGATTGGCCGATGAGGCATCAGAAATTATCCAAACATCCCGGCTAATATTCTCCGCAATTTACCGTGAACTAGAAATTAAAGTTTAGAATTCTGTTTTAAACAATTTGGGCGTCGAAATATTGTACGTCAAAACACGAGAGGCATCTTTATCTAATAAAATACTTTACTCATTTATAAAGCGCTATTTTTGTGGAATATCACCTCTATGGTAGATATTATACATTATGATATGGTTAACATTTTAATAATCGACGTAATATTAGGATTATTAAGTTAATCGGTTAAAATTTATTAAAATAATTGTGTGCAATTGGTAATTGAGGTAATCGATTGATATTTCGAGTAAATCGCTCGGATCCGATACGAGCGAGGTATTCGAGGCTATGGATTGTATAAAACAAGAACGATTATTTTTTAAAGATATTCGATTATTTAAATGTTTTGGTAACGGATATGTCGATTGTGCCCATAAACTACAAAGTCTAATTTCCACTATTTTGTATCGGGGGGCCGTGTAGTTTATTATATTCCAATGTTTTAAACGATTCAATTTCACCTTGCAATACCTACTAATCTCCATAAATTATTGGGGCCCTTTAATTAATAATTTGACCAAGTAAACGTAGGCGCGTAATCGTTAGTTAGTAGGTAGATACTAGATTAATATCGATTTTTTCCATTGGGTTCAGAATATCCGAATCCGCACGCATGACTAAGACCTTAGAGTATTAATATACATAGAGACCTACCTATCCAGGGCAGTGTAGTCAGTTTTGATGAACAGGCGTGGCTAGGGTTTTCATAGACACCCTTTTTACAAACAAACAAATATAGGACATAACCTCAAAAAGCGTTCGCATAACAAAACGATATCAAAAATACTATTAAATGATTTATAGATTCAGAATATCTTACAAAACTAATAGCATAACGTTGGCTTAAATAATATTATTTATTTATCCACTTAATAATTCGATAATCCTAAAGTGCTGTCAAAACTATTTAAAACTGTTAAAATACCTGCAAAAAGTGATGTATTTAACTCATTTTTGATTTATTTATACATGCATTTATAGCCCATGTCGACATAATATTTTGTTTATTTGTATAACCACTTTCTCACAGTATTGTTATCAACAACAATATACGATATAACCTCAAAACCGGTGAGTTATGTCGCATAAGAAAAGTGAACGGAGCCGCGGGAGACGGAAAACATGCTTACATACCTAAAAGCGGTGTGATATTTTGCGAAAACTTTTGTTGTTTCTTTTCTCTCATGGTGTACGACGTAAAAACCCGGAGAGAGTGATTTATCGCAAATTTGTATAGGTTGGGCAAAAAAAAAAATATATTCTCACTCTAAGGATAAGACCGTCCTTTTTGTTTTCGATGGTCCCGTTTTTTTTACAAATAATGTCCAGTTTTTGTTCGAGCCTATCGAATTTTGAATCTGCTAGAAGCCCTTCGTCGGCCGGAATAACAAGTTTTTGCTTGTTACTGTCCGACGCTCAAGGCTTTTCCTGTAATGTGTTATAGTGCGACACGCCTACTTTATTCATCACATCAATAACAATATGTTGATTCATTACCATTGCGACATAAGATTCCGATACGCGTAACCTCGTGTCTTTGCCGGTGCATAGTGTATGTATTTAGTTTTCACCCTGTCACCTTACGAGGGGTCATACTTAGTGTTCTCATTATGTACTTCTAGTTGTGTGCTTAACACCTTCTCGGTAAGTTCTCATTTCTTTCTGAACATCTATTGAACATTTCGTTCATCGTGTAAAATCGGCGTTTCGTACGGAGTGATGTTGATGTATGAACGTCACAAATGACTCCTGATTGCCCAACAATTTGAGCCCATTAGTTGCTGAGCATATCAGACGAGCTCCACGCAGACAAGGTGTCCGGGTCAATTGTTGGGAAGGTTGAACGGGTAAAATATCCAATAATATCGAACACTGGACACTCGGGATGGGCGGAATATTGGTTCGCGGTCTTCTACGCTCTCGTCTCAAACGTCACTTCATAAATCTGTCGATCTTCATGATGCGGTTTGACGACTGTATCAATCGCGCGCGCCTACTCACTATAGGCGTACCACTCAGAGCTCCGTTGTAACCTCTCTCTCTCTCTTCCTCATCAGCGACCTGCTGTTACGGAAAGAGACGTTACAACGGAGCTCTCAGCGGTAGGGTAATACTCGTTTTATAGACTTGAACATGAATACTTCGGACTTTGCCAGACAATAATTTAGTGGTGTTGTGACCGACCGTAGGCAATCGTAATTTAACAAACCATTCGATAAATGTGGGTTGATGTAATTGACACTGTCAATTCGCATCAATGACAAAAAACCGAATACATCATACGAACGAACGTAGGCCAGAAAGTTGTTGAATAGCTCGTGGTTTTTTTTCTTCTTGTATCCTCTCCTATCGAAGATTGATGTCATCAGGGCGACGTTCTCTCTGCACACTGCGGTCCGGAACATCTCCGCAGACCTGCACTTTTACCAGTCTTTATCTCGCACACATGTCTACTCCGTGAAGTGTGACGTCTTTCTCTACTGCGTTGTCCATCAATCTTCCCCTTAATCATCAGTATTTGTTACACCTGATGATGTAACCAACATATTGGAGTAACATTATTTTTCTATCTTGTACATTTTCCCACTTTATGATCACTCGATTAAGAATCTTTAGTTTGGTCACCCCTAACGTCCGTAATATTTTGAGAGTACGCTGTAGCCACATTTGAAAGTATGTTTTGTTTTTTAAATTTATGCTGCCTGTCGATGTTTGGTTTACTATACAGATGTAACTATTTTGTTAAATGCGAGCATTTTTCCAAACAATATTCTGATAATTTTACGCACTCGTCTCTCTTCGTCACTCTTCGCATTGCCTCTCTTGCGCATCGTTCCGTGTCGGTTTTTTTTTGTAAGGGTGCGATACGAGCTATTGTCGTGAATAGGGTATCGGTGTTCTGGAAATCGAACAAATGCTGCCACTACACAACCACGCTTCTGGTTTTTTAACGCGCGGTGCTGCAAAATCACCGAAGGTTCGCAGCAGTCAAAAACCGGACCTGTGCACTTGGGCTTAACAGTTTAAGCTGTCAAAGGACCGTTGTGACGAAAGGTCTTGCATCGTCGCAGTTACGTGTGCCTTCCCATCATCGCTGCTTACCCACTCTAGAATGCTAGTATTAGATATCGATCGGTGTGTTTACTAGTGGTGTGCGTGATATACGCCCACCTGCTAATAGTAGAGATTGGGGTGAATGTTGTTATGTCCGCCAAGGACGTACCTCGCAGCACGTATCTACTGTACCCTGCCCACTATCCGCTGTACCACTCTCCGGCACTCGCTCACCTCGTGGCTCGTCTCTCGGCTTGTGTGGCCAGTGTCCACTGGCAACTGGCAACTGGCTGCACAGCCCCACACAGCCTCCAATAATGCCAAAGCCTACCGTTTAGTAATTTCGCTTATCTTGTTCTTATTACCAAACGAGTTTCAGATCTTTCCCAGGTACACAAATACTAGTCTTTTGTCCGATTGTGACTTCGTGACAATGTACAATTTTATAATAATTAATGTGACACGCGCTGAAAGTAATAGATATGCAATATTGTATATAACATTTCATTTTATACATTTTTAAATATCTGTGCTATTAAATTCAATCACCATGTCCAGTATTAGTATAATATTATATAAATTATCTGGGTTTTTTTTTTACTGTGAGTAGATAGATCGTAGGAGATAGCGATGGATGTTGTACCTGCAATCCAAACAGTTTTATCGTCTAATCCATATCGAATAAATCGCTTAATTGAATACGAATATCTCCCCCCTGCAGTGGCCTAATTATTGATGAGAATCGTGTTGTTTTGTGGTGGGGGGGAAGAGAATTCAAAACGTTATTTCGATTATTATTATTTAAATACTACGTAACCTCGTCTATCTAAACAGTCAAATGGGGCAACTACGTAACCCCCCTTCGGATCTTACGCTTGATTTTTTACTTCCAGGTACGCGGAAAAGTTAAAGGTGAATGCTCTAGAACATGGGTGGCCAACCTTTTCAGCAGCCGGGCCAGATTTTGGAAATGAGATTTCCTACCGGGCCGTACAACAAAATTTCTTCTATTAATAATAATAATAATAATATTTGGACGATTTGTATAGCGCCGTTTTTGTGAAAAATCACCTCAAGGGCGCTGTACAGATCTTACTTTCTATCGTTACATATTAATTCCTAGTTTAAATAAGAAAATATACAGGAACATACTTACCTGGCAGGTCCCATCAGATAGACACAATTATTAACTTTAAATTATGATTATTATTTTAATATTTATTTATCTTTTATTTTATTTATTTTTTTATTTATTTTTATTTTTTTTTATTATTTTTTTTTTTTTTTTCTGATTTAGGGCATGGGAGCTAACTTAAAAAGAATGGACTTTATTATTCAATGCAAATAAGAAATATGTGTATTTTTTAAGAAAATATAACAAAAATGAGAGTCAAACATATTTATTAGATTAGAGTTACAATACAAAAAATTGCAATCCAAAAATTATCATAAAAAATAAACCAAATATAATAAATTTTACATACTGTAGGTATGTAAGATTATAGCAAATGGAGACAGATTAAAGCAGATTGTAGAATTTGTATATTTGGGAAGTATGTTTACAAGAGACGAAAATGTGGATAAGGACATTGAGAAGGGTTAGTGCCGGAAACATAGTTAATGGTGCCTTAAAATCGATAGTGGCAAATAAGAACTTATCGAAAGAAGCAAAATTGGCAGTACATAACGGAGTTCTGGTACCAACCCTTATGTATGGTAGTGAAGCGTGGTGTTGAAAAAAGAAGGATGAAAGTAGACTGAATGTTGTTGAAATGTGATCTTTCAGGCGAATGTGTGGTAAGATTATGTATGATAGGTGTACAAATGTCGAAATTAGAACAGAGTGGAAGGCTGAGATAAGCATTATTGACAAAATTAAGAAAGGGCTCTTACGATAATTTGGTTATGTGGAGCAAATGAGTGATGAAAGAACGGCTAAAAGAACCTATAATGCAAGTGTGTCTGGATGTAGAAGCCGAGGAAGGCCGAGAAAGACGTGGCATGATCAAGTACGATAAGTACTTAAAAGTGGACATGTGAAAAGTTGAAATAATCAGCGTGTGTGCATGAGAAGATGTATGAATGTAGAGGAAGCGAAGGAAGTGTGTCAGGATACAGTGGTATGGTATTTTATCTTCTCTGCCAACTCTTACGGGGAAATGGCGTGATGGTTCGTTAGTTAATAAGTTTTAGTGTGACGTCTGATTTTGTTTGTCACAACTAAGTGCATCAATGTTTATAGCAATTGATGTTGTTGCTACACGCAAACACTTTTCCAGTGATTCGTGATCTCATTTGAGATTTAATGTGCTTCATTCGACTGAAAAGCTGTTCACACGTGTAAGTGTTTCCAAATAGCGAAATCATCGATAGGGCATGTTTGTGAAATGCAGGATATTTTTCCTTGTCATAACATGTATGAGACAAAAGCCAGTAGTCTGCACGGTTAGTAATTTGGTTAGATTCTCATAATTAAACACAATACAAAAAATAGAAGTCTACAAAATGAAAGCCAAATATAAAATAAAAGCTGGGTTTGCTTACCTTCACTGCGCTTCAAAAAGTAATCAGGACTCGGTATAGTATTAGACAGGATACTCAGTTGCGGTCGGTAAAAAGTCAATCTCAAAATCTCGCGAGATACAATATAACGCACACAATGGAAGCGACCACACGTCCTTCGGCGTTGCGAATCCACGCAAGATCAGGGTGTTCGCTTTACCTACCATAGAAGAAATTGTCACGATAGTTGAATCAATGTACTGAGATACTTCCATAATATGGGATATGATACAAACTATGCACGATGGAATGTTCTCTTGGTGGTTTTATGTACACTATTAAATCACCCTTGAGGTATATTTATACGAAAACGGCGTTACATTCATTATCCATAATAATAATAATTTTTTTTTTGCATAATATGCTCCGCGGGCCATTAGCAGACACCCAGCGGGCCGCATGCGGCCCGCGGGCCGCGGTTTGGCCACCCTTGCTCTAGAATCTAAATAGTCCTCTGTTGGTTGAAAATCACATACCTTTCACTTCATCTACCTCAGAACAGGTTCTAATAACCTAGTGAGGTAGGTAATGTAAAAAAAATGCGGAAAAAATAATAAATAATAATAAAATCGGTTGGTATAGATTGATTTTCCAACACCGACCAATGTAGCACAAACGATTTGATTATTTGTTTTAGGCAGAATTACGATAACTATGTATTAAATTCAACCAATGACTACTGCATAATACAAATTATTAACCAGATTGGGTCATTTTCTGTTTTTTTTTTTTGTCGAACTCAATGAAACTGTTATCCCCTGAAAGTGTTGTCTCTCACCATCTTCACAAGCGTTTATTTAAAACTACCGGATAGCTAGCTACATATTATTAATATCTGCTGTATTTTAGCGCTGCATAGAATTCATCCTAGTTCTTATGTTAAAAATAGTATTGTAGGCCGCCGAGCGCGCGTTCTGTTTGAAAATGTAAATATTATTGGCCATACATGATGAATGAACCAATTCGTCATTTCACTGGATGGGTAGGCAGAAAAGATGGCCCGCCACACCACTCCGACTTGGCGCACACTCCTTGCTTGTACACATTTCATTAAAATTATCTATCTTTGTCTTCTTGGGGCGTCCCCGATTTTTTTATTTTTTTATTTATTTGAAAAAAGAACTTTTTTATTTTTTTTTTTCCACATTTTTCACATGTTAATTACAATCAGATAATGATACATATATATATTTTTTTTTTTTCAAATATAATATAGTACTCTTCCATTAGAAGCAAAAGCTTGTGTATGGAAGAGGAGTGTACATTAATTATTATTGATCAAAAAATGCGCTATGGTACATATTGTTAGTAAATTTAAATTTATTCCATTAACTTGGGTGTCTTTGTCCTGCCAGTCCTAGATTGACGATAGAAGTGCGTTTAATACTGCCGTTCCGAAGGGGAGTTCTACGGCACCCCGAACGAGAGTTTTATGCTATATCTTAGATAAAAACTACCGACTTTTTATGAATATACTTCGCTCTAAGTATTACCTAAGATTATGTCTTAAAAACGCTTTAATAATCAATATCAAATGGGGTAACTCCGTCACCCCCTTCGGAACGTACGTTCGATTTTTTACTTTCAGGTACGGAAAGGTTAAAGATATGTTTTTTTTTATCAAACGCATTGCCAGGAAGCAATTCATTGCAAAATAAAAATGATTTGACAGTTTTGATATTTTTTTATCAGCGTTGTATCTTTCAATGACAGTATATTTTTCCACAAAACACAATTGAATCGGACGATCTTTCCCCTATCGGTTCATTGCACAGCACTTCTATAATCTTAATTAATCATGACAGAATGCGTCGGTCATCACAACAAGCGGTGATTTCGACGTTTTTCAAATCCAATTCTGTAAATAACTTGATTAAAAGGCCCCCTGATAATTTATTGTTATACAAATCTGTTACTAGTTGCTATCCGCTTTCTGTCTGGATTATGATGATGTTCAGATAGTGTGTGTTTTTGTATAGCCGAGATCGTGACGTCAGAGATAAGGGAGATTATCAGCCGGCTACTTCATATTGGCGTTTGATTAATTGACTTTCCTTTCTGCGGTTATCGCACGTAAAGAGATTATTTCATCACTGAATGAGATTATTACGGTCAAAGCCCAAAGAAATTAAACAAAAATCACATCATACGATTTTATGTAGATGAGATGTAGATTTACAATTTTTATTTTGACCATCTTTGGTTCCCTGTTACGTCGGCGTTTTGTTCTAAGCCTCCAAAACTTGGCCATAGGTGATGGTTTTTTGCTGACTTATTTTCATCTGACGGCACATATTTGTGTTTTGTATGGACTCTGAACTCTGCGAAATAAAAAAAATACGATGTCCCATGTTGGGTGCCTGCTATTATGACTTTTTCTTTTAGATTTTTTTTCTTTTTCTTCAATATATGCGTAAGAATATTAAAAAAAAATGAAATCAGAAAATTAAATATGCTTTTTTTTGTACCACGTAACGTTACAAATATATAATTAAGAGGTTTTAAATAAAACCGCAAAATGCACGATATGTAAAAAAAACCAATGGGTCAGCAAAGTTACAAATATCTAGGAATAAAATTATTTAATGGTTTACCGAATAAAATAAGATTGATTAATGATGATCTCAAATAATTCAAAATACAATTATAACACACTGGACACTTAAAATATATATTTTTTAAATACTAGTTTCTTAGTAACAAAAAAAATAACCCCCCCATGCACACAAGTAAATCTTTTTTATGAGGGTACATCTTTAAAAAGAAAAACATAGATATAAAAATTATATATTAGTATTAACACTTTACAATGTAATGTATTATCTCTGTTTTGTGCTATCTATTATTAAGTTTTTTCGATTTGACCGTTTTCAATAAAAAAAAATTTTTTCGGCAACTTTAGAGTAAGTTAATATACTATTGATACCGGGTCTACGTATTGTAGATAAACAGTCGACAGTGGCAACCAAATATTTTAAATTTGACAAAAAAAAACTACTTTTATTTAGGAGGGATAGTTGACGACGCCTGAAACTGCGTTATATGCGTGTCCTGCGAGTTGTTTTGACTTTCTTTTATAAATAAAATGGTCCAGTTTTCTTTTCCGATGCAAGCGGTGTTTTATTTTGGTCGAAAGCCAAAAAAATCGACTAAGATCCACGTGACTGCGTAAAACGCGTAATTATAGCCCGCCATAGTTTTGGTTCGCAAATACAACTGATTGTTTTTCTTTACATTTTAAATTTATACCTCTGGCTTTCATGACCTTATACACGATTACAAATTCGGCGTTTGTCTCATAATTATCGTGTTTAATTTGTAAAACTCCTTATTCATTTTTGATTAATTTTAAATTACTAAAACAAATAAATATGGTTTTAATTTGACCACTTTTTAAAGTCGCAAACGCAAATCAATAATTTAATTGTTCTGGTTTCGTTTCTCCTTTTTTTTAAACTCAATACCGCACAAGTCTCAACTGACCCAACCCTATGGAGCCAAGTGGGACTATGGCATCCTCAATTGGGGTATGTTGTGAGGCTGAATGTAGTGGGGAGGAGAATGAAATGAGAACTAAGACGGTTTGAAAGTGTCTGGCTATTCAGATCTGGTCATCAAACACGGCCAAAGCCATTTCAAGCATCGTTTCGATTTTGAATGGTGGTCTTTCACCAGGGCGATACTACGAGTATCTACCACTCTGTTATTTGATTGTCTTTGTTATTTTATTTTAAATTTGAAATAATGCATACAAAAATATTTGCGCACGCCGAGCTTTGAAACCGCGACCTTTAGGTTTGGAGTCAAGCGTCTTGACCACTCGACCACGGAGGCCGTCTCCTATCAGAGGTTGGCTATTATAGAGGCAATCTTCACCCCACAGGCAACTCGAAATACATCGGAACTGCACTCGTAACAATCCCGCAGATTTCGAAACCGCGAGGTTGAGCGTCTTCCTCTACTGCATCTTCAATCAATCTCCCTCTTGATTATTATTTTAGCAGACTTTTATTTATCGCTCCTCTTGATGTGACCAACAAATTGTTTTTTTTTTGTTTTAATTTTTTTTTCAGGTTTTTTTAATTATTATTTTTATTTATATTGGTTTTTATTTATAAACTGACAGTCTGATAATGCCTTCAGAAGGCGAAACAGTTGTCACGCGTAAAAATAATTACCTAGCAGAAATTTTGACTAAAAACGTTTTTTAAATTTGAAAAAATAATAATTGTTTAAAAAAAAAAATAATTAAAAAACCTGAAAATTAAAATGGAGTTCTATAAAATAAACTTTAAAACAATAAAAAAATTGGTTATTCATTACGAAATTTTAAAGTTTTATTGGATTTTTGTCTAATAATTAATTATGTTTTGTTTGCCGTGTCTCAAACGCGTGTCCAGCTATCAACTGTTAACGCAATACGCCTCCTTGCTTGATTTCTAAACAGCTTCCTCGGAAGTTGAATTAATTATCACTAACACCGCATAGTTAGTTTTTTAATATCCGATATCGCCTCGGGAGGCTTCCATTTTAAGGCAATAACCATTTCAAATTTAAACCCTCGCTACTTACGAGTATATTGTTGGTTAGTTCAGTATCCGCAACGATGAACAAATTATATGAATCAATCCTCAAGGTTTTTAAAAAATACTTACCTTACCTGCCTCTTAACCTCTGGTGTGCCGGAGGTGCCAATAGTCACCGGATTCATCCTTTTCAGGAGTTTTTGTCCTTTAAAACCTGTTCGCATATTTAAATGAACCGTAATCGCTTGTCAGCAAAATAATCAATGCACAGACATATTTTGCATTGCGGTAAATTCGCTACAAGTCGAATAATAAATATTTTAATTTTGCTTTCGTCAGTGCGATAGAAAAAAAAACGATTTTCTAAGTGATATTACTGTTTGTTTTTACAGGAAAACTTAATGGAATTTGATGAAAATTTATTCAGCCACACGAAAATGCAATAAAATGACAAATCTTTTTTTAATCACACTTCCTAATGAGGGAGAATCAATTCTCCGAATATAAACTATTCCAGAAAAAAACACTTATACCATTAACATTCAATTTGAAAAAATACACCCAACACATTATATGAGAAGATAGCACAATTGACAAAAACAAGTATTTGATTCACTTGATCTTGCCACGTCTTCCTCGGGCGTCCCCGACTTCTTCTTCCATTCACTTTCGCGTCATATATTAATTTCACACTCCTCTTTTCGTTCATCTGCTGTACATGCCCAAACCATCTAAGCGTTCCTTTCTTAATCCTATTAATTACGCTTACATAAACCTCAGGGATCTCATTTCTATGGCATTCGGTCTACTTACATCCTTCCTCTGCCAGCTCCATGCCTCACTGCCATACGTCAGGGTTGGTTAAAGCGCTCCATTGTAGACTGCTAGTTTCGCTTCTTCGGAGAATTTGACATGAGCGATATATTTTTAAAAGTTTTTGATTTGCTCAGAATTAAATATTTATCCAAATGAATCACAACGCTGAATCCCTTCATCGTCAGTAAAGAGCCATGTTTATAGTTCGAATTTACAAACAAAAAACCAGATGGAAAATTACCATCGAACTCCGTTTCTTATTTACCTATTCTGGTTTATATTAAATTATGATCTCAAAGCAATTTTATACTTATTTGTTTTATTATGAATTTAATATTCGCGTTGCATTATGCATTCGATTTTAGCGCTTTTGCAGTAGATACCAATCTGCAATCAATTAATGCTGACCTCTCTGGCGGACATTCTGCTATAGCCAGACTTCATTTTGATAAACTTTGTTATCATATTTGCTCTGAACGCAATACATAATACCTATGTTAAACACACAAAGGCAAACTTGCCAGGCACTATGCAAAGGTGTATTTTCTATTTGATTAACACTGCGAAACGATGTTGTATAAGGTTTGTTCCTTGTTACTATGTTTTATGTAATATTCTGCCAAAAAGTAAATTAATCTTTGGAAATTACCTGGAGTGAAGCAGTTTCAGCTTATCAGTAGATACATGATGGGACTTGGGTACCTTTCTAGATAACTTTGTCTGGCGTAGTGGATTAAGGCTTTTATTGAATCTGTTTGCTGTACAGTATTATAAAGCCATTACAACTAATATTATGGTAATTAAATACTATGTCAAATTTTAGTGGAAAACCTTCTCCTTTGTTTTATTTGTCGTTATTATAAAATGCTGATTAACGTATTAAATTAAGTTGTATGTAACAAAAATAAAGTATTTCGTAATTTCCTTTGGATATATATTTGCCGTTCTTGTATTGTGTGATAACACTCCACTCGACCTCAATTGAGTTTACTTAGATATAATGTAATGATCGTCTCCCGTGGGACACCAGTTATTATCTCCAACTGCGATAAGCTCACGATACAGTCATAAAAATACATTTACGATTGCCATCTTTCAAAAAAAAAAAATGTCTGATGCCAATAAAATGTTTGATTTATACAAAATATTCATGTTTTTTATTTTTGTTCACAGAACCCTTCTCAGAATGGCTGGAAGAGAAAGTGGACCTGCCTATGTTCGAGGACTTCTCTGCTCCCCACGATACCCTGCAGACGCAGACCCTCCTGCAGGAGTTTGAGAATGTGTGCGGCGCTGTGGGCATCAACCACCAGCACCTCGCACACCTCACCCACCTCACCCCGCCCCAGAGCCCCCCCTTCCACCAGTCACAGCCGCAGCCGCAGTACGCCTTCCAGCCCTCGCACGTGGCCTATCCCACGCACGTGCCCCAGCCCAGCCCCATCCACAACTGGCAGCCAGACATCCTCGACCTGGAGCAGCAGTCCCAGACCGAGCTGGCCCGGGAGCTGGCCGTGGTGGAGGAACTGGTACTCCGCAGGGCGGAAGACGTCACCTGCTGCGATCGAGAAATCAAGCCTATTCCATCCCCTGTATCCAACGAATCTGACAACTCCGTTTCAGATTACTACCGTCCGGTCCAACAATACTCCGAGGAAGAGGAATACAGTTCCCAAGTTACCATCACCCCCCCGGAGCACGCCTACGCCAAATCAACAGTAGACGACAACCTTCTATCGGGACCGTTCTCCCCAAACTCCAACTCGTCTTGCAGCGTCTCGGGAAGCTCGGAAAACGAGGACGAGTGGGGACCTTCTTCCTCTTCGTCCAGTGCCAGCGTGTCCGGCAGGCAGAAGAGCTACTCCCGCTCCAAACCCTACTCCAGGAACCCCGACGATAAGCGATCGCGTAAAAAGGAGCAGAACAAGAATGCGGCCACGCGATACCGTCAGAAGAAGAAACAGGAGGTGGAGGTTCTGGCCGGAGAAGAGAAGGAGCTGAGGGACGTGCATGACGAACTCCAGGGCAAGTGTTCCGACTTGCAGAGGGAGGTCAAGTACCTGAAGGGACTCATGCGCGACCTGTGCCGGGCCAAGGGGCTGATCAAGTAAACTGGATCTCGTCCCAGTGTTTACTGGTTAAATATCTCCTGATTCAATGCTCGGCTCTCATTTTCAAACTCTCAAAACCCCATTAAATAAATATTATTTTGATTATCATGCTATGTTTGTCTTTATCTCTTGCCATTTGTCAAAAGTCCAATATTCTACCGTAATTTATTTGGTTTATTTAACGGTATTTTGATTTTTCGTATTTTTTATTTATTTCTTTATTGTTTTTGGAAGAACCCCTTACATTACATCATTAGTAATATTTGCTTTTTTGGGTTTGTTCAATTGAAAAGAGCTAAAATGAGAGCTGTTTGCCATCGCTTAAGGGACACGTAACTGAATGGACACTGTACGGCGAACAGCGAGGATTTGTGGCAGATCAGCGGAGTTCAGATGGTTGGTGAATACACACTTAAAGTGGCAGTTTATTGAGATGTATACTTAGAATATTTGTACCTAAATTGATTCATTGTAAAAGTAATAATCATTACTAGAGTTATTTTGTAAATCTTAAATTTTTAACAATATATTTTATTATTTTAAGTGTTCTCTGTTTCCAATCTATTGGAAAGGCTTCACAAAGAGGCTCAAATGTTACAATAACACATTTGTTTTACTTGCTATTTTTTTTTAATGTAAGACAAACTAATGTTACACCATTTGATTATACTTGTAATTAGGTCACTTCCTTCAGCTGTTGGCATTTCAGATGCCATCCTAGTTTAAGCAGCCAAGTTGTCGTAGGTTATGTCTTGTAAGTTCTTTATAAAGCAGTGGTTCATCCTCATTGTGTGAACCGTTGATCTTGCTACGTATTCTGAGCAAAGTATCATGCATATCTTTACCCGATCTTAGAGTAATATGCATTATTGACAATTTCAATTCCATTTGTACATCTTTTGTTTTTAAATTGTCTCGTTTCATAAAATGCGTGCATGGTTTTTTGCTCAAATCAAGTTTATACATTTTTTAATGGTGTTGCAGCCTTTTAACATCTTCATCGAGCGCTGCGCGTTTTTTTTCATTTATTCCATTTAGAATCATAGATTTTTTTCCGTTTTATACACAACCTGTTAATTAATGTACACTATGAGTTGTTTTTAACCAATATTGTGCGTCCTATCTGGCACTAACATAAAATTATATTCAGTTTCAGTGCAAAAATATTTTTATATGCTATGGATTATTTATTTTGAATGATCTTGCTGTCAGAGAGAGAAATCAATAAATGCTACATTGGAAAACGGAAAAGATTTTTTACTCCCACTGCCTTCCTTTTCCTTTTATGGAAGATCCTAACTATCCCCTTGATAAAATAAGAACCGGTCAGCATCCAGAGTATTCACTAGTGATGGCAATAATGAAATGGTTGAGATTTAATCATTCAAAATATATTTTGGTGCAGGAATTAATGACCTTAAAGATGTTGTCTCATTCTTCTGCCTAATAATTTGAATTAAAATGTGTGTCGGATTATTGATTAAGCTGGCTTCATGGTTCGTATCTGCGAAATAATAATAATAGAAAATTAAAACCAATTTGAATTAAGTTTTTAGAGGCTCAGTGATACGCAGATTTATTTGAATTTTATGTTTTTAACGTTATTTATAGTGACATCTAGCGGATATTAATGGAAACAGAAGATGCAAAGCTTATGGATTTTTTTGTAGATGGCAGCTACCACTGGAAAAATTAGATGAGTTTTTATATTTTATTTTGCACCACGTAAATTATAAACATACTACACCTTTATACTGGACAACAAAATAAGATTCACTTGGAAGGGGGCGCCGTGAAAATAAAGTTCGTATTTATATATATTTTAAATAATTAATTTGAAACCCATAATATGGGAAAATTACATAATTATATGCTTTTTACCCTGACAAAATTTGAACTCATCTGCTAGGGGCGCCGCTCTGAGGAAACGCGAGTTGGCGAGCACAGCACGGGAATTTTAATATAGGGTAGAGCCTGTTTTTTATGAATCTATCTAGTGTTATTTTTATAGGGAATACCGCACAAGAGTCTCAATTGCTCCCAACTGTCTGGGGCCAGTGGGACTATGGCATCGCCAACTGGGGTATGTTGTGAGGCTGAAGGTAGTGGAGAAGAGAAGAGGAAGGTTGGGAAGTACCTGGCTATTCTGATCTGGTCACCAAATACGACTAAAGCCATTTCAAGCAACGTTTCGATTCTGAATGGTGGTTTTTCACCAGAGCAATATACGAGTATCTAACACTCTGGAAAGTGCCGAAAAAATATTGTGTGATATTAATGAATCAAATGTGAAATAACACATATTATTTATTTTTTAATATTTTCGCACGCCGGGATATGAACTCGCGACCTCTGTATTCGTAGTCAATTGCTTTACATTTAAATTAATTTTCTTCCCAGGCCTAATTTTGCCAGGTACGGGCCGCTCGCGAAACACCATCTGATGTATGTTTTATGATCTCCGATAGTGGAGTTTGGAGGAACCTACCTCAGAACTCCTTCATCCCATAACATTTTATAATTCCAAGGAGTCAAGCCTCTAGTCTACGAGAAAAACAAATACAATTTTGGCAAGAATAATGTATGTGTCGTTTATGTAGTCGTCTCTTTTTTTAATTCGTATTGATGAAATGAGCAATATGCGACGTATGTTATATTTAACACCGTGACAAATATATTATTGGTCGTCCCTCTATAACTCTATATAATTCTTACTAAAGAAACACACCTGAAATTTGGTTAAGCACATTTTTGCAAACCAGATATTTTTTTTATTAATTCTCTAAAATGTGCACCGTTATGTGTCTAAACATTGGTGTATATATTTACTTACTATTTAAATGATTTTGTAGTGTTTTTAGCCCATAATTTTACGTTATATTGCATCGATATTCATCATATTAAAGAATTTTTTTTTTGTAAAATACCGTTTATTTTTATATTTTCTAGTTATCATTAATCTTCCATTAACTTTGTTCATGAACAGTTTTGTTCACGGGTAAAAATTGTACTAATAAAAAAAGGATTAAAAATAATTATGTTAATTTTTGTGGAACCAGCCCTGGTAGAAAGTTACCAGAAATGGAATCATTAGCTAATGTTGAATTCGATAACCCTTCTCCAGATATCTTACAACTATGACAACTCGCGAAATTAATGATTTCATACAAAGTAAGAACTTTAAAAATAATTTCACTAGAGTATAAGTAGCATTAGGCCCGGCCCTTTGTAAAATTATTGCGTTATTATATCATATGTAAGTCGTCACACTACTTCAAATTGTACTCGTACAACTCCTTCGGATATATAATACTTTGTCTTTATGTGGGGTGTAAATAAATGTTTAGTTTCTTGTATGACATTAGCACGTATCTACAATATTTTTATATCATTCATCTCTTAATGTATTTGGTGAACAACTATTTTTATGAGATCTTTGACAAATAAATAAATAAATGACACCTGGCGGGAATATTTTTTGATCGAACAGAAGATTGGTACCAACTCGTATCAAGTATGAGACGAGAGGTGCGGGTTTTTGTTCCGCGCCGTCCGGCCGCGAACTTACGGGTGTAATTCCCGTCCATGAATGGTATGGTATTTAGCATTTTAAAGCACTGTGATTAGGTATTAACAGCACCTTGGGGATTCGCCGCATGGAGCAGATTGCTCCAATTGCGCCTGCACAGGACCGGCCCTGCATGGCATTAAAACAAATTTCGTAAAACTGACGGTAGCGTTACGGTAATTTGATGAGGATGTTGACATTAGCATACTTACAAAACATCTGGATTAATATAAGGTTTACAACTCCCCACAACATACAAATTAGAATTAGGGAATCATCATGTGCGAGACGTGTATGTTCGCACAATACTGCAATAGTGTACTGTACCACTGGCTGCGCTGGTAATAAGGCAATCCAGGCACCCAGTAAAACATACGAAAATAATACAGAAAAAAAACAACTAAATTGAACACTGCCCGAAAGTCATTCAGTTTTTGGGCAAAATCGTTGAATCCTGGATGAGTTAATAAAAAGAGTTTTAAATTGAGTATGCAGAGTTGTTCCTTAGATACATATCTACCAAGGAAAAATTAGATGAATCAGAAAATAAAATAATATGCAATTATTTTTTGAAAAAGGACATCTGACATATGTATGACATAATTACATACAAACAACAAAATTTTGTTTTGGCTCTTCTGCACATCTGCGTTTATTGACTCATTCCTCTTTTCCTTTCGCACACAGAATTATCTGTTGGCTTCAACTCGGAACGTTTCTTTCGCAAATCCTAGCAGTTCCTTCTTGAAATTTCCAGATACAATATTCAGTTAACGTTTAACCTGGAGGAATAATTGCCGAGCGCACCACCCATTTGTATAATCTAAAGCGCAAATGCATAGGTATGTTATATTCGCAGAATACGAAGAAGAAAAAATAAAAAAATATTTAATTAATATGTGCCATAACACATTTCATTTATATAAAATAATACATACTATATTTGCGTCACGTTTCAGAGTACCGCCCTGGTGAAATACCACCATTCAAAATTGTAACGTTGCTTGAAATGGCTTTAGCCGTTCTTAGTGACCAGATATGAATAGCTAGGTCCTTCCCAACCATCCTCTTTCACAACTCTTTTCCCTCTTCATTGCCATCAGCCTCACAACAAAACCCAGTTCGGGATGTCATAGTCCTACTGGCTCCAAACGGTTGGGAGAAATGGGACTATTGTGCGGTATTCACCATAAATAAATTCGCCAATAAGTAATTTGAAGTATTAAAAAAAATCTAAGCAAATAATATTTCTACATACAGAATAACATACTTTTTCGAAAATGTTGGTGGTCTGCAGAAATGCACAATAAAATTAAACGTTTATTTCCAACGATTCCAGAAAATCCTGAAAGGAAACCTTCTAACAAATAAAAACCAATGGAAAAAATAATAAAACCAATCGTGTTGAGAGCAAAATTGAATAAAGAAAATCATTGAGGGAGGGGGAGGACTCAGGCAGCGGGGTTTCACTGACCGAAATGTACCACATCGTAGGCAAATGTAATTGTGTGGGAATGCAAGTTCCGTTTTACCCAGCACCTGCTGGTGCGAGTGTCATTTGCATGCAAATGGCCGCGCGAATTGTTACCGAACAAAAAGTTTTTTCAATAAGTGAGCGTTTCTTAGCCGGTACCGGGCAATGCCTGTTACGTGTAACAAACAACGTTTATATTATAAGAGCCAGTAAGATAGCCCACACAACAATTGGTATGCTCGTAGTTCGATTGAAAGAAACGTTTCATAAATATTAGTTACAGCGTTATTGGTTATTATTAAATAGTTTCAATTACTCGTTTTTATTATTTGATATCAATCAAAATGATAAGATTATTACGTTCTGTTTTAATTCTGTTTGAAAATGTGAATGGAGTTGGACAAATTAAACACGAAAAATGTAAAAAATAAATACTCGTGCAAAAGAAAAACACGAGGCGATTTCATAATAGAAAATATAAAAAAGTTGTTTACGCAAATAATATCTCTGTATATATAATATACCTATTTATTTTGGTAATTACTTAAATAATACTTATCTGCCAACGTCAACGTCTTGCTCGTATCAGAAATAGTAATTTCTACCTGTGTACGATTCGTCACAAGAGAACTCTATTAAGAAATAATAATATAATCCATGCGTGATATTTCTTACTGTAAACAAGTCTATTTTAAATCATTAATCTGACTACTACTATACATCATAGTATTTTTATTATTCCTCAGAGCAAGAATACGAGTATATATGGAGAAAGAGCTAAATATTTTTACCCAACCTACAAATTTACGAAAAATCACTTTCTCCGGGTTTTCACGTCATAAGCCGTGAGAAAGAAAGAGATAAGACTAGTTGTTACATAATATCCGACCACTTTTCCGTATGTAAACATGTTTTCCGTCTCCTGAATCTCCGGCGACTCCGCCCACTGTTTTTTAGGTTATATCCTACATTTTTGTTAATAACAATACTGTGGCAAAGTGGTTATACAAATAAACAAAACATTATGTCGACATGTGCTATGAATGGATGTATGAATACCCTAACGCTAGCCACGCCCGAGTCAGGAAAAAATCAAAAATCCTGACTACACAAGCTTTCCCTCCTGGTATATTATTCCCATATTTCTGAAAACAGAAACGGACTAAGAGAAGGGTGGGTATGATGGATAAGCAGGCATATAGGATCAACTGTCTTTAATATTCTTTATTTTTCTCTGCTTCAATAATTTTTTTCATATTTATGCACGTTTTTCATCTGGATTTTTTACACCCTTAGCTTCTCGTAAATTGTACTTAGAAATGTGCTCTGTTATACCTATATTGTCTGAACATTTTTTCATGATTATCGATAGTTTTAATTTGCATTTATTATTTTCCGTAATCTCATAAAATTTCTCATTATTCTTTAATCCCCTTCTCAGTTGACGTTTTGCCTCTTTCATTTCATATTATTTGTCTCTTTCTCTCTGTTCCTTTGTTAGATTTTAAATGTTATTCTATGATTTTCTCACTGTTCTCTTATTTTATTTTATATTGTGTTCCCCCTCTGTATGTATATATAACCGCAAACAATGTATTTTTTGTTAAGTTTAATTTTATACCCTGATGATGCTAAGGCCATAGAGGCCTTCTACGGCCTCCATGGTCGAGTGGTAAGACGCTCGACTACGAATCCAAAGGTTGCGGGTTCAAACCCGGCGTGCCCAAATAACTAAATGTATGTAATTAATATGTGAAATAACACATTTAATTCATATAAAATAATAAAAAAAATATATTTGCGGCACGTTACAGAGTGGTAGATATTCTAAGTATCGCCCTGGTGAAAGACCACCATTCAGAATCGAAACGTTGCTTGATTGGAATGGCCTTAGCCGTTTGTGACCAGATCTGAATAGTCAGGTACTTTCCAACTTTCCTCTTCCCCATTTCCTTCCCCTCCCCTTTACCTTCAGCCTCACAACACACCCCAACTGGGGATGCCATAGTTCCACTGGCTCTAGACGGTTGGGAGCAGATGGGACTCTTGTGCGGTATTAAAAATAAAAGGCCAAGCGAAACCGATCGATCATAAAAACTAAAATAAAATCTGTGGTGTTGTACAGAGTTACTGTTTCATTTCATTGAATAGAAGAGCACTCACAACAGAAAATGGCAGCCGGCTTACGTTTTCTGTCTGAGCGGCGACGATATTCTTTTTGCCTGAATGATTCGTTATCAATATTTATTGCGTAACATCATTAACTTTCATACCAACACTGTCAGAAGCCATTAACGTCCGGGAATAACCCGATACGTTCGCTCTCCGATCCCGGAATCCCGACCCGCACTCCGTACGCCGCACTCCGCACCCGCACTCCGCACTCCGCACTCCGCACTCTCGCTACACGAAAAATCCCGCTTTCAGGAAGGATTAGAATTCGCTTGCCACAGTAATCGTCGATCGCGCGTTCCAAAATCAATTACAGATCCGCATGTATGGCGGAAAAAGCCTCCACGGTTATTATTGCTTCGACGTCGGCTCTCCCATTTGGATTAAAAGGTTGGTAATCAGATTAAGGGTCATCGTGACGCGGCGCATTTCGGCTGAAGGGGCCGCCGCACTCTAACCTATAAGCCGAAAAAATAGACCGAATTGATAAACGCGCTAATTTATAATAGTTTTTGGTTATTTTTAAAGAGTGTTTTTTTTTTGCTTTCGGTGTACTAATTTACGTTGCGCTTCCTTTTCATTGAACCAATGTTGATATCGTTTTCCTAAGATTAGTTATCATTGTAATGTATGTTAGATGTACTGAAAAGTCCCGCCAACTTTAAACATGCGCCAAAGATAATAACAGAGAAAACTCGTGGTTCTTACAGATCGACTTACCTTTTAATTGCCTTCTCGGTAGCTCTAGCGGGTAGAGAAGTTTTCGTGTCCGAAATTCGTTTATGTCAATTTAGTCAGGACCTTCTTCTTCTTGGTGGAAGTTGATGGTTAAAAAGGGAAATTTAAATAATATACTCTTGCAAATGATCTCTTGCTTATATTTGAGAATAGTGAATTTACCCCCTCAGAAAAAGCTTGTTTGACTTGGTGGACCCTTAGAGTAACAATATAGAGAGACCGTCCTAATATGAATCAAATCCTTGACATTCTCGCAAAATACAGCTCTCTCTTTATGCTCGGTTCTATAAACGTATGAGAAAAAGAGACAAACGATTGCTGTTAAAAATATACAATTTGGGGCGGGCTAAACGCCGTGTAAGCAGTTTTTTTGTGGACAAATTTCAGACTGATAACTTTTGTCAGTCGAGCCGACAGTAAAATGTGCGTAAAAATATCATAACTTAAGGGAATTTGGTGCAATCTAAAAAAAAAACGATATGGCAATATGTGCAGTTGATGGATGCTTCAACCGAAGAAAAAAAAGGACAAAAGGACAAAAAAAATCAATTTTCATAGGTATGTATCAAAGAATTCGTCTTTTTTAGTTTGATCTCAAATATTTAACATCCTAACCTACAAAACAACTAGTTACTTACACCAATATTTAACCAATCTTTGCACTATTCGTTTTAATATAATAAACTTCTGTTTGAAATAAGTTTTAATGCATTTTTATTATGTTTTACCAAAAACGAGATTCTCATATAAATTTTTAAGAAGGGGAAACCCCCTTTTCGTTCGGCTTCCGAATGTATCCCGGTCACTTTCTTTCTCATGGTACTAACGTTAAATTGTTGGCGAACAGATAAAGACGGAATCATTTACGGTTTTCTTCGCCTTCTATTGGCCGGCAGTTTATAGGCCATACCTCCTTGGTCAAGCTTGCTCATAAAGTTGCTTCAACATTTCGCAAAGTTAGGTCTCTAGGTTATTTTAAGGGTAGACCAGGTTAGAATTGACTAGATTGATATGGTAGATACTCGTAAAGACAAACTATTGTACGAAATTGTTTATTTATTACCGATACTGGAAATCGCGCGGGAACCGCCTTTCAGTCAGGTGCCGCAGCCGCGGTGGGTAACAACGGAAAAAAAACTGAGCTAATTTGCCCTCACAATGTCCGTCGCGGGGAACGAGGCGTATCCCGTCAATAATAATAATAATAATATTTGGATAATTTGAATAGCGCCGTTTTTGTGAGAAATCACCTCAAGAGTACTCCGATATTTACTCGTACTTTAGGCGATTTTTACAATGTCGAAATTTCAGTTATTTCACAATAGCGGCCAAAAATATCGACTTAGCTCAACTACCTCTCAGCAGTCTCAGCCTTCATCATAAAATACTCCCCTCCCCGCCACCTTTTGGTTTTTTAAGGGGGCCAATAGACAAAAAACAACCCCATAACAAATAGATTGTAATAGGCGTGAGAATTATAGCACTTAATAACATGTATTATACGTGAAGAATTCTGGTTGTTGAACTGTCTAAAGAAGCGAAGTAAGCAGTCCACAACCCTGATGTATGGCAGTGAGACACAGAATTAGTAAAGAAAGGATGAAAGTAGACTGAATGCTGTAGAAATGAGATCCCCGAAGCGTATGTGCAGCAAAACTACGTATGACCGTGTTAAAAATGTAGATGTATCGGACGCGATAGCCACGATGGCAGTGCCTTCGACAATGTATAGCATTAAGATTATTTTTATATTATTCAGAAATGTTCATCAATCATTTTTAATGTATATTTCTCCCGGCTTGATAAGCTCTAATGACGCAAAGCGATTGGCCCTTCGGGCCAGGTCGGCCCGACTAGGGAAATAACTAACGTGATGGCGAGCGCGTAGCGCTGACCAATCCCGGCTGGTCTAACGAATCTCACGTCAACGGGTCCGGGAGAAAAATAATCTGTCTAAACCCTTTCACGGGGGCCAGGTTAATCACCCGACCAAATAAAATATACCGCGGTGATAACTCGGCCCCCAGCTACACAATTGTTATAAATCTATGAATGTAAATATTAGAATAAGTTAGTTATTAAGAGTTTAGCCCCAAAAAACTGGGCATTGTTTGTAAACTAAATCTTTGTACCTCTTTTGTGAATTTAATAAAAATGTTAGAGGGGCGGAATAAAGTTGAGGTGAAAGCTGGTGGAAAGGAGAAGGGGATAGATTAATAAAATTTGTCCCACAAAATTGTCAGCCGGCCGGGGAGAGAGGGAAAGAGGAAGCTAAATTCTCTCATACAAAGCTCCCTCACCCCAGCTGCGCGCTACCGTGGCGATTATATATTGCATAAAAACGGGAGAAAAGGCAGATCACCAGCACTCTCCGCCAACATCACTCGTCTTGACTACTCTCCGCTCCTCTACTTCGCCTAAATCTTGACTCCTGACTTTTATTTGACCATCGCCTGCCCCCCTGGATCGCCTGACTACACCTCTCTCTGGACCAGACCAGCAGCATCTTCACTTGGAAGCAGAACCCTACAAGTCAACCCTGTCGTCTCGCTTACAACGAGACCGACCACTTGGAGCACTTCACAGATTGGGACCGCCACCTATTACAGTTTACTTGTGTGCTTGATTACGTCGGGTACAGTGGATATCCGGAAAAAAATGCAAGACGCTTACATGGTTTGGGCATGTAAAGCGGATAAACAAAGGAAGGAGTATGAGAAGAGTATATAACGCGAAAGTGAATGATTGGAGAATTCGGGGACGGCCGAGAAAGATAGAGCACGATCAAGTGAATCAAATACTTGAGTCGGGCCATGTCAAGAGTCAGAATAACAAAACAGTATATATTGAGTGGTGAAACGGCGTGATAGTTAGTTAGTTAAGAATTCTGGTTTTTTACCAATAGTGAAAGGTGTTCCGCCAGCCAAAGTAATGCATAGGTGAAGCCTAAACGACTTATGAACTAGACTACCGAGCATAAAGTCAACAAATTACCGCTTCTCGCTTTTCCTAACATTATTGATCAGATCCACATGCCCTGGACTACCTCATATACCTTGATTTTCACCATTACCCCACCATACAAAAGAAACAAACATAGGAATGTAAAAAGATTGAACTTATTAATTTTACCTAATATGTGAAGAGTGCAGGGGAAAACAGAGTTGATCACGTGAACACAATTCTTCAGAAAATCACTTTTTATACTTTGTTTTTTTTTTTTTTACAGTTAATACCGAACAAAAGTCCTAACTGCTCCCAACCGTCTAGAGCCAGTGGGACAATGGCATCCCCAATTGGAATATGTTGCGAGGCTAAAGGTAGTGGGGAGGAGAAGGATATAGGGAAGAGGAAGGTTGGGAAGTACCTGGCTATTCAGATCTGGTCACCAAAATAATGGCAATAAACAGCTGCAATTTAGCCATGTTGTTAAAAATATTCCTTATGATTCTTCCCCTGGGTTAAAAAACATTCCCTGTTTTTTACTTACCCCTAGAACTTTACTTGTTCTTAACCAGGCCGCAAATTTTCAAATAACTGTAGTTGCGACGGCCTTCATGGTCGAGTGGTAAAACGCTCGACTACGAATCCAAAGGTTGCGGGTTCAAATCCGGCGTACGCCAATATTTTTTTATTTAATTAATATGTCTCATAACTGATTCATATAATATAATAAAAAGTATATTTGTGGCACGTTCCAGAGTAGTAGATACTCTAAGTATCGCCCTGGTGAAAGACCACCATTCAGAATCGAAACGTTGCTTGAAATGGCTTTAGCCGTCTTTGATGACCAGATCTGAATAGCCAGGTACTTCCCAACCTTCCTATTTCCCATCTACTTCCCCTCCCCACTACCTTCAGCCTCACAACATACCCCGATTGGGGATGCCATAGTCTCACTCGCTCTAGACGGTTGGGAGCAGATGGGACTCTTGTGCGGTATTTACTATAATTTATTTTTTTTAAGTTGCGTGATTAATCATGATATTTTTATGGTAGTACCGCATGACGACCACAAGATGTCGTTCATAATTCAATTTCACAAAAGTTAGGATAACCACTGTTTTTCGATCGATATAATCCCCATAAATTGGTATGTCGAGCGCAGTGCGGCGTGGGGCCAGCGCCGCGGGGGCCGGCGCCCGGGGCCTGCCAACTGGCTGTACTACGTCTTTAATGTGAAGACCAGTGCGGTATCATACAAGGTACAAGTGCGTGTATTGGAATCAATGTGGTATTATTTGGGTTCAACATTATTTGGTCGTTGACACCCGAAACGTGGAGAAAAAGATCGATAACTGAACATACTTATGATAGCACTGTCATCGGTTCATTGTTCTCTAGCGTGAGTACACTAACGTATTCGCATTGTACTCACACTAGATGAAAACCTGTTAATAATTACGAGAAAATACGAATTTTACTGCCACAATCAACCTCGGCAAATTGTTTCACCCAAAAAAAAAAGATTTTATTTTTATTCCTTTAACTATTATTTTTGATACTTATTCGTACACAAACAAAATGCAATTAAATCGCTAAATCACAAATACGTCTCTGTTTGTATAATTTAAACCCGACGCGCGATGTGCGCAAAAACATTTTATTTAATTAATATGTATCATAACACATTTCATTCATATACAAATAATGTATTGTATATTTGCGGCACGTTCCAGAGTGGTAGATACTCCAAGTATCGCCCTGGTGAAAGACCACCATCAGAATCGAAACGTTGCTTGAAATGACGTTTAGCCGTGCTTACTGACCAGATCTGAATAGCCAGGTACTTCCTGACCTTTCTCTTACATATCTTCTTCCCCTCTTCACTACCTTCAGCCACACAAAATACCCTAATTGGAAATGCCATAGTCTCACTGGCTCTAGACAGTTGGGACTCTTGTGGGGTATTCACTATACAAAAAAAAAAACAAATAAAAAACAGAGGCAGAAGGTAGTGGGGAGGGGATGTACATGGAGAAGAGGAAGGTTGAGAAGTACCTGAATATTCAGATCTGGTCACCAAACACGGTTAAAGCTACTCCAAACAACGTTTCAATTCTGAATAGTGGTCTTTTACCAGGGCGATTCAAAAAGTATCTACCACTTTGGAATGTGCCGTAAATATACCATATATTATTTTATATGAATTAAATGTGTTTGTGATTTGAACCTGATACCACCAGATTCTTAGTCGAGGGACTTACCACTCGAGTATGAAATCAATTGACATCATTTATATCATGGGCATAGTGAAAAAGTGATGTACGCAGAGTAATTGGGGTTTTCCACAAAAGCGAATGACTACCTTTGAATAATGAACTCTGAATAGAAAAAAGTGATGTACACAAAGTAATTGGGCTTAAGAATAAAAAAAATGTATTTTCACAAGAGTGGAGCGAATAAAAGTTAGCAGAATATAAAATATCAAGTTTTCATGTAACATCACACAATAATTACGAGTGAAGTTTCGTTTCAAGATTCAGCAATAATTATTCATAGATAAGATAGACGATTCCCATTTACAAAAATAACATTAGCAGTGTCGAAGTATTTTGCCGGGAAATTAATTGCTTTTTTCTTCTTTGTAAAGTTTCCCAGCGAGAAGAAAAAAACCTACGTCCACCCTAAGCCGTGTCGAGCCGAGAAACTGCGAAACTAATCACATGGAATTAAGACAAAGGGACATTACGGCGGAGAATAATTTTGTGTTCATAACTAATCAAGTAGGTATGCGCGTCCACCAACGAGTTGTCAGTTGTATGAATGTTTTGACAGAATGTTAATAAGATTTTATGATTTGTCAAGTCGATTTTTCTACGAACTCTGCTTTAAGAATACAGTTTAAACTTTGCTGGATGGAATTCAAATCAATTAACGGAATGGCTCCGACTTATTTATCGGAATTATGTATTTCTGAAGATTCCAATTCGCGACAGTTAACTCTTAGATCGGCAATGTCATCGGCTATCGGAAGGTTGAAGGAACCAAAGCGCACACCAGACACTAAGTTCGGAGAGCGCGCCTTCGGAGTGTCAGGTCCTAAAGCCTGGAATGGACTACCACATGATCTGCGAGTAATAAAAGACTCAACAGAGTTCAAAGTTAGCAACTTAGTTCCAAGATGTAACAAGCCCAATAGAAATTCTGTTCAAAGCAAGAAAACTTTTCAGACTCTCATTCCTTAAATTCATCAAAGATTTTCACCATTATTTGTTCCTCACTACGAAAAATTAAAAAAATATCTCCGATATACTATATTTTAAATTTGCTCTCATGCCCTATAAAAAAATGTAAGAATCAGCTAAATTTTACTTATTTTGATATGGTGATTGTGTCCTGCCAGAAATGACCTGCCAGGTAAGTATTTTGCTGTATATTTTTATAAACCTAGGAATTAATATTAAGTAGAAATTAAAATTTGTACAGCGCCCTTGAGCTGATTTTTCACAAAAATGGCGCTATACAAATTATTCAAATATTGTCATTACTGCTCATTAGTTCGCCCTCATCTAGAATATGCTAGTGTCATTTGGTCCCCTTTCTATATTGTTCATATTCATCATATTGAATCCGTACAGCATCGCTTCTTACGCGCAATTGAATGGAGATTAGGGCGAGAAAGAGGCGATTATTCATATGATGAAATTAAACAATCATTGAAAATGTCTTCATTAGAAAAGCGCAGGAAAGACTTTGATTTAATTTGCATTTTCAAAATTATTAATTGTTTATAGACTCACCTTCTCTGTTGCAACTTATCCAGTTCAAAATTCATTGCCGTAGACTCCACACCCGTACCACGCTTATGTCAGTTATGTGCACACACCTGGGGAGGACACAAATATAAACAATTAAAACATGATCGTAGAAACAATAAATTGCTATTCCTCAATCATCACTATACTAATTATCGGTATCATTCTCCAATGTTCAGAATGTCGAGACTTGTTGACTGCAGCCATGGTCTTGAAATTTTCGGTAGCAGTCTAAATGATTTTTGTCATGCTTTACGACTCTACTAGACTCTACGACTTTACTACTCTCTCTAGGCAGAGAGAACGGACCGCCACACAACTCTGTCTCGGCACACACTCCTCGCTTAATTTACATTCACACATCGTCTCGTATACTCTTCTGTGTTTCTGACTCTTTACATGGCCCGACTCGAGTATTTAATTCATTTAATCGTGCCATGTCTTCCTCGGGCGACCTTGACTTCTTCTTCCATTCACTTTCGCGTCATGTATTATTTTCACACTCCTTTCTTCGTTCATTCGCTCTAAATGCTCAAACCATCTAAGCGTCCCTTTCTTGATCCTATTCATTACGCTTACATCAGTCTTGCATTCTTTCCCGATATCCAAATGTTAAATGTGCCAAGCTTCTCTATCTCGGGTAGAGGGATGTCATATCGATCATATTGAGAAAGTGGTAGATACTCTAAGTATTGCCCTGGTGAAAGACTATCATTCAGAATAGAAACGTTGCTTGAAATGACTTTAGCCGTGTTTGATGACCAGATCTGAATAGCCAGGTACTTCCCAAACTTCCTCTTCCCCATATCTTTTCCCCTCCCTACTAACTTCAGCCTCGTAACATACCCCACTTGGGGATGCCATAGTCCCACTGGATCCAAACGGTCGGAAGCAGTTAGGACTCTTGTGCGGTATTCACTATAAAAAATATATTTAAAAAATTGGGAGGGATCCTTGGATGTTAATAGTAACAATAATACACGTAATAATCAATCAGTATATTGAACACTTAATATTTAAAGGAAAGAGTTCTTAATGTGAGAGGGAGAGAACGCAAATTCACTATTTACCAATATTTATAATCGGTCTTCTTGTACGATGAAGGATTGGCCGGGATGCTACGAAGAACACCTCCTTAGTGATGGCTCATGCCGTAGAACAGCTTATATTACGGCGACTAGAAATGTAGGATGGCATGATGCATTATAGCGGAGAATGATCTTGGTCTTCTTAATGATCCTGGCGGTATTATCTATCAATCTAGGCACCTTGGCGTAGATGTTTTGAAGAGAACACGCTTATCTCTCTCCAGACTTCCAAGGAAACTTGGGGTTCTTATCCATTGGATCGAACCCGTTAATAATCCTCACTCATCTCCGTGTGTCCGTTCACTTGTTTTTTTACTCTCCGAGCACCGACTAAATTTGGGACTTCTGCGCCGCTTCACCTGAGATGACCATGTTTAATAGGGATATTTTGCGTATGCAAAATTTGGTGAGGTAAGTACCTTTCCTAAACATTTTTTTATGTGTTGCAATAAGACTCAGCGTTCTTTGCAGGAGATTTTGTAAAAATTTAAGTGTAAGTTTCAAACGTACGTATAACCAATTTTTACAATAAATAAACTTTTTTTATTTATTTATTATTGTACAACAGATATAAACCCAATAACAGTATAATGAAACAACAAGTAAGAAATTTCAGATTATAACATTTTTAAATGAATAAGTTTTTTGAACTTCTGTAAATTATCTGAAAATATATCAATATATATATATAGATGATGTATTCAACAGAATTATACCTCTTGTCATGCTATGCTGAGCCGAAACATCTGTCCGACCATAGGGTATTCTGAACATTGTATGATTTCTGCTGCGACAGTATTTTTCTGGTACGAATAAGCAGTAGCATGCCAAGTGGTATGGACAGTCGATTAAGTGATTTATAATTTTAAAGCCTATTGTCAAGAGACCAGCATTGCGCCTAGTCTCTAAGCTTTGATAATGTGTCTCCTCGAGTAGTTCCATGTGATGCATGAACATAGGCTATGTTCCGTGCGAACGCATGTACACATACCTGAGGATTTTTTTTTAATCTGTTCCAACATATTTATGTTATTATTTATTTGGTTTGATGTGGAGCCCAGACAATGCTAGCGTACTCCAACTTGCTTCTGATCACTCTATTGAAGAGGGCTGTCATCGCATTTGTGTTATTAAACTCTTTGCAACTTCTGATTACAAAACCAAGAGGTTTATAACAATTTGAAGTAAGCTGCATTATATGACTCGAAAACGTTAGCCTGGGATCAAAAACCACCCGAGATCTTTGATGGTAAATACGCGGGTTAAAATTTCACTATTCATAATATATTTGAAAAAAAAGGATTCTTAGATCGGCTATTTGTCATAATCACGCATTTTTTAATATTAAAATTTAAATTATTGTTTCTCGACCAGTTCGAAATTGCATCTAGGTCGGCTTGAAGTTTGTCAAAATCTTCATCCGATTCAATCTCCTTTAAGAGTTTGATATCTTCCGCAAACAATAAGCACGAGCTGTGACGTATGCAATCCTGGATGTCGTCTATCAGGATAAGGAACAATAGGGGACCGAGATTTGAGTCTTGTGGAATACCTGACAGAGCTGCGAAGTTATCGGACTCGTATCCATTTATTGATATGTACTGGCTTCTATCTTTTACATATGATGAAAAAAATGTCAGTAATGATTGGTTGGAATCCTATTTTGTACATTTTTCTCAGCAAGATATCATGGTCTACGCGGTCTTGTCACCACCTCCATGAAAACTCAGTTAAAAAACAAACAAACGAAAAATTCTCTCTCAAAGCAATCGCTAGTAGCCTTTCATCTCTATAAATGAGAGGTCAGATTCTTGAAAACTTTTGCAATTTCTGCTCTAGTTGCACGGTTCATAACCTATGGTATATTCGAAGCTGAATTTCATCTTCAAAAAGTAGACGTAGGTTTAAACTTATAAAAGAAATGTATTTTACAGTGGGGCTTAAGTGATTTTTTTTTAAATTTGTAGACTTTATTTCTCTGGGGAACTCTCGCACAGTAAAAGTGTTAAATATATTTTTCCATTTTTTTTTTACGGCAGGCAAAGTAAATATAAATTAATTGAGATAATGCTCACTATACTGCTCAAGCATCCTTGATCATGTCCTTAGCGATTTTAAAATATTGACTCGGAGAGCGTTGTTAGCAAACAATTTTTTTAAGACCCTGCGAAACATCTCCATTAATATTAGAGGGGGTTGATTAGTCGGGAAGAGTTTCTGAGAACTGGGATAAGTAGGAATTAAGGAAGCCTTAATACCTACGGGAAAATAATTATTTTAGGGTATTCTTCTAGAAAATAAGGCCATGATCCCTTTTGAAAAAATAATTGCTATAGATATTCCATTATTCGAAAAAATGCGAGGGTGGTACGTCATTTGTTATATATTTTTTTATTCTCAAAGGGAGAAAATCATTTGAACAAACAACAATGGAAAATGGAAATGAAGGTTTTGTCTGAGTTTCTTTTCACAAATTGTATTAAATAATTTATTTTAAAATAATGTTTGTTTCTCTAATTGACGTGTATCATTTGTAGAAACGAATGTAAAATTTCAGTCATATTTAGTATTATTATTTCGGCTATTGAAAAATATGTTTTATAAACAGTATTCAGCAATTGCGCCAAATTACTGTTATTTCATTTAATTAAACTCGATTTAATTGTTTTTCTCTTACATCCAAATATAAACCAGTATAATTGAGTTAGTTGCGATACTCAGAGAATTCGCACAAAACGAAATTAAGGATACAAAGGTGTTTATTATTTCAACCACTAGATTTGTTTGATTGACAAATAGTTTTAGAGCGATTTCTCTCTTATAGGGGGCAGTAAAACTGTCCGGAGCCAGTGGGACTATGGCATCCCCGATCGAGGTATGTTCTGAGGCTGAAGGGAGAAGCTGATGGGGAGAAATCAGGAAGAGGACAGTCGATTATATAGGCTATTCAGATCTACTCACCAAACACGGCTAAAGCCGTTTCAAGCAAAGTTTCGATTCCGAATGGTGGTCTTTCACCAAGGCGATACTGAGAGTATTTACCAATTTTGAAACGGTTCTCAAATATACCAATTATAATTATGTATTATTTTAATGGGAAATAACACATTTTAATTAAATACAATTTTATTTTTTTACAATAACTCCACACAGGAGGCCTTGAAGGAAATAATTTTACCTCAAGGCCCATGTCATCTTCTGGGATGCTGTGTGGAGGGTTTTTGAGGAAAGGAAGGAGTGAACTTGGGTCTTGAGACCCATGTTGAAGGAGAGAGGAAACACAGAGGCCGGAAAATCGTTCCATAGTCGAGATGTTTAACATAAGAACGAGTCGCCGAGATTTGCGCACGCCGGGATTTGAACCCGTGACTCTCGATTCGTAGTCGGAGGTCTAAATCATGTGAATGTGGATAGGTAAAGGTAGTGCGTAGATAGTGAGATCAGTATTACTTTCGCTGGAACTAGCAAACAGAAATTCAATGTGTCAATGTTGATACATCACATTACGTAACTAGTGATACAACCTTGAAGGAACAATATATGGAGGGATAGCTAATTTGTTTTACCCAACCCATCCGAAATTGTAATAAATCACTGTTTCCGTGTTTTTACATCGTACACCATGAGAGAGAAAGAGACAACAAATTTCTTGGACGGCTTCTATATACTGTCGTAATGTTCTTAAGCTGGTTATTTTCGCTGGTTAACGGCAGGACTCCGCCCACATTTTATATTTTGCCACTAAACTTGACACAACTAAACGGTTTTTTAGGTTAGATGCTATATTTTTGTTGATAAAAATACTGTGAAAAAGTGGCTATACGAATACACAAAAACATTATGTCGATATGTGATATGAATGGATGTATAAATACCGTAGCCTTGGTCTTAGCCACGCCCATTTGCGCCGAGTCATGTTAAAATCATCAAAAACAAGTCCAATACCTTAGAGTATACAAGAGGTAGCCCAAGCCAAAGCCAGTGAAGTCAGTTTTGGACTTGTTTTTGATGATTTTTACATGACTCGGCGCAAATGGGCGTGGCTAAGACTAAGGCTACGGTATTTATACATCCATTCATATCACATATCGACATAATGTTTTTGTGTATTCGTATAGCCACTTTTTCACAGTATTTTTATCAACAAAAATATAGCATCCAACCTAAAAAACCGTTAAGTTGTGTCAAGTTTAGTGGCAAAATAAAAAATGTGGGCGGAGTCCCGCCGTCAACCAGCGAAAATAACCAGCTTAAGATCATTACGACAGTATTTAGAAGCCGTCCAAGAAATTTGTTGTCTCTTTCTCTCTCATGGTGTACGATGTAAAAACTCGGAAAAAGTGATTTATTACAATTTCGGATGGGTTGGGTAAAACAAATTAGCTATCCCTCCATATATTGTTACTTCAAGTCCAATACTGACTTCACTGGCTTTGGCTTGGGCTACCTCTTGTATACTCTAAGGATACAACATATGTGTTCAAACAGGTTTTTTGTCTGTTAAAATTATTTATATTGTACCATCCGGATAGTGGGGATTCTGTATAATCGTGAATCCTTTAATCGAAAGTCAACTGTAATGCCTGTCTGAATCTCAATCGAAATAGGTGATTGAAATCACGGATTTGAGTCTATGGCTGACAATCTCCATTGATTTCAAAAGCAAATAATTCAATGACATATATTATATGTTATTTTCAGTCTTTTCTCGTCAAGCTACTAAGTAATATCTCTTAGCGTGTAGCTAATTATTTTATCAACGCAGAACTCATTTCTAATGTAGTCTTTTCCAATGAAATTTCCTCCAGCAAACAAATAGAAACAGTGGGTACATAGTTTGTCTGAGGATTAACATTCTTATTTAGTTGGCAACATTATTACAAAAATATAAATATCGCATCTAAATATAATAAACGAGTATGTCCTGTGGCAATGGGCAAGATACGTAGTTCTTTTTTTCAACATTTTGCTGTTTTTCGTTTTTTCTCCGTTCTCCATTATTGGTCTCTTCAATGTTCAAGTACTCTCATTTTCCACATTCAAACAATATATTTAATTAAATACTTATAACTTATTTAGTTTAGATCATTGTATTTAATACAGAATCAACATGTTTCATGAACAATATTAACTTCATCAGGAAGAATTGTGTAGTCACGTGGGGTAACTATACGCAAGTTTTACATTAGGATTTTTATATTAAAACGCTATGGATATTTTATTCATCATCAATTCAAAACCCTCATAGGGTTAATGATTTTAATAATACCAAATTTTAAAGTTTATTCCACTACTTTTTATTTAAGACCTGACTGGTTTCACCTAACCACGGTATGACGGGCATCTTCAGACTGGTACAATTTTAAGTAAATCTATGACATATATACTATTAGTGTCCGGAATCGTCGGCCTGCATGGTGGAGTGGTTAGACGCTCGACTACGAATCCAGAGGTCGCGACAATAGTATAGTCCGCGAATTTCGGACACCAATAGTATATATGCCATAGATTTACTTAAAATTGTACCAGTCTAAAGATGCCCGTCATAAGGTGAAACCGGTCATCTCTTAAATAAAAAATAGTGGAATAAAGTTTAAAATCTGGTATTATTAAAATCATTTGACCGATCTGTAGCTGAGTGGACAAACGCGTCGGATTCCCACCCGGGCGTCGTGCGTTCTATTCCTCTGCTGGCTAAGTCCTCCATCATTGCACAAGCAACATCTTCCGCTTCTTAGGATGGCAGTAGGAGTTTTTCAAATATTGTCAGGTTATTCGTAACCCGGGAATGTTTGTCTTTCTTAAAAAAAAAATGAAATAAAATGGACTTCCACCACGAATAAACAGTTTCAAAATTAGAAACCTCGTAAGGTTCATAAATAAAAAAAAGTTCACATGTATGTCGGTTGCGTGCACTTGACCCACATACGGGGTGAGCATTTGCAAACCGTATTGTAAGTGTTCGCACCGCGCACACTTACCCCCCCGCACTGCAAGTATCACACGTAAATTTCCCCTTATCGTAGTCTGTGCACCATGTTTTATAGATAATGCCTTCTATCGAATATTCTGTGGGTGGATCTAGATATTTCTCATTGCATTTTGGGCAAAAAAAGTCCTTAGAAGCCTGTTGCTGAGCCCTTTAGATGCTTCCTCACACATACACGCGACATATTTCACTGAACAAATTAAACGAGAGATGACATTTTTTTATTTTTTTTGCAATAATTCCACACAGGAGGCCTTGAGGAAAACAATTTCCTTCAGGGCCTATGTCATCTTTGGGGATGCTGTGTGGAGGGTTTTTTTGAGGAAAGGAAGGAGTGAACTTGGGTCTTGAAGAGGCCCATGTTGAAGGAGGGAGGAAACACAGAGGCCGGAAAATCGTTCCATAGCCGAGCTGTTGAACATAAGAACGAGTCGTAAAAGCGACCCGTTCTCATGTATTGAATGTCAACCGTGTACAAATGTTGGGCGCGCATTTGGCGAGTTTCCCGACTATGCACCGGTGCCGAAGGGATCAATGACGCAAGTTCCTCGGAGCATCTTCCATTGAAATACCTGTAGAACAAGGACTGCATTCCCACCCGACGTCTGAACTCCAAAATTTGCAATCCGTTTGTTAAGATGGGAGAATCTATCAAACGGGCCGCCCGTTTCTGCACAGAGTCAAGGGTTTTTTTCAGGTATTTAGGGGCTCCAGACCAGAGGTGGCTGCCAAATTCAACAGTGGGGCGTACTTGCGATTTGTACAAGGTCAGCAGTTGTGTACTATTGAAGTATCTGCGGGCCCTGTACAACACGCCCAACTTCTGAGAGGCTAACTTTACTCTGGCTTCGATGGAGCCCCGGTGCCTTAACTGGTCACTTAAGGTCAAACCAAGCATCTCAATGGAAGGTTTGTTGGGAAGATTACTTCCGTTGAAGGAGACTAAATTATCATTAGAATCCCTTTTAGTCGTAATCAGACATGATTGGGTCTTTGAAATATTAAATTCGACGAGATTATTCTTACCCCAAGAGGAGATTCTCTCAAGGTACTCGTCCATTCTCTGCTTCAAAGCCCTCCGAGCCGTTTTTGTTTCTGTGCCCTTTGGGGGCTTGTCAAACAAAAAACCATCATGAACTGTACTGTCATCCGCGTAACAATGTATTGGTGCACATGACAAAAGGTCGTTGATGTGCAACAAAAACAAAGTTGGAGACAGAACCGATCCTTGGGGGACGCCAGCATTAATTGAATGAGAGGAAGAGGTGATACCGTCAACAACCATCTGAATCGACCTCTCCCTCAAAAAATCGGCAATCCACGAACACAAGGATGCGGGAAGTCCGTAAGATGGCAGTTTGTTGACAAGTCCTCGGTGCCAAACCCGGTCAAAGGCTTTAGAAATGTCCAGTGCAACCGTTTGGGTCTCACCGAAACATTCCAAGCACCGCCCCCAAACATGCGACACATACGCGAGAAGATCACCGCAGGACCGGTTCCGCCGAAATCCGTATTGACGGTCGTTAATTATTTTGTTCTCCTCGAGGTATGTGAGCAGTTTGTCGTTGATCACACATTCCATCACCTTGGATAGAATCGATGTGATCGCTATGGGGCGGTAGTTGGCCGGGTTGGAGCGGTCACCCTTTTTGGGAATAGGATGAATGACCGCTTTTTTCCAACCAGAGAGCACAGATCCATATTTCAGGGACATTTTAAAAAGCTTTGTCAAAATTGGAGCGATTTCTGCAGCACACCTCTGCAATACCAGTGCAGGTACTCCGTCAGGCCCACTAGCTTTATTAACTTGTAGCCCTCGTAAGACGTGGAGTACATCCCGATGCCGGATCCTCAGCTTTTTCATAAAGAATCCGCAGTGAGGAACCGACGGCGGGACAGCACCTTGATCATCGAGGGCCGAGTTATCCGCAAACATTTTCCCTAATAAATTTGATTTGTCGGTGGCGGTGGTTTGCTAGTGAGCCGTCGGGTCTGGTAAGAGGCGGCAGACTGGATTTGCAGAAATTACGACCTATGGAGCCCGCCAGCGACCAAAACGCTCTGCTGCCATTCGGGCAGGCAGCCAGCTTTCTGCTGATCTGCAGGTCGTGCTCAAATTTTGACTTATTAATGATTTTCTTGCTCTCCTTTGCCAATTGGTTGTAAACTGATCTGCTTTCGGACGTTCGAGATGTGTTGTAGGCTCGGTAAGCCGCGTTTTTTCGTCGAACTGCATCTGAGCATTGTCGACTGAACCACGGCTTTGGGCCCACCCCAGTTTGTTTAACGGTAGATGGTATGAAGCCATTCATCGCAGATGTGATGACTTCACCAATTTACTGGGCACATCTGGAAGGATCTGAAGTCCGAAAACAGACAGCTGACTACGAGAAAGCATTCAGGTGCGCTCGCAGACCGAACCAATCTGCTGACCTATAATGCCACATTTTTCTCTTGGGTGTCGCGTTAAGCGCTCTGCAAATAACGGGGATTGATGTCATAACCAGGCAGTGGTCGGACGATCCTAAAGGCGCTGTGACTTCAATGTTGTACCAGTGTGGCATGGTGGTTAAAAACAGGTCTAACAGATTGGAGCGGTGAGTCTGGACGTCAGGAACCCTCTTAGGTTCCTGCACCAGTTGCTCCAGTCCGTGGCAAAGGGCAAAGGATTCCGCCTGTCGGCCAGCCGAGTCCGTTGGACCTGAGAACTTCAACCATGGTTCGTTATGAACATTGAAGTCCCCCAGAACAACAAACTCGGCCGAAGGGTAGCGGGGCAAGAGATCATCAATAGTTCCGCTTAAATGTTGAAATAGCTTATATATTTATATTATTAATTATGTATTTATATTATTAATTATATTATTAATAGCTTATGCATCAAAATATTTTGTATGTAAAACACAAAAAAAAAACACAATTTACTTGTCAATTTTTATTTTCAACGTAGCGATCACTGTACACACAACCTGCTTCAAGGCAACCAAAAGCGTCATATAATTAAGGAATGAGCGGATGTGAAGCATGCACCAACTTGTCGCAAACATAGCTGGGCATACATACACTCCGCGCACGGTTACCCCACGTGACTTCTAGTTGTATAACCCTTTCAGACCTGAAGCAAAAAATCGTTTTTCGTCGTTCAGAATTTTGTAAATTTTCGAATAATTAAATCTTATTAATACCGGAAAAATATTGAAAAAAGCTTGTGGTTGTGTAAATAGAGTCGTTAAAAAAATAACACAATATTAGATACAATTCCGAAAAAAAAAACACAAGGAACTCATTGATTGACACATTAACTACAATAATAACACTGAGCATTACTTAAATAGTTAACATTTTTTGTTTATTTACGTGGCAGAAGTTGCCTTTGTTGTTGACGCGACATTTCGACAGCTTCTAATGTCGCTCCTAGCGAAAAAAAATGTAAAAAAGGCCAATACGGTATAAATACAAGCCCACACGCTCGTCGTGAGTTGGCATATAGGGAACATTTCAAACCGTTTGCGAGAAATATTTATTTAAACGGACCAACACGATCGTAGTTCGAGGAGGGATATAACATTACTGCTTTTAGCTCATAAACTCTTGAACGGTGTATTATTAATACCTGACATCCTGGCGGAAATTGGATTCTATGTCCCTGATAATTTCACGAGAGGCCGCCAACACAGGCTTCTGTTTCTTCCCAGGTGCAGAACTAACTTACCAATGTTGATGCCCCTGGGAAGACTAACTAGGTTAGTTAACTGCCATGCAGGAAATTTTGATATTTTTCACATGAGCTACAACAAGTTTAAGCAAGAACTAAGTATTCAGTTTTAACTAAATTATATACTATTATAATTGTATTATTATGATTACCGTTTTTCTGTTTTTTATCGCTTTTGCATTGTAATTGGTATAAAACTATTATTGCAAAAAAAAAAGAGTATCAGCCAGGACTGAAAGGGATACGTTAAAATAAAGATCAAAATACGAAGAATGGAGAGGGGCTAAGAGGAATGGGAAAGACTAGGCGTGGGTGGAGTTAATTAGGGAATAATAATAAATATATCCTTTACACAGCATCGCTAAATATGCCATGCGATTTGTATGATAATGACTGATTTTGTGTTTTGACATACAAGTTCAGGTTAAAAATCTTATCTATTTACTTAGTCGGGAGTCTAGCTGCTGTAAATATCATGGATACAAAAAAACTATAGACTAAAACAAATATTTAGATTCCCTTTTGTCCGCCTCCAGAGATAGCTTTGTCCATCTATACTTTGACGAATGGAATATTTTAACTATTACCGGTGATTTATTATTTTAAATCCGGTCATTTCACCGGTGAGGTTATAGGCAAAAACCTACCCTTTATTCAGTTCACTTCTGCTGAATCCTGTTCTTTTAATACCTGCATTTTAAATTGACCGTCCAAAAAAAGGAGAAAAGCAATACTGAAATTTATTAAAACTCTCTATAATATCACAGTGAATTACTGTATTTTTGAGATCATTTAAAAAATACATATTTAAATTCATTAAAAAAAAACGCAGCATGTTGTCTATTCTGCCATATTAATGTCACCGTCCTACTAGCTGGCACTGTGAAGGAAGATATCCTAACCCCGGGCAACAGGATAATCTTTCTGTGAAGCATAATTACCTGCAAATTATACTTCAGGAGATCGCTCCAGTCGTCGAAATTAAAAACGTTAAGCGAGACTATTTAAATATTTCTTTTTAATAAAAACCCAGACACGTTTCTTTAAAAAAAACATAAATCCTTTCAATATTTTGTTTAAAAAAACATTAGGCTAGGTGGATTATTTTGGGAAAGAGAGTTCAACTCGTCAATTCATCTCCACGATAAGGCCTCGTTTTCAAAAGGAGTGAGCGACGCAATTTTAGAAATACGGATTTTGCTTGAAATCTGACTGTGGAGTTTGACGGCCTTCGTAGTCGAGTGGTAAGACGCTAGCTTACGAATCCAGAGGTCGCGGGCTCAAACCCGGCGTGCGCGAATAACTTTTATTTAATTAATATGTGTCATAACACATTCAGCTCATGTAAAATAATATAAATTATATTAGTGCCAAGCTCCAGAGTTGTAGATACTGTGAGTATTGCCCTGGTGAAAAACCACCATTCAGAATCAAAAAGTTGCTTCAAATTGCATAAACCGTGTTTGGTGACCAGATATGAATAGCCAGATACTTCCCAACCTTCCTCGTTCCCATCTTCTTCTCCTCCCCACTACCTTTAGCCTCACAGCATTCCCCAATTGAGAATACCATAGTATCACTGGCTCTAGAGTCTCTAGACGGTCGGGAGCAGGACTCTTGCGCGGTATTCAATATAAAAATAGTTTCCCTCCACACAGCGTCCCCAAATATGTAATAGATCTTGAGTCGTAGCCCAGCGATTTAGCGGAACAGATTTTGCAGAGGTGGAAATCTCTGGAGGCAGTAGTTGGTTATTTGCATAGATTTGGTAGAGAAATATCTATCCAAGGCAGTGAAGTCAGTTTTTGACTTGTTTTTGATGATTTTAATCAGACTCGGCGCACCTGGGCGTGGCTAAGACTAAGGCTACGGTATTTATACATCCATTCATATCACATATCGACATAATGTTTTTGTTTATTCGTATAGCCACTTTTTTACAGTATTTTTCATCAACAAAAATATAGCATTTAACCCAAAGAACCATTTAGCTGTGTCAAGTTTAGTGGCACAATAAAAAAATGTGGGCGGAGTCCCGCCGTGAACCCGGACCTTAAGGTCATCCTTACAGTATATAGAAGCGGTCTATGAAATTTGTTGTCTCTTTCTCTCTCATGGTGTACGACGTAAAAACCCGGAGAAAGTGATTTATCGCAAGTTTGTGTAGGTTGGGTAAAAATAATTAACTCTCCCTCCATAAATTGTTACTTCAAGGTTATTTGAATATAACAGTTGACAATAAAAGAAAATACTATTCCCCTTCTTAATTTACAAACTCTTAGTGTCGATTCACACCAACGTCCGGATCCGCTCAGTGACGATATTGTTCCGCAAGAGAGCTTATTGATATGGTATGAATATCAATCAAGGAGTATGTACGAAGACAAATTTGTGTGGCAGTATATCCTTCTGCCCACACTTGTGATATTTAACTACTTAGTTAGTTAAATAATTATTTTGAAGTGTAAAAATACTTACATCGCAGATTTTTTTTTTAAATCATTTTTTTATCACTAAATAATATTTTTATTAATTTTAAAAATATTATTTAGTGATAAAAAAATGATTTAAAAAAAAAAAAATCGCAGTATTCTTATCAACAAAATAAATTGTATAACCTCAAAAACCGTTGAGTTATGTCGCATAACGAAACGTAGTGGGCGGAGTCGCTGGAGACGCGGGAGACGGAAAACATGCTTACATACCTAAAATTGGTGCGATATTATGTGACAACTTGTCTTGTATCTTTTTCTCTCATGGTTTACGACGTAAAAACCCGGAGAAATTGATTTACAGTAAATTTGAATAGGTTGAATAAAAATATTTAGCTCTCTCTCTCCATATATATTCTTACTCCAAGTGTATAGAAGTATTGCAACTTTATTTTATGTATCATTATCAATTAGGGAATGTATTGCATTGCACTACTCCTACATACCTTCTGCAATAAAATTTTTATTATTATTAAGAATAGTCCTGATTTATTGTAAGCGAATTTAAAAATAAGTCGACACTATTAAAAATGCCCTTCATCCGATCTCCTTTTTCTCCACCCAATTAAACTTGCCTCGTTTTCTATATGGCATAAATGATTATAAGTGGTAGTTACAGCGTTCAGTACTTGCAAATAAACCCAATCTTATTTGGTATTTCCTGACGAAACCTTAGCAGTGTCGCCATTTAAAAATAGATGGCTTTCCATACATTTTCCTTTTCGTCACTTTATTGCGACTGAGTAACAACTTTGGCACATTAAAGGAATTATTCTCGCCTTTGTCGTTTTTGCTGAAATGCTTATTAAAAAAGCACGTAATAACAACACATTCATGGCTCGCGCCTTTGTCGCTTTATGATTTTTTAATGAAAATAAATCATATTGGGTGTTACGATAAGATTTGTTTCTGCGAAAGATCATATGCGCGCGTGTTTGAAGAACGTGCTCGAACGTTTTTCCCAAAGCCATTGTGCGAAGGAGTAATATTATTCAATAGAAACAATTTGCTGACTTTATACAAATTTCAAGTAACCAGGTCTTTCGCCTGAATTTGATACCCGCTCTGGACTGGAGCTCCAAAATACTCCACGAACCTGCGTCACTGTGTGCAAATATAAGCGGTTCGTCTGATTGACAATCCATTGTTAACACATAATTCGTAATGGCTAATGCCCAGACAAAATGCAGATATGCTGAGTCTAGTATTTCAATGAAACAGTCTTTCCTTCGACTCACTCTCATGAAAAACGCACAGAATGTGCAAATGGGTTCAGACATTCGTCTTTACTCCCGCGTTTCAAACAAATTCTTATCTAAAGCCCCCTTCCTAAACCCGCTTTATAACCTCGCCCAATTGGGTAACGATTAAAAATACTCGAAAATGTTGTGAGGTTGACGATAGTGAGAAGGAAAGGAGATGGGAAAGAGGAAGGTTGGGAAGTACCTGGCTATTCAGATCTGGTCACCAAAACGGCTAAAGCCATTTTTCAAGCAACCTTTCAATTCTGAATGTTGGTCTTTCACCGGGGCGATACAAAGAGTATGTACCACTCTGGAACGTGGTGCAAATATACTATATACTCGTATAGCCACTCACTGTATACGAGATATTCTGTGTTTAACCAGGAGAGCTATTGTGAGGCGTCAAATGAAACGCCCACATCACATGTAATGTTGCAGTGAGTACAATCAATTAACAATAAGAATTTTTCATTAAATTTAACCATTTACTATTCATTTATGTATTTACTTTATATTATTTATTTGATCTATTAAATTTTCCACTTAAGCGGGATCTCAATTAAGTTAATAATTTCATGAATATAAGAACGACGCGTGTTTGTATTTAGGTGGGATTTAGTTTGACTCTCCCCCACGACTACATTTTCTGTTTGAGTTTTCTCATTTTTTTCTGCATACCGACGCTCGTGTACATGTATACTCATATTTTAAAAATCTTAAAATTAAGACTCAACGTCTTAATTTTTGCCAGCTTCATAATTTCAAAAACGCTTGTTAATTAGGTTTAATACGTAATTACGCGTCTCGGATTCTGATGATCTCGGCATTCTCGGCATTAAAATGTGAAACCTTCGGCAGGAAAACGTAGAGAGATTTACTTGGGCGTATTTTTTCATTGGGGCCGGCGTCAGTTAATGGGCAATTATGCGATAAGTGTCCCCAAAGGGCGCTAAGTCGTCATAACGACTCAATTAGCCTCGCGAGATGGAGGGAGCCTTGTATCGGCTTGTTAGAGATTTTTCTGCCGCGCCCGCGTACCCGAATTCCAACCGTCTTTTTAATCGCAGGTGAAAATGTGCCAGTTTCCAGCTCACTGACTGCGTTGGATTTCTTCCTTTCATCACCTTCCGAATCTCGGATAGTGTCTACTAGAACCTCCAACCAGTTGAAACTGAAACAGGTTAAGCTGTTTTCAGGACAATTTCTAAATTAAGGAGATTCTGTTGAAAAATCGTACTTTTTATAATCTTCTATCACATTAGTTTTACCGTTGGTGAATAAGTCCGTATAATTTAAATAAAAAATAATTTTGTTTTAAGCCACTTTATTTATACACATATAACAATTCGACCGGTTTCGGTTAGACTTAACCTTCATCAGGAACGTATAAGTATAAACTAAGATTAAATATAGAGTAATACAGTAGACAAAGAAATTATTGAAAGAGACAAAACATTAATATAAACAGGACAAAGCATCAGAGAAGGGGTGGTAATGGAGTAGGTAGAGAGGTAGGGGGATGGGAAGAGGAGAAGGGGAACATTCTTAAAATCGGACTTTTAGTTAATTCTAATTGTTTGTTTAAAATTTGGCAATTATTATTATTATTTGATTTTGAAATTTCTAATGCTTCTAGATTGTTAAGGCGCAAACCTATTCCATTTTTATGAATTATTTGTACACCTGTAAATAAAAATTAAAAGTATGGTTAGTTTTAATTAAATGTTCGGCAAATTCGTTTCAATTGTTATATGTGTATAAATAAAGTGGCTTAAAACAAAATTATTTTTTATTTAAATTATAATGTCAAGCTACAAAGTGTTTGCTTCCTTCGATAATTTAAGTCCGTATACTTCAGAATGGTGTCCGGGTTGGACGAAAAGGCTATTCGCTTATGGCACAAGCATCTTAGAGGTCACGGGTTTAAATCTTGGCGTGCGCAAATAAATCTTATTTCATATAAACTAATATATAGTATATTTGCGGCACGTTCCAGAGTGTAAGATACTTTAAGTATCGCCCTAGTGAAAGACCACTATTCAGAATCGAAACGTGGCTTGAAATGGCTTTAGCCGTGTTTGGTGACCAGATCTGAATAGTCAGGTACTTCCCGATCTTCTTCTTTCCCATCTACATCCTCTCCACACTACCTTCAGCGTATTACCTCAATTAGGGATGCTATAGTCCTACTGGCTCCAGATGGTTGGGACTCCTGCGCGGTAAGCACTATAAAAAAATAAAAAAGCTAGTATAAAGTTAGTAATGAAAACGAAAACACTAACGATGTAGATTGCACCAACTCCATATACATCGACAGATAGGTATTTATATTTATTTCGTATTCCTTTATTATTCCAAATGTTACATACGAGTACATATAACAATGATCCTAGATAGCAGTTTGTCAACAGGTTCTCATAAAACAATCTACATTAGTATTTTTTACAAAGGTACATAATTATATTTTTATTATTTGAATCATAAACATCATAACGATACATAAATAAAAGCGGTAAAAAATAAATTGAAGATCAGAGAAAATTAAAAAAAGGAGATCACAAAAAAAGTTAATTAAGTCAAAAAATCTTTCTCAAATAACCATTTTTCAGCATTCATCTCCTTTTGATCAATCCAAACTTTTTATTGAATCGGGTAGCATGTTATACATTTTTTGGACAGAGAATTCTAAGGTTCTTCGACCGTATTGATTAAAATATCTAGAAATAATAAGTCAATCGTTGCAGTTAGCCGTGCGCTATGATCATGCACCACTATTTTGTTGTATTCAAAATGAGATGTGTGCTGATTCCCATTTTGAAGCCATAATAAGGCATGAACAGGCAATGCATATTTAGAGTGTCGTATAGGAACGATTTGGGTACATCGTGTTTTTATTTACATACAGCTTACCTTAATAACAATTTTTCTATGAATGTAAATTTTAAACTAAGTTCAAATTCGTTTTTGTTGAATTTTCCCATATGGTGTAAGGATTATCATATAATAATAATAACAGTGAACTTACATAGCGCAGTTTTGTGATATTTCACCTCAAGATTAACTAACAAGGAGAAAATAATACATAATATGGGAACAAATTGAAACTATCTAAAATCATGATCGTTATCATAAATCATGAGAGAAAAAGGTTCAGATATGGGTAAAACAGTGCATGTGTACAGCATGAATGGATGTATGTATGAATGGATCAATGGATGAAACGTATGAATTTATATTAAAATATTTGTCAAATCAAAGAAAATGAAATTAGATTGAGGACAGTTAATATGTTGGTACTCAAAACAATCATATCTTATAAAGGATAATATAAGGATTATCAAATCTTGTAAAGGATTTCGCTGATGGTATAATATTATAAATGTGTTTTTTGGACCAAAAAAAGCTTTAAGCCGTGTTCATACGATTTTTGTATATGAACATATTACCGGAAGCAAGTTCAATATCTTGACATAAGCAGTGGATGTATAACAGAAATATAGAAACATTAACAATTATGAGAGTTTCTTTAAAATAGGAGTTTTAATTTTTTTAGATCTGAGGTGCATATATTTAGTTTATTTAGCATTAATAATTTGAATTTTATGTCATCAGACTACTTTTAAAGAGTAACAAAGTATTTTTGTGTAGTTATAATTAAATCTTTAATGTAAAAATATTTCATCTTTTCATGTGAAAATATGTCATCTTTTTGTGAAATAACTAATGCTGTGTCGTCGTCATAAACAAAATGTTTGAATGCAAACAAAAAAAACAATTTCATTTCAGTAAAATTTACAATGTACAAGGCAGAACCTACTATGAAACCTTGTGGTACGCCTTTAAAAATGTTTTTTAAGTTGCTATAATGGTAAAAAAAAAAATTATACGAATCTTTATATTTAAAAAAATAATCATTTTGCCAACTTCCTTCTCAATTTCTTATATGTAATTAGAAGTATAATTATACTTGTTTTAAAAAAGTACCATATAATAAAGAGGATATATATTTATTATCTGATGAAATTAAAATAATAAGGTATATGCATTTTGCTTAATCAAATCTTTGCTGTGATAGATGCCTAATAATATTTGGATAATTTGTATGGCGCCGTTTTTGTGAAAAATCACGTCAAGGGCGCTGTACAAATCTTAATTTCTCCTTAATATTAATTCCTAGTTTATATAAATATACAGCAACATACTTACCCGGCAGGTCACTTCTAGCAGGACACAATTACTATATCATAATAACTTAAAATTTCCCTGATTTTTTATTATTTAAAAAAAAAAAAATATATATATATATATTTTAGGGCATGAGATCAAATTTAAAATATAGTATGTCTAAGGAATATTAATTATATTTAAACACAAGTGTTTGTTTTTTCTCGTGGACTGTTTTGTTTCAACAACAATTATAAACCGAGTTACGAAATATATGTTTTACATAACAATTGCAACCATTATAACGAAATTCCGTAATACTTCAATGCATGTATTTCTGGAAGCTTTGAAATTCTACCCCCACGTCATAACAAAAATACAATTTACGAGATTTAAATCACAGGACCAATTGCGTCATTATAATATTTTAATCCTTGTAAATTTGTTATTCTGGTTTGTTTTGTTTGCTTTATATTGAAAAGAACAACGTGCTTCAATAATTTTACTTACTGTTTTAATTGGCTCAAAAATAATAAAGAACCAGTACTTTCACCATTTTGCATTATAAAGATTCCATTTTTAAATATGGATAACAATACGTTTTGTTTTCGTTAGGGTTGAATAAATGTGAATGGTGGGGACTGTAAAGATATTGATTTGATTTATTCAAAGACCGCCGTTACAGGAGTGGATTGAGTAAAAGGGTAATTTAATACAAAACGATTGCTCAGCATTCTACTTCATGTAGGTAAGAGCGAATTATGAGGTGTTTTAAAAAAAACTGTTAGTACTGTGTAGTGTGAAGGTATTGAATAATCAAAGAATAACTATCTACAGGGATGTCAATGTGTTGCGTTGTTACCTTGAGCCATTAACACCCAAGAAGATATGTTTTAAGTTTAGAATAACATTCAAAGATTCAACACGTTATAATAGGAAATAACAAAAGTATTTAATTAATCGCGTGGGAATATGTTGCTAACGTCACGCTTCTGCGCTCAGGTTTGTGTACCTGAGTCAGATAAGCCAGGGGTGCCAATTCGGCAGCCTAGGCATTTCGCACGGCCTTATGCGCGTCGTGTCATTACTTACCATCCGACTGGCCTACTGCCCGGACGCCTCCAGCTGAGGAATATCTCGTCACCCCGCATCGGTTCTGTATTGCATAACATTTTGTTTCGTATTGTCATTCCTTTTGAACCGTATTGATTTGTTAACTATTCAGTTTAACGTGATACTTCTTTTCCGACGGCCCTACTGTTCGGGCGCTACATTTCATTACGCCACAGCGTTTCTGTATTGCATAATATTTTGTTTCATATTGTCATTCCTTTTGAACCGTATTAGTTTGCTAACTGTTCAAGTTTAACGTGATACTTCTTTTACGACGGCCATACTGTTCAGGCGCTACATTTCACTACGCCGCAGCGTTTCTGTATTGCATAATACTTTGTTTCATATTGTCATTCCTTTTGGACCGTATTGATTTGCTAACTATTCAATTTAACGTGATACTTCTTTTCCGACGGCCCTACTGTTCGGACGCTACATTTCGTTACGCCGCATCGCGCGTTATAGATATAAATTCATAAAAAGTGAAATCATAATTTGTTGGGTTTTAGTTCGCAAGTCGTCTTTAACGTAATATAATCGAGTGGGAATTCCGCGAGGCTGCCTCTAGGCGCCTTTTCAGCCGCGCACATACAACGCCATCTTCTTGAATTTGCTATTTAACCGTAGGTGATAAACGCGGAATCGACTCTGACCAGCTGGCACGATACGTGTACAACACACCATATATTTCTTGCTCGTGACTACGAGCTCAAGAAATATTACTCGTAGCGACGAGGAACGCTGGCAGTTTGGACAACTGACCCGTGGGGACTATCAATATCCCCGAAGCCGAGGACTATCAATATCCCGGAAGCCGAGGACTATCAATATCCCGGAAGCCGAGTATACTTTGCTCGCACTATACTATTTACACACACACCCACACACAACACATTTTGTTTTGGATTGTACCTCACGTTTCATTTTTCTTTGTACTTATATTAATAAATTGGGTTTTTTATGCCGAAAGGCTTTTTCCCAGAATATAATGTCTTTATTTCCTAAACTTGATCTAGTAACATTACCTTAATATACCAGCAATAACCCTTTTATTTTTTAGCTTCAGAATACACAAAATTGGGAGAGCGACTTACCCCCTGGAGTCTTACTCTCTTCCGTACGACATTTATGTACTCTCACTGCAGACATAATACGTCCTACACATCCTACTTAACACAATGTACTGTGGCAATCAGTGGCGTGCATAGAGTTTTTGATGAAGGCAAGCAGTAGGAAAAATAGCGGATTAATTTAAAATAAAGATGGCTACTAACCGATTGTTACTGCGTTTGTTCTGTAAAAGCACTGCCTAGACACTAACAAATATACTAACACAAACGAGCCACAAGAACGCGCACACAGCTCACAGCTCACAGCATACATGCATGCATATGTTGTACAGTCTAGTGAACATAGAATAATCTACTCTGACGTTGGCGGCTTTTGGGCATATGTAGTTACTACTTTTGACACGTTATAGTAAGACGGTCGGTGAAGCGCTCGCGGCGGTGCGATTAGCTGAATTTCCGAAAGTGTTTTTGCAATAATTTTATAATATTTAATCCAAAGTAATTAATAAATTTATGCGAGTAGGGTTACGGCAGGGTAGGCAGTGCACGCCTTTGGTGGCAATCTAAACATGTGCATTTCAAATAAGTGTCAAAACGTATGTTTGATGCTCACGAGTAGTGAATATATTAAGAAATCTATCAATAACAACATCTTGGGTATTATTCAAATATTTTTTTGCGATTACCCTCGTACATTTCTTTTTACAGTTAATTCCTGTTTTGAAGCGCGATAAATTCAATCAACTGCGATTTTGAATTTTCGCGCTACTTAAAATCTATTTATTATGGCGTAATTTTTAGTATGTTGGTCTCTCTGAAAAGCCTAAAAGCGGGAGGAAAACGACCAACGAGTCCGAGCTTGAACAACTGGGATAGTTAGTTTTACATGGGACGGCTAAACGGACAGTTTTACAGTAGACGCCGAATAGAGCAGTTAACGTTTTTAGAGTCAATACAGTGGTTTCCGGCTATGGTGAAATCATAAATTCAATTAAATACAGTGGTGCCTCACACAACGAACTTAATTCGTTCCAGGAGCAAGTTCGTTATGCGAAAAGTTCGTTATGTGAAACGCGTTTTCCCATAACAATACATGTTAAAAAAATAATTCGTTCTGTAGCATAAAATATGGTAAGATGACATAAAAAAAGATAAATTTTTGTTATTATTTTTATTTAGATACATCTAAAAACATAATGAAAAAAACACATTTTTTAATTTTAAGAAATAATCGAATCTTGCACATCTTCATCCATTTTCCGCTTTTTGGCCGATGGTGCAGTGAAAAACCTGTCCAAAGTCGTTTGTTTCTCTCTTTTCTTCAACATCTGCCGGAAATAACGGACAAGAGTATCGGAGTACAGGTCGTTGATCCTGTTTGCTTCAGCGGAATCCGGATAGTGGGCATTGGTAAACTCCTGAACTGCTTTCCATTTGACCAGGATGTTCTTGATGTCAGCAGTTGGAATTGGTTGATTGTTTGATTGTTGCTCCTCGTTATCAGATGACGCTTCCCTTTGAGCATTGTCCTGTTGTTGGGCCAGAAGTGTTTGGAGCTCTTCAGTTGTCAGCTCTTCTTTGTGTTCCTCAATAAGCTCCTCTACATCCTCTTCCTCTACCTCTAATTCCAACCTTTGGGCCACTGTGATGATGTCCTTCACCACTTCTGTGTCATCAACTACTGCTTCTTCCTGAATCCACGAAGGCACAAGCATCTTCCAAGCAGAAATGAGGGTCCTTTGTGACACTTCTTCCCAGGCCTTCTGTATAAGTCGTATTGCCAAAAGGATATCAAATTTCTCCTTCCAAAACCTTCGGATAGTCATATTGTCTCCACCAAACTCGCATTCTTCAAACACCTTATTAAAGAGGGCTCTAGTGTAGAGTTTTTAAAGTTCGCAATAACTTGCTGATCCATTGGCTGGAGAATGGATGTGGTGTTTGGTGGCAAATACTGCACCTTGATAAAAGGATAATTTTCCTGCAATATTTCTTCTAGGTCTTTTGGGTGAGAAGGGGCATTGTCAAGTATCAGAAGGGCTTAGGGCGACTTCGTTGTGTGAAGCGAAGTTCGTTGTGTGAAGCGAAGTTCGTTGTATGAATCGTGAAATGAACGAAAAGGAAGTTCGTTGTGTGCAGCGTTCGCTGTGCAAGGCGTTCGTTATGCGAGGCACCACTGTATTACTATGGAGAATCGGGTGCCGAGAGTATGAAAAGAGACGCTACAATCCCCGGCAGCCGCCATCGAGGAGCGAATTAGCGGGATTTCTCGGCTATCAGACTGAACAGAAGGACTCCGAGCATGCAGGTTCCACGCGTTTTACAGTATCGGTGATAATTGAACAATTTAGTTTAATAGTTTTTCTCTACGAGCGCTTAATTTTAACGTTATCCACCAAGTAAATCAAGCTTTTCCTGGGCGTAGAATCAATATTCTCAAATATAATACAAGAGAGCATTTTCGAGTGTATTATTGTAAAAATTTCTTAAACCCTGCAAGTATGGGTCTCTTTTGTAACCCTCATCTTTAACAAAAAAGAAGAAGGTCCTCTCTAAATCGAATTTCAAACACACTTTATTTATATATAAATATATGTATATTATCATTTCAGTGTATATATTTCATTTTGTAAAAATAATGTCACGAAAAATTAACGATCAACAAATGAATACAAAATTAGTGGGAGAAGTAGAAAAATATCTCGTTTTATGTAACTTCACCATCTTGCACACCACACAGAAAACTGCCGATTTGGATCACTTGTGAACCCGCGTGTGCGGAGCTCAGTTGCTAAAGAGTTAGTAACGGCTAGTAATTTCACAAACCAGTTCAGCTAAATTTGAGTCACAATTTCAATCTCCGTGTGCATACGACCTAAGTGAACAAATCTATTCTCACTAATTACATGATAACTTTTGTACGTGTTAATGGTAGACATCGTCGTGTCGCTGAAAAATTACGTTTAAAAAAAATATAATTCGCTTTTTTCGGTAATCGAGAAAGAACTTTGGACGTATGTTTATTAAATTTGAATATTTAGTAAATCTGGACGCATCATTGTATTATTTTTTGAAAAAAACATTAACACCTCTTGCCTCCGGCCTCCTGGTAAGACGCTGGACTACGAATCCAAAGGTCGCGGGTTCAAGCCGGATGTCAAATAAAAAACTTTTATTTGACATGTTTGATTCAGATAAAAATATTACACAGTATATTTGCGGCACGTTGTAGAGTGGTAGATGCTCTAAGTATCGCCCTGATGAAAGACCATCATTCAGAATCGAAACGTTGCTAGATTGAAATGGCTTTAGCCGTTTGTGACCAGATCTGAATAGCCAGGTATTTCCCGACCTTCGTCTTCCCCACCTCCTTCCCCTCCCCACTACCTTCATCCTCAAAACATACCCCAGTTGGGGATGCCATTGTCCCACTGGCTCTAGTCGGTTAAGAGCAGTTGGGTCTCTTGTGCGGTATTCACTATAACAAAATAAAAATAACATCTCTGTGAGTGTTTAGTATTTTGTTTCTACCGAATGAGCATGGATCATTTTTATGAAAGCATTTACCTATTTTTAACATGCTAATTAAATATGTCTGTCATTAACTCATTAGTTTATTTAGTACAGAAAACATTACGTGACCTGTTTTTACTGTCCAACTAGAAAGATTTAATCCGTTTAGGACAGACAATGTTTGTGTACATTAAAACAAATCATTAAAAACGGTTTTCTACGTGTTAATTAATAATCAAAATAACATAAAAAATTTAAAAAAAAAAATTAAGCAATGCTAGAATCAGTATTTCACCCAGTGTGTGGCGCAGGGCTTTCTTTTTGAATGAATTGAAATTAATCCAATGCTCTGGGTAATTATTATTATTAGAACATTGGGTTCACAGCAATTACATGGAAAAAGTACTTACACAAGTAAGTTAATCTCATATAATGTAACATAAACATAATGAAAATAGTATAATAATAAGAGATAACAATTTTAGGATTATTTTTTCAAATATTTTCACATGGTCTATTATAATCTCAGAGGAAGAATATATATGGAAAGAGAACTAAATATTTTTACCTAACCTATACAAATTTACGATAAATCACTTTCTTCCAGTTTTTACGTCGTAAACCGTGAGAGAGAAAGAGACAAGTTCTCACATAATATAATACCACCATTCGGTATTTTATTTTTATTTATTTATTATTTTACTTGAACACACCTTTTTTTATTAGTTGGTAAATTGCCTGAAATTAGAAATTAATTTGTATGAAAGCATGTTTTCCGTCTCCCGCGTCTCCGGCGACTACGCCCATTACGTTTTGTTATGCGACATAACAGGACATAACTCAACGGTTTATTAGGTTATATCCTATATTTCTGACTATAAAAATACTGTGAGAAAGTGGTTATACAAATAAACAAAAATATTATGTCAACATGAGCTATGAATGGATGTATAAATACCCTAGTCCTAGTCCTAGCCACGCCCGAGTCATGAAAAAATCATCAATCCTGACTATAGAAGCGCTCCCTCTTGGTATATTATTGCTCTGATATTATAATCAAATTAATCTCGATATTTTATTTATTAACTTTTTGTTTCTTACATTTTTTTTTACATTACCTACCTCATTAGGTCATTAGAACCTGTTCTGAGGTAAGTGACAGTGAGTACAAGTAGAATAATATAAAAAAATGATCATATTTGTCAAACAATGCTAGATGATACAACAGATACTGACCGTAAAACTCTCTTGATACCATATAAGATACATTGACAGTAGGTAAAGTTACAAGGTACTAAATTCTATAATTAATGACAGTGGATACGATACAAATATACATAAATTTTACATTGTAACAATCCTACAATTGTTGTTGTAGTGAACACATTACATTTAATACCAAAAGAAAAAAAAAATGCTAATTTTGATGTAATATATAATAATAGTGGACTTAAAAGAATTATTATAGAATTGTGGTGCAATATTTATAAAATATCGTGTTATAATGAAAGAGGAATGTAATTTTTTAGGGTCGAGCACTTTACAAAGCTGCTCTAGTTTGTCATGGAATGAGTGAAGAATTTCAAGTGCTATTTTAGGAGGTCTTTTATTTCGTTGCGGTCCTTACTCATTAGCCATTTAGTAATGTGTTGATTAAAGGAATACATAATGGTGATGCCTACAGTCTGTGGTGGGAGTTTGTTGTAAGTGTGAAGCGCGATGTACATATGGTGTCTTTGTGCAAAAGCTGTATTGTATTTAGGTACTAAAAGTATTTCTTGTTGTTTGGCCCTTGTATTTTTATTATGTGTGATATACATTAAAGATTTTGATGAATGAGTTATTTTTAACACTATTTTGAGATATAACTGTCTGATCTTGAGGATTCATAAAAGTTGAAAGAGTGGCGTTGTTGGGTGCCTGAAGGGCTTTCCAAATACAATTCGTAAAAGTACTTTTTGTATTTTTATAAGAGGACCTAGCAAGGTAATAGTAAATAGTTATGGTTAGTTGGCAGTCTTCATGTTCGATATATGGACGTATTTTCGACCCAGTGACGCGATAAAGCAATTTATATGAAAGCAGGAAAAATAATAAAAAGTCACCTACGCACGACGTTGTTTTAGCTGTTCTGTGTACGTCAGATGTGACGCGAGCTTTAATCGTTCCTTTCTAATCTGAATTCTAAATGAAAAGTAAACAAAACAAATACGTAGCTAATTTTAACCCTTATCTAGGCAAGTCTAGAAATATAAAGATAAGATAATAATCTACAATATTTTTTTAAACTGACTATAGGTATAAGCAATAGACAGAACGATGAAGAAGAGATTTTCAGAGTTTTTTAGAAGTATTGTCATTACTAAAAATGTTGAAATAAGTCGGTAGAAATTGAAAATAAATATTAATAATTTTCAAGGAAGTATGAGATCGATTAAAATACCGGTTTCTAATACGGTCTCGGTAGCTCAATTGACAGAGACGTTACTCCCGGATAGAGTAGAGGTACTTACTTTACGCACTCTACACATACGCTCATGCAGGACTTCTTTTTGGTTGATGCGAAGGGAGAAACCAGAAATACCCTAAAAGTTAACTCACAGAAGTTTTAAAATTCAGAAACTAGCTTTTTAACCACCCCTTTCAAAGACACAGACTGAGGAGATTGTACAACTCAATTTGAAACATTATTTCAGCACGTGGCTACTTTCCGAACATAAACTCAGCCGAGGTATTATCATTAATCACTATCAGGTAATTTTTTACAACATTCTTTATACGTTGATTATACTCTCTAAGTAAGTAATGCAATCAAAATATACAACAGTAAGGATTTTATTATATTCTATTCATCGGAAAATTAATATGATAAAATCAAGAGAATACCCGAGTATTGAATTGCCCATCACGAAACAATTTGTTTTACACCAGCGCAGACCCGTAAAATCACGAGATATCCATTAATAGTAATTGAGAATGTCGTCTGAGAGTGAAAAAAAAAACTCAATTATCAGTAAAAAAAACAGAAAAGTGGAACAGGTACGTCTGTTATTCAGGCAATTTCAACAATGTAGTAAAATTAATGTTACGATGTTCTTCGTAAGGTGGTTGATTAGTGATTGATACACGATCGTTGTTGTTGCTTGCTGTTGTCACTTATGTTTTTCTCGTCGCATATATGAAATTTAAATAATTATGTGTTTATTACGTGTAAAATATTAGAGGCGATATGCAAGGTTAAATAAATAAACTAAAAATTGTATTAGACAAATCTCATACGTTTTAGCTACATGAAAAAGAAAAAAATCTTTATTTTAATGCATGTCGTTTTTCAAACTATTAATAAAGGTGTTTATTTTTTTAATTTATCGTCCACGAGTATGTTCAAATTCTTCGTTAGCAGCTGATTGAAATATTGATTTATCAAGTGAGCATACGTTTGCGAGCATGCGAAACATAACTATCCCACAATAATCTTTGGACTCGGATTCGCTATTGCAGAAAGCCCACCTATCTAGAAAAACTAATCTAGTTAAAGACTAAACCTTAACGAGGTTTACTTTTAAAAATGTAAGGTTAAGTTTAATTAAATGTCTATACTATAAATTGACGGTTTAAAGGTTCTTTTTACATTAAAAAAAAACTCTTAGACGTTAAGTCTTTCTTTTTATCGTTTGAGTCAAACATCGTGTACCAATCTAAAGCGAAAGGAACACGGTCACTAAATCTGGACGATAAACGAGGAAATATGTCCCAGGGTCCAAGCTGCCGAAATAATATTTTTGAGTGACTGAAGTTACAAAATGGGATCGAGTAGAGTGCTTGACGATCCACCTTGCTACTCTTCATAGATATTGGATTTCAAAGTTTATCGTTTACAGTCTACTATTTCTAAATTCATCTGAAGCTGAAAACACATTAAGTGTTTTATCGCAGCTTCGGATTAAACAATAGAAAAAGTCGCAATTGAGGTGGTTTGGCCTAGTACTAGGAATACCAAGAGACCGACTTCCACCGAAAATACTGGATGCAATCCCAGGGCAAGGGAAGCAACTCCAAAGGTTGTGCGAGGAAAGGCTTAGCCTACTGTAGACGGAAATCGCAGAAGTAGCGCGGGAAAGGGGCGCCTAGAGGTGGCTTGCCGAGGCGATGGGTCCCCAACCCAAAGTTCTTTAAAATAAACTTTGTAACAATAAATTTAAAAGCCTCTCAACGCGTCGTTGTGGGATTTGAACAAAATACAGAAACACATAAAGTTTTTAAAATTTAATTTTTAATATCAAATGGGAAGTAAAATAATTGATCAGCAAGTTATAAAAAGAGGAAAGGCAATATTAATGTATTTCCTTCGTAGCCTAAAATTCTATTGATTGCATTTTTAAAACCACTGAAAATATATGGAAATGCCAAAGTCATCGGTACCATGAATGGGAATTATTAATAAACCATTCTTTGTTACCGATATCTTAAAAACAGCCATCATCATTTTGCAAAAAAATCCGTCGTAATGAATTTTTTAGGGTAAACTGATTGTTTAGTACGTAGGGTGTTCTTTTGTGCTTTTATTTATTCGTACCGGATTAACCCTTCCTAGAACCGTTTTACTGCGAATTTTTACGAAGTGCTTCTCTTTGTAAATATAGATCAACCATGCGAAAGTATTTTACTTCAATTTAATTACTATATTAAATATCATTATTTAAACAACAACAGAACATATCGCGCCGCTAGTATATTTGGTTCTATTTGTTTTTTTTTTTAATTTTAAATTAAAAGGTTTTTTTACTGTCTATAGTATTTTGCTTAATATTATTTAACATTTTTGTTATTTGTGACAAATTGTTTCTTAACTTGTAAAATCCTCTTATTTGCATTAACAGTAGCTTCTAATACTTTTGTAATTAGGCTGTTAAGTACCTACTAAAATATTAGCTACAATAAAACTTTAATACCGTTTGGTTTTTGTATTTTAATTTTCTTTACCTGCCCTCTTACTGAATACAAAATCTATCGATTATCGTTAATCTTCCATACTATAGATTTCTTTTATAACCTTATGCAAACACACAGGCGTAGACACATCGCGTAGCGAATGTATTTGGTTCATTAGAACAGGCAAACTGCCTAGCTCGGAACTAATATCGACCGAACAAAACATAGTAGCACTTGTACATATTTTAAAATATTACAATTATTATAAAAAATGTACTTACTATTATGTTCTTTTCTTAAAAAATGTCGGTAAACATGTAAGAGTTTTACCGAGTTTTAAATTATGCGATACACTAATTGGATCATCACATCGTTTTAATTTAAGAAGATTGTTTATTTTTTTACTAAAAATGGACTCATTACAGCTTAACACTTCATTGTTATATTGATTATTGAAAACTTCGAGGTTCTACCAGTCTATTAGTAAATGCACATGCAATCAGAATCACATGAATAAAATACAAAACTTTAAAAGAAATGGAACCAAAAACATTCGGTTTACTATTACTACCGACAGCAAAAACATCCACACAGGCTGTTTAAGGATAGGAGAATTACACACATTTAATTAATATCAAAATATGCCTTAATAATAATGACTAAACAAGTTACAGGCGACGCGGGGTTGAACCCTGGAGAGACGTGTCAGTGTTGGGATAATCCAACGCTAATTCTCGGGGGTGTAAAACGTCTCGCTACGTAAATTGAATATGTTCTGAGTTCAACCACCCAACTTCGCTCCCCCCGTCTCTGCCTACTCCCAACGTGACCGAATATCCCAGATAAGCCACGCAGAACCAGATTCTAATATGGGATCCTGGAAAGCTCTGATGGGCTAGTTGCCTAGTAGTGACTGGCCAACATACGAGGTGTAACACATTGCACACATATTAAGCTATTTTACAAATTCTTAAATTAAAATTACTCTTTAAAACGTAAAGCTTTATCGTTTTATTAATAATTGAAAGAATATTAACAATCTTTAAAAAATATGAAAATAGTAAGACGCACAGAACATTAAAAACTATTAGATTGTGACCGAGACTTGAACCCGGTACCTCCCACACTGTCCGGGTGTGACGCGTCTACCAGTTTTTTTTTTTTAACAATCACATACTTCTTGATTATAAAGATGGTTGCCAAAAATGTGTTTATGCTTATTGAATTGATCAGGGTGGTGGAATTGGTAGACGCGCCATGCACGGAGAGTATAAAGGTTCCATTCCGGGTTCGAGTCTCGGTTACAAACGAATATTTATTTTTATTTTCTGTTTTTTTTTTTGTATTTTTATATTATTTGATTTTTTTTATTATTCTTTCGGTCATCAATATTATACTATTTATCACAACTGATAATGTGAAGCAATAATGAAGAGGAAATGAAGTAATAATAATTAAATCTTTGATGTAAGTCACTAGTTGAAAATATTTGTAGTAAGCCATTAGTATGTATTTAACACGTCAATATCGAACAATAAGTCTAATTTAGTACAGTTTTTTGTCATCTGGCAGCGCTAAACTAATAGTTGAAAAAATTTAACTCTGGACCTGTTATTTACTTTTATTTTTTATTTTCTTTTTTTACAATATTTTTGTATCTGTTTTTCTATTTTTATTTTATTTTACAATATTTTTTGCACTACTTATAAGGTTATTGTTTAAAAAAACAAAATGTTTATATTTGTGGAAAAGCCTATAATGGGCGTAAATAAATAAATTAGTAATAATCTTAACTTAAAAAAAAAAAAAATTATATGAATACCGCACAAGAGTCTCAACTGCTCTCAACCGTCTAGAGCCAGTGAGACTATGGCATCCCCAAATTGGGTATGTTGTGAGGCTGAAGGTACTGGGGAGGGGAAGGAGATTGGTAAACTGTAAGCTATTAGTTATCAGTTTAAGTGATAAGTTATAGGTTTGATAAATTAATTTGTAAAGCGCCCTTGAGGTGATTTTCTCACGAAAACGGCGCTATAAAAGTAATTTATTTATTATTATTATGTTGGTACTGAAATTATATCGGTGAAAGTGTGGTGAAAAAACATTTAAAAAGTATGTTGTCACTATGGTACAAATTATAATGTTGCTAGTAACGTAACTAAAGTGTCTCGAACAGCAACAGGTGGGTGAAAAGTTAAGGTTTTCCCTTTCGTGTTTTTCTTTCACCCTTATACTCCCATGGCGGCAAGTGCATATTCAATTTTCTCGGTTGGGGCGCCTGTCTGTCACTGCTTCTAGTGCCTGATTTTCTGGTAAATGGTAAGCGAATTAGCTTTAAACCTAGAGGTTGTGTTTTCAAAACATACAAAATAAAAAATTATAATACTTTTCGTGTTTTTGTTTTCAATTAATATTATATGTGATTAAATCAATACGTTTTATATTTTCTCCAGGTTCTGGGGTGGAAGGTAAACTTTGTTTCGCTCTGATGAGAGATTTTTTAAAATTTTATTTTTTTAAGTGTTGAATACCGCACAAGAGTCCTAACTCCTCCCAACCGTCTAGAGCCAGTAGGACTATGACATTCCCAATCAAGGTATGTTGTCAAGCTGAAAGTAGTGGAGAGCGGAAGGAGATGGAAAAGAGGAAGGTTAGGAAGTACCTGGCTGTTCAGATCTGGTCACCAAACACGACTAATGTCATTTCAAGCAACGTTCCGGTTCGGTTCCGGTTCCGGTGGTCTTTTACCAGAGCGATACTTAGAGTATCTATCAGACTGGAACGTGCCGCAAATATATTATTATAATATTAGATATTATTTTATATGAATTAAATGTGTTATGACACATTTTAATTGAACAAAAGTTATTGGCGCACGCCGGTTTGAACCCATGACCTCTGGATTCGTAGTTGAGCGTCTTACCACTCGACTACGGAGTCCGTCAGACTACATACTATTCAGGTAAGAATCGTTGCTTAAAATGATTTAAGAATAACCAGGCGCTTTTCCATTTTCTTTAGTCACACAAAATTCCCACAAGCTTAGACTAATAATGGAATAAGAATTGTACTGCAACAGTTTCATTGGGCTTCTAGACTTTTATGCGGTACAACTTATTCAAATAAAAATGCTTTGTGTGAGAATTTATATTTATAAATTATTAAAAAAAAAGTTTTTCAAAATTTTAAATTTTATTAAGTGTTCCATTGCTACGACGTCTAACCTTTAACTATTCGAGTAACTGTTCAAGCAATTAACAGCGCAGATTTTTGAGCTTAACTCGTTGAGCCTTTGCCCGAATAGTAAAATAAATGAACGAATCCATTCGGTAAATTTTATCAATTTTTTTAATCAAAATTAAATATGAACCAATAGAAAAATTCTATCTGCATCGAAAAATGTAATATTTTATTTAATAAAGGAGAGTGAGATATACCAGATAGTCTCTCAAGGCTTTGAAAACAGATTCCTGATTCCAATGATTCCTCCTGGTGAGATAATTATTTAAAATACTGTAAAGAATGCATGAATTCAAAAGACAAATTTTAAATTGAAACAGTTTGTCGAATTTGTAATCCGCGTAGGTGCAGTTTATTTTTATTTTTATGTATGTGCCGCACAAGAGTCCCGACTGCCGGGACAGTGGGACTACGGAATCTCATATTGGGGTATGTTGTGAAACTAAAAGAACGGGAAGGAGAAGGTGGATTGGGAAGCATCTGGCTATCCATTAGAATTCATTAGAAGAATCTCAACATGATCTGTGTCTCGACAAATCACCTTTAGATATACAAATTTTAACCAAATCCTATACTGTACGACAAATTCAGAAGGTCCATTTTTAATTTCGCTTCCATGCCCTAAAATCGGAAAATAAATAAATGATATATACCATATAAAAATCATAATTATAATTTTATGTTATTAAGTGTGTTTATCCTGTATATTTTTTCTTTAAACTAGGAATTAATATCAACTAGAAAATAAGATCTGTGCAGCGCCCTTGAGGTGATTTTTCACAAAAACGGCGCTATATAAATCATTCAAATATTATTATTATTTAGAACCATTTTAAGAAACGTTTCGATTCTGAACGGCGGTCTTTCACCAGAGCGATACTGGGAGTATCATCCTCTCTGAAACGTGCCGCAAATATTTTTTAGAATGTCCATTTCATCACTAAATCTTTAAAATATTATTTAAATATTAAGAACCTTAATATTTAGAAAATATTGTAGCAAGTTTTAGTTATAAATTTGAAATATAATTTTAATAGTTATTATTTATCGCAGAAGCTGTGACTCGTTAATGAGCAGAGATTCGTTCGAGAATAAAAAAGATTTTCCTTTTGGTTATCCACCAATGTAAAATGTAAAAATATCGGAGATTCTATTCAGCAACAATAGACCCCTCTCTCGTCCACCATAACCTTTGGCAGGTTAGTCCCACAGACAGGAAGATACGTTAATCTAAGCTGACGCTGTGATCAGTATCGCAAAGAAATATAAAGAATGCGCCAACGTATGTAATGAAAACGTCTCTAAAAGATGTAGACTAAACAGTGTTTTCTTTAAATAAAGGTTTTTATCTCGATTATCTTTCTGAGGTTCGTCGTTGTATCGTCATGGAAACAATATATTTTTAAGTCTGCGCAATAGGTACGCCACGGCGAGGCAGTCCGGCTGCGGCCCTTTTCGCACTGGTCATATCAATTCCCCATCAAGTCTCAATCGCACTCAATCGATATCGATAGTTGGATTGATTAGATTAAGTCCCGGATGGATCGGAGGACATTTGGCCGCACTATCGCATCGGCTATGTTTCATACTTAGCATCAACAGGTTTTACAGTTCAGCTACGCGGCGTCTCCGCCTACGTGGCTGGCGGGTGGCTGTGAGGGGTGGGGCGGTCGGGAGGTAGTCGGGTGGTCGCCCAGGGGTGGGGGCAGGGGTCCCTGTTCCTGTTGCTCCGATAAACGAAGCCTTTCAGTCAGCGTCCCGACGTCCCTCGGAACAGACGTAGAGCGTATCTCTTCTCGTCTCAAAGTAAAGTAAATAACCGCGAGATATCGAGGACTAATTTCAACAATTTTTTGACAGACACTCGTGACAAATTAAATTTAGCTAATCACTGTAGAATCAAACGGATTTTTTATTCTCTGTTTGCACGTACCGTACTTTTTAAATTGACTTTGACAATTGAGTAAATATTGAAATATTGGGGTGAATTTACCGACGGAAGGCTTTTGAGTGATTTTAATGTAAACATTTTTTGTTTTGTGAAAACACTTTGACATTTTTAGAGGTGAAAACAGACGTAGGGGTTCCTTGGCAGAAGGGTGAGTGCTTTTTATTATTAAATGTGCAGGGAATATATGTTATGCTCTGGCTTTGACCTGACTGTGTAAGTGTGAGTCTGCGACCCGGACGTTTATTTGAAGGCTTTTATTAGGATTGCTTTTGCGGTTAGCGTTTTTTCCGACATACACAAATTAATATCGGCCTACTGATGGATTACATGAGAATTGTTTTTAGAAAACCATATTATATTGAAATCATCATAACACGCACAGATGAATTACTTTTCACACCATTATCACTTGACAGGAAAAGTTTTTCAATTTAACAAAGCCCACGTTTAATGAAGAAGGTACTTGAATAAGTTTTTAAGATAACAGGTTTTTCAAAGAAAAGTTTTCAATGCGTTAAATAAGTACATACATACCTACATTCTTTGTACATCATTTTCAAACAATTTACTTACGCTTAAGCGAATTCTTAGAATAAAACATTTATGCTTTTATCGAAATATAACACATGCATTCACAAAGGAAAATCATCAATAGAATTATCGCAAACTTTGCAGGTACTTCGACTATAAGAGAAAAAATTATGAAGAAAAATATAAGCACTTCTTTATCGAGAAAGTTTCAGATAACAATAAATACACGGCAAACTTAACGTTAATATACTGTTCTTTTCTTAGATATTATTGATTATAATGTAGGCAAAGCTATAAATTTGAATTCGTTATTTTGTTATTTGATAAACAGTTTTGGAAGTAACGTAATTTTAAGTTGTAAGATCTACAGAATCTGATAAAACATTTTCTTGAAAACAAGCAAAAAAAAAAGTCAATTTGCATTATTTTGTACATTTCCCGCTCATTGGGGATAAAAAACATTAAAACATATAAATTATTGGTTTTATCAAAGATATTAAAAACGATATTTACACAATTCATGCATTTTTTAAAACATATTTTACGATGTACCATAATATTTTAATCCAACTATAAAAAATATATTTTTTTACATATCGGTATTGAAAAAAAACGTTTTTTTCATTGATTTTAGTCAGTTTAATTTTAAAATTTGCGTATTTTGTTGCAATTTATTGAATAATTAACAAATCCTATACTATGTATCATCATAGAATTTTTAAAGAAAGTCAACAGCAACAGCAACAGTTTCCCGTTGACGAATGTCCTGACAATGTTCTAGTTCTATCTATTACTAACTTTAAAAGTTGTAATAGTAGCATTTTGATGGGCAGCGAACAGATTGTGATGGAGGACTAAGCATGCAGAGGATTTTACCCGCGACGCCTGGGTGTGAACCCGAAACTTTGGACCACTCGGTCACAACCCGGTCAAAATATGTATTGGAAAATCAAACAAATAATTTGAATGAAAGGTCGACACGAGAAAACTTTATAAAATATATTTGATGTTATTATATTTGAAGAAAAAATTGTAAACTTTAATGAATAATGAATTGATTTAATAAAACAAATTTATAACTTTATTCCACTTTTATTTTATGACTGGAGCGGTTTCAGCCTATGACGGCCATCTTCAGACTAATCAGATGGCCGTCACAGGCTGAAACCGGTCCAGTCATAAAATAAAAGTGGAATAAAGTTATAAATTTGTTTTATTAAATCATTAAAATGGAATTCCACCACGAATTAACAGTTTCAAAATTAGAAAGAATAATGAATTGTTTTGCACTTCCAAAGTACCTACAGCTTGTCAAGCACACAGAGTTAGATCAGCTCCATCATCATCATCTATCCGAAGGTTGAAGGAACCTAAGGGTAGTTTAGTTGCAAAGTTTGGAGATCCCACTTTCGAAGTATCAGATCCCAAGCTTGCTCTAAACTTTCATATAACTAAGACGGATAAAACACTCACCCTTAAGGTGATTTTTCCTCAAAAACAGCCCTGCATTTAATATTTAACTTTTGTTAAGTATAATTAAAACCAAAACTCATGTCTTGCGAAATTCATATTCATTGCTTGAAACCCTTATTTCAAAGCTCGCCCGTACATACTGCTTGATACCTCTATGATATAAATCAAATAGTTTTGCACTATTGTGCAAACATGAATCTTTTGTTTCTTTAATATGTTTAATCTCGCGACACTTGGTAGGATTTAATAATATGTGAAAATCAGTTTTCATTCTTAATCTATGTCAATAACTAGAAGCTATTGTTTTAATGGTAATCTAACCATATTTCAAAACTATTTTATTCCTCTGTGCGGCGTCATTGAGGTTATATCCAAATATTATTACTAACGTAATTATTTAAACATTACATGCCCAGCATAACAGCGTTTTCTTTAGTTAATAGTTATTTTATTAGTTTATATAATGTATATAATAGTTATTAAATACATTGTGCTTGTTAAAGAACCCGGATATACCTACCTTAAATACAGAGCATTGACAGATCCCAAGATTTTTTTATTTCTTTAAAATTCAGAATATTTCTTCATTCATTATTCCTACCAATAGTAATCAATAAAACCTAAAACAGCTTGAGATTTGCTATAACCACTACATATTCTGATTATGTCTCTCGTATCGAAGGCTAGATTCTATTACAATTATTTTTAGTAAGAAGCAGCAGCTCTAATTAATGAACTTAGCCACAATATAAGCGCCCTCGATAAATCTTTACGCAGAATTTTATTTTTGTAACAACATGAATTATTAAGCCGACCGATTACATGCCAACACAACAAAAAATATACAATGCTTTTTTTCAAGTAATTTACCTTCAGCACATTCTTTATTTTATTTCATTGTAAATATTTTCATTCCAGAGAGCATTATTAATTACTTTATTAGTAGTTGTTACCCGTAAAAAATCACGGGATTCAACATGAGTTTCCAAGAAAAAAAATATTTGCACCCATTTCAAATATAAAGAGAAGAAAAAAAGAAAATTATAAGTAATTACTTTATCGTTTGTCCAGATTTTAAAATATTATTTTTTGATTGAAAATCTATCAGTTCCAATTTTGAAAAGTTCACACTCGTGCGTACTCACAAAGGAACTTATTGTGTTGTGGAAATAGTTTTAACGGTTTTATTTATTTCAAATTCACTACACATTCCATTGTGTAGAATATCAACACCTTTTCAAGTACCAATTATTATTTATTGTGATCACTTTTTACGACAATTAGCGAATTCTAGGTAACGATGGTTAAATGCCATTTGAAAATGTTCAATCTGCTGTTATTTTTCTAATTAAAGTATTGCATTTAAGTATATGCCTAATATATGTAGATTTCATTTACAATATCCGTTTCAAAAAAAAAACTTTGACTTTCCCCGAAAGATTTCTGTAAACCTTTAGCAGCCCGCTGAATGACATCATCGTAATACACCTTAAGTATGCAGTAAAGTGATATTTAATAATAACACCTTGATTAATTGAAAATTGCTTGAATTAATTTTAGAGGATTATTGTGGATACTTGAAAAAAAAAATTGCAAACACCAATGTAGAATGGACTGTAAAATAAATCTAGACACTTTGAAAATAAATCAAAAACACCTTTCCGTATAAACACACAGCACATTACAGATACTACAAAAACGTACGCATAAAAGTTTTTGTTCGTAATAGTAATTTTATTTTGATGTAAAAATAAATACATCTAGTAAAAACAAAAGGTTTAATAAAGTACAAACAAAGTCTACTCTAGTACCTACTTATTTCTACGGGACGCTGAATTTTTTTCATATTTTTTAGCACTATTGCTTATTCCACGAACGGCCCTTAAATTATAGCTGTTTAATCATTTATAACTAAATATAGATATATTTTCTGTTTTCTTATTTGTGTGATTTTTTTTATTATTGTGTTGAAGTGGCTTAATTTACTTTTATATTTTTAATTGTTTTCGTATCATATTATTTAACATCTTCTACTGTACTTGCCCTTGATTTTTTTTATCCACGACACAGGCGAACTCTTAGCGGGACAACGTATATTATATTGCAATTAAAAAAAAACTTTAGTAAATAAATAAAATAAAAAAATCGTAAAACATTTGTAAGGCGTAAAACTTTTTTTTGGGTGCTCGTCAATCGAGTTTTAGAAGCAAGCTTTTATGAAGTTTGTTGAAATGAAGTCTTCTCGGTGAGCATTGTAAAATCACATGAATTATAGCATGTTCTTCGATTTGAGACCTCCACGTACATATTTCATTATTAGTAGGATAAAATTCTCCACTGAGGTAATCTTTACGTCAAAGATTAAATTCTATTAATAGCTGTTATATCCTATGAATTCATTCATCACTCGTTAAAAACACATTTTCAAAGTGAATGTATCGCGAATCTTTTTCCTTCGCCCGGATTTTCAGTGTTTGCTCTGGAAAATAAACATTTCGGCATTCAGCCACACCAGCTCACCAGCCCACCAGCCCACCAGCCCACCAGCCCACCAGCCCAATAGCCTACATCCAGGGAACACGTTCATAGGCAAATACAAATTGTATTTAAGTATAGGGAACGGCTAGAGCGGGTGGAAATTAATTCCTTTACAGGAATATTATATTTCAGAAAGCTCTTTGAAGATATGCTGAACGATTATTTTATAAAAAAATTTCAAACTTCTATTTTGTACCGATTTAAAATGTAAATATTAGGATTAAGTATTTGAATACCTTTGAATACATCGTTTATTTCATACAAACTCACATAAAGGTGTTAAAAAGTTAATAAAAAAAAGAATATCCAATAGACTATAATAGCATACCTCTTTCGAAAATATTAATGTTAATTTATTGCAATACAATATTTATATCAACTTACTTATGTTTTTGGGTGCTAACCATTTACTCGCATGTTTTTTTTTATGTAACTTTTATTTTATGATTTTAAATTATGTATTACACAGTTATGTAAAAGCCCACAAGGGCGTATATAATTAAATAAATAAACACAAAATGAACAAAAACGGTGTTAACACTCCCATAAAGGGGAGTTCTAATATCACCCCGAACGAGAGTTTTGTACGATATCTTAAGTATAGATTGATAAAATATTACGAATATACTAATTAAGTAAGATTATGTCATGAAAACATTTTAATAAACAATGATAAAATATTACGAATATACTAATTTCGTAAGGATTATGTCCATGAAAACCCCGATTAATAAACAAAATATCAAACGGGGTAATTAATGTACTAGTAGCATTTTTACCTTCAGATCGTACATTTGACTCACTTCACTTTCAGATATCGTACGGAAAACGTACCCATAGACGACAATCCCGATGAACACAATGTCTGAAAATATTATATGGGTAGATTAATGTACTAGTAGCATTTTTACGATTAAAATTAATTAACCTGACTCACTGTATCATATATCGTACTGACAACGTGCCCGATGCACAACAATCACAAATACGACCCCTAAGGTGTCCCCTAGGTATGGTCGGAATGATTTGGTTAATACTTGTTAGACCTTCATTGAAATGAGCTTCATTTTGTCAAGCTTTGCGTAGAACCTGTACACCCCATGTCCACAATATGTCACTTTTAGGTCTAAAGATTATTTTAGTGACATTACAATAAAAACATATTAAGAACTAAAATCGGTGAATAATCGCGTGAAGACGACTTTCATTGAAACTTCCCGCGATGATAAGGTTAATTAATAATTCATTACTATTAGACGACGTGAACAAATATTCATGGGTTTCGAATAACCTGACAATATTTTGAAAACTCCTACTACCATCATAATAAGCGGAAGATGTTGCTTGTGCAATGATAGAGAACTTAGCTAGCAGAGAAATTGAACTTATGGTGCCTGGGGTGACATGTAATTAGAATTGTTGACTACTCATCGTAAGTTCAATTTCTTCATCGTTATTAACTTCTTTCCGATGGTCATACACTCCTTAGAGCACTGTATCATTTTCACCTTTTACTCGTTTTTTTCCAGTTTCTTCGGGTTAGCCAGTACGTTGTCTATGAAGCGTATCTGTTCTACGTAATGACTCGATAACGGATGGGTCGACTTCGTGCAGTATCTAAATGGCTTTGTTATTTCCTTCTGTGCAGATATCTATGGTACATGATCAATTCATACCAAACGACTGGTTGTAGGATTAAGGAACGTATTTCTTGATTGTTCTTGTCTCTCCAAGTTCTTACTGGAATACCTTCACTTAAGGATTGCATTTTTAAACCAGAAGATACGATGTTTAAGATACGACTTATGGAAGGCTCTATACTGCCCGTTTATTCTGTTTTTTCAACGGTTATTATATCACGAGATAGAGAAGGAATTTATGTGTAATGTATGTGTAATGTTAAATCCCTAGTTTTATTCCGTAAAATTACTTACAACATACTTTAGTACACACTTTCCGTAGTTTCAGTATCCGGTATAAATGCCTTATTCAAAGAATTTAATGAAAAGTACAACTTCTTTCGTAAAAACTAGTTATGTGAGAAAAATTATTATGTTAAGATAATATACATGTAGAAGTAATGTAACATGATGTGAAGATAGTGCGGATAAATACTACGGGGTACAAAATAACATTTCGAACACAGTATAATACTGTAAGTATATGATACCTACTCGAGAAAATCGTGAGAAAAATTGTTAGATTATACTTATTTATAATACTTGTTTAATGTACACCTACATTCATTTTAATTAAATATTCCCTGTTTCTTTAACGTTACATAATTCAATTTTTTTTTGTAATACCTCATTTATTTTTAAAATTAAAATTTCGTTAATTATTCAAAATTAAAAGGAAAAATATTGAATTCAAATAATATGTTTTCCTCATTACTTTCCTAATAATTAATGTGTAATCACAATAAATTCACTGTAAACACGATGCTCAGTTTTTTAATGGTAAACTTTCTTTTTTTTTAGATCATAAACGGATAAAAGGACAGACGCAACTACGAAATCATATTATATCTTTAATTTAATGGCATGTTTCATACAAATGTATTTTTTTAAATTTAAAGATAATGGATGAAACCTATTAGGGGATTTATTTTAAAGAACTACCAGGTATTATTTACATTTCGTGCTGAAATATGATGGTAAAGGATTCTTTATAAGTTCGGTTATAGTTTATTTTCATGTAAGAGTATATCCGCGATGCCAAACCTTTTCCGCTGATGAATATTAAGTTGCAAAATTATTTAATAAATCTGTAAATCTTCTGAATTAGTCGATGAATTCTATGTAGTAGCCGTCTATCTGCTGGCATTCTTAGCACATTTCTAAGTCTCCTCGCTAAGGATTCTTCTATGAAGAGTTGCAGGGGTTCGAAGACAATCGTTTCTCGAATAGTAAACACTGTTTAAAAGTGTAACTCTTGGAGTTAGAATATACATGGAGAGAGAGCTAAATATTTTACCCAAACAATACAAAAATTGCGATATATCACTTTCTCCGGGTTTTTACGTTGTATGCCATGAGAGACAAATAGACAAGAAAAATCTTCACATAATATTACACCACTAATAAGTATGTAATAATGTTATCCGTCCGCGTTAACTTCACATCATCGAGTAGTATAACTTAAGTCAACGGATTTTAAGATTTTTTCCTATATTAGTGTTGATTAAAAACTTGCAGTGGTTATAAAAATAGATTAAACATGATGGTGATATGTGGTATGCGTGAATGTTCAAATAAGACCAAACGAAGATTATAAAACATCACTTTTCAGAGGTATTTCAACAGTTTTAAATATTTTGGACCAAATGAATTTTCACATTTTTAATGATATAAAGACATAAAATCAACAAAAACCTAACATCATAATTTAGGCAAACCTTTTTTATTAGTGTTCGTGTGATATTTTGACTTTATTAATCATTTTAATGATGTATTGATATTGTTTTGTTTAATGTGTACAAATATGTATTTTTTAAATGTCCGAATTCCATGTGGGCGGTAACAAATAGGCTATCCAACATCCTTCAACATATCTTTGTCTCTTTCTATCGAGTCAGTTTAAAGTAAACCGACCTGACTACACTTTTTCACAAAGGTAACTTTCCATATATTCTTACTGTAAGGTGTAACTCCATCGCCCGCTAAAGAATCTTACTTCTACTTTAATCATGACGCCCGAAAAATGTTTTGTCTTCCATAATTCCTGTAATAGTCTTCTTATGGACGTAAATATATGACTTTTTTGAATCACGGACATTTTCACTAATGATTTTGTTACCACAAATTCTACCGTCAATTCTTTACCGAGCGGTTTGTTTCTTTCGAAAGAATAAAAAAAACATAGTAAAAAATCTAGCCGATGTATGTTTTCATAAAACTAACGCATCGAGTTAGTAAAAGTTAGATTTTTTAAAACTTTTTTACCCACAAAAAATATCTGTTATAAATTTACAGGTGACTTTATGGTTACCGGTTCGAAAGCGTTTTTACAATAATTTTAAACAAACTGTTTAAGGAGTAGCAGCACCTTGGATTCGCTCTGATGTTTAGAGTGGTAGTTACTCTAAGTATCCCTCTGGTGAAATACCACCATTCAGAATCGAAACGTTGCTTGAAGTGGCTTTAGCCGTGTTTGGTAACCAGATCTGAATGGCCAGGTACTTTTCCAACCTTCCTCTCTCCCATTCTCTTTTCCTTCCCACTATCTACAGCCTCACAACATACCCCAATTGGGAATGCCATAGTCTCACTGGCTCTAGACGGTTTGGGAGCAGTTGGGACTCTTGTGCATAAATAAAAGTACAATCTTTCATTTTGTGTTCGTTAGTTTAGGCTGAACGGTTAATATTATTGTCGCTACGTTCATCATTCAGGGACAAATTAATTATTATTGACTCTTTTTAAAGCACCCACATTTTTCACTAATGTAATTTCGATATTCTCTTGTAAATCAAAAAAAATAGTTTCTGCATTTATTAACGAGGATAAATAACATATTTTATTTAAAAAAACTCCCTCTTGCCCTCGGTTATTCACACCTGATCTACCTCATATTACCATAATGTATAAAATATTATGGATGTGTAATATACAAGTATATTCCAAGAGTGTAGGGAGTAAGAGTAGAACGAGTGTTTGTAAATTGTAAATATTCCACCCACCTTCTGTAAAGGGTTAAAAACTCAGTTAAGATCATGTTTCGTTTGAGTACTAAGATATAAATAAACCAAATATGAAGAAAATTTTAAAACATTGGCAAACATAAAAATACCATTTACCCTCGCCAAAGGATACCGGTGTAATTATTTAAAAGGTTTTCGTTTTAAAAACACACAGCAGTTGCGGTAACTACCCTTTTGGCTTTTTTAAAAAGCGTCTGGTGAAATGTATTTTTCTAACTTTGAGTTTGAGTATTTTTCACTTGATCCTTTTAAAGGGTGAAAATGATAACATTATAATTAACAATGTCTTATTAAGTTGTTTGTTATCCGTCTATAAACAGAAGGGACAGAATTAGAAACCGGCAAAATATATTATATTGTTATAAGGAACAAATCAGGTACCTTTGAGACCTTTCAAGCTCATTGTCATGTCATAACCAACAGTATTTTTGAGGCCTGTAGAAACAAACACGGCTAAGTCCATTGACTACAGTTTTCAAGGAAGAACAAAAAACGTTTAATTTAAAAATTACTTGTGATACTGTCACTAAAATAAATTCGACAATTAGTACTTACTAAAAACATTAATTTTCTTCTTGATACATTAGTTTAACTGGTGCAAAACAAAAAATATATTCAAATTAATAGTGGACTTTGCCGTGTTTGTTGTTCACATTTGACAACTGCCGCTTTTGTTTTCAACACAACTGGACTTTGCCAGTTTTGAAATGGACACGTTTTTTCGTAAGGTTGCAGTCAAAGTCAGTAACAAAATAGTTTTATATTTAAAAAAGTATTTATTTTGATAGAAATACAAAACAATAATATCTTACAAAATATTTTGAAAAAGTTTGTAAGTTATGATGACCTAATTAATAATTAAAAAAAAACGAAAAAATCGAGAAAAAAATCAGAAAAGAATAATAACTATTATTCTGGTATTTTTTATATAAATTTGTTTTAAAGGTTTAATAAGATATGAATGCGGAATAATATTCAAGAGCAGGAAGATTTCTCCAGTTATCACCGAAATGCTTGATCAAAACATAGTTGACATCTCTCACTTTTAACGATTTCAAAACAACTTTTCCGGGTTCCATGTGGCTTGGAATTATCATTGATACATTTTTCATACAGCAATGATTTCTACAATATTAATGACGGAACAATAACTACTAATAAAGTAATCATATTATTCAATAAAACTCTAAATCGTAAGTAAAAACTCATTTATTTTACCACTATGCTGTTTAGTAAGTCAAAAAATAATGTCCATAAAAAAATAACAAGAAACAAAACTTCATTATGCACGTCAGCGGACATTTTCGGTAATTTGCGAAATTGTCAATATCTCAACTTTTACAAAAACAAAGTGGTAATAACTTCTGTTTTTTAGCAATGTTCACCTTCCAATTTTGGGGCTGTTTTATGCGTTTCCTCGCCGATTCTTGTACTACTTCGTTGGGGGCTCATTCCGTTTTTATAAACTATGCATAAAAATAAAAAAAATTACGAAAATATAGTAAAAAACACCTATAAACTAAGCAGCTGAGAAGACAATCCGGTTGTAATGTTGTATGAAACATAAAGAGCGGCCATCTTGAAAACAGCTGTTTACAACGCTCCTATTGGTCCGTTTGAAAACTGCCGTCTTTGATTTGGAAAGAAGTGGACTTTGCCGAGTTTGTTATGGACTTCAATTTTAATCCGTAAAAATAAATAGTTTTGAGCCGTATTTGTTAGGAAAGCAACATTGCATCATGAAGCATTTTGTTTACTCTTTCGAACCTCATATTTAACTCATTTTCCATTATTGGTGGACTTTGCCGTGTTTGTTTCTACAAGCCTCTTTTGTTTAATGTAGTACTAACGATACACACTTATTAATAGCATATAATATAATACATAAAAATAGCGATACGTGATTTTTTTTTCGTTTGTACACTAATATTTTTAATTTGCTTACTATCCAGTAAGTATATAGTAAGTTAAATGTAAAAAAACTTCCAAAAATACAAGTAGCTAAACAACCAAAATAAGTGCACAATTACCTTAAATTAGATAAATTAACAATAAATTTAAAAAAATACATTTTGTACGTATTGCTTGGTTATTGAACAAATAGAGACTTAAGATTTTAGATAGGGTTGTTCCAAATTGTTTTTTGTTTGTTAATTGATCTAATTAACGTGTTCACACTAACTTTCCAAAGAAATGTAGTGGATTTAAGTCATGTTATTTATAATCGTACACGATTTACTTGATAGGCCTAATCTCCTTCAACCCCTATTATTCCACGTTCCAAATCGCAACACAAAGTCACTTACTTTTTACCTCCCTCGTTGTTACACCAATTCGAAACAAAACTATTTTATTTACAAATCTGCAAATTCAAACTTAAATTATTACCACATTGACATTTTTAACTCAACTATATGAGCATTAAAAGAAATCACTACACGACTGCACCCAAACCGGATCACTGGAACTAATCTTCCATCTAGTCCCGTCCTTCTTCCCATTCTCCCATTCTCACGTTCCCTTCTACCTTCCTTTTCCCCCACCAACTTAGTTAAAACTCAGCACCCTAAATGGCACATTGTGGCATTATAATACAAGCAACACCATACATGATTTATCTGTAAATTCTACATGAGGAGTTCGGAAAATATCTAAAGTTTCCAGTGGATACGAATTTTAAGCTGTTATCTTTTACATTCGATGAAAAACATACTAAAATTTCAGTAAAATGTGCAGTTTAAAAACCAGCGCAGCCATTTTAGAACGTTTTGCCTAAAATTCCGGTATGTATTTCATTAATAATTTGAAAGATTACTGTTTTAAAATTGTATTCACCCTAGGCATTTCCCTAACTGCCCGTATACAATTAACAGATAAATCATTCGTAGCATTGCTTGTATTAAAAAGCCAAAGAGTGTGTATTTTTGGGTGCTGACTCTTAAGTTACCAAATTAAAACTGTATATTGTCACAATTTATTTATAATATTAATCATCAGCAGAGGAAAATTTATAATTGGCTTAGTTTGTTAATCTTATTATTATTATTAAATATATTTTTTAAATTTATTTATTTTTTTGTACAAAATTATATATTTTTTTACTTAATACTAACAGTAGGTATAATATAAATGTACAATGTCTAGTTTCTAGTTAATGATAAATACCTCCCTAATTGAGAAAGTTCTCGTGCTTATTATATATGTATTTACTGTCCATTTTCTGTTAATTTTCCTAAAAATAAAATAAACTTGCCTACTGCCATGCTTAGTAAAATTTACAACTTCATCATAAAGTCGTCGAAACATTAGAAACTATTTCAATAAGTAGGAAACGACTTACGGGAACCAAGAAAATAGGTTCCCTTTGACGAGTCGCTCGGAATTCAGTGGAAATTAGCTTCCACTTAAAATAGACTTTATTGGAATCTCTGAAGCTATTGGTCCCGGCAGACAGATCATATTCTCCTCCTAGTTTGCGTTGGAGAATCTCACGGGACCATAGACTAACAAGGTACTTATTTATTTACTAATGTAAAGCTCGATCATATCATGTTTTGCAGAGTGGTTGATACTTATCGCCCCAGTAGATCTGACGGACCGCACCAGAGTCTCAACTGCTCCCAACCATCTAGACCCAGTGAGACTAGGGCATTTACAATAGGGGTATGTTGTGAGGCTGGAGGTAGTGGAGAGGGGAGAGAGATAAGAAAGGGGAAGGTTGGGAAGTACCTGGCTGCGCAGATCTGGCCACCAAATACGGCTAGATCTATTTCAAGCAAGGTTTCAATTCTGAATAGTGGTCTTTCACCAGGGCGATACTCAGAGTATCTACCACTCTGGAACATGCCGCAAATATACTATATTTTATTCTATTTCAATTAAATGTGTAGTGACACATACTAATTCAACAAAATTTATTTGCGCACGCCGGGTTCAAACCCACGACCTATGGATCAGTAGTCGAGCGTCTTATCACTCGACCATGCAGATCTGATTATCAAGGTTCTTTTACTTTTCCCCCAAACGGCCTATACAATTCCTCTACCTGGTTTCAGATATACCTTTGACAACATTTTTACGTTTTATTGGAGTACCTATATATTTTCATCTATTATTTTCATCAAAATAGACTGAATGCTGTGGAAATGAGATTCCTGAGGCGTATGGGCGGTAAAACCGTGTATGACGGAATGTATGTGGAATGCAAGGCTGATGTAAGCGTAATGAATAGGATCAAGAAAGGTAAGCTTAGATGGTTTGGGCATGTAGAGCGAAATAACGAAGAAAGAAATGGGAAAATAATATAAGATGCGAAAGCGAATGGAAGAAGAAGTCGGGGACGCTCGAGGAAGATATGGCAAGATCAAGTGAATCAAATACTTGAATCGGACCATCCATCGGAAATCCAACAACCGAAGATGAAAAGTGAGATTTGAATGAAATATTTCCCATGAAATAAGCAATTCTTCTGTTCGTGGTGGCCCTGTAATTCAGTTTACAACGTGTGAAGAAATAAATATTAAGGAAATGTTAATCCCCTAAGGTGAAGGTTCATTCTCGAACCGGCAGGTGGCAGCCGGTTGCCGGTTCGCTTCGCCGGTTGACGAGCAAATCAGATTATTTGAAACGGTTCAACCATTAAATCGAGTCTATACCGCAGTGGAACATTATAAAATGGATTGATATTCTGGAAAATCCCCATCTGGATGGGGAATAAAGGAACTTAATTTGATTTCTAAAAGGTTTTAGAAAAAAAAAACTTCCTCCGAGGAAGGTTTTCAGTACAGTGGTGTGATAAACTTGATAAAATAATACATTTTTTTATATCTCTGGTAGCAAGTAGACTACAGCAGGTAAAAGTGTATTGATTTTTTTATTGTTTTGACTCCTAAAATATTTTTTTATATCCTTGGTCTGTAAGTCGGTCCCTTATTGTCTTGAGTCGGATACAAATTAAGGGAAATGATACTAGCCCTTCTAAAGATGTTGAATTTCTGAAATAATACAAGTATTGGACTCTTGTAAAATCTTTAAAATCACACATGTAAAAGGCTGTGATTCCTATTTTTCCATCGTTCTTACATTATTAAAATATTTATTATGACACGAACTGATATTTAAATATCTAATAATATTATGACAAATATGTTTATGTAGATACCGATGCTAATTTTTTAAAGTTTAAGGCTGATTACATTTGGTCACAACCTTGCATTCTACATAAAAAACACGAACCCGTAAGATGCATACGTAGTAACGTGATACGTGTTATATCAAAGGTGTAATCAGCACCTTCAACGGCCATATGATAGACTCACAGTACCTAAACGCAATTTAATCACTCAGTCCAAGTGCTAGTTTATTATTGCTTACTCCATTTTTTTCTACCCCAGGTTCGACAACACGGGCAACACCATTACATAAATATTATATTTGCTAATGTAAATACTGAGTCACTAGTTATAAGTATTGGGCATAAGTGAGTGTTAAGTCTTAGTTTAATTATTATGTTAATTATGTTGTAAGCGTCCTTGAGGTGATATTTCTGTCACGAAACCGGCGCTATATCAGCCAATTATTATCATCATAAGGTTAAGTGCGCTTCAAGATCAATGGCGCTTTGTTAAACGCCCTTGTGGTGATATTTCACAAAAAATGCGCTATATAAATTGGCCAAATATTAATGCGCTAATGAACCGTTGAAATAAATAAGTATTAACCACAGTTCCTCTTTTGACCAATTGCAATGTGAATATAAAAGCGTTTGCATGAATAATAAAAAATGTATGTTTTTTTTAAGGTATTTATTCAATATATAATGAAACCTCTCTCCTGTATTTAAGTGTCCACTGTATATTTTTTGACACTGTAGTCTCTGGAGCGTATTCCCATGCAAGTAGAAAATCAGGGTAGGTATATTTAGTTAACGTTGTTAACTGCCTGCTAATTACTAATTTATTTATCTTTTGCCATTCGCTTATTTATAATATTATTATTTGGCTTCTTAGTTCTACAATACCTATCTAAAATTTAGGTTTGAAAGTTTGATTAGTGTGTAGAATATTTTAATCAGTATTAAATTACCCAGCTATAAGTTTGTTTGCTTTTTATTATGTTCTCACTGTTGAAGAGTTAAAATAATTTGATTTTGTGGGCGGAACACCCCGAAATAGAACATAATGTAAGTAAATGTATGGTATAGGTTTTATCATAAGCGTAAAGCGGAATACGGATGAAATGTCACTAGGTTGTGACGTGATAATTAATAGTCATCAGGTATAAATATTATAGAAGCTGCAACATTTAACTTGTTTTGATAATCTGCAGGTAGGTACAATACACTGTGTTGCATGGTGGTACCGTGAAAAATATTGTAATAAAGTTTTTCAAACAGGGCAATTGTATCTAAAATAAATTTAAATCTTTTGTTTGAATGTTGTCGAAAACTTGTATTGTAGTCACGGCCTTACAAAAGATCAATCGTTCATCACGCCATTGCTAACATCTGGTGGGAGTAGGTACCCGCCCGCGAACATGCATAGCCAAACAAACATTAGGTTACGGTCGGTCAAATAGACTTCTCAATTGACGAGCCAGTAGCGGTAGACAACCGCCTGGAGTGGGCGGTATAATGTTTACTGCAAAGGATCAGTTACACAAAACCTTAAATTACCGTATGCAAATACAAAATATATCATAATTTTTTATTAAAGGCCTCAATAAGAAGGAAAAAAATTCCACCATGAATAATCACTCCCTGGAGTTTTGTGGCACTGAACAAAAATCTGGTCACGATAGGTATGTTGTGAGGCTGAAGAGTGGGGAGGGAATGAGATAGAGAAGAGGAAGGTTAGGAAGTACTTGACTTTTCAGATCTGGTCAACAAACACAACCAATGTTATTTAAAGGTATTTTTCGATTCTGAATGGTGATCTTTGATCAGGGCGATACTGAGAGTATCTACCCCTCTGCAACGTATCACAAGTATACTTGATATTACAATATTTTATTATTTTTAATTAGGAAATAAAAAATATTCATTTAATTTAATTAATTTGCGTACACCGGGATTCTAACTCGCGATCTCTAAATCGTAGTCAAGAATTAACACAATTGTTACACAATATGAAAATGGTACATACCTTTGTATAAAGTAGGTATTTAGATTATGTATTCCGCTACATCAAAAAATTCACTGTGCTACCAAGCCGGCCCATATTTTAATTTTAAATTAAAAAATATGTAACGTACTTTTTTTCAATTTCTTCCCGTGCTCTTTAGCCCTTCAATCCTTTCCATTTGTACATCTCCTAAGCTGTGGATATCTTTTGTATGATCAAACTGCGCCCCTTCATTTTAACGATATTCAAGAAATTATTCAAACTCACACAATAAAACGCTTAACGACCTGATTAAAAGGGCCGTTGTACACGAATATCTGTGAATGTAAAATCAAATTTTTACTCGGATAAAAAAGTATCACGATCTTTCAAAAATACTGGGTGCCTTCAAAGTTACGCAATATGGTGAAATCACCCGGTGTTTTGAAACAAGGTCAATGTTTTTTTTTGGTTAGAATTAAATTATTGAAAGTTTATTTTAATATCAGTTATTGAAACAAAATGGTTTTCAAGGAAACATGAAACAGAAAAAGACAACAAAAAATAAAAATAAAATTGGGTTGCGACCGGGACTTGAACTTCAAGTAACGTCTTTGCAAATTGAGCTACCGAAAACCTTTTTACATGTTGTCATTTTTATCAATCAAAATTATAATTGATTTATTTTTATATAAACTAACGGAATATTGTCCAATTACAAAAAAATACATAACACGAAATGGGAAAAAAAGAGCAACAGAGGGAAAACAGCACATACATAATATTGTACTGAAGCAATGACAAACATAAGACAAAATATACATAATAAAGAACATTCAAATCAAAGCTGTGGTCAAGTCAAAGTTTTTGACTGCTACCAAAAATTTCAAGAACATGACTTGTGTTAACAAATCTCGATGTTCTGGACAGTGGAAAATGATATACATAATTAGTAGAGGGATGATTGAGGAACAGCAATTAATTGTTTCTGAGTTTACGGCAAGGAATGTTTAACTAGATAACTTGCAACAACGAAGGGGAATCAATTATATTACAATAAAGGTATTTTAGGTTTGGGTTCATCTCATCGGCGTGCCAATTGCGTCTCAAGTTATAACCCACGGCAGGCAATAAGATTAATTAATTTTTTTAATTTCATTTTATCACTATTGTATTATGCTTATTTATTTAAAATCATTTGTATTTATATTTTACTGTAATTGTTTGTCAATAATTATTATATTTTACTTGTCTTTATGTGATCTTAAGGAATAAATTCAAAATACAATTAAAAAACTACACTGAAAACTGAAAATAAATATTTTGGTAAATCATTACAATAGTTTATTAGTAACTAAATAAATAACGCACCCTCATACACAAAAGCATAGCTTTTTTATGAGGGTACATCTTTATAATGAAAATTTAGATTAAGAAAAAATTGTAAATTAATATAACACTATAATACATTATAATGTATTACATTGAAAAATAAATAATAGTAATAATACAAAATCGTGTAATACGGCAGATTGGATATTGCGCCACAATATCTAATCATACAATATCGGCAAAATATCTAATCCAATGGTGCTGCTAGCATAAAATCAAAATAAATAAAATTATGTCTGAAGTACCTACACAATGCCCAATGAAGTTATCATAATATCTCTTCCCGCTTGCTGCATTACCCACAACACGGTGGAGGTAAAAAAACCATCCAACCAAAAAAAGTAACCACAAAATGTTCCTAGCTTAAGAAATTAACATTTTTCACTTATAAAAAAACTTACAAAATGAACATTTGGAATATTTTTAAATTCATTAATCACTTCCATCGTAACTCACCGACTGTAATTTCGTAATAACTCACCAGTGTTTTACATAATGATGTTTGTGTTAACTGTGCTGTCTTCTCAGATAATGTGTTTATCTATTTTTTTAAATTGTGTGTTAATGGTAGAAGTTTTTTTTTTGGAATAGCTACTTATATTCGGAGAATCAGGTTTTTCTTCATCGTCACTAAAGAAGTTTGATTAGAAATGTGAAGATTTTATTTTCGTGTGGCTGAATAAATTTACTTCAAATAAAAATAAAATTTCATCAGATTTTCCTGTAAATACAAACAGTAATGTCACTTTGAAAATCGATTTTGTTTTGCCGCACTGACGTAAGCAAACTTAAAATATTTATTATTAGACTTGTACCAAACTTAACGCAATTCAAAATATTTATATTGATTGATTATTTTGTTGACAATCGATTGCGGTTCATTTAAATATGTGAACTATAAGTTTTAAAGGATAAAAACTCCTGAAAAGATAATGATGAATGCCCGGTGACTATTGGCACCTCCGGCATACTAAAGATTAATCTATTGCCCAGAACCAGCAGATTTAAGTCCTTCCCGTTTGATGATTATAGCGAAATTGAAAGATAAAGTTTGTAATGTAGCTATGAACATTGTATATTATTAAATTTAAACTTTATAAAAAAAAAGACGCAAACATTCTCAGGTTACAAAAAACTGTCAATATTTGAATTCCTCCTACTACCATCATAATTAGGAGAAAAGGTTGCTTGTGCAATGATGATAAATACCACCTTTGTGAACCGTACGACCCTGCAATAAGTACCTAAATCCATTTCAACTAATGATTCTATTCTAAATAGTAATGTCTTATCGAGGCGATACATGTACATTTTTATTTTTGTGATTTTATATGAGAAAATCTTTATATTAAGTATTTTCGTAGAAAAAAATCACTCTGTGGTTTGACATTTTTAAAGAAATTAAAAAATAACTTTGTATCAAACTGTTTAATTTTGTACCCTGATGATGCTTAGACTAAGTGAAACCGGTCGGTCATAAAATTAAAATAATATCCGTTGTTTTATACAAAATTATTAAAAAAAATAAGTATTTAGCAATTTGCTTACAGAGGTTACGCTTCCACAACCTCTGGGTGCAGATCCAAGGAGTTTATCGCTCTGAAATGGAGGACATCAGATAAAGAGTGTTCTGAATAAGAGAGATTTATTTGCGCTCCCCCATTACCGTATTGGAATAAATCATGAATTTTAATTAATTCCTCTGACCTTTTGCTTAATTTGGTCCGCAGACAGCGCCGGGCTGGCGGGGAGGGGAAAGCTGTAATGAATTCATTTTCATGGATCTAAAATTAAATGACACCCTGTTTAGCGCGAAGGTACATACCGACCGACGCGACAGGGTTAATATATATGCGAGCTTTTGTTTCCGGGGACGTTTGTAACGAAATACACAGGCGGCGTTTGAGAACTTTTCAACCTCTACCGGAAATTGACGTAAACCCTCCTAGTACTACAGTTGTACATGCTTTGAAAGACACGTCTCAAAATTTATGACATTCTAAAGGCTATGTTGTTGTTATCAGCCCGCGTCATTGTGTTTGTAAAAATGGAAAAACTAGATTTTCATGAGGTAAATAAATTCTTTAATTTAAGAGGCAATTTTCAAAACCAAATTGGGCGCTGTTTACGGGAACTCCATAATTTGCCACTGTGAAAATAAGAGCAGCTGAATTTGAACGTGTTAACCACCACCGATAACATAAAAAAATCACCAAAAGATTTTTATTAGTGCCAACTCAAAATTTGAAAAAAGATGTGGTGTTTCTAACTTCAGATGAATTTAAAAAAATAGTGGACTGTGCACGATAAAACTTTAAATATTCTAATGCTTCGACGGCCTCCATGGTCGAGTGGTAAGATGCTCGACTACGAATCCAAAGATCGCGGGTTCAAACCCGGCGTGCGTTAATTACTTTTATTTAATTAATACGTGTCATTACACATTTAATTCATATTAAATTATAAAAAGAATATTTACGGCACGTTCCAGAGTGGTAGATACTCTAAGTATCGCCCTGGTGAAAGACCACCATTCAGAATCGAAACGTTGCTTTAAATGGTTTTATCCGTGTTTGGTGACCAGATTTTAATGGTCAGGTACTTTCCAACCTTCCTTCTTCCTCATCTCCTTCCCTTCTTCAATAACGAATACGAACCACGTCCTTGTAATTCCGAGCGAAGTGAAAGTCTGATCCCAACTGGTCACTGTTTCGAACATTTAATTGATGAACTTTATCGTGGTGACGTTGCAACATGAAGATAGGAAATCGTCATAGTTTATATGAAGAATTGAGCATGAAATATCTGTTTGAGCGCTGGGTGGCGGCGCTTGCTCGCTTTGGTCCAAACACGCATTCGAGTGAACATCTAGTAGTTAGGAGAAACGAGTCAAAGATGTTGTTTTGATTCAAAACTGTCGATGAAGATGGATTTATCACTTTAAATTTGAGAGGAATAAGCCGTCAAAGAATTGGATTTAGAAAAGTGAACCTGTTCGGCAAAAGGTCAGACGGTTTCATCGGCCGGGAGGATGATAACGACTATTTTTTGGGATCGTCGAGAAAATTTGTTCATCTACTATCTTTGAAAGGACAACAAAATAATGGAGAAATACAACGCGAGTGTGTGACATATTTAAAGATTATTTTTTTCTGATTCCGATCGTCTCACTAAAAATTCAAGATATTAATATTTTCAAAAACATTTATTGATTTCAAAAATTTACATTTACATTTATTGATTTCCCGGGTGGGGGAATCCAACGCGATTGTCCACTCAGCTACTAACCGGTCTTATGTGTTTTACAGTTTAGATATCAACTCTATGTGTCCATAACCACCAAGAAACGACAAAAATCACAATAAATGTATCACAAAAGAAGGAGTGAGACTAAAATGTCCTAATTGCGATGGTATTTTTCCGTGAATACAATTATTATCGTTTAACTTCATAATAATGCCCAGTGAAAAAAAAAGAATTTCTATTGTTTCTTTCTTGAAGTTGTCGTCGAACTAATATTTCCCAATCATATTTCCATGATTTCTTTCCATAATATTATTCTGTTCCTTTTCCTCATTTCTTTTTAAAATAATTTATTATGATTTAGATTTTATTTTCAGATGTTTATTTTTCTTTATCTATAAATAGAGAACTTTTGAATTAAAACGAAGCTATGGATAAAACAATTACTTCACTTACCTGCCAACAGATTTTGACCTAGATATGAGTTGAAAATGAGACGTCTTGTATAAATTTTCGACAGTTTATTTAATATATTTTTGATCGATTTCGCAAAGCCCTATAGCTTATAAAGAAAATGACGCCGCGAGAATTGCCGGACAGAAAAATAAAACAGACTTTAGCTGCATCAGAAAACATGCCACAGCTTTTAAGTTAAGATACTAACCCGTTTTTAGAAATATTCATATCGTAAGGTTACATATCAATTTGAATTCTATTGTTATGAAATTTATTGATGCTTCACTCTACAGCAATGCATAAACTGTTTTTCAAATTTATAAAGATAAGTCCATCGATATTTACTACGGAAATGTAATTTGCGAGAATTTTTAAGGCTTAGTAAAAATTTTCATTAGCAAATAACAAACCACACTTTTATTATAGAGGCAATATAATGGTACATGCATATTAAACACGTACGATTCACTATCGAATGCATTTTACAAGCTCATTTTCTATTAATTTGTGAGCGATTCCCAGTATCAAGCTCATTTTAAATGACGTACATTTTACAATATGCTAATATCTAAAAGTGATTTTTGGGGTGGAAAATTATTTTTTAACCTGTGATCTCATTGGAAAAACTGCATCATTATAAATTTATGGTAAAATCATTTATTCTTAATTTCGGAACGTAAATTTAAAAAAAAAGTATGGTTGGTAGAAAAGTAGGCTGAGGTCACGATGTCCGTCAAATATAATATTTGTGCATAGTATTGAATTTCTTTGTGGTAAATAAGAAAAATCTTGTTCTAAAATGGCATTACTGTAGCTCAAACCCGGTACGTTTAGGTGCATCTATAGAGGCCCGCAGATACTTTGATAGTACACAACTGCTAATCTTGTACAAATAGCCCCTAAATACCTGAGAAATACTCTGCAGAAACGAGCGGTCTGCTTGACAGATTCTCCTATCTTAACAAACGGATCGCAATCTTTGGAGCATAGATGTCAGGTGGGAATCTTATGCTTGTTCTACCGATATTCCAATGGAAGATGCTCCGAGGGAATTGCTCCATTGACCTTTGACCGGTGAATACACGGGTGACTCGCCAAACAAAAAAATATGTACACTTGTCCATAAAAAAAAATCAACATTAAGGGGCCGAAAACATAAAGTTATCCTACAGAAAGGCTTACTTCAAAGTGCTTCAGTGTTAGCTCCAGTTTCAGAATACCATTCAGTGCTTCCCATTTTTTTTACAGTACGTTGGACGTAGTAAATTTATTTCGCGCAAATCAGTACAATTTCACCTAAATCGCGCTACCCCCTAATAAATATACATTCGCTTAGATAATCTATTCAAGGCTGATTTATTGACTTAAATTTACTCCAACAGCTGTGTTTTCGTGATATAAGGAACCCTTGAAGAAAAATTGAAGGAAAACTGCTAAAGCTGCTTAAAAATTGTAACGCAATATTATTTAAATATATAATATATGCTGTGTTTCAGGGTTGTACCTCGAAACTACAGGGGGTGATTATTCGTGAATCTCTAAGGAAAAAATATTTTGCTTTTATTTATTCTGTATTTGGATTCAGTAACCGATCCTTTAAAGTAAACTTTGGTGTTTGAAAATCAAAAGAGAATCAAAGAGAGACTAGGTTACGATTGGCATTATATTTTAAATTTGGAATTACAAAAGGTACATTAATTTTATGTATATTCTTTGTTTATATATCAACTAGTTTCAACACTATTCGTGTTATTACTGTGCGTTTTATTTTAATCATGGATTTATTTATAAAAAATATAATTTATCAAAAATATGCATTTAAAAAAAACAGCTTCGTAAAAAAATAGTGTTATTCCAACTAACTAACTAACCATCACGCCGTTTCTCCGCAGAGGTAGGCAGAGAGGACGGACCGCCATATAACTGTGTCTTGGCACACACATTCACATTCATACATCGTCTCAAACATACTTTTCTGTTATTTTGACTCTTCACATGACCAGATTCAAGTATTTGATTTACTTGATCGTGCCATGTCTTTCTCGGACGTCCTCGACTTCTTTTTCCATTCACTTTCGCATCGTATATTATTTTCACACTCCTTTCTTCGTTCATTCGCTTTACATGCTCAAACCATCTAAGCTTTCCTTTCTTGATTCTATTCATTACGCTCACATCAGCCTTGCATTCTTTCGCATTGGTTAAAGTTAATTTATCCAATGCACCTACAGCGCAATCTCGGTTTGCGAGTAACTTAGTTTGCAAGTGTTTCGCAAGACGAGCAAAATTTTCAAAGAAATTACAATTTGATAAATCAGTGATGTCTTTTATACGAGCAATTTATCCGTAAAATGTGGAAAACAGTGAAAAAATTGTAGAAAAGCACCACTAGAGTAAGACTGTAGTAGTGCGAGAGATGAATCTGTTCAACGACGGTGCAATTTCACATTTCCGCGAAATCCTCAAAAGGAGGCAAAGTGATTCCGCTAGCCAAGATTTAATATAATTTTAAATGTACATTTTAAGGTTTCGGAACGATCATCCTGGTTTTCATTATTTACTTTGGGAAAATATGCCTTTATAAACGTATTTTTTTAAATAAAAAAACACGTTTCCAGAACGAATAATATTTTTTCTTAATAGTTTAGTATTTGCTTATCTTGAATTTGACCTGACGTTTTTACTCCTCCTTTCCTCCAAAAAGACCTCCCACACAGCATCCCCAAATACGACTGAGGCCCTGAGGGAAATTATTTCTCTCAGGGCCTAATGAAAAAATAAAAAATAAATAAAAATTGGCCTATCTGGGACCTAGGAGTCGAAAGGTATTGTAGCGACATCAGTTTTCGATCAAATTGGTTTCTAAAAATTATCTGTCAGGTGTTACTCAGTTGATAATATTAAATATGAAAATACGTACCCAATTTAAATCATACTTTCGATTGAATTAAAATGGATTGAAAAAAAATTACAAAGATTTTGAAAGTTTTCGCTGCGAACTAATTATAAACGTATTTTAAGTCGGGATCAATAGGGCTGCAGTTAGTTTACTAAAGTTTTCCGTTATTTCTGAGTTAAAAGATCGAGTAGTACTGAGTAATCCTAATTAAAGTGGATATTTGATTAAATAATGTAGGTAGAGGAGAGAGTTGTTCTGCAAACTATGCGAAGAGAAGGCTTAATAGAAATAAGATCCGCCAGGAAATACCTGAAATCTCTCGTTTTTGTCTAAAACCACTAATAGAGCGGTGTTATATGGTAATTCTATTGAAGAATATTATATTAATATAATTATACTAATATTGTTATACTAATATTATTTTACTAATATTATACATTGTTAATAGAAGGCCGCGTTATATTTCAATTTCCTTCTACATCTGTGTGTTGGTTGTGTTGTTTTGTTTATTGAGATTCAATTGTTATCTTTCTCTGTATCTGTTGTTTTTGTTTATAATGTTTCGATTAAAGCACTGACGATGGTTTAATTTAACGTTTTTCTATTTTAAATATTTTGTGTTAAAACTATTCAATTTCATAAATTCAAAATACCTTTTAAAGCTTTACGCTTCACCGTAATATTGAATACTGAAAGAAAATTAACAATCTTTAAAAAAGACAAGTATATGATTGTTAAATGATACGCTTAATGATTTGATTGGGATGACGGAATTGGCAGACCCGTTTTGTTGAGTTTTCGGGTTCGAGTCTTGGTCACAACCTAATATTTTTGCATTTTGTGTTTTTTTTTTGTTTTAAAATTCTTCGAAAATTATTAATTTTCTTTCACTAATCAATATTCTATTTATATTGGGTTAGGCGTAAGAAAAAGGAAAACCTAGCTAAGCCCGTTATAACTTATTGTGTCGATTTCGTGTTATAAAGATTTCCTTATTTGAAACTGTAACCATTGCGAAAACAGTTAACTTTAGCTTTTGACCAATTAATCTTACTATAAGTTTAACGGATCTTAAAAAAAATAAACTGTAGTAAATACTGCACAAGAGTTCTCACTGCTCCCAACCGGCTAGAGCCAGTGAGACTATGGCATCCTGAATTGAAATATTTTGTGAGGCTGAAGCTAGTAGGGAGGGGAAGGATATGGGGAAAATGAAGGTGGGGAGTACCTGGCTATTCAGATCTGGTCACAAAACACGGTTAAAGCCATTTCGATTTCATTGCGATACTTAGAGTATCTACAACTACCTTCAGCCTCACGACATACCACATTGGGGATGCTATAGTCCCACTGGCTTCAGACAGTTTGGAATCTTGTGCGGTATTAACTTTTAAAAAAGTAAAAGTTTTGAGTAATTACTAAATAACATTTAAAATAAAACTTACAAAGTAGGCCTAAAAACGTATAATGTTGCCAACATTCAACTAAATTAATTCACACGGGGGCTAACCTGCGTCGACATATTTGATCTTTATAATTTTGCTTTTAAAGCGTTTATTTTTTATACTTATTGAAGAATTCAACAAAATAGATTTGATCTAATGTGTCTGAGATGAAATGAAAGGAAACACCGTACGTAAGGACGTTCATATCTGGTCTCTCCTCCTAGCGAAGCCTTTCAATATAGATTTATCAATACGTTATCCCAGCGTCCATTGAGGGGCAGAGGGGGGTATGTCCCCATTAATTATTATAGCATCTCGCCGTGCTCAAGTTCCATTGAGAGTGGTCAACTATGTCGCAAGGGTAGAAAGGTAATTTATCATCCCTTAACACGTGGGCGCTGCGGCGATGGCAAAAAACACACAAAGGAATATAAAAAACATGTTTGCCGTCCTGTGATTTGCGATAAATAAGCTTCAACCATTTTGTTACGCAATAGCGAACGGCGTACACGGCGGCGGTCGACCAGTATTGAACACTTTTCATTGATATTGTAGTTGACGGCCTCCGTGGTTAAGACGCCCGACCACGACTGCAGGGGTCGTGGGTTCAAATCCCGGCGTGCGCAAACAAATTGTATTAAATAATATACCACAGATTTTATTTTAGTTTTTATGACCAACCGGTTTCGCTAAGCCTAAGCATCATCAGGACACAAAATTAAACTGAACAAAAAATACAAAATGTGCGGTTATATAAACATATAGAGAGAGAACACAATATAAAATAAAATAAGAGATCAGTGAGAAAACAATATAATAACATTTAAAATTATAACAAAAGAACAGAGAGAAAGAAACAGATAATGTAAATAGAGGAGGCAAAACGTCAACTGAGAAGGTGATTAAAGAATAATGAGAAATTTTATTAATTTAAAGGAAATATACCTAATATTGGACTACAGGACAAATTTAACTGATTATTAAAAATATGGGTACCAATTTTGATGTATTTTTTTTTATTTCTAGTGATTCTAAATCATTTTATCTGTTGCCATGACCATTTTTGTGAAGAATATGAGCACCGGTGCTTTTATTGAAGGTATGATCTTTTTCAATAAGATGATTGGCAAATTCTCAAAAACCGTGATTATTTAAACATCTAAAAGGTCCTTTATTCTAACCTTGATATTACGGATTATTTTACCAATACAAAATGCAGAACAATCACTACAATCCAATTTGTAAATTCTCGAGTGACTTAGTTGGTCATCTTTATGTTTAAAATTGACTAGAAATTTACCTAAATAATAATAATTTTGTTTTCATTAAATATGTCAAACCAAAAAGTGATTGGTTTTTAGAAATAATAAATAGTATATTTGCTACACGTTCCAGAATGGCAGATACTCTAAGTATCGTCCAATCGTGAAAGACCACCATTCAGAATCGAAACGTTGCTTGAAATGGCTTTAGTCGTGCTTAGTGACTAGATGTGAATAGTCAGGTAATTCTCAACCTTTCTCTTCCCCATCCGGGAAGGATCGCTTCAACTGCCATCATTTTGGTGTTGACACTGTTTTGTCACAAAATATTTCACAATAAATCTTAGAACAAAACCATGATCCAAGACCCGGCACTCTAACCTATCGGCAGAATATAAAAAGACTCTCTTATTTATAGCTTCCAATATTGTGTTTGCTTATCTGATATGTTCAACTTCACGTGAACTTAAATGAGGGTTGACACCATCTTGATCCAGAACCTTCGATTAGCATGCCGGAAACACGTAGCATGTACAAAACAGAAAAAAAACCGTCGCCATCTTCGAGAAGAATTTAAAATACTTGCTCGAATTTAGAAATACATTCGTAGGTACGATAACCTTACTCAATAAACATAATCCACTAAAGCTTGAGTTATCTCTCATAGATGTAATAATCCATTTTGGTTGTTCGGGAATAATATGGAGTTAAGTAAAGGTTGTAAAATAAATCTACAATGCTCATGGACGGTCCAAAGCCAAGCGAATTATGGTTGAAATGTTTCAAACTTTCATCACATTGGACATCGTTATAATTCAACAGAAAGGGCCATTAAAACAATATAAATATCTATATATATTTTTTTGTGTATTACAGACTGTATATGTCCATTTACAAAACACAAGAAAGTAACAAAGTAAATTAAGAGATATTTTTAACATGTCTCTTGAAATCTTCAAGGTTTACGTTAAAGATATCAAAAGACATGTTATTTAGTAGTACCATACCCCGTGTCACGCTGTGTTGAGCCAACACGTCTGTTCTGCCATGTGGAATGCACAGCAGATCGTGATGTCGCCCCTGGCAGTAGTTGTTTGGCACAAACAACTTATAACATTCCAGGAGGTATGGATTGCCAATCAAATTATTTAATATTTTGTTACTGCAAGGGCCCCACTCCTTCTCGACTGGAGACTTTGATAAAGCGTATCGGAGAGCAAATCTTTATGATGCATAAATTTTGGGTAATCGCCGTGGATTCTCAAATACAAATATCTGAGAAACTTTGTTTGGATCTGTTCCAATAATTGTATAAATTTATTTTGGTATGGGGCCCATACAGTAGAGGTGTACTCTAGTTTGGACCTTACAATGCAGTTGAACATAGAAATCATCACTGCAGGTTTGGTAAATTGTTTGCTAGACCTTATAACAAACCCTAACAGTCTGTAGCACGATGTGGATAACTGCAATATATGGTCTGAAAACGTAAGTTTGGGATCAAAGACTACTCCTAGGTCTTTGATCGATCTTATAGATGACAATAAATCATTCACTATTTTATATTTAAATTTGATAGGGTTTTTTGAGCGCGTATATGTCATAGATACACATTTTTTTGTGTTAAAATATAATTTATTTTCGTCAGCCCACGCAGTTATTGCATCTAAGTCTAGTTGTAATTTAATACAATCTTCGCCGGTGCAAATCCTCATGAGCAACTTCAGATCGTCGGCAAAAAGCAGGCAAGTGGCATGTTCAATGCATTCTTGTAGGTCATCGATTAATATCAAGAACAGAAGAGGCCCTAGATTTGATCCCTGTGGTATTCCGGAGAATGCAGTAAATTCCCTAGACTCATAACCGTCGATGCAAACATATTGTCGTCTGTTTCTTAAATAGGACACAAAAAAATATATGAGAGGTTCGTCAAACCTGATTTTGTGCATCTTTTTTAAAAGTACATCGTGATCGACTCGGTCAAATGCCTTAGCAAAATCTGTGTAGATCACATCTGTTTGGTATTTCACATCTAGTCCTCTTGCTACTCTTTGTGAAAGCTCAAGTAGGTTAGACACGGTAGATTTCTTTGGCAAAAAACCATGTTGATTTCCGCCAAGAAACGGATATATGCTTTTTTTTAAAGAAAGACAAACATTCCCTGGTTACACATAACCTGACAATATTCGAAAAATGTTGCTTCTGCAATGATGGATGACTTAGCCAGCAGAAGAATAGGAAACACGATGCCCGGGTGGGAATCCGACGCGTTTGTCCACTCAGCTACCGGCCAATCAAAGCTTTACATTTTGTAAAAAGTGTTATTTCAAATGTTTATTTTAATTTAGGGTTTAATTTTTAATGTGCCCTGAAAACGTTGTTACACTGTTGAAAATACCAGTTAGGAATTTAATATATTTGTAAAAAAAATAACAATAATAACTTACAATACGTACAGATTTTTCCAAATTATTTACGAATGAGCTAAGCACGAGCTGGCGCACAAGCACTGCCTACCCTGCCATACTAGCATAAAAATATTAATATTTTAGTATAACGTGTAAAAGCAGTAACTACTCGTACATTATGCCCTAACGCTGCCAACGAAACAGTAGATTATTCTATGATCACTAGACTACACAAAATATGTATGCTGTGAGCTGTGTGCGTGTTCAAGTAACTCGTTTGTGTTAGTATTTTTGTTAGTGTTTAAGCAGTGCTTTTGACAGAACACACACAATAAAAATCAGTGATATCTGTTGGTACCTATCTCTATTATTAGTAAATCTGCTTATTTTCATACTGCCTACCCTGATCAAAAACATTGTGCACGCTACTGGGTATTTCAAATATCTACAGTACGGACGAACGTCTCCAATCGCTCACGTACGTTTGTACACTTGTCTACCTACTGGCATCTGAAATCATGATTTTCAATAATGAAACCAACGCTCGTATTGTCGAACTATATTAGATAAATATTCTCGAAAATCTACGACTGTACACATATTACAAGCAAAGTACCTGCTAGTACTCTTAATATTATTGTGATATGTTAGTTGTAGAGCTCGTGTTGGTTATTTACTGGAGAGGCATTATTTGATTTCGCTGGCGTTTGATTGATTCGATAAGAATCGTTATTGAATACCGACGCACGTCGCATGAATGTGTCCACACCGATGATTATTATTATTATACTGAAGGGATTTAGGCCGCCAAATATTGATTTTTACTTATTCTATCGATGCTATACATATGACTCGATATTTGCCTAAAGGCAACAGCGTCAGCTGTCAGCAGGCGCGGCCCTGAGCCAAACGACGCTTGGCGCAGATAAAACTTTTGTCGCCCCTTGTCAAAACTTAAATATAAACGCCAAAATGAAAGTTTTTTTTACGTCTAATAGAATTGTGTAATTGTTGTTATAAGTATCTTCGCTATTTTCCACGTAAACCCACGAGAATTATATAAAAAAACCTATTTATAGAAAATTTCATTGTTAACCACTCGTTTTGGCAGATCCAAAAAACTATATGTTTACAGTGTAAATGTTTTGTGCTGTTAAATTTGTAGAGCATAAAACGCGAGGCCCGTCGGGTTGACAAGTGACGGGTTAGATTGCCATCAGATAGGATTTTTTTTTTCATTTTCATTTCAAATAATATATAGGCACTGTAATTAAGTGTTCCCAGCGCCTTGGCAATTCACCGTCTGGAGCGAAGTGCTCCAATTGCGCCTGCACAGGACCGGCTCTGAGTGTCAGTATAGCAATATTCATCAACTGTTTTCACTTTTTATGCAAGGAGGCAGTGGTCTTTGGTATGCCATTTTTGTCAAATGTTTTGAGCCTGGTGGAAGTGGAGATCGAAGAGGGGAAGAAGATGGTTTGAAAATACATGACTGTTCGGATTTGGCTACCAAACATAGCGAAAGCCATTCCACTAAGATTTTAGATTTTGAATGATGATCTCTTACAAGCCATCAAGTTTCAAATTTGCACATGTGAATATACCCTTATAACCTTTTCTACGCATTGTTGTGTGCATGGGCTTCTTTCTTATTCTTCCGATATTCTTTGTTTAGGGTTAAGGTCTAGCGCTTCAGCTATACACATCTTGTAAAATCATCGCCCCATCTATGCTGTGGTCTTGAAAATATATATATTTAAAAAAAACTAGTTTAAGCAATAATCTAAGTGCTATATATCGGGCATAGGCCATAACTATTTATATGGTCCCCTAAATCAGTTAAGGAGCTAAAAATGCTACATTACAAAATCAAACACAAAAATAAGAATTAAAGGCCGAAGGCGAGTAGGATGTTGGAGATTTTTATGATTGAGGAACACACGTTAGTGAACTGACGTTGATGGCATGGAGGAGCTTTTCTAGTTGACTAAAGACAGAAAGAAGTTTGGCGGAATGGTGGCCGATACTAATTCATTAAGGCGCCCAGAAAAAAGGTGTTCGGTTCTACAAAGTCATAAAAGGGATCTTATTCTGTGATTCAAAGGTTTTTATATTAGCTTTAACACACGTTGTTTTAATCCACTTTCTTTTTGTTTATATCTACTAGTTTCGATTCGGCTGAATCTTCATCGGGAATTAAAAATATACTGTATATTTTAGAGTATATTTTTAATTTAGCTGAAACAAAACTAGTAGACATGTACAAAAAAGTGGATTAAAACAAAGTGTATTTTTATTTAGTTAATCATGCCAATCCACAAAGCGTTTGGATTATTCTGATAATTTATTATATTTATTATTATTATTCAAGGATATAGCAAAGGTTGCCGACCTGGGGACGGTTGGTTGCAGCCTCGTACCGCGGGTATTTATGGGAGCATTCTGAAGGTATGACAATGGCGGGCACAATAATGTGAGCGTAACGGGAGAAGCCTTTGAAAACCTCCGCTGCAGACCGGCGCGACGCCCCCGCATCTCTTATCTCTCATCTCCCACGAACTTATTCCGTCTCACATCTCCCATCTCCCGTCAACCCGTGAGCCAGTGATGGAATATACTAGCTTCAATTTAAAAATAAACGCCATCGACGACGAACGAAACATTATGAAACCAAACATTTTTTTTGCATTTTATGGGTCTTCGATTTTCATTTATGTCTAATCGTTTCACCCGAAAACCCCTGATCGATGACATTTACATACATCGTCGGGGTTACAACTTACAACCCCCAGAGAGCCTTGGTCGCCTCCAGTAAAAGTCTCCACTTTTGCCGGTCTCATGACATCTAGTCTGCCCTAATCCCTTTTAGCCAAATTTGCCTTCAGCACTTCAACATCTCTCAGTCTCCTGCTATTTCACTCCAACCCAAGTGCCCAAGGCTGCGGTGTTATTGCTCCATGCCATATGGTCATCCCTAATCCCTGTTTCCAAATTCATGGAAAGTCTCAGCTCTCCTGAGTCTTTCGTGGGTTGGCCCAGAATGGGGTAGTGGGTTTCAACATATTATGTAGTATGTTTGCACCACGTTCAAAAGTGAACTTGTAAACCATCACTCAGAATCGAAAGACTACTTGAAATGGCTTTAGCTATGTTTTATTACCAAATTTGTAAATATTTATACTTTCCCACTATTAATTTCAACCTACAATATACAATTTGTTTACTTTGATGGCTCGTCTTACTTAAAGTTACTCGTAATTACAAAATTCAAATGAAGTTCTTCTATGAAGACACTAAACCAATAAAAAGACGCAATAATATATTCCATATCACAGCAATTATGTCAATTTGTGGTATAAGTGTCAATTAAATAAAAAAAAATCTTACACCTTATAATAACGCCCGTTTGTACGGTAATTGATAATTATATCTAAATTTTGCTGTACGACAATTTCGTTTGGCAAGAATTAAGATTGAAGATAAATATCTAAATAAAGGTTTATATCAGACTTCTCTTAAATAAACCTTTTTGTGCTGAATTAAAAACGCAATCGGCCAAATCGATCGATGTTTGTGACATTTTATAAATAATATGAGTCTTAAAAAACACATATTTAACTCAGTACTGAAGTATTTATTACTCACAGAAATAATTAAGATTTAAACTAAAAGAAATTAGGTGCTCGGGTATAGCTTTAAAATTAATAAAAGAATATATGTAAGAACGGAAACAAGTTACAAAAATAAATAGTCAATTTTCAAAACCATTGCAAAATAATTTAGGAGTACCGCAGGGATCAGTCCTCGGACCTTTGTTGTTCATTATTTATATTAGCGATATGCTAAAAATATTTTCGAAGTGCAAAGTACGACTATTTGCTGATGATACACTCATATACGTAATTGGAAATAATTACGAAGAGTTAATAAATATTTTGAATAATGAACTAGATAATGTATCAAAATGGCTTAAAATAAATAAACTTAAATCTGAATACGAAAAAGACAAAATGTATGATAATTGGATTTAAGAAAACATGCAGTAAAAGCAACATTAAAATTGATGGTGACATTATTGAAAATGTAAGTGATATGAAATACTTAGGAGTTATATTAGATGCAAAGCTAACCTTTAAGAAGCATGCTGAGGATACACAAAAGAAAATTGGGAAGAAGATCTCTTTTTTGGGAAGAATTTGTCAAAATATTGCAGAAAAACCGCAATTACAATAAACGTATAACTCCATTATTGCTCCACATTTTTATTACTGTTCAACGATTCTTTTCTTGTGTAACGACAAAGAACAAAACTGGTTTCAAATTCTACAAAATAGAGCAATGAGAATTATACTTGGGCAAAATAGATACTCAAAAGTAACTAAAATGTCAGAGGAACTAAATTAGCTAACAGTAAAACAGATGCTAACATTAAACACATTGATGTTTATCCATAAAATGAAGAACAACTTGTTACCAAAATATTTTTCTGACAAAATTATCTTCAATGTTTATATTCACAAATATTATACAAGGGCATGCAAAAAAATTAGACTACCAGAAAAAAATAAAGCCAACACACAAAATAGCTTACTATATAAAGGGATGAAATCTTATAATACTCTGCCGGAAACCATCAAAATTATTATGCCTAAATAAATTCAAATAGCCTATAAAAATTATTTAAAATGAATATAAATCAAAATAATAAGTAGTATATAGGTTAAAATATTATAAAGTTAAAAAGAAAATGAAATAATTAGCTACTTCTTAACTTTAATGTACAAAGTAACTAATATAAAATAATTTAAAAATAAAAATATTTTTTGTTTTAAGCCACTTGATTTATACACATATAACAATTCAATTTTTGAATTGTTATATGTGTATAAATAAAAGTAGTATAAACAAAAAATATATTTTTATTTTTAAATTATAATGTCAAGCTACAAAGTGATGGCTTCCTTCGATAAATTAATATAAAATAAATATAACTAAAACTAATATACTTCCACCAAAATTAGAAAACGGCATTAATATTTTACAAAATACAACGTTAAAAGTAACAGAAATTTCAATTTAAAATAACCGAAAATATTAATATGTTTTATGAAAGGGATTAAGGGATAAGTTTACGAAAAGATATTAAAATTTAAACCTTACCCATAGTTTGTGCGTTGGGTATAAATATATATATATATTTTATTTTTTTTATAGAAAGAAAAACATTCCCGGGTTACGAATAACCAGAGAATATTTGAAAAACTCTTACTGTCATCATAAGAAGCGGAAGATGTTGCTTGTGCAATGATGGAGGACTTATCCAGCAGAGGAATTGAACGCACGACGCCCGGGTGTGAATCCGACGCGTTTATCCACTCAGCTACCGACTAGTCAAATTATTAATAAAATAATGATAACAATAAAAAAATACAAAAATATGCATGGTCAGTGTCAACTTTAAAAAGAAAAATACGGCTTTATAATCTCAATCATTTTTTAATCACACGATAACCGCTTTCGACATGTAAAACTAACTTTATGCCGTTGGCACAGCACAGGGACATATTTTTCACTTTATCCTACAATACGTCGATGTAGCCTAGTCAACATATCAGGGCACTAATTAGGCTTATCGAGCCTTAACGTATAACCCGTCAGCAATTGCGTGGGCTCAATAGAATCCTTTCAAAAGGCAAGCCCAATCTCATCGGTCTCACATCAAATGAAATTCCGGTAAAACGCTGCAATCTCGCAGAGGGCACGGGGGAATATAAAATTTTCCCATTCAAAACGGTAACAATATCCAAGGAAATGCATTGCATTTAGCGCCACATGACGTAATGGTAGTGTGTGCGGTCCTTTTCGTCTTATTCTCGCATGGACCTGACCCATTTGCGCTCGACGAATGTAATATCGGGAACGGTAAGGTATTGAAACCAAAAGATTTACGTGATAACTATAAAGCAATATCCTCGTTCTGTAACTGTTATATTTTAGTGTTATATTGACAGTTTAATCAAATTTATTACAAGAGTCTGTGACCGATGTGAATTTCACTGTGTTATTAGAACCTGTTCTGAGGTAGGTGACAGTGAGTGTAAGTAAATATAGATCTTGTAAAAGCACTTATGTACATATAAATATGTGAATATACCTATGCGGATTTAAGTTTTTTGTTTGTTTAAGTTCTAAGAAACCTTATACACATGTGTATAAATAGATATAGAGCATTTTTTTAATTAAAAAAAAAATAAAGTAAATAATAGAATTTTAACAAAAAATAATACATATACGAGTATACTGTCTAAACATACATAAAATGTAAGCGCGATGCTGATCAATTTAGAACTGGTTTTAATAAAGAATATTATATGACACTACGAGTATTAACCGCTAGAAACTCTACTAAGCTCAACAGGAAATAGAAGTGCTGAAAAAATATTAAAATACTGTTAAATATTACGTGGGCTAGATTCAATATATTTTCACTTCACCCATACATAATGGCAAATAAATCGACGGCTAATTTTGTTAGTCGTACGTATTTTATTCGTACACGGTTTTCGTACACACTGATTTCATTCATCTGCCAATTCCACGCCTCACTGCAATAATTAATATTTAACATAAAGCTAATTTCTATCGTTGAAAAATCACCATAAGTGCGTTTTTTTTCAAAACCGTTTTAAAATTTAGTAAATGACTTTCAATAAACTTTGCTAATATACATAAAAAAAATCTTATTAAAAAAACATCAAGTAAAAATTACATAACTATTGTGCCGCAAACTGTCGCGTTGTGAAGTAGCTTAGTTTTGTACTAAAAGTCAATATGTCAAAAAGGATGAGCAATAAAATTAACAGATAATTACATTATGTTTTGAAAGGGGTGGGTAGATTCGTGGATAAAAGTGCGAATATTATATCAATTGGATTCTGATAAACGTGACTGGAAATAAACCTGGATACGAAATTAATAACTCACCTGCCTACGTAATTACGTATAAAGAAAATAAAACTAAACGTTACAGAGTATTAATATTATAATAAATGGTTGTTAATTATTCATAAAATTTCAGTGCCACGCAAAAGTAAATACGATAAGAAAGTTGTTAAAAAAGTGGCAGATTTTAATGTGTTGTTTCTAAAATATTTATAATCTATGGAAAAAAATTTTTTTTACTCACCTGACAATTTAAATAATAGTTAATTTTTAAAATAAGCTTAATATTACCACAGGTAAAGGTTTAAGCTTTGATTCAAAGTTTTCCCACTGCAACCATCGTTTTACCAATTCCCAGAACTTATTCTACAAAAAAAAAACAAATATCCATCCGCATGAAAATTGAATATTACTCTGTTTCCGTCTCACCTTTTTAATATTCAAGTACTTGAGTCCTGAGTGTTTTCAGTGTGGCCTTGAAGTGGGAAATTTCGATCACATATTCTTCGGATGTCCTACTCTATCCAAATACCCAATTTTCAATACAGCTTATCTAAATTGCATTTCTCCTTTTAAAATTTCAGCTCTCCTGAATATCAACTTAAAAACACCTTCTTAATTACCTGCTTATTTCTGAAACAATTACAGTTATATTTACACGTTTGCATTCTTTGACAGATTTATAAAGTAGACAGCTAAATTGAATCAAAACAAAAGTAAGTATTGAAATAGTGAAACAATTCAATAGTGAATTAATTCAATGACACACGGATGCCAGTAAATAGGCAAGCAGCTACTAGGTTTTTCATCAAATAACGATTCTTATTTTTTATGCTCTCTCGTATTGAAGGTTGGCTTTCTTAGAAGCAAACTTCACCAAACAGGACACAACCTCGAAAAACTCAACGGAACTCATACCAGTCATGTAGGTTTCAAAGCCATAAATTTAAGAATAAAAATATTACTTTGTATGAAAGAGCGTTATTGTCACCATTAAAGCGCAAAAATTTGATAAAAAAATTAATGAAAGAGATTTAACTTCTTCCTAAGGTGTGTACCTTTCAATTTATCAATTGTTATAATGATAAAATTCTTCTATGAATTCTTTATCTATGATCTTTTCATTCGCGGTACTTCGGTTCATCTCGTCATTCCCAACGTTCTAACAACAAAACCAGGAGGGGATTCATTAGAACTTTATTAGTTGTACCGTTCTTCATTTCGTTGTTGAATAAGAATGGCACGATTTACATGCAAGTAAAACGCCGGCATTAAAAATATGTAAACGTAAAACTGCTAGGGCATCGGAAACGCGTAAACCTTTATCAGCTTTGGCAGGAGACTCCGTAAGGGCCAGGAGTCACTGTTTATCAGTTGATGTTTATGTAATCAATGATTATTATTTATAGTGGAAAATACGTCAATACAGTGTACCTGCTTACCTACTGAGATAAGGTGTTTTCCTAAAAACGTTTAAAAGGCATGCGGTGTGTTTACGATTATTGATTTCCACCAAATAACTACAAGTATTATGAGCAGTCCACAATTTTTTTGATAAGTTTTGTTTTCCGAAGAGATTGCAAAGATTTTACACTTTAAAAATAAACCATTGAAAATATAATTATTTAGATCTAACACGGATTATTAAAAGTTCTGCTATGAGCTTTTTTACACGAGACCAGAAAAAAATGGCACGACACGACAATTTTATTTTCTTAAGCCTAAAACTTTATTAACATTTCATAAATTCAAAACGTGTTTAATAGTTAGTTACTTGGAAATACACGATTTGAATTCTTTCAAAACAAAAGGACATAAATAATATTTCAATAATCAAAAACGTATGAATAAATTTCCTTGATTAAATGAGATAAAAGAAAAAAAAACGCCAAGCGGTTGGTTTTTGATAAATATGAGAAAAACGGTAACAGGAGCTTTGCAACGCCCTCCAGTGTCTGCCCTCCCTTGCGGGGAGATGGCGGGGTAGTAAGTCGGAGGCTTAAAAATAATAAATAACAATAATGAAAGACTGGTAAATCTCCACTAATGAGAAAGCCTTTTTAGGGTTGCGTATTAATAGCCAAACTTTCGAGGGGGAGGGTAAAATATTCATTTGCTGCTACCGAAATAATATCACACCATTGTTCTTGAATAAGCTAGATAAGCCCTCCGTTTACGTAACATACGACAATTCAAACCGGCTTTGAACTTTTTTTATTTGACACCCAAAGAGTCAGAAGAACTGTTTCGCAATTTGGCTCGGCGAAGTTGAGAGGCGAGTTAAGGAAGGACTGTTGTAACATAATAAACTATACAACAATTGTGCAAGTACACAATATTATATGCACAAAAGCATTACTCACGGACGTTAGTTCAGTGAGCCGAAAAACAAGAGAAAACAGCTTGGCAAGTTTTTCTTTCACAGAGGGAAATCGATTGCCGACAGACTCACAAAGGTGAAGGAGGAGTATTAACGGGTTCGATACAGGAGATCGAAACTCCGATTTTTCCTGGAGGAAGTCTAAAAAAGAGAAGTGTATTCTCTAGAAAAGACGGACAGCAGAGGAACGCAAAGGTGCTTGAACTGACCTGCAATATCCCAGGGACAGCAAGACGACCGGGATCAATAATCGCTATATGCAGCAAGGCAGCTGCTGCATTGCAAGCTGCTCTACGGCATGACCATCGCCAGGGAGGTGTTCTGCCAAACATCCCGGCCGTTTTTTCTCATTCAAGGGGAACCTAAAATAGAAAGTTCGTTTTCGTCAAAACAAAATTCTTCTCCTTTTCATATAAAAAACTGATTCCTCAATATTATTCTTATTGTGTGAATGATCCCCCCAATATGATCGAGGTGACATCCCACTTATTGAGATAGATAAGCAAGGTTACATTTGACGCCTAACATTACACTTGACTCACGAGATTTCATTTGGCATAACGGTGTAGGAAAGAATTTGTTGATGCTGATTTAAAGAGACTGGCATTTTATGAGGTAGGAACGAGTCGCAGTACAAACCGACCGGTTCTCGTGCCACCGAAAATTACTGTGGTGGGATGTTCCGCTGCAGAATAACCTGCTTTGTAATCTAACGTCTGTGAAGAGTTTAGATTAGAATTAGCTAACTTACTAACTAACTAACCAATACCCCGTTTCCTCGCAAAGGTAGGCAGAGCGGACGGACCGCCATACAACTCTGTCTTGACACACACTCCTTGCTTTGTTCACATTCATTCATCGTCTCATACAAACTCTTTTATTATTGTGACTCTTGACATGGCTCAACTCAAGTATTTGATTCACTTGATCGTGTCATGTCTTTCTCGGGCGTTTCCGACTTCTCCTTTCATTCATTTTCGCGTAAAATATTCTTTTCACACGTTTTTTTCGTTCATCCACTCTACATGCCCAAAACATCTAAGCGTCACTTTCTTAATTCTATTCATTACGCTTGCATCAGCCTTGAATTCTTTCCAGATATCCACATTTTAAACACGGTCATGGTTTTACCACACACAGGCCTCAGAGATTTCATTTCTACAGCATTTTAGAAAACACCTAAAAACACAATTACAAAAAAGTCACAATATACAAGAATAGCTATTAAAACCGTCTTACAATGTTTTATTTACTCAATGGGCGCCAAACGAAGTACATTTTCCAATAATAAAAAAACCTAAAAATTGTATCGAACAACCAACCTATTGAACTCTATGACAATGTTCACACCACACTAACTCGTAATGTAGAAGTTTTGACCCAGTGTAATGGCGAGACTAGACTAGACTTCAGAAACTAAATTATTCGATGATTAATATTCAGCTAAATACTATTATTATTAATTAACAATAGGTAGATTAAATACATATTAAAGTTATGACGCACTGCGACAGGATATAAGCCAAATCATCTTTTTTGTGAAGGCTCCACCTCAACAGGGGGCATAGATTGAAAGATCTCCCGCAGAAAGCCATTCTGGGTGACACTGCAGTTACCCTAGAGGAACGATATTATCTTATATTATTCCTCCAAGACAGTTACGGATCAGTCGACGTTACGTTCTGGTACTGGATAATAATAAAAATATTAATGGCAGTCCGTCCTCTCTGCCTACCCCTGCGGGGAAACGGCGTGATGGTTAGTTAGTTAGTTAGTTTAACAGTGAATTTAAATAGCGCAGTGTTATGATAGTTCACCTTCAGCGTGCTTCACACTAAATTACCTAACCTAATACAACAACGAGTAAATAATATATATAACAGATGCTTGTGTCAAATAAAACCATCTAAAATCATGATCGTTATCATAAATGGTGATGAAATGTTCAGATACGGGTATAACAGTGCATATTTGTGTTTTTTGTTGTTGTTAAATACAGACAAACATTCCCGGATTACGAATAGCCTGACAATATTTGAAAAACTCCTACTGCCATCATAATAAGCGGAAGATGTTGCTTGTGCAATAATGAGGATTTGGCTAGCTGATGCAAACTGTGTACATTGATAGTTTAAAAAACAATTGTCTAGAAGCTAAGGGTGTAAAAAATCTAGATGAAAAGCATGTATAAATATGCACAAATTTGCGTAAATAGAGAAAAGGAAATAATTTTGAAGACCGTTAACATTCTTAAACAAGTACTTAAAACATCAGTATTGGTATTGTAAGGTAACAATTTTAAAAAATGCAAGCAATATGAATATAACAAATAACTGAAGAACAAGAAACTATTTAATGACTATAAGTATATGGTTTTCAGTAGATAGTGTGAACATTAATTAACAAACAAGTAAGGAGAAAACCAAAACTAAGCAAATTAAGGACGTTGATAATCCAGCCTTTCTTCAATAAAATAGTTAATTACCTGATTCATGTTGATACTAACATACATGTAGCGCATGGCGTAGCGGTAATAGTACCGATTCTGAGTGCGGAGTTTTCATCACGGTCTACATTCCAGGTCGTTAGGTGTTACTCCGGTTCTTAGCTTCAAACAAAAAGTCTTCAAACCTTTGCAATCTCCTCCAAAAACTTCTTGCACACAGTCGATTTTTTTCTCTGCCTGCCTTTCAGTCGCTTCCGCTAGAGTACCTACGTGGTCATGATTATTCGTGCCATCTAGCATTCTATCCGAGTGATTAGTCTATCGAAGTTTCCGGTACCGGTAGAATGTTATGAAGGCTTTATATTCAAATAAATTATTGAATTGACGGTCCATTTTAATTCAGTAGGTTTTAGTTCTCACAACCGTAAATGATTGCTGGTCTTATTTTTGTTTCATTTATGTTTTTTCTTCATTTACTCTGTATTTTTGACCTCAGTAGTCCACTTCGAGATATAGAAGCAACTGCTTTCAGTATAGGTTGCAGGTTTCACATCCTTTTAACTATTTGAAATAAAAATCTGTGTAAAAATAGCCGGAGTAATGAAACATGAAACGCGTTGGTGTATCAAAGATAAACTTTGCATCGTTATTTGGTTTATTTTCAAGACTTCCCCAGGAGTTGATTGAAAGCGTCAACTTTAAAAGCGCATCTTGGGAAACTTTTACAAACTATTCGATTTTATGAAAAAAATTCGACACAGGATGCAACGAGTTTCAATTAATTAAAGTTGTACATTTATTTCGGTATCATTTAGGGACTTTTCACCTGCAGTCATGAAATTATTTTTTGAGCTATTTTTAACCAAATTTAAACCTATTAGTTTCGTTTCCGGTGGACATAATATCAGACGCCAAGAAATACGTATTGATATCAGTGCTGTTCAATGTATCTTTTGCGATTCGAAGAGGATTTAGTTTGGTAGTTTACCACCGATTGTTTTTAGAAATCCATGCATGTTGTTAAGAAAACACTGAAAATACAAAAGCCCACCGCTCGAAAGACTTACAGTTAAAGGTTGGCGTGGTTTTTGTAAGTAATTGAATATTACATGAGCTAAACGCAATGGGCGCAAAATATTCATTTGTATTCACGATGTCTCCCCGATGAGGGACCGCCATGAATAATCAAAACGGTTTTAGATATGGCTTTAAATATTATTAGGAACTATAATTGAAGAGTCAGATCAACCCAAACCATTAATTGATCTTTCTCTCTTTCCTCATTTTCATTTCTTATTTTAACATTTTCCAAATGAGCGTGCTTTGAGCCTTACAAAGTTCACAGAAAAAAGGAATTTGGCAATCAAAGTCTAATTAATGTAATAACACTAGGCGTTTAATTTTGTATAAAGGGAATTCATTCAAGTCTCGCACAGTTGAATTCAGACGGGAGTTAAAAAGTCCTTACTAAGTATGAGACTTTGTCCATTTATTACGGTTAAAATGGTGACAAAGTTAGGACCTTGTTATAATTGCCTAGAAAAACATTCAACGCTTACTTTGTACCTACTTGAAACGCTGAAATATTTTTTACGTCAATTTATTTTACAACAACACCCCAACTGATTTCGACAAAACGATGCCTTCGTCAGACGTTATATAAATTAACGCTCAGAAGGTTTTACATTAAATATACACGGTACATCTTTTTAAATGAGATGTCATTTTGAACGTGAGATAAAAATATACATAATAGATTAATAAAATACAGCAAACAAAAATAAAAATACAGCGATCAAGCAGTTATACAAAAATAGAACAATAGGTTTAAGAATAGGGTTGGAATAAATATTTATTTATAGATACATAATATCCACCAAATTAACGTTAACCATGTCAATATCACCTAAGTATTGGTTTTCTATAGTGTGAAATGGTTATATCGGGGAGTGAGAAAGGTAGTTAGGTATTCTACAGTAGAATAATATGTTTTGTCGGGTAGTTTTTATGGGTATGGGTGGTATTATGAGTTACAAGAGTTTGTAACAGTCAAATTTTTAGTTTAGCATTTTACATAAAAAGGTCAAATCACGTATTCTGCGTCTACTTTCAAATATCTGTATATTTATGTTAAAAATTCATGAAACATTTAAAAAAAATATTTTCGTAAAAAACAATCACTTTGTGGTTTGACATATTTAATGACAATGAAATAAAAACTTTTATAAATCTGTGGTCTTATACAAAGTAATTATTTAATTTTCATATTTTTTTTAAATTCGCTCAGTGTTATTAATGTGACTTTTTTATAGTGAATTCCGCACAAGAGTCCCAACCGTCTAGAGCTAATAGACTGGCATTACCAATTGAGGTATGTTGTGAAGCTGAAGATAGTGGGAAGGAAGGATATGGGGAAAAATAAGGTTGGGAAGCGCCTGGCTATTTAGATCTGGTCACCAAACACGAATAAAGCCATTTCAAGCAACGTTTCGATTCTGAATGGTGGTCATTCACCAGAGCGATACTAAAAGTATCTACCACTTTGGAACGTGCCGCAAATAAATTTCATATTATTTTATATGAATTAAGAGGGTAATGACACATATTAATTAAATAAAAGTTATTGGCGCACGCGCGGATTTGAACCCGGGACCTTTAGATTCGTAGTCGAGCGTCTTACCACTCGACCGTGGCGGCTGTAAAACTTTTTCGTGACCTTTGTAAAAGCGAGACCAAACTAGCGAGTCATATTCAATTTGGCTCCTTACTAGAGACTCGTAAAACAGTTTAATGATTTGTAAGTACATCAAATGTACATATCATGAGCGTATTAAACTTTTTACCCTCGTCTGAATGTACCAATATCGCGGTAACGGCCGCAAACAGAAGGTCCATAAATATAATTTACAGATTATTTCAATAAAAGCGTGACGCAAAGAAGCGATACCTGCGTCACACAGTGGCGCCAGATTCTGACACTTAGCCAATTGAAAAAGTAGCGTTTTTTTCGACAGGGTGAGATAATCCATTTTAACATCCTGAATAATATTTAAAAATTTGGACGAAGGGAAAAGAGAGATAAGTCCAAACATGTTTATCTCCGTCACGTTTATTTATCAATGCGTCTTAAGACACCTGTAGAGTAAATTGGTATAACCCAAAAACGGCCTGCGCGGCGTATGATCCACGTATTTGAATTTGAGTCGAGAAGTGGCAGGTTCAATGCTCATTGATATTTATTTATAAATTAACGGATTAAGGTCCAACTACAAAAAAAAATACAAAACGCGAATCGGGAAAAAGAGTAACAGAGAAAGAACAGCACAAATTAAATATTGAATGAAGCAATGACAAAAATAAGACAAAATACGAGTATACATAAGAAAGAACATTCAATCCAAGGTCAAGTCAAAGTTTTGGTATAGTCGTCAAGAATGAAAAAAAAATCATTCATACCTGTATTTACATTTTTTATGACGATGCCAGGTTCGAGTGTTGTGATTTTTTTTTAAAGAAATAATTTCTCTCGGGACCTGTGTTATCTTTGGAGATGCTGTGTGGCGGGTCGTTTCGAGGAAAGGAAGGAGTGAACCTGAGTCTTGAAGAGGCCCATGTTGTAAGAAGGAAGAAACGCAGAGGCCGGAAAATTAATCCACAGCTGAGCTGTTAAACACGAGAACGAGTCGTAGAAGCGACCCGTTCTCATGTTTCGAATGTAACCGTTTGTAAATAAATGTTGGGCGCGCGTTCGGCTAGTTTCCCGACTATGCACCGGTGCCGAATGGATCACTGACGCAAGTTCCTCGAGGCATTTCTCATTGAAAAACCGGTAGAACAAGGACAACATTCGCACCTGACGTCTGTGTTTCAAAAATTGCAATCCGTGTGTTAAGATAGGAGAATCTATCAAACGGACTGCCCGTTTCTGAATAGTCTAGGGTTTTGATTGGTAAGTATGGTGAATTTTAAAACTGGCTTTTTAGGGTTGATGGACAACTAGATTTACTCTTGGTACAGCCTTTAAGAGTTTAGTTACGCTTTTCTTGAGTCGTAAGTGAATTGATATGCTTGGGTTAGCGGAATGACTGCCTTACAAAATCATCGGCAGAACATCCCAATTGATCGTCCAGATCAACAATCTATGTACAACGATCTTTGTAGAAAAGCGGTCCATGTTTTTTTTTAAATTTTGGTCAAGTAGATTTCTTTAATTCCCCATTTCAATGAGGATATTTTATTTACACATGCCACTGGACAGCCACAGGTTTCGATGTTATGTCGGTGGTAAAGTTGAACTTTTCAAAAAGGTTTTACAGCTGTGGCAAGGATAATTAAACAAATTCAAAGGCTCTTAGAGGAAATACCTACAATTAACCCTGGCCAATGAAGTAGCGCAAGATAAAGACGCATAAATGCATATTTTTAAAGCAATGGGTTTCGGACTTATATTTATGTGATGATGATTTTAAATGAAGAATAATTGCGAAGATTGCAAAACTCCGGAATAAAGCAATTCAAATAATACGCTACACGCCTACAGAGGTACAAGAAACCTCCATATTTTAAAACTTTAAACGAGTTTATCTCAGCTTGAGGTTTTTATTGCCTTCTTTTACTTCCAAAAAAACTACGCTCACAAAGTTCACTTATACGCGTTGCAACTTCACAATGAAACTATATTTATATAAGTAAAATTATGGTTTCTCAGCAATAGACTTTGAAGATTTATTGTACGAAATTTATGTATTTAAAATCACGCAATCATGACACATATTGCCGCTGGAAGGACGAGAGGGCTTAAGCGACACTTTGGTCACAAATGAGTTAAACATGCAGTTTTGGTGAGGTTATTTTCAGCATCGAATCCTCTGACTCTCGTATGATTATAAAGACTTTTGTGGCCCTTCAGTCTTCTAAAATATATTTACCATTTGGGAGAAGGCTCGACTCAAGCGACACAACGGGGACGTTTTTTGACGTTTTAACGAGTTTAAAATAAAAGTCCAATCAGGTACTGAAGAAATAGTACTATGGTGTAAACTTCCCAAAATGCCTCTTCAGTCCTTTTGCCTTTCCGACGACGATATCTACCTCACGACTCATAAATAAATATAGATCCCCAAAATCAGAGTAAATATTACGATGATAACCGCTTCCCTTACAAAATAGATATTTTCATTCACAACTTTATTCGGAAAACATTGTGTGAGTTTGATTTATAAATAACCTGAATAACCTCTACCGCTATCCTCTATTCAGTATCTCCCACGCGCAGGTCATCATTCGGGAAGCACTGACCTGTGAAAAATAAAGGCTAAGTCCTGCCACTGAGAGCTACGTTGTAACTTATCTTTCTGTTACATGTGGTCACACGAGAAAGAGAGAGAGATCACAACGAAGCCATCCGCGGCACGCCTTTAGTTAGGAGTCAACCATGCTCGAGTCACTCCATTTCAATGATGTGTTGCTTCAACAGTGTGCGTATTTTTGTGGAATTCACGTTAAAGATAGTATTTTTCTGAGGAAATGAGTATATTTATTTAGATATGGTGTATTTTATTTCTAAGTTAGGTTTTTTCTTTTGGTAAGATTCGATAAACAGAATTCGGGAAGTACAATTTAATAATGTTTATACATATAATAATAATAATATTTGGATGATTTGAATAATAATGAAAAAATGTCTAAATATTATTTTGAATGATTTGTATTGCGCCGTTTTTGTGACACCTCAAGGACGCTGTACAGATCTTATTTTCTATTTGATATTAATTCCTAGTTCCCATCGGGTAGACACACTTATGAGCTTAAAATTATAATTACAATTATGATTTTCATAAACATATATTTAATTTTTTTCCGATTTTAGGGCATGAGAGCAAATTTAAAAATGGACTTTCTGAATTTGTCGTACAGTACAGGATATGGTGAAAATTTGTATATCTAAAGGTGATTCGTCGAGACACAGATTATGTTGAGATTCTTCTAATGAATTTAAGGATATGAGAGTCTGAAAAGGTAAGTTTTAAGTTTGGACCGAAATTCAGAGTCCATAGGTTCTCAACGTGGGCGATAACGCCCCCTTGTGGGCGTTTGAGACTTTCAGGGGGGCAGTAGAAGGCCCAGAGAAAATTAAGGGGGCGTTGAAAAAAATATTTTCAACTTATAAATAGTAAAGGAGTCATATTCTATTTTACAACTATATAATATTACAGTGTAATTACACGTTTAAATAATCGTGGCAATAACTGTTTCAGATGGTAGGTAAAAAAATTGGGGGGGGGGCTCTAGAAAAAAACCTCATAGTGGGCGCTAGTTAATTAATTATCACACCGCTTTAAAGTATTGTCAGAATGTTCTTCGTGTCCCGCGCCTCCGTTGACTCCGCCCACACGTTTTGATCCGCGAAATAAATTGACATAACTCAACGGTTTATTAGGTTACATGTTTTAAATATATATTTAAAAAAAAAAATCCTGTTAAAAATTGGTTTTACAAATAAACAAAAGCATTATGTCGACATATGCTATGAATTGATGTATAAATACTTTAGTCCTAGTCCTAGCCACGCCCAGGTCTAGCCGAGTCCGGCAAACCTTGTAAAAATTGACTACAGCTCTCTCTACAGCGCTCTCTCTTGTATATTATTGCTCTGAGTTTGTTACCATTTGAATGTGGACGTAAGCCATATCCACAAACAATTTAATCGAAATAATATTCCAGCAAAACCAACTGATGGACTATACATATGTGAACAAACAAAACCCGCTTTTTTGGGCGGTTTCAACACCCTAAGTTTTTTTCTCTCTGAACAATTGTAAACTATGGCTTAAACAATACGGCGTCTTGTCTTATTTTAAAAAGCTTATTGCTATGGAGTGTGAAAAGAATATATATGATACGAAAGTGAATGGAAGAAGAAGTTAAGGACGCCCGAGGAAGACATTGCACGATCAAGTGAATCAAATACTTGAATCGGGTATTGTGAAGAGTCAGAATAACAGAATATTATGTATGAGACGATGTATGAATGTGAATGAAGCAAGGAGTGTTTGCCAAGATAGAGTTGTATTGCGGTCCATCCTCTCTGCCTACCCCTGCGGGGGAAACGGCCTAATGGTTAGTAAGTTAGTTAGGTATGTCAAAGCTCTATACTTCGTGATGGAAATTACGTCGCGAGCAGAAAAAGTTTAGTTTACATAAACATTAATTTGAGTCATAAAGCTCTTCAATTTTCACAACGCCATAGCTCACCGTTCAGATGCTCCAGAAAAATAATTAAGGTGTACTGTTTTGGTTCAAATAATTGTTTTTTTTCGAGTTTAATGCATAAAGCTTGGCTGTCACAAAATATCGTGTAAATAATATTCACAACACGATATTTTATGTAAGAAAAAGTTTTAAGGTGATTGGAAGATTTAGGTATAGGGTAAGGAAATAACTTTCCAGATTATTATTTTTATTGAGGTTTTCGGCTTTGATACGAATATATAAATAAAACAGTTTTTCCTCCTCGTTATTGACGAAGTTTCACCTGGCCATTGGTAATATTCACCTTTAAACGAAATCATTGAAAGAACCATTATTTTAATAGAAAAAAATTAAAACAACTTTTACATATTTTATTGTATACGCCTAAGTAGACTTTAATATATAAAGGTACATTTAACAATGATACAAGTGAAAAATTAGCTGCTCATATGAAAAGAAAGAATAGTAGTAAAACAGAGAAGAGTAGTGTTTGATTATATTAAATTAATATTGATTGAAGCTTTATGATATTATAGCCTTCATGTATCTACATTCCGTGCAGTTAAATACATCAGCCACCTTTGGTGATAACTACATGCAATTTAGGTTCAAGCAAATATCTGAAAGACTCAGTCCAGATATTATTGTTACAACTAAATAGAATTTTGGATCGAGTAGTTCTCGTTGGTATATGAAAGGGTAGTAACACCTTGAGGTGATTTTTCACAAAAACGGCGTTATACAAATTATCCAAATATTATTAAAGTTTTGTAAATCAGGGCTGTCACTAATACAACTATCATGAGATTAATTTTTCATTATCAATTATTCAAGTAAAAACTAGATTTCGAACAACATTTTATGGCATAATACTGAGCCAACGTCCTTATTTCCAATAAGCAACGCGCTTAATTTACAAAAAACCTTTCAGGGAAAATTAAAAGTTGAGGCTTTGTTCATTTCGTCACAACTCTTCCACTTATTTACGTACGTATGTACCTAACTGCAACATCTTTTGGAAAAAAAAAATTGTAAGAAAACTTTGTGTGCACATCTGAATAAACGATGGGGCTAAATTTATTTCTCTTCTTTTAGTTCATTATCTTACAGGAAGACAGCATTAAAAAAAGCAGTTAAAATTTTGGACGAATGGTCTTATACTCTTTACTTCCACAGATTACTACATTTGATATCTATTGATTCATTAGTAAAAACCAGTGTAAGAAGTAGGTAAAAAAAAACTGAAACAATATTATGGACACTGCAACTTCATCAACTAGCCAGGCAACTGCTCTAAGCTAAGGAGGTATCGTAGAGGCATTAGAGTTGCCGTGATTTCCCAAATTAGCATAGTTAAAAACAATAAAACTACCTAGAGGCCACTTAACTATATTTCCCTATAAAAAAATTCATCCAGTAGGTACTTTATTCTGTTTCCGACATTATTTTAGAATTTTTATAGTGTAAATTTGCTGAACTCCATTATAATCTTTACTTATTTCATATTATTATTATATTAAATGCGACTTTTATGCAGAAATCGTGAGTTAAATGGTGAAATTAATTATCTGAAATAAGTATAATGTAGCAGGTATGTTTTCTTCGTTTTATTTTGAAAAAATCGTCTGTTAATATAAGCTACGTAAATCGACGTTGCAAAAATGCACAAATCCCATATTATGCAGGTGAGTTTCATTGATTAACCATGCTTATGTATTTATTAAGGTGATAGAAATATTATTTTACAAGGTAAATTTAGCGGTTGTAAGCTATGGGATGGGAAGGAAATAATGTAAGGAAAACAATAAACAATAATTCTACAAAAGTGCCGAGAAAGGCGAGGTTGGGAGTCTAATATTTCAATTAAGATCCTTTAGCGAAAATAATAATAATTTACCTCTAAATTTAAAGGTCTATGGAAATGTTTTTTTTTTTGAAAAACTGGTTTCAGACATAATGGTGCTTTCTTCGAGGCAGTATAACAAATAAATTAAAAAAACAATCTTTAAATAATTAGATACTTTTACAAAAAATATCCCTGATTACAATATTGGGTTCTAACATTTAAATTAATTTAATATCATCATATCCTAAACGCAAATAAAACTGTTTCAACAATTTCATCCGATGTAAAATAAAATATATCGGATTACATATTCACTGTAAATTACAAAGAACAGTCAAAGTCACCAGCTCAGGCATATTGAAGCCAGAATTAAGGCGGTGTTTCGAAGGCCGGGTTGGGCGCCCTGTACAGAGCTTGTTGCGGCTTACGCTGTGTCAATTATACCGGTATTTCAATGGCAGGTCCTCTGAGGACCTAGCGTATTTGAACACCCGCCCATTGCTGATAATAATAATAACCTGCTATATTGATATGCCTACTTTGGTGTTTCCAGCCTCTTAAAACGAGGGTATCTTCTAGCTTAAGGGAAACCCTTTTCCATAAAAATACGCTTGTAACATTGTCTGTAGAGATGACATAGTGTGTTTTTCTGACGTTTCTACCAAATACTTTGAGATTAACCTCAGCGCCTCAAATGTGGATAAAAAAATAAAATTATTGTTTGATTTCATTGGGGTGCTCACGAACAGGCAGTTATTAAATAAGAAAATTCATTATTATTATTTATTAATTTTAAAGAAACACAAACATTTCCGGGCTACAAATAACCTGACATTATTAGAAAAACTCCTACTGCCATCACAATAAGCGGAAGATGTTGCTTGTGCAATGATGGAGGACTTAGCTAGCAGAGGAATTGAACTCCCCAGGTGGAAATCCAAAGCGTTTGTCAACTCAGCTACTAACCGGTTATATATTATACTATATTAAAGTATTTTTTAAATTACGTTTAAATAATCCAACACTGGCTGAACTTTAAAATGACATTATATAGTATGTTCACATATCATATTTGAAGTTAGAGTGAACTAGATAATAAATAAATAAACAGTTATTTTAGAATTCTGTTGATCTTATGTTTCGAAATATTTTTTTAATAAAAAATCCTAAATGTATCCAGCAGGTGCTTGATTATGGCGTTATCGGATAAAGCTGACATCTCTGGAGCGGTCTTTGCTTAAAAATTCCCAACTTGAAGCATTATTCATTTAATAAAATTACAACACTTCTGACTAGCGCGCCCTAAAATTAATCATGACTCCAAAGGAAAGCCCAAGTTAAGTTGGGGCGCAAACACGCCACTGGTCCGCGTCAAGGAAGTCAAGTGGAAAATTCCTTCGGCAAACACAATGTTCCGTGGCTGAAACTGCGGCGGAACAAAATCTTCCCTCTTCAGCGGAAAAATCCCTCAAATTACATTATTCATTGCTGGAGACCTCTCCCGGAGTCCTAGGTCTATTATTTCACAGTGAAGGCGTAGTCGAAAAAAAAGATTTTATTTTTTGTATGGCAGGATTTTCACCTCATATTGCAAAAAATATATGCAGTACCTATAGTGAGTTGAAAATATTAAAATGGCTTTAAAAAAGTATGTATGTATGAGCTCTGGCGTCTTACACAGCAACTTTCTCAGTTTGGAATCTCTAGGTCAACATAATAGTTTTATTATTGATCATTGAAAAAAATATCAATAAATTTCAACGAAATATGAAACAGAAAAAAAAAGAAAAAATTCGCGACCTAGACTGTTTTAATTTTACTTTTGATAACTGTTTTAATTAGCACTGCTTTTTCAATCGTAAGAAATAGAGTTTTATAACATCAATTAAACTTTTATTTTAATTATTTGTTTTTAAAATAACCCTTTTCATGTTACCCGTCTAAGAATAGATATCGTGTAGTGAGACGGGTAAATTACATCTACTCGTAAAAACCGATTTAAAACTAAATGAATTTTACTATTATATAATGCCACAGAGTTCGATCATTATTTTTTTAAACTCATGTCTTTATAATTAAACTATCGAAGATGATGTCGACCTTTAGGAATACTCGAAAGTATCTAAATGTTCTATTACTATTAATATAAATAACTACTATAACGTATTGTGCGAATCATTTGATTGTGATTGTGGATATGACAGGTAAATATTGAAAACAGGTTCCTGTGTCTGAATTTAAGACATGCGTTTAAAGAAATATTTACTAAACGTTTGGATGATTGACATAGTATGTATTACAATAAAATTTTTAATTTGATAATAGCGTTTCCCGTAGAAGAGATCTATCCGCTTGACATTTCTTAACTTATTTCGGTAAGACCCCCACGGTACCGCAAAGCCTCATTCACAGGTGAGTAAATAAAGGCCACTGACCCTAACTGAGTTTCGAACTCGCGACCTTATCTTAGAGATCCTAGCAAAGTGTTAAAGTAAAATATAGTGTGAATTTTTATTTTTGTGCACAGCCTAAACAATATCTATACTTTGTCCTAATTTTCATTTAATTTCATCTTTCATTTCTGTTCTTCTTTTTTCTTTTTTATTATTTTTTATTTTATTTTTGCAAATATTTATTAATATTAATTGTTAATTATTAATCTCTACACAGGAATATCCTAGTGAGACAAACATGGACCAAACCCATGTTTTTTTAAAAATATTTAACAAGAATAAAAAAAATTAAAAAAATACATCTAATTATAATACGAGTTTGTTGTCATGTTTTGACGGGATCTTAATATGAAGGTTTTCCGTACACTCAACACATAAAGCGTCACTCCGAGTAACCTACTCAATGGTAGATAAGGTTCACGAATGCTTTCCTTGTGTATAAAATGGAGAGGTAAATCATAATTGCTTGGGTTTTTGTCCAATTATTAAAGCAAGAAAAAACATGTTTTTATGTCATCCTTGTAATTTAAAAATTGTAATTATTTCCTCCCTAATTAAATTATCGTGGTTAGAGAGGGAGTACTATCATGACTTATATAATAATAATTTCGTAGTCACTATCATTAATACACATGTCACATACAGACGCTTATTAACTAATTTCAATGGTTTCAAAATCCATATACATGATATTTATTTACACACTTAAAATTGGTTTCATGTAAAGTGTATATATATATATTTTTTTTTTCACAGATATGATCGATATTCGCTGGATGTATCAGGTTCGAATATCTCAATAGTACTTACTTACTATATTTTAAATGCGCAACGAAAAGGAGTACACTAAAATCTCCGCGTCTACATCCTGATTTTATTAAATTGAATATGCATAAACATTGCAAAAAACCCTTCTCATTTTGAACAATAGGGGCAGAGTATTAAGAGTTCTCCCGGCGACATAAATGATAAAATTACGACACTGCCGGTAAGAACTTCAGTCCCTATGTAACCAAATATACCTTGACTTCCCTCCCATCGACGATATGCGAAGAAATAGATTAGTTAACGGCAAAGGGAGGAAGTAAAAATACAGATGAGAATTTCCAGGACTGTTGTTACTTGTACAAAGAAAAAAAGACTTTGTAAATTCAATTACGATGATTACCCACTGACTTTCCCGTCAGTGGAAATATTACAAAATAGATTTCTCATCAACTTAATGCTTCAGTCACTGGAGTACAATACACGAGATGCGCTCTTAAAACAATAAGCGATGCCTACGTATATTTTATTTATTTATTATTTGTGGTAACAATTATAATAATAATCAATAAATCAGTGGCATATCCTTACTGTAAAACCTTTGTGTGTGTGAATATCTTTGTCAATGTATTTACGATGTTTATTTAATCTCTTCTCTTATAAGTCTCTTTTTAATATATTTATTCGTTTGTAAACACCCTTTTCTTTTGTACCTACTACCTTTTTAAAATTTGTATGCCTTTGTGAAAATGTTTTTCCTTTTCGTTTTATATTTTTTCCTTCAGTTATAAAAGTCACCTTGAGGTGCTTAATTTTTTTTTTGGACAAAGATATTTTTTTAAATTTTTCTAGAGAAAATATATGTTCTGTTTTGGCACAACGACTGATCTGAATCACGAAAATAAGTGAACAGCATTTGAAGTTTGATTTTGTGTTGATTTCACTGAAACAAATACTTCACAGCACTTTTAAATACCTGGTCGATGCTATTGACACAATCAAACAAAGTAAACTTTTGTAAAAACAATGCAATATATTCCGCATATCTTCCGATAAATAACAACAAAAACGTCCAAAAATGCGTCATGCAGCTACTGCGTACATAGACAACTTTTTTTTAAAAAATGAGGTTATTGTTTAAAACAAAATTAAAATGTTAAAATTTGTATAAAAGCCTATAACGGGCGTAAATAAAAAAAATAAATGAATGTTAGGAGAGCCGGAACCTACTTAGACGTGTAGGAATTCCAGCGATATCATTACGAGTATTTTTCGTAAACAATAGTTTCACATGAGTTCACCGTCGTAATTTTTCATTCTTATGGTTGGGTATCCAATTTTTCACGCATCTTTATTTACGAGCCTTAACCATGAAGCTATGTGCTTTAACTCGAAGCGTACTACTAAACAACAAATGTGTTCAGCCGCGTTTGAAACGACGAGATTAGAGATTAGAGGTCGCCCTGTGTGATTGGCGAAAGCATCACAGAAATGTTACAAACCTTTTTAACAGAAGGGCTAGTGTTCATATTGACAATCGATCGCGGGCAGCAAAGGTTACAAGCGTTGCACGTAAGCTTAAAGTTTATTTAAACTCCAAATTTAACTAGATACCTACCCAAAAATTGCATTTCATAATAATTTTATGCAAAATCTTTAGATGCCATATAATATTTTTTATTGATATAATTAAAAGCCTGGCTTTTCAATTAAAATCTTAATCGTAGGTCGTTTTAAAAAAATGTATAACGGTAATCTATTAATACGTAAATCGGATCGCGCACAAAGAAAGCGCCAAAGGCCTACATTTTGCTAGACTCGAGGTCAGACCAATGTCTACTGCCGATTTTTATCATTCCAAAAGTAAGCGTTTCCGAATAAAACGTAGTCGCAAAACCTTTTTGAAACGATACCTATTTAATATGATTTACGGAGCAAGCACGCGCAAATAAAGCGCCGTAGGTGTAAAAAATTCTGGTTCGAAGGTCAAACCAATAAATCCTGTCGATTTACATCATGTTAATACAACATAAATGAGCATGTAATTTTTTTCTTTAAGGTATCATTCTCCACCGTCCAGAATGTCGAGACTTGTTAATAATAATATTTGGATGATTTGTATAGCGCCGTTTTTGTACAAAATCACCTCAAGGGCGCTGTACAGATCTTATTTTCTATTATTAAATATTAATTCCTAGTTTAAAGAGAAAATATACAGGAACATACCTGGCAAGTCCCATCAGATAGACACACATATAAACTTAAAATTATAATTATGATTTTTTATATTTTATTTTTTATTTATTTATTTTTTCCGATTTAGGGTATGGGAGCGAAATAAAAAATGGAATTTCTGAATTTGTCGTACAGTACAGGATTTGGTTAAAATTTGTATATCTAAACGTGATTCGTCAAGAAACAGATTATGTTGAGATTCTTGTAATGAATTTAAGGATATGAGAATCTGAAAAGGTATGTTTTGTTAACTCAAGCCATGGTCTTGAAATTTTTGGTACCAGTGTAAATGTTTTTTGTCATTATTTACGAATCTACCAAAACTTTGACTTGACCTTGGCTTTTATTTGAATGTTATTTCTAGTATATATTTTGTCCTATTTTTGTCATTGCTTCATTTAATATTATGTATGTGCTATTATTTCTCTGTTGTTCTCTTTTACCATTTCATGTTATGTATTTTTTTTTGTAATTGGACAATAGTCCGTCAGTTTATAAATAAATAAATAATATTTTGTAAAAGGAACTCATTTCATGTGTTAATAATTATGAAAACACGTACAAAGAAAGCGCTTCGGGTGAAAATGTTGCTGGGCCCATGGTCAAAACAATAAATTCTGTAGATTTTTGGTTTTCGAAAATTCAAATTTCGAACCAAATTTAGACACGATAACTTTGGAAATTTTATAAGATGGAAAACTTTAAAATATTTCAAATGGAGATTGCAATAAAAAAGGGTCGCGCCGAGGGGATAATCTGCATTTAAGGTGCAACCACAACAACCTATCGATTAATTATTGTAAAATAACATTTGAAAAATAACATGTAAAAAAGTGTAACTTGTCATTTAAAAAGTTTTTCGCGAAACCTTTTTTTAAAGCTGAACAGAAACCGGAGTATTTTTATCACAGCACCCAGAAAATTGATCGATGGCTATTAACAGAGAAACATAAAAACTCACTTCTGATACTAATGTTGACGTATCGGAAGACTCACTAAAACTATTTTGATAGGCCGAGAAGGATCTAATAAAATTTTTTATTTTTTGTCGACGAACTTTTCCCAACTTGCAAAATTATTTACGTGTTGTTTGACAGCGACGACTCAGATTAAAATCTATTGTTACTCCAATACCATATTCGATAACTGCCCCAATATTTTATTTGCATATCAAACATTTTTCTCAAATATTTAATAAAACCATTTAAAAATGAAATAATGACTTTGTATAAGACCACAGATTTTTATTTTATTTATTACGACCGATCGGTTTTGCTTAGCCCAAGCATCATCAGGATACAAAATTAAACTTAAAAAAACAAAATTAAACTTAACAAATCATGCATATATACTCATACATACAGAGGGAGAAAACAATATGATTACTACTCATAATTTAACATTTTTAACCATGCACCTCACCTCCCTAAAGTCACACCGACGATCTCTTAAGCCTTTATAACATCAGATGCCTACCAATCCCACGGTACCACCAATCTTTTAACTTTTACTTTCTTTCTTTCTATATACATATACGAGTACATTTTTTTTTTAATAACAAAAAACTTCTTGCATTAATTTGAAATCACACATTTCATTATAAATATTTATTTCATTTAGATCGGTCCCCTCTCATGATCCTTTCTTTTCCTCAACCCTTTTAAACCTACTGTTATGAAATTTTAAAAATTATGCTAATAATTTATTTTTATTGTATTTTTTTTTAAATTTGATATGTATTTCTTTTGAATTTTGTCTTAACTTCTTGTTTGATTTTTTAAATCAGATTCACTTATTTATATTAAACTACCCAAGTGGAAACCTATAAATGGTCATATTCATACTACCCATGTAATATTCTTCCTAATTCATACTGTTAGTCTAGCAAATTAAAAAAAATATAAAAGAGCAGTAAGAAAACAAAAGAATAACATTTAAATTACAACAAAGAAACAGAGCGAAAGAGACAGATAATATGAAATGAAAAAGGCAAAACGTCCTACAAATTAAAATAAAATCTGTGGTCCTATACAAAATTATTATTTCGTTTTCTTTAAATATGTCAAACCACAACGTGATTGCTTTCTACGAAAAAAAAACTGTTTTAATTCGTCGTTTGCCTTATTTTAAAGTTCGGTTTGTTCTTTTTTAACCAGAGTTACCGAAAATTTTTCGGTTTTTTATTTAGCCAAGTGGACCGTGCAAAATGGGCATCACCTCCTTAAGACGTGGTACCTCTACCTCCGGTTAAACCTAATTTGTATTTGTGTATAACTTCATTTTTTTTAAACTCCGTTTTAATATTTGAAACGTGGCTTTGGTTAAACATACCAAACGGTTTCAATTGATATTTGTAAATGATAGAAAACCCCAAGACTATTGTAACGCCTAACTTATATTATCTATCTCAATGTTCGCAATCTAGAGAGTGGCGAAGGAAAATATAGAAAACAAAATGCAGGCACAGTCGATATCAAATAATAAGGAACTCTATTGCCGCAGAATAGTATCGCTCAGTTGGAAAGATTAAAGGCCAGCTCGTGGGAGGTGGATAAATTATACCACTAACGTAAAAACAGGGGGGGGGGCTGTTTTGTATGCATATTCTTGTCGGAAATAAACAAACCTAATCAAAGCTGATTTTAAAAATATTGTTTTTTATTATTTTATAGTGAATACCGCACAAGAGTCCCAACTGCTGCCTCTAGAGCCAGTGAGACTATGGCATCTCCAATTGGGGTATATTGTGAGGTTGAAGGTGACGGAGAGGGGGAGGAGATGGGGAAGAGGAAGGTTGGGAAGTACCTGGCTATTCAGATCTGGTCACCAAACACGGCTTAAACCATTTTAAGCAACGTTTCAATTCTGAATGGTGATCTTTCACCGGGGCAATACTTGGAGTATCTACCACTTTAGAGTGTGCCGCAAATATACTACGTATATGTTTATTTTATATTAATTTAATGTGTTTTGACACATATTAATCAAACGAAATTTATTTGTGTACGCCGGGTTTGAACTCTCGACCTCTGGATTCGTGCGGCGGTATCGTGCGGCGGTATCGTATGCGTACCATATTTGTTTTTCGTTTTTCGCCGTTACATAAAACAAAAAGTTAGGTTTTTTGTGTTAAATAAACCATCCTGATGTTCGTATTGAAATGATCGATTCATTCAGGATTTCATGATATTTTATTACGATTCATAGTCAATAGTTGAAGCGCTTAATAAATAACCTCGAAAATGTTATCATTAAATTATCGAATGAATCACTTGTATGTTATACAAATAAGTAATTCTTGAGGTAAAATGTAAAAATCGAAAAAGTTATTTTTCAAACAAATTGTTTCGCAATCGTTTATTCGAGCATGCACTTCAATGCTAAAAATTAAAATCAATTTAAAAAAAAATCTGTTTATTAAAGTCGTTCTAATAATGGCCACTACCAAAAAAGTCACCGCACGATATTAGTAGAACTATTTCTCAATTGATTGTTGAAATAATTGGTCGATGTTGTTATGTATAAGTAAAGTTAAAGGAGCTTAATGCCATGATGTATACCAAAAAACTCCTCTTTCAATATAAGCAATGAATGCAGTGAGTAAAAAGGTTGAAGATATTAATGATTTGTTTTGTCCAGCAACCTAGCGCATTTCGATTGACGTCCTAACAAATATTCAAATCCTAAAAGTAATCAAGTAATACCTCATTTCCTCGACAATATTTTGTGTGTTAACTTTTGTTTTTTTTTTCTAAATTCAACGATCCTTTAGCACTTAGCAGCAGCGAGTACTAATGCATTTGAATTCTTAATTATAAAAAGTGCGTCAAATCGACTTCATGAAGTTTTACTCATTTTTAATCCTTTGCATTTTGTAAGCACTCTCGCCAGGATATAATCCCAGCACAGTGGTGTATTTTATTCATATCTTTCCTCTGTTCCTTTCCCAATCCCCGCCCCCTCCCCCATTCCTCCTACCGGCGCAGAGATAATCCACAGATGATTGGGAACTTGTTGCTATCGAACAAATAACAATTCCACTCGCCTCCTCCCTGACTCCTTACCCTTCTCAAACTTTACAAGGAACCTCATTTTCTCGGAACGTTTACAAGCGACCCCATGGAATTGGCAGAAACTAGCTAATTTGTGAAACGTTTGTTGTTCTTAGAGAACTTTATTGTTTGCGAAATCTAAAATAATTCTTTATGGAAATATTCAATCCTTGTCCATACTGCAATAGTGTTAAATATTCAATCTTTGTTTATTAGAAAACCGTATAAGCGAGTGAATGCTTTTATAGGGAAAATTAGTTGACACATTGTATTTATTATTATTAATTTCAATCATAGGATATATAAGTACTTTTAGTATACAAGTATAAAGATGGCCTCTTTTGCCAAATGGTAATTTCTTCACCCCAAATTCTTAATTCGAATAACATATGACATAGAATTGTCGTAGGAAAATATCAAATTAAAGAATATTTGAATAATATTTAGTGATCTAGGTAGGAAGTAATAGAAAATGGGGTAAATTTAATGGTGGGTGGAAATAGAACATTGAACGGGTGGGAATTGCAATACCTTTTGAATATATCTATGAAAGTTGCTATTGTAAGGGAAGCCGTATCTCGGAGGGTAGATCGTGTACTGCTTTCATTGTGAAGAAGTGTATGACTGAAACAGAGTGGTTGGAAGAAAATTTTATGGGTTCTTCCATCTGTTGTGCGAAAAGAGCCCATTTTCGGATAGAAAGTGAAAATATTACTTCAGATAAGTAGGTGGGTTAGTACTGTTATTATAAAAAAAGAGAAAGTGCGTGTATTTTTGGTTGGGTTTTGATGGAATATTGTATTACGACAAATAAGTATGTAGGTGTGAATAAAGCACGACCATAGTACCGCAGATTGAACTGTTATTTAACAGTATTTAACAGTATCAAGTGAATTGAACGGGGTATGTTGTGAGGCTGAAGGTAGTGAAGAGGGGAAGGAGATGGGGAAAAGGAAGGTTGGGAAGTGCCTGGCTATCCAGATCTGGTCACCAAACACGGCTAAAACCATTTCAAGTAATGTTTCGATTCTGAATGATGGTGTTTCACCAGGGCGATACTTAGAATAACTTCTAGTCTGAATGAACTGAAGGTGGAATAAATAAAAAAGAGTAACAGTATTAAACTGCTCTCCACAGTTTCACGATTTTATGTCCTTTCTTATTTCCTTTTTATTTCCAGTTGACTTCCCGTGTGCACCCTTTCCGCCCCATCAACGCACTTCATAACTTTCAAGTGTCAAATATATTGTCTGAAAACTCATTCGAACCAATTACCGAGAGTCACTGACTAAATTCGACATGGAGAAAGTTGAGAAAATAAATGAAAACTCAGGACAAGCGTTCTGAGTACCTACTGCTTTAAAAGAAAGTGTGGAAGTAAACTAAATTTCACATACTTACAAAATTGTTTTTAAACTATAAACTAACGCACTACAGCGCCCTCTAGAGTTTTCCACAAGGAGTTGCTTTGAGATAAAACAAGTCTTCTTATCCAATAAAAATACTTAATAATATTTTGTCATTTTGCAAAGCGTTTATTTATTATAAATCACCCAAAAGGCGCTTTACAAAACTTTATTATATATTGTTTTTTCGAAATAAATACGTTCATACAATACAATTTAGTAGTTGCTCAATACCTGTTTCAGATATCAGACAACATGGCATGTTACTCTTAGAATTATGTATAAGTAGACAGAGAGAACGGAATGCTATACATCTCTGTTCTGGCGAGCGGTTCTCGCTTCCCGACTCTAGAAATTATCAATTTCATTAATAAAACGCGGTGCAAGTAGATGGGATTTTTTTAAATACACGGATTTCATAGGTGTTTTTTTGCTCTTACGTAAGCATGTTTTACATAAAGCTAAATTAAATATAACCATCCCGCCAATGCCCCGCAGGGTTGGGCAAAAATAAATTATTACTATACAACTCAGTCTTGCCACACTATGTAAAACTATCCATTGAACGGTCGGTAGCTGAGTGGAGAACGCGTCGGATTCCCACCCGGGCGTCGTGCGTTCAATTCATCTGCTGGCTAAGTCCTCCATCATTGCACAAGCAACATCTTCCGCTTTCTATTATGGCAGTAGGAGTTTTTCAAATATTGTCAGGTTATTCGTAACCTGGGAATGTTTGTCTTACTTTAAAAATAAAAAAAATTGCAACACATAAAAATAAAATATAATCTCTAAGTTTTTAAGAGTGAAAGAAGTTGAGGAATGTAAATCAACTCAGGGTTAAAAAAGACCGTTTAACAACATCTAGTTTTTAAATTATGAGAAAAACGTAATTCTTAAATAATAACTTTAAATTCCATTTTCATAAGTATGACCTTAAGAGTTTTTGTTCCCTGCTTGCTACGATAGCCAAGGTAGATCATATTCTTGAATTTATTAAGAAAAATACACTTATGAGTACTAAATATCGGAATATGAATATTTAATATGAGGGGCTTAGAAGCAAAGGCAGCAATCTCCAAAAGCTGTTCTGTAGCATTGTCAACTTTTGAATTATTATTATAAAGAAATGGAGAATTAAGTGTACAAAAATGTTAGTGAAAATTAAACTAGGAACAATTTGAAACAATTATCTCTAAATTTATCAACATATTCACAAAATAAAAGTGCAGTAAACGTTAAATCAACTTTCCAAGAAATAATTTAAAATGAAGGAGATTGCTGCCTTTGCTTCTAAGCCCCTTATATCGGATTATGAATAGCAGCCCATAAAGGCTGATTCACACCAACGTCCAGTTCCGCTCAGTGCCGATATTGTTCCGCAAGAAAACTTATTGATATGGTATGAATATCAATCAACGAGTATGTGTCAAGACAAATTTGTGTGGCAGTATATCCTTCTTCCCACCCTTGTGATATTTAACTACTTATTTAGTTAAATAATTATTTTGAAGTGTAAAAATACTTCCAACGCAGATTTTTTTTTTAAACCATTTTTTTTATCACTAAATAATATTTTTATTAATTATTAAAAATATTATTTAGTGATGAAAAAAAAATGTTTTAAAAAAAAAAAAAGAATCTGCGTTGTAAGTATTTTTACACTTCAAAAATAATTATTTAACTAAATAAGTAGTTAAATATCACAAGGGTGGGCAGAAGGATATACTGCCACACAAATTTGTCTTGGCACATACTCCTTGATTGATATTCATACCATATCCATAAGTTTTCTTGCGGAACAATATCGGCACTGAGCGGAACCGGACGTTGGTGTGAATCAGCCTTTATACGCGATGCTACACGAAACATTAAATAACACCTTATAAAATGATTTTTAACTAACGAAAAAAAAAATACAATTCAGAGACCGCACGTCACTTAATAGATGTTGCCGCTGTAGATTAGGAATAAAGAACAAAATAAAATTATGGTTAAAATTAGGTTACATAAGTTCACTGTTATTATTATTTATTATTGGTCAAGTTGACAAATGCGTCGGGTTTCAACCCAGGCATCGTGGATCCAATGCTCTGCTAGCTAAATTCTGCATCATTGCACTAGGAATATTTTCCGCTTAAAAAGATAATAGAAGGAGTTAGAAGATTGTCAGGTTATTCGTAACGAGGAATTGTTTGTCTTCTTTGTTTTAAGTGTTATAAAAAATGAAAGAACCTCTTTGAATAAAGTCTGTTTCGCACAGAAAAGATAAACATTAAAATTTTTGGCATTCATCCGTGGGAAATTCTATTATTTTATTAGACTAAAAGCCTTTTTCCATTTCATTTTTAATGGTCCCGGATTCATCCTGCATTTAACTGGTTTTGATAGATTCATCAAAATAATATCATTGTCTTAATCAGTAAGCCTTGTAAGTAATTTTTTTCACAAATTAAGATAGTTATGCTATGTTGTAGCTATTTTTGTTTTTGACATGTTGTTACTAAAACTCATATCTGTATAAAAATTGTAAGTTACCAAAAAATTGTATAAACTAAAATAGAGAAACATGAAATTAAAAACATTAAACGGGTTGAAGAATTATTTTTGGTTGGGTTGCGAAGCTGCATTTTAGATTTATTTGCAATCAATACTTCTAATGAATCTTATAATACATAAGGTTTTCAAAAATTGCCTAAAATTTCACATTTCATTTGTTTTATAAAAAAATATGTTATTGCATACATTTGTTGTTTACAAATATGTGACGTAGTTTGAAGTTTTTCATTTTTTTTTAAAATTCATTGTTTTTTTTAATGGGAAGTTTTTATTTTATTTTTTCGATAATTGATATTGTCTATGAGCCTAGCAATCTAGAAATGTTAATTAATTATTCAATCAAGCATTGAGTTTTTGTGTATTTTAAACTGTTTGTACAAGGGAATTTTAAATTAATATTTAAGACTGTACCGAATCCCGTGTAAAATCAGGCAGGCTTTTTAAATATAAATAGAATAAACTATTTGATCACCTAATCTTTAATCTCTAATGGAAGGCATAAGTCTATTGATGCTTTTCAAATATCCACCTGTCCTGATAATAGATATTTCCCTTTGTAGCCAGACATATAGCGAGTCTGAGTAAGTTTTCATAGATAATCCCTTATTCATAATATTAATATTATTATGCTCTATTTATAGATTGTAATCCTTAGTAATATTCTGCATTTTGGAGGTTATTTTAATCTCGGAGCTATCTTACAATGGAGATCATTTATGAAAAGTAACCACATTTCCAAAATAATATTCTATTCCATTCCACTGACTGCATTCAACCATGTGCATGTAGAACGATTTTCCGTGAGTAAGTATAGCTGGGTGCAGTAAGTGGGCGTTTCGGTGGATTGTGCTATGGAATGTGCATATTGTCAATCTTTGTGAGTGCATGCAAGTCATTGTAGGAAGACATTATGTAATGAACATATACATATAAACGTCTAGCAGACTCAACTGTAAGATAAAGTTACGGGGACACTTTTGTAAGACTAAAGATGCTAGTGAACAAAACAAAAAACGTTCCTACTCTTCTGTGGATAACATTTTTACAAAATAATATCTCTGGCAGTTTGTATAAGACAGTGGTGGATTATGAATTTACACATTTTTACAATATATCCATACACGAGGCCTTGAGGGAAATAATTTCACACAGGGCCTTTGTCATCTTTGGGGATGCTGTGTGGAGGGTCTTTTTGAGGAAATGAAGGAGTGAACCTGGGTCTTGAAGAGGCCCATAATGAAGGAGGAAGAAAACACAGAGGCCGGCAAATCATTTAATAACCGAGTTGTTGAACATAAGAACAAGTCGTAATAGCGACCCGTTCTCATGTATTGAATGTCAACCGTGTACAAATGTTGGGCGCGCGTTTGGCGAGTTTCCCGACTATGCACCGGTGCCGAAGGGATCAATGACGCAAGTTCCTCGGAGCATTTTCCATTGAAATACCGGTAGAATAAGGACAGGATTACCTGACGTCTGTGCTCCAAAGATTGTAATCCGTTTGTTAGGATAGGAGAATCTATCAAATGGACCGCCCGCGTCTGCGCAGAGTCAAGGGTTTTTTTCAGGTATTTAGGGCAGTCACCAATGTGCAAATCATACAAAATAAAGAAACGGTAGGAATATTATATTAACACAAAAGTTAAAAACAAACCTTCAGTATAACGTACAATTTATTTTCAACGAATATTTAAAAACATTGCTCATGTTTTGATCGTTAGAGTTTTTGTATCAAAATTTAATTCTGCAGAACAAATATCAACTCTTCAGCCGTGCTACATAATATAACACGATAGCTAGAATGAAAGATTTAAAAATAATTCACCAAGAAAATAAATACAATACCTTTTGGATGTTCATATTCAACCCAGAAAGTAAACGGCCTTATTAAGCTAAGTGTAGTACCTACTTCTCAAACTCCTGTGTTATATGAAAAACTTGGAGTTCCAACATATAACTTAAGTGAACGAAGTTTGTTTTTTTGCTGTAAACGTTTTAGCTAGCTAAAATGTTGCAACAAGTAATCTAAAAAAAACGAAAGTCTGTCCAAAATCTATTACAACGGTTATGTACATATTTTATTCACTACCTACACTTAAGTTAAGTCACTTATTCTAAATTGACACGATTAAAAAGCCTCAACACTCACGGATCGACAAATACAGTTTATGTTTTCACATTCCAGTCGGTAGTTAAATATCTTATTTATGTACAGTTCTGTTAATTTAAAATCGAGTGAAGCTATTTAAACAATACTTTAAAAAATCACTACATTATTACTACCTACCTACACTAAACACACTGCCAAAAAATGATTTCCTAATAAATAAATGGCAGCCAAATCGGAGGAAAAAAAATGAAAAAATAATATCAATAATCTTCAATGAAAAGTATGAGATTGAATTGAATGTTCTTTCTAATGTTTATTTGTCCTATTTTTGTCATTGTTTTATTATAACATTATGTTTGTGCTGTTCTTTCTCTGTTGCTCTTTTTTTTCATTTCTTGTTATGATTTTTTTTTTTGTAATTGGACTTTAGTCCGTTAGTTTTTAAATATATAAATATTAAAAAAAAACAATTGCTAAATACCGGAAAAATATTTTACTTATAGTTGATATAAAATACAAGAAATCAATACACTTGATGGGGGTTATTTTTAACCCTGAAGTGTTGAGCATTTTATTTGAAAGATATTGGAATTATTATTCATCATAAATAATGGCGAAAATGAATTATGTAAGGCGAGGTGAAACTTTATTTTCTACTCAAAAACAAAAATAAGCAGGCACCTCACCCTGCTTATGAAAAAAACTCACGAAAATAATTTCTTGCAGAGGCCGCGATATTCGGGACAAGAATTTAAATGTCTATGCTCGAAACACCAACAAAGCTTTCTCAAAAGTCAAGATTGATAATAATTCTGAATTCAAATTGATTATTTTAATTTTTATCCGCGGGGAGCGCTACACACGGAGAGTTGGCGTGTTGTTCGAACGTGATTTGAAAATCAAACCTCCCCGTTTCCGCTTTTAGCACAGATTGCCGCCATCTTTCCAAATCATTTTTTTCTAACTTGTGTTTTATTTTATTTTTGTTTTCGGCTATTCAATTTACGGGCCGATTAAGTATTCGGGACGTGTATTATAAGTCATGAAACGGAGGTACCAAATTGCTTCAAAACATAAAACTTTTCTTTTTTATTGGCCGTGCTTTTATTTTTTAACGGGAAAGTTGATTTTTATGTTTCAGAGACTGAGGGCGTCGGGAATCGCTTCTGTATAAATCTTTTGATAATTCCCAAAAGTTTTTTCAATCAGTATTACTGATGAAGTAAAGAGCCCATTGAAACGATTAACTCAGCATTGGAAACGCTGTTTCGTTTCGGTGAATTCGCTGGCCGACCGCCTCACTTTTACTTCTCCAATAATACAAATAATATCTTTTCATCGTTGAAGCTCAAATTTATTATTCTCATTATAGACTTAACGTCAATTGAAATTGAAAAGGCTTTAGTTCGATTGATTATATCGAGGATTCGAATCATTTGGGCTAATTTATAGAAATAAGGAGAACTGAATAAGACAATTCCTATGCATTCTGTTAATAATTGTTCTACAGGTTGAGTTATTTTGCGCTTCTTGCTTCTTCTTGAGTCAATTTTTCGAATGAGCTCGCAGAATTAACCGTGAAAAATCCATTTCAAATAAATTGAATGTTTACTAAAATACAATTCAGGTAGGTACTTTATTGGGTAGGTAGAGATTTAAAAATATTATTTTTTAAATTTGAAAATTTCAATTAACATCAGTTCTAAATTTGAAATGTTCACACTCGTGCGTGCGTACTCACAAAGGAAATAATGTTGAAGTTAGTATTTCACACCTCAAATAATAACAAACAATTTTATTTCCATGAAAAACAGTTTTTTTAAACTTATTTCCGGGGTGGAAGTTACTTTTGCATACAACATGGGGTAAGGGACCCCCGTTAAACATTGAAACGTTGCTTAGAATTTATTGTAAGATGGCTAGATCTGAAAAGTCAAATACTTTTCAACCTTCATCTAACCCTTCTTTGTCCCCACTTCCTTCAGCCTCGCCACATTCCCTAGACAATGGATATAATAATAATAACAGTGAACTTATATAGCGCAGTTTTGTGATATTTTACCTCAAGTACGCTTCATCCTAAATTAATTATGCTAATAAGATTAACTAACAAGGAGAAAATAATACATGATCGTTATTATAAATAATGAGAGAAAAAGGTTCAGATATGGGTATAACAGTGCATGTGTACAACAAAAAATTTAAAAAAACAATTTACCAGAAGCTAAGGGTATAAAAATTCAGATGAAACATATAAATTCATTCAGATTAACTAACAAGGAGAAAATAGTACATAATATGTATACAAATTAAAACTATCTAAAATCATGATCGTTATTATAAATCATGAGAGAAAAAGGTTCAGATATGGATATAACAGTACATGTGTACATCAACAGATTAAAAAAAAAATATAAATCGCAAATATGTATATATGCGATTGTTCCACCGACTCCGAGAAGTTGAAACACTGGTGTATGATAAAAAAGTCCAAGATTCCAAAATCGTGAAAATATTTCTATTTGTTGCAGCCAATTTTTTAAATCTGTTTTTTACAGTAATAATTTTTTTTAAACTAATTCCTATAATACTATATAAAAATATACACGGATAGTGACTCAAATAGTTAAAAGGCAGCCAAACATGGATATTTTAAGCTACTAAAAAATGGTTATAAAATTAAATAAGTAAGTGCTTGAAAACAGTATAAAAGTATATTATAATCTATGGTCAATAGGTAGATACTAACACCTGTAAATACATCCGGAGAATTGATGTGGTCTTTTGGTTATTTATTATTTGTAAAAAAAAAACAAAAACAATACATTTTCTTCAATGTTAGTAAAACGTTAAAGTACCTATCAAATAAATATTTAAAAATCCTTTGTGAAAGGGCATTAATCGTCAAGCAGCATTATCGTTTTAATATTATTACAACTTCAGATTATTTGCCTATTCTTTAGTATAGTGACTTTGCTTGTAGCGTGGCGGGGGTCGTTCATTTCTTTCACACTCTAAAACAAACCAAATAATATGTAAATATCTGTTTTTTTCCGAGAAAATATTATCGTCATGCGAGAAAGTAATGGTGAAAGTATAATACCTCATACCTGGATAGTATTATATATATGTGATAAACATATGTGTACCAACAACACAGCCCGCGAAAATTCAAAATTCACCTTTTCTTTTGAACAGGCCTCGATTTATATTTACATTGAAACATAGGTAGTTGAACATTAAACTAGGCTGAAATAAACAGATTTCAGCCTAGTTTAATGTTCAACTACCTCCGTGGCCGAGTGTTTGAGATCATCGGCTACCAATCCAGAGGTTACGGGTGCAAATCTTGTTTCGTATTCATCCCTTTTCAATTATTATTTTTTGTGCAATGCTAAGGGATTGTTATGAATACCGTCCTATCCAAATATGCCATATTGAATTATGGATTGACAGGAAGCAAAGTAAAATACACATCTGCGTCTTGACGACCTGCGTGGTCGAGTGGTAAGACACTTGACTATGAATCTAGTGGTCACGAGTTCAAACCCAGCGCGCGTAAATTACTTCTATTTAATTAATATGTGTCATAACACATTTAATTCAATAATATTTGGTGTATTTGCGGCACTTTCCAGAGCGGTCTGTAAGTATTGCCCTGATGAAAGACCACCATTCAGAATCTAAGCGTTGCTTGAAAATGTCCTCCACAACACGGATGAACTCCTAGCATGGAGGACGTTGCACATTATTTTGTAAAACAGCCTAAATAAAAAAGGCTTCAGTGGTGTTTGGTGACCAGATATGAATAGCCAGGAATTTTTTTTTTAAAGAAAGACAAACATTCTCGGGTTACGAATAACTTGACAATATTTGAAAACTCCTACTGCCATCATAATAAACGGAAGACGTTGTTTGTGCAATGATGGAGGACTTCTCTAGCAGAGGAATTGAACTCACGACGCCCGGATGGGAATCCAACATTTCAACCTTCCTATCCCCACTACCTTCAACCTCACAATATACCCCAATTTGGGATGCCATAGTCTTACTGGCTCTGTACACACGATGCCAGTGTTTAGTCGAGTAGCAAGTGGCAAGTGAATCGTTTAGAATTTGTAGGTACTGGCCACGTGTGGACAAAACGGTTTGGCGGCCAGTGCCTACAAATTCTACTAAATTATCTGTGGACACGCCATTAGTATCAGTTAGGATTCTTGTGCGGTAAAAACTGTAAAAAAGAAGTCTTGTGCAAATTTTTAATTTCCCACTATTTTTATATGCTACACGCGTCATTGGTGAGAGATAAAGAAAGGTTACAAAGCGTCTAAGCGGTACGTCTTTACGTGGCCTTGTCTCGTCGAGAAATGTTATTTACTTGTCCTCTTGATAGATTCATAAACGTGTAAAAAGGTTTTTTTAATATATTTTTTTCGTGTCAAGTCCACGTTATATACCTAAGGCATATGCGTGTATCGGCAAAAATAGCCTACTTAGTATGCAATGTTCCAGAAAGTAAGTTTTAAAAATAATATTTTTCCAATTAACAGTGTTTTTGTAGCGGAGTACATCTCGGTTGTTTTCTGTACACCTAAGCCTTTTAATTAAAATGTAATCAATGTTTTACTATAGCCCACGTCCGCTGGCTAGGGACTAGCGGTTCATTGGGCCAACTGTCTAGAGGCGGTCTACTAGCCCGGCTGTCTTCTTTGTTTGTTTTTGTATTTTTATTTAGATGTATGCAAATATTTTTTTCACACATCTAGTAAGAAAAACATTTTTAAATTTCATATTTACATGTAAAGTTACTATACAGCAGATATAAATTGAAATCTTAGTAATCTTAAGAATCATTAGTTTTTTTTAACATATTCAGCACAAATCCTTGGAAAAGTGCCAAGATTTGAGGCTTCTTTTAAGGCATTTGGAAGACTATTAAAAAGTTTTTGACCTTTGTAAAACATGCTGTTTTGAGTACACGCAAGCTTTGTTTTGGGAAGCCTAAAATGATGACAACCTCTCGTAGGATACTTGTGAACATTTATATTATATGTAATATTATTTTGCAGATATTTTGTCTTGGGGCGACCCTATCCGACCATAGCTGGAATTGCCCTAGTAATGGTACGTGGTCCCTACTGCAAAAATGTGACATGTTTTTCCATCGATTTTACCACACGACCCACTAGATGAATTACATGATTTTACTGCCAGCGCCGGATCCACCATACGTTCAAACTATCCAAGAAACATAGGCGCCGTGAAAATAAAGATCTTATTTAAATTTACTTAAAATATTCTCTAATTCATAACTATATTCTCTAAAACTTGCTGAATTTCATGTTATGGTATTTCACGCTATGGTGTTCACCATTTAAGAGTTATTCGTATTCAGAAACTAGATAATTACTTTAAAGTTACGCTTGAAAATACCAGTAGAACACTAAGATTTTTCTTTCAAAGTAGAATTTTTTTTAAAATCTCCGATTCCATTTAATACACCATTTAATAAACCGTTAATTTTTTGTGTTAATTAACATCATGCAGGCAACATTAACGCTGAATAAACACACAAAAGTTAATTGATTCGAGTAAAAGGTTTCCCAGCAATATTTCCTTCACCTGACACTAATAACACTTAAAAAGTTGAATAACCGTTTCTTTCCCGATGAAAAACAACTTTCTGCGGAGTAGCGGTAAATTTCCGAAGCGGGGCTGTAATGGTTTCTTCTGATCACGTGGACACAGGAAATGCATTGCAAACGTCACGTTTTTTCTTCCCCGTGATTCTCCGTGAAAAAATTATAACTTAGAACAATAGATGTCGTTTCAGTTAAAGATATTTTTTTCAATTCCATCTGTAACCAAAGTTCAAAACACACAAAAGGAATAGAGTCAATTATAATGTATTTTATAAATAATGTGTTGGTTCGCGTTGTATTGTCTGCTTATCGACAGGTGTCAGTATTACGTTACGTTACCTGCGGGATTAATTTACCTGTGAAGTTTAAAATAATAAAAGTGTTAAGATTTGTTGAACTTAACTTGCGACGAAATCGTTGACTTTAAACCAAGTTAATCTATGCTAGAGCGATATTAAGTTCTTGATCAACACAGCTATTTGTAGCATTTTTTTTTTTACATTACGAATTATGAAAATCCTTTGACAATTTCATTAATAACGACAACTATATACAACATAATAAATATGATACGTCCCATTAAAATAAATCTTAACGACATAGGTAGATACTTCATAAGGCAATAAACTACTCTGAAAGGGGAATGTTGGATCCGGAGCTGCGATAAAACACTGTTTTTAGCTTCAGATGAATTTGGGAAATAGTGGACTGTAAAACTATAAAACTGTACTACTTGATGGAAGTGTCTAATAATTATGGATGTGGAGAGATTATGGAATGAAGGAAGTAAGGAAACCAAACACTCACCGACGAAGTTGATGTTTAAGTTCTTGATTATTCTTACACATTGTATTATTAACGAGCACCACAGCAAAAACACACTCAATTTAATATTATTTGAAGAACAACAACAAACCGAACGACCAAACGAGACACCAACGAACGAACATATTTTTTCACATAACTCTCTTCTGTTTCTTGATTGTCACTTGAAACAAACTCGATGTTGTTGAATACGGAAATTGAATAAAGCGAAATGGTTGGATAAGGTAGGAACTGAATGAAAAACAAGAAGGTAAGAACCTAACAAATTTATCTCTTTGAAATCCAACAGGGAATGTTATTTAGGTAGATTACCTACCAAACAGTAATTATTTGAAACTAGCAGGTAAAAACCTGCTCCCTAAGGTTTGTTCTCCTAGACCCTGGATGCGGCTTCGCCCAAAGCAGATGGGTGTTTGTTAGTAGAGGTGTGTAAAAATGTATGGTAGAATTGCCACATACTCATTTTTCGATTTAAAAAACATTAAGTTGAATTCGTAATACACATTCTACAACTTCGTTCATTTGAAACCCACGGGACCTAAATAAAAATTTAAAAAAAAACATTGAGACATTTTACCCATGAATTACGAAGAAAAAATTACACGTGAAAATCTGTATGATGCATCTGTAAAACTCAAAATATACAAAGTAACAGTAAAGTACTAGAATCAAAATCAAGATCATTACGATTTTTTTTTTTTTCAGAAATATCTGATGAAGTTAGTGTTTTGCGTGTATTATTTTTTTATATCTAAAAAAATAATTATTAAGTTATTAGAGAGTCCCTGCTTTACGATAAAGATCTCAGGTTCCCGGAGTTTCGAAACTCCTTTGTCGTAACTAACAATAATTTTGCGAAGAGCCGCAGGTTTTTACCTGTTAGTTATTATTATTTTCGTCATAAATATTGTAGATTTTGTTATTCGATACGATAAATGACGGTGTTAAAAAGAGAAAGTTAGTAGATCGTGGTAAGAGTTTTTCATCAATATTAAATGTTGACATATCGTAGAGGTGTTCGACGCCGTTACTGGGAATACACTGAATGCTGAGTTTCCTAGTAGCACCACGCCCCATTCGGAACTTCTGCAAAGTTATGCATCATCGTTATGTATCGGATTCGCTGACATAGAAAACAGTTTAGTTTTGATACACACGTCAAAAATGACAGAGAGTTCATCGTGTAGTCACGTAATCGGAATTGAATAACAGTTTTTTTGAGAACGTATGAGCACCAATTACCATTTCGCATGTCTACTGTTGCTGGAACGCAAGCGTAGGATTTACGACAATAATATAAAATACACATGTACTTTATGAAATAATATTATAGGCGGGTATAAAAAACAGTTTCTACCAACTGTTAGAAGCTCCGTTATAATCCTCGCCCCTTCTTCTAAATGACAAATGTAACAGAAAGAGGGGTTACAGCATAACTCAAAGCGGGAGTGTGATAATATTTTATTTTAAAAACAATTGTCGAAATATTTTTTTGTTTGTTTAATCGACAATAAAAGATTAGTGTTCGACGTGGTTAAAAAGGATACAGACAATAATATTTTAATGACAGCTTTAGACTCACAAAGTTACCCTATGCCTTATCTCAAAAGATCCGTGTTTCCGTTATGTAGTTAATTTTCATATTCTCACATAATATTATTATTTAAGTATCAAATTGAAAGCAGAATTCAGTTTAAAAGTGTGATTGCAAAGATCGTACAATTTCCCTCAGGCTCGTGAAATATCAATTCCCCCTGAAGGTAAATATCTATTTTGAGATTAGGAGTATTAAGCCCTATACCAACGTCCGGTTCCGCTCCGCGACGATGTTGTTCCGCATGAGAGCAATATTGTTTCATACATTCTCTATGAAGTACTCCACACAAGTCCGATACAGATCTGTCACAGAATTCACAGAGTCAGATAAGCCACAACGACGTGCGGACGACATTTTTGCCAACGACATTTTTTACCGGGTGACAGACGCGTCGGAAGCAAAATAGAAGATTAGCGATTGATAGAACTGTTTGTTTTATACGATTTGTCTCATGCAAAGTACTTGAATAAACAATAATTATTATTTTTAAATTTAAAAAACAATTTAGTTAAAAGTTCTGCAATGTAATTATTTTTACGCGTGACAGCTGTTTCGCCCTCTGAGGGCATAGTGGAATTCATGGACAGTTTGATAATGCCCTCAGAAGGCGAAACAGCTGTCACGCGTAAAAATAATTACAAAGCAGAACTTTTAACTAAAAATTATTTTAAAATTTAAAATTATTGTTTAGATAAAATTAAAAAAAAATATATATATATGTATTTAATAATAATATTTGGATTATTTGTATAGCGCTGTTTTTGTGAAAAATCAAAAACAAACACGATGATAAAATGCACAGCTGGGTACTTTGACTATATACCTGCGGTGAGACGCGACCCGAAATATCATCACGGATGTCTAAATTTGTACCATTCCCACACATCCCCGACGACACAGTTCCGAAAATGGACTATAGTATTGTTTCATACATTCTCTATGAACTAATTCACACTTGTACATTACCGATTCGTCACAGCGTGAGCGCTGTCAGTTTTGCCACCGCCAATTGCGGACAGATTCATTGGCAAAGATATTTTTTACTACATCACGGACGTCTCGGAAACGAAGATTGGGTTCAACTAGTTGTTTCGTACGATTTACCTCATGCAAAGTACTTGGACGACAAATATAAAGCAATTGTATGGAATAAAATAGGAGTTATATAAAATACATGTATTTTTAAAACTTTTTTTACGTGAATACCGCACAAGAGTCTCAACTGCTCCCAACCGTCTAGAGCCAGTGAGACTATGGCATCCGCAATAGGGGTATGTTGTGAGGCTGAAGGTAGTGGGAAGGGGAAGGAGATGAGGAAGGGGAAGGTTGCGAAGTACCTGGCTATTCAGATATTGTTACTAAACACGGCTAAAGCCATTTCAAGCAACGTTTCAATTCTAAATGGTGGTCTTTCGCCAGGGCGATACTGAGAGTATCTACCACTCTGGAATGTGCCGCAAATATACTATAGATAATTTTATATGAATTACATGTGCGGTCAAACTATGTATGACCGTGTTATAAATATGGATATCGGGAAAGAATGCACGACTAATAATAATAATAATACTTTGATTATTTGTATAGCGCCGTTTATGTGAAAAATCATCCCAAGGGCGCTGTACAAATCATAATTTCCGGTTAATATTAATTCCTAGTTAATATTAATATTTATTTAAATTAAGTACAGATGAAATATACAGGAACTACATGTGAGCGTAATGAATATGATCAAGAAAGGGACGCTTAGATGGTTAGGGCATGTAGAGCGAATTAACGAAAAAAGGAGTGTGAAAAGAATATATGACGCGAAAGTGAATAGAGGAGAAGAATTCGGGGACGTCTGAGGGAGACATGGCACGATCAAGTGAACCAAATACTTGAGTCGGGCCATGTGAAGAGTTAAAATAATAAAAGAGCGTGTGTGAATGTGAATGAAGCAAGGAGTGTGTGTCAAAACAGAGTTGTATGGCAGTCCGTGTTCTCTGCCTACCTCTGCGGGGAAACGGCGTGATGGTTAGTTAGTAAGTCAGTCAGTCAGAATCCAAGGGTCGCGAGTTCAAACCCGGCGTGCGCCTATAATTTTTAATCAATTAATATGTGTCCTAACAAATTAAATTCATAAATAATAATGTAAATTATATTTGCGGCACTATTTGTAAAAATAATTAGCTATACCTCGAGTATTTATGTTTACTCCAAGGGATTAAGTCATAAATCATAAAAAGGGTTTAAGTTGACCTTGAGCGTGGTATGGCCGGTGACGAATATTATTATTTCTTTATTACGTGGCGCTTAGTACCAAAACACAGACTCGGCAGCGTTTTTTAAACCGTGAGATATATTTTTAAAATGTTAAAAATTGTAAACAATTACAGTACATGGTATTTTATATTTTTCAATGAAACTTACAATAATTTGAATTAACTTATAACGAACATATTTTTATCGTAACAACGGATAACTTCACAAAACTTAACAACCCTTGCAAATATTATTTTGAAAAATAATAATACGCCGACAAATTAGAATTTTTTTTCAATTTAAAGTAAATCAAATTTAATAATACTGTTATTAAAACATCAAAGTCATTGTAAAACTGTTTTTAATGCCAAAACTATTTTCAAACTGATCCGGCTTTGAACGTGAAAATTACTATTTTATACTGTGTCCGACAGGTACTTGGACAAAACTTACCTTATGACATTTAAACTCTGTGGCAAAAATCTTCCAACAGTACATTCCAATATTATTATTCATAACTCTCGTACAAATTTTCCTGTAAATTGAAAATCATCTATTTTCTCTACGCAGACAAAAAAGTCATATTAAATATTTAGGTATTACAATAGACCAACATATTAAGTGGACTGAGCATTTTACGAAAACTATATTAAATATTCCTCTAATTAAGAAACATCTTACAAAAACCTGTTCTATTGGGCATTGGCCCAATCAATAATAGGCTAGGGAAGTGAGTTTTAAACTAACCTAACCCCACTCGAAATAATATAAAGAATAATAATTAAAATAATTTAATAAAAACTCATTATATTACTCAACTGACGATTTATTTACAGATTTCAAAGTTAGGAATTAAAATATTTGAAAAAAATCATTGCCAAAAATTCACAAAGACAAATGCAAATTAGATTCATTGAGCACTAGACCAAGAACGTTAGAACAAATAATGACCAGAAAACTCAAAACGAACTTCCTAAACACATAATATATGTAAATAACTACAAATAAAAAAAAAAAAAACTAAAAATACACTTTACACCGAAATGATTACAAATGTTTTTAATGATTTTAATCATTGAAATGTAAGTTTAAGTAACACACAATAGTACACCCTCTCTAAGCACGAGAATTTTCTCACTAAATAGAGTATATAGATGGTATCAATCCAAGGCAGTGTAGTCAGTTTTTGATGATTTTTACCTGACTTGGCGGACCTGGGCGTGGCTAAGACCAAGGCTAGGGTATTTATACATCCATTCATATCACATATCGACATAATGTTTTTGTTTATTCGTGTAACCACTTTTTCACAGTATTGTTATCAACAAAAATATAGCATATAACCTAAAAAACCGTTTAGTTGTGTCAAGTTTAGTGGCATAATAAAAAATGTGGGCGGAGTCCCGCGGTGACCCAGGAGCCCAAGATCATTGTGACAGTACGTAGAACCGGAGTATAATATTTGCTGTCTCTTTCTCTCTCATTGCCTACGAAACAGCTCGAAACAGCTGTCAAAAAAAAAACTCAAGTACTTGTAGACTTAAATAATAACATCATTAAATTTGATTTAATTTAAATTGAAAAATAAATCAATGGAGTTCTGCGAATTAAACGTATTTAAATAATAAATTAAGGGCATCCTTTATCAAAGTAATGTTTCTTGCTTCTTCTCTGAGGCCCGTAGAAGAAAATAAAATGTTGTGAGGTCTGGTCCTCGTGTTGGTGCGAGGAATAAAACTCAAAATAAAACCTAATTTGGATATCTAAGTCAAATTGTTGTTTTCTCCAAAATTTTCTGTATTTTCCTTTTGGTTAGAATCATTAGAATTTGTATTATCAACATTCGACTCTGCTTTTATATTGTCATCTACTTCAGAATGACTGGAATCACACAACTCAAAGTCCAAATCGCTATCACAATCTTACTGATCGCTATTAGAATTGTCATCTTCTAACAACTTTTGTATTTATTTATCTTTTAATTGTGTAACCATTGTCAGATGATGACGATTCATGTTATTTGTCATAGGAAAATATTAATGTACTTTAATTTATTTATTTAATAATAAATATATTTAGTTTAAAAACGGTGAAGATATATGACGTGGAAGTTAACGGTAAAATAAGTTGGGGACGCCTAAAAAGACATGGCACGATCATGTGAATCAATACATGAGTCGGGTCATGTCAAGAGTTAGAATAACAAAATAGTGGGTATTTATGAGACGACAGCGTCCTTGAGGTGATTTTTCACAAAAACGGCGCTATACAAATTATCCAAATATTATTGATACGGATATGGTATGAATATCAATCAAGGAGTATGTGCCAAGTCAAAGTTGTGTGGCAGTATATCCTCTCTGCCCACCCTTGTGACATTTAACTACTTAGTTAGTTAAATAATTATTTTGATGTGTAAAAATATTTACATCGCAGATTTTTTAAAATTAAAAACCGTTTTTTTTTATCACTAAATTAAATGGAGTTCTTTCAATTAAACATAAAAATAATGAACAGAATTATACTTTATTTGAACTGTTTTTTTTATTTGAAAAAAACTTGCCCCTAAATTTCCTTTTTATACAAAAAGTTTTAAAACCACCGGAGAATATTCGAACACTCGGCATTCTAAAAGCGATAACGCAGGAACGAACTTGATTTATACAAACGTATCACGAGCGTTTTATGGATTTCGTATGAAATTATTTTTTAACCTAAACCTACGGGATACGGCTTGTTGCGTTCGGGCTAAAAAGGAACACGTGTGGACCGTGTGGACCTTCCGCAAACTGCGGATGGAACACGGACTTGTTAAGATAGGAGACACTCTGCTTTCTGAAGCTTTCATGCGGAACAACATCGTCGCGGAGCGGAACCGGACGTTGGTGTGAATAGGGCTTTATTCGCAAAACGACGCGTCGGTGTCAATCTAAAAGTATTTAGAGACTTTGTCATGGAAACGATTGGTTTTGAGGTGATCTTTGGTTATTTTTAACTCCTGCCGACAAATGAATTAGTCACAGCTCTGTTATTATTAGAATACAATTTAAGATAACATAATTATATCGCATTAATATGATTCGCGTCCTTTTCTTAATCCTAATCATTACGCTTACATCAGCCTCGCAATCTTTCGGGATATCCATATTTTTAACACGGTCATAAATTGTTTTACGCACACACGCCTCAGATATCTCATTTCTATAGCATTAAGTCTTCTTTTATCCTTCCTCTGACAGTTCCATGCCTCACTGCCATACACAAGGGTAGGTATAAGCAGTCCATTGTGGACTAGCTTAGACTTGTGCTAGCTTCGCTTCTTTGGACATTTTTGTTTTATTTGCACCAACAGCGTTCAGTCCTCCATTGAAGGAGTTTTCTGCATTCTTGCAATATTCTTACCAGCCTTTCAGTTTCTCGTAAACATACTTTAGTTCGTGATCAAGTGAAATATAATTCTTCTTTCTCGTCCCCTTACTATAAAATCCAATCCGACTCCATCTAAAAAAATCAACATAAATTTCTTAGATACATAAACTATAAACTTAATCTACCTATTGAAAATGTTAACTATAACTACTTGATGAAAGAATTAAATTTATTAAGACTTTCAGATCGAAGAACTATTTTTGACTTGACATTCTTTTATAAAATTGTCAATGGTATTATAGACAGCCCTGATTTATTGAACCTTATTTCGTTTTACATACCAAAGAGAACTACTCGATCCAAAAAAATATTATGCTGTAACAATAACATCAGGACTGAGTCTTTTAGATACTCGCTTGTACCTAGATTGCATGTAGTTGGTAATACATACACAGAGTTGGCTGATGTATTTAACTGCACGGAATGTAGATACAAGAAGGCTATAACATCATATTTCTTTAATCAATAATTTGTTTATGTATTCAAACACAAGTTTCTTCTACTCTACAACCATTCCTTATTTTGTTTGTGCATATAATTCTCATTTTTTCACTGTCAATTGTAAACCTTTTAATGTAAAACGTATACAATAAAATAAAATAAAATACTTCCTTAATAATAATAATAATAATAATAATATTTGGATAATTTGTATAGCGCCGTTTTTGTGAAAAATCACCTCAAGGGCGCTGTACAAATCTTAATTTCTACTTAATATTAATTCTTAGTTTATATAAATATACAGCAACATACTTACCTGGCAGGTCACTTCTGGCAGGACACAATCACCATATCATAATAACCTAAAATTTAGAATTACTTAAATTTTTATTTTTATTTTTTTTTTATTTTATTTTGTTTATTTATTTATTTATTTTTTATTTTTTTTTTTTTTCATTTTTAGGGCATGAAGGCAAATTTAAGATAAAGTATATCGGAGGTATTTTTTAACTTTTCGTAGTGAAGAACAGATAATGGTGATAATCTTCTAATGAATTTAAGGAATGAGAGTCTGAAAAGTTTTCTTGGTTCTATTGGGCTTGTTACATCTTGATTATGGATATGATTTTCTGAAAAAATGAGTTTTGAGTTTGGCTCTGAACTCTGCCGAGTCTTTATTACTCTCAGATCATGTGGTAGTCCATTCCAGGTTTTAGGACCTGACACTCCGAAGGCGCGCTCTCCAAACTTAGTGTCTGGTGTGCGCTTTGGTTCTTTCAACCTTCCGATAGCCGATGACATTGCTGATCTAAGAGTTGACTGTCGCGAATTGGAATCTTCAGGAATACACAATTCCGATAAATAAGCCGGAGCCATTCCGTTAATTGATTTGAAAACCATCCAGCAAAGCTTAAACTGGATTCTTTCGGGACATTTAAGCCAGTGAAGATTTTTGAGGTGCTCTGAGATATGGGAATATTTTGATACGCCGGTGATAAGTCTTGCCGCGGCGTTGAAGACTAGTTGTAGTTTGTTAATTTGATATTTAGGAAGACTAGCGTATATTCCGTTGCAGTAATCTAAACGCGAAACGACGTACGAGTTTACAAGTAATTTGGTTGCCTCTGTTGGCAGGTATACACAAACTCATCTACTCGCTCAAGTATTCTCCATTCAAAACTATATTACACGCTGAAATAATGTTTGTATTTATTACTATTTAATGTATCCTTAAAGACTGTCAATAATGGGACCCCGTGAAAAGGATCCCAAATCATAATATTCTCTCATTAGTTTAGGTCGTACACCTCACGCTTCACGAATTATTCTTCGGGAATACCGTCCCGGGGTGCGTCACTTGTAATTTAAAATGCAACGTTTGTGATATTTGCTAGCAAGACTTTTTAACAATTATTAAATTTATAAGCCGCACGGTAAAATACAAGTTGATCTTAGCTTATTAATAGGAATTTATGGCAAGCCTTAAAACGCACACTAAAACCAGTATAAATTGTTTCTACTTGTTGTATACTTAAGAGGGCACATAAAAGTTTTCGTAAGGTTACTTTAAATCTATTTGTCATAATACAACCATGTTATATTTGCTATACCAACTATATTTGCAGCACGTTCCAGAGTTGTAGATACTTTATGTATCGCCCTGGTGAGAGACCACCATTCAGAATCGAAACGTTGCTTGAAATGGCTCTAGCCGTGTTTGGTGACCAAATCTGAATAGCCAGTAGCTTCCCAACCTACCTCTTCCCCATCTCAAACCCTCCCCACTACCTTCAGCCTCACAATATACCCCAATTGAGGATGCCATAGTCTCACTGGCTCTAGACAATTCAGAGCAGTTGGGACTCTTGTGCGGTATTAAGTTGAAATATTAATTTATTTACCGTAACTTCATTTTGGAAAAGTTTTAGAATTAATGATTGTGAACAAATTTGACGGTTATTTTCAATATCAAAAACTTATTTCTGTTTTTTCATACCGGACTAGAAAATATTTCCACATTTATAGAGAGTTATCACATACAATAATGAATAATCAACATATTTTTGATATCTGATCTAGAATCATCTTGTATAACCATGCGAAAATTTGTATGAGATTAGAAATTTTTGTGACTTTAAAAACTTTATTAGGTCTTTTTTTTCCCGGTGGGGAAGCGAATGAACTCCTTATTAAACCATTTGGGAAGTTTGATGAATATTTAAAGCAAATTTGAATACATTTTTTGTAACCTTATAAGTTAATAAAAAGTTTTACAAATTCCCTTCATTTGCATTCTTCGATATGCTACCAGCTATGTTTTATGATAATCATATTTTGAGATGTATTTCAAATTTATGTCGTGTGAGATGTTTTAATGTTGATCGTTTGTTTAGATTCTAACCCCCACCACGCCGAGAGCAAGAGAAGACTTACTCGTGTGACTCTTCTGTCGCAGTTGCCATGTAAGTACCAAAAAATATTACCACATTTTTAAACATTGTCTAGTTGGACTAAATTTAATAAGTAACATTTTTCGGCAGTTATAAAAGGGGTTGCTGGAAGGGATTTGACCGTATCAAATGCCCGGATTATACGAAGGAGGAAAGACAAACGCCGGCGGCTTGTCCCCATTCGTGCCATTTTACATAAGTCTTTGTCGTTTCATATACATGATATGTTCTGATGCTCGCGGAATTAAAGTGAAACTCCTAAAATCTAGCTGGGGCACCATTTTGTTGTATCGTGATCGATATTATTAGCCTTGTGTAAGCCTTTTCAAGTAGAATTTTCAATACTCAAAATAAGATTCCCGCTTCCTCTTCCTTTATCACGTTTTTTTTTTTTTAATTTCTATCGAAACCGTGCAAAATGTATGAAAAAAGTTCGAGCTATGCCGACTGCATTCTGACTTTAAAAAATAATAATACAATTTTCCAAAAATAAGCCAAATGTAAACAAGATAAAAAATACAAGTATGAATACATTATGGCCCAACCAACATTAGTTTCTAACTAGTCAGATGTATGTTCTAAGAAAATACGATTTCAGACAAACTTTAATGAAAAATTCAGCAGATTTTTTTTGTAAATAATAAATTCTGAAAATAATAATGACTACATTTAACAAAAACAATGTTTTTTGTTTGTTTGAGCTGTTACAATATTCGAATTAAAACTGTACTTAGTCTGTTAAGTTCCTAACCAAACCTTGCAAAATAATATCCACAAAAAAATAGCTCTTCGTGTAGAGGGCATTAAATATTATGTTGTTTTATAAATATAAGATTGAGCGTGGTTGGCTTTTAAGTGGAATGATGAAAAATCGTTAATATCACAATGATTTTCCAGTGCTTCACTAGGAAAGGTTAGGTCAACTAAGGTTACGTTATATTTAAGACTTTTTTTTCATATTTTCTTAAGCCAAACATATAAATACAATGTAATATGGTGAAGAAAAAATCTCAGAACCTACAAAGCAGCTTCTTATTGTCGAATAAATCGAAATATAGAAAAATGATGTGGGCGAAGCACACACCTACTATTTGTATAAAGAAGCGGTGAATTAGAACCCGTCAGATGACCGTTCCATTAGAATACTGTCGTATGAAATGCGATTGTCTGATTTTTTTTTCAAATGTATTGGCTTGTTTTCAAGCATATAAACCCGTTAAAATTTGGATTTTAAATGATATATTTGAAAAAAGCCCAAACTTAGACGCCTCACTTGTGTTTACGAACATATTTATGTATGGACTATAGTCCAATTTCGAAAAAACACATAACACGAAATGGAAAAAAAAAGCAACAGAGAAACAGCTCACACTTAATATTATGATGAAGCAATGACAAAATAGGACAAAATATACATAAGAAAGAACATTTAAATCAAAGCCAAGGTCAAGTCAAAGTTTTGGTAGAGTCGTAAAGAATAACACAAATCATTTAGATTGTGTTTATGATATAAGTAGTTAGATGGCATCAGTAAATATAACGGAAGCGTATGCGTTGTGTTGGTAGATGGCAATAAAGAAAACTTGAGGCCCGGTCCTGATCCAAACGGCGCCTGGAACAGGTTAATTTTTGGCGACCTTTATCAAAATCTAAATTTAAACAGCCTTTTCGAAAAACGCATTTTTACGTCTAATAAAATAGCTTATTGTGTAATTGTAATATTAGGTATCTTCGCTTTATTCCACGCCCCCTGAGAATTAAAAAAAAAATTATAACTTTTTACAAATATCATCATTGTTGACTACTTGTTTTTGGCAGGTTTCCCCTCAGAAAATCACTAAATAAAAACAGATCTAGCAAATTACATTTTTTAAATGTGAATGTTTTGTTCTGTTCAATTTGCAGAGTAATATTATAATTCGTGTATTGTTAAAAAAAAATCATCGCCTTGGCAATTCGCCGCCTGGAGGGGACTGCTCCAATTGCGCTTGCACCAGACCGGCCCTGGCTATGCTCCATCTGGTAACGATTGTATTTACTACGTAAACGTGAGATTGAATAACTATGTTCTCAGTTTGTGTCAAAGTCTTATAACGTATATTTTTTTAGCAATATTTTGTCATTATTGGTGGTGCGATTGCCATTCTTGAAAATTCTGTACCAGTGTTTTAAGGTGGTATAGGTGCAACAATCGGTTTTGTTGAATAGACTAAAAGCCTTTTATAAAACTTTATTTTTAAATCTTGTTAGATTTCTCCGTACAAATAATATAAAGTATCGATCGCTCGGAACTTTTTGATTCGAATTGTATATATTGTATTCTACGCTGTCTAACTGCGGCATAACCTAGATTCTGTTCACTGAAAATAAATCGTAAAAAAATAAGTTTAATCCATCCACATTAATATTTCGCACATAACCGGGTGTGTAGGTATTCTGTCGTTATTTCGACTCTTGACATACTCCTCAGCTAAAATATTTTATTTGTATTATTTAAACAATATCAACAAATTTGAAACGGAAGAACCCACAGAAAATACAAAAAAGATTAGGTTGCGAGCAAGACTCGAATTCGAGACCTCTACTCTATCCGGGAGTTACGCATCTACCAACTGTGCTACCGAAACCTGTTTAATATACGAGTTACTCCCGGACAGAGTAAAAGTCCCGAGTACAAGTTAGTCTCGATGGAAAATTAATCTTTTGTTTTCTTTGTCTTCCTCCATTTCGTTTTCTTTGTACATTATTGATATGGTTCCGATAATTAATATTACGAAGAAACGTAAAGCTTTGCTAAGTTAATTCTAATTTTAAAATATCAATTCTACATCTTGTAAAAAGTCAGAGATCCTTCCTAAATAATAAAAAAAATAATAGTAAAGTTATATTCATGACCGGTCGGTAGCTGAGTGGACAAACGTGTCGGATTCCCACCCGAGCTAAGTTTTCCATCATTGCACAAGCAACATCTTTCGCTTATTATGATGGTAGTAGGAGTTTTTCAAATATTATCAAGTTATTCGTAACCCGGGAATGTTTGACTTTCTTTAAAAAATATATTTTTTCAATTGTGTTCGGATAGAACTTTGCTCTCAAATACAATATATGCTGCCAATATAATGAAATAATAAAATGAATGATTTTGAAGGCATTTTAACATGATAAAAATGACAGTATTTAATAGCCTTTGGTAGCACAGTTGGTAGATGGGTTACTCCCACGTCGGTACCGATGTTTTTTTTTCCATTTCATATTGTTTTAATAATTAATTTTACAATTAATCGTATAGCTTTATAAGGTTAATTTTAATTACAAAGATTTAGTTGATTTTTCAAATAAGTTACGAATATTGAGACGTCAAAATTTTTAACACTTTCATTCTTCTATTTTCCAAATATGCCCAAATTACGTTAGGGATTTTTTAATTACGCGATTCATTACATTCTTACGCTTACACTGGCCTTGGGTTCATTTTGGATTCGTAATTTGGGAGTAGGTACTGACACGATTTTACCATATGCACGATTTAATTCTCTTTTTTGCTCATTAGGGGTAGATAATGAAGACGTTACTTAACCTTCTGGAAATATGATAACAATATTGCAAGTATTCATAATATTTTAATAGTAATTTTAAATATGACGACCTTCGTCGCGGGCTACAAAACAAAAAATATCTACAATTTAAGCTTTTCTTTTCTGTCCTTACAAAATCCGTTTTTTCCACACCTGACCCAATGAATCTCCTAAAGACAAATAGGTTTACCTCAGAGTTATATTATTTAACATTTCATCCTAAAGTTCTGTTCCCACGCTGCTCATTAAACACACCTTTACCTGTACCCGCCTAATATGAAATCTGAATACATAAACGCTAACATATTGCCATATTGCCTCTGTAGCATTAAAGGTCGGGAAGAGAAGTGTTTCTGTTTTATGAAGAAAAATAAATACCTTCATATCTTATTCAGGTGTTCATAATTTTTCCACACGTTTTAGCTTATTCTTTTTATGGATGATTATATATTCATTTACACTAAGAACATAAGACCTCAATAAAATTCCCTCTTTAAAACTCAATATCAGTTCAATTTACGTACGTTTTACTTGTTTTTGTGAATATAACATGGGTACCTACTATGTTATCATGAAATGTGCAACTAAACTAATTATTTAGCTCAAAAAAATATTGTAACATGTACATACCGACTAAGTTAAGGTCAAAGGCATTTTTCCATGGTTTTTTGCAAGCACACATGGGCCTAGTGGTTTGAACCTCTGTCACATTTTACACTGTCGCAAATCGTCGATTAGCGCCACTATGATTTTTTTACCGTTACCACTTTAAATAATCCCCCGTTAACTACCGATTCTCGGCCCAGGTGCCAAGCATAATAGGATGACCGTTATGTTATCACTGAGGACTACATTTCCTTGCAAAAAATGTGGAGTAACGCCATTCAACTAAACACGGTCGATATTAGAAATACATTGAACTTAATCCGATTCGTATAAATCCACTCCACAATCCCTCCATGTCCAACTAAAGTGGTCGACAGTATTCTATATATCCTTACTTAAAGCAGAGACGGGTAGAGATGGACGATATTCCTGTCCCGGTTACAAGGAACCAATTCCAAGCTGGTCACTGGAACCGTCGATATTATTTATCTGAGAAACCGGTTCCTATTTTTGACAAAAAAAATGACCAACATCCTCTTAATGTTTTTCGCCGGAAGTGTGCGGTTGCGGTTCTTTTGGGCGAGTGATTTCACGAAAACCCAGTTTTTGGGAACCGGTTCCAGTTCTTTTCGTTCGCAAAATATAGAAAGCCTCCCCCAAATGAAATAAAAAAAAAATGGCTTAAGAACTTCTTGTAACCTTTCTGGCACCAGGAACCGGTTCTAAAAATAACTGGATAAATACCCGGTTCCTTGCCAGTCACCGGTAACTGTAACCGCAGTGAAACCCAATTTCCGATATAAACCATTCTTAAAGACGGGGTAAGGTTTGGGCGAGTAGGTATCTCTAGAACATGACCATATTCCGATTAAGAGATTATCGCTTTCATGTTTGATTTTACAAAAGCACGATACGATTAAAAGAAGAAGATTTTGAAGCAATTTCACCACCTTATTATAGTGACACGATTTCTATTGAGTTACCAGGTGCCCGATATACATCATCCCAGCTGTATTCCACCATATGTCTTAGGCAGTAAAGATTTTCGTACTAAAAACTCAATCTAAAAAGATTTATTTCGCACACAGTTTTTGTTTGTGTAAGCCGAAACTGGATTTTTCGTTTCAACAGATTTACTTAGGTACCTATTTAAAAATATATTTCGCCTTCAATAGACGTTACTATCAACATCGAGATAATTTTAGATTTTTTTCATTTTATCTTCAGCGTTCGGCGCTAAAATCCTTGGAGAGTCCCAGCCCCCTTTAGTAGATGCTTCGAGTCCAACCAATCTATTGCCATCTCCCATCAGTTCCTTTTCCAAAGGTGCTGTGTTCATCTTTATACCACCCATTCACCTAAATGTAAGTCTCTCAACACCTCTTCATAGTGCAGGGACATTATGAAGAAGCCTCTTTCTTGCTATATGTGTCCTGCCACGGAGCTGGTTTTATGAATCTTGCTATAGAATCTAGAAAAGGGTTCAGATATAGGTATAACATTGCATGTGTACATCAACAGATTAAAAAAACAATTTACCAGAAGAAGTGTATACAAATCCAGATGAAACGTATGAATTCAAATTAACAGATTTGTTAAATAAAAAAAAAGGAAATTAGATTGAGGACAGTACACATGTTGGTACTTAAAAACACTAATATTCAATTATTATAAGTAAACGATTCTAAAAATGCTAATAGTGTAAATATAATAAGTAACAAAAGAACAAAAATATTTTATGACAATGAGTATATGGTTTTCAGTAGACAGTAAGGACATTGAGTTGTAAGGAGAAAACCGAAACAAAGCAAATAGAGGACGTTTTTAAAGAAATTCAATTTTAATAAGTTACGTTTTGTATGTAGGATTTTTAAACAATTTGGTTTTTAACACCCGTTTGAACTCTGATAGGTTCTGTATAAATTTTCACTTCACTCCAAAACATTGTTTCAGTTCCATTTCAAAATGCTTTTAAATATTATAAAGATTTAGGTATACAATTTTTAAAAGATTTAAAAAGATTAAAAAAATATTGCAGAATATTTTTAGAATTCATTGCGTGCAGTATTGTTGCAAAAATAAAATCCCATACGTTGTCTGAATTCATGGAGAAACTGTAAAACAGTTTGTTTCCAGGAATGGGAGCTAGATTGAAAGTGTTGGAATAATAACACGACCATACCGCTGAAACAGCCGGCAAATATCCAAATATACACAGAACATCTCATTTCCAAAGTTTTAATACGAAATGTTAAAAAGCCGAACAACTCGTTGGAAGTATCGAAAACTATCTGGGCGACTTTATCCGCGTGTGAAAGAAGAGTGTATTTGTACCCTTTTTGGCCGCTTTGCGTATTATCTTTGACAATCGATAACCATTCAGAGTATTATAAACGCGCATCAAAATTCGAGGGAGGAATAATGGCTCGGGTTTCTGAAAGTGGTGTTATTTCTGAATGTGGGGCACGAATTTGTAAAAAGCATCGGAATAAAATACGCAGACGAGCCTTCACCGTCCGTATCGTATTGCATTGTTATGGAGTCAAATTGCATATTTGGGCTCCGTTCGAAATTAAATACTCGTACATCTTGTACGATGGGCCATTCTATAAGAAATAATAAAGGTTTTATTTTATATGGATAGTATCCTTGGTTATTTCCATCTCTTTTTATTATCGGTATGACTAAATATTGATCATTCATCAGACACGTTGATCTACTACCTTTTGACATTCTGGACCAAATACATATTTTTTCCAGAATCTGCACAAGAAGTCGCACAAATGTCTGCATTTAAATTAGGTAAAAGTAGGAATAAGGTTTTTCACCAGTACGTACACTATTGTAACAATAGTCAATTTTAATGCTTTAGATCTAGAAAATCTAGATTAGGTAAGTTAATGGTTAAAATGCCTAGACAGAGATGACCGCCAATCTTGTAAAAAACATACAAAATAATAAAAGTCAATTTATTTACTCAAGTTCTTATCAATCATAACATAACTACCAGCAGAAAAACAGAAAAATTACATGCGTTGTTATAAATATAACACGTATCCAAAAGTTTTGGTTCTTTTTATATATTTCCGTCGCAACTCGACACACAACACCTATAAAGTATTTTTAAAAAAATGCTAACAATGTTTTGAGTGATGAGCGCTCGGGCGAAGCTAGATTCAAATCTGCATGTTATTAGATGACAATTTTAACGAGTGTTTTCAAAATTCGAACGAGGTGCTTACACATATTCGTACGCCGCTAGAGGAGCTGTAAAATTTAAGTGATTCCATTATTATTATTGAGTGTATTGTTCTGAGTAGCGGTACTTCGCAATATATTTATGTACATTCGCCACAAAAAATTCCCACACGAAGGTGCCATAGTCCTACTGGTCCTAAGAAGTGCGACTCTTGTTCTCTTGCTGTTACGAAAACAACTTAGACCCAAAATAGGTTGCAGGTATTTTTTATTTAATCACACATCACATCATAATCTCCTCTATCATCATATCTATCATCATTGTCAATGTTTACCCAATAATCACAAACGATAGCAATTGAATTAATTTGATCGACATACCAATTACCAAGTCTCAACTCGGGGTCATATTTGAAATCGAAAAGACTCGGCTATTTTGTTGCTAGGCCCCACGGCGACTTTTGGTTGGCCTACGCCCATTTTAGGTGTTGGGAACACTTTATGGGGCTTCTCCCTTTTGTATGATTAACAACTGCCATCTTCAAATGCATAGGATAGCAATTAACTAACTATCACGCCGCTTCTTCGGAAGGGTAAGCAGAGAGTATGGACCACTACACAACGTCTTGGCAATACTCCTTGTTTCATTCACATTCGTGCCTTGTTACATATATACTCTTCTGTGACTCTTACTCTCGACATGACCCGACTGAAGTATTTGATACACTTGGTCGTGCCATGTCTTCTTTGGGCGTTTCAGACTTCTTCTACCATACACTTTCGCGTCATATATTGTCCTGGCGTTCTTTTATCCGTTCACTCGCTTCACAAGTCCAAAAGAACTCACCGTATTTTTATTAATCTTGTTCACTACGCTTACATCAGCCTTGAATTCTTACCGGATATCTACATTTGAACCACGGTCATACGTGGTTTCACCATACCTACGCCTCAAAGATCTCGTTTCTACAGCATTCAGTCTACTTTCATCCTTCTTCTGCCAGTTCCATGACCCACTATTATACATCAGGGTTGGTAACAGCACTTCATTGCAGACTGCTATAGCACGCTTAATTATAAATTAGGTAGGTATATAAAAACGATGCACAACTTTAAAAAATAAATGTACACAATTTAGAGCAAGGTTATTCAGTTTTAAGTTAAACGAGTTGCCTTAGACGGTAATTCTATATAAATAAGAATGATGATTGCACGTGGTGGGTAGGATTTTCAACGGTTTTCTCATCACTTGAGCTAAGAGAGAGCAAATATTCAGATAAACCCCTAGACTGAAACCCGATATAATTGTATGAACTCTTCATTGTCTGCAAGGTAATTAAAAGCTACGATAGCGAATGAAAAAAAGTGAAACACATTTATGCCATCCTACATAATAATATTCTTTGGACTGATCGGTCTTTTTCAACCTCACAGGAGGCTTTAATCGCGGTATTGTCGATTCGAAAACGGCACCGTTGAAAAAATGTTAGGCTAACGTAATCTTAAAGAATAGTATAAAAAAGAGACGCCTACATGGTTTGGGCATGTAGAGAAAATGAACGAAGAAAGGAGTGTGAAAAGGATATATGACGCGAAAGTGAATGGAAGAAGAAGTCGGGGTCCCCGAGGAAGACATGGCACGATCAAGTGAATCAAATACTTAAATCGAGGCATGTCAAGAGTCAGAATAACAGAAGAGTATGAATGAGACGATGTATAAATGAGAATGAAGAAAAGAGTATTTGCCAAGGCTGAGTTGTTTGGCGGTCAATTCTTTTGTTGAGGATAGTGCTAAAATTAGAGACAAAAATATCATTTATTAATTTTGTTATAATGTTCGCGCCCTACGTTACCTAATTGTGATTGACGTCATTGGCACGTTTTATTTCCTGGAATTAATAAGAACTTACCATTCAAAGTTAAGCCTGAAATACACACGATTATCCAATCCCTGTCTGGGTAGGTAATTCTAGAAAATCTTCTGGAGTTTACCGGGTACTAATATTCGGCCGTTCTTTCGTACTCGTATGTTGTGTCATGAATAAGCTTACAATTAGCAGAGATACAGAAAACACTAGATCAGACTTTCGCTAACAAAATACATCGGTCCTGCTGCAACTAGGATCATCATCTTCTTATTCTTCTCAGGACCTCTTTTATCAGAAGTGACTCTTTTATGACAATTGAAGACCCCGCGGCAAGAGATTTGACGGCCTTTATGGTCGAGTGGTAAGACGCTCGACTACGAATTCAAAGGTCGCCGGTTCAAACCCGGCGTGTGTCAATAACTTTGATTCAATTAGTATGTGTCATAACGCATTTAATTCATAAAAAATAATAAAAAAGCATATTTGCGGCACGTTCCAGAGTGGTAGATACTCTAAAAAGTAAAGAAAGACCACCATTCCAATCGAAACGTTACTTGAAGTGGTTTTAGCCGTGTTTGGTGACCAGATCTGAATAGCCAGGGACTTACTAGACCCTTGTACGGTATTCACTTTATTTTTTTTTGTTTTAAAGAACATGTTAACTAACATTTTTGTCAAAAATGAGTTGGTATTCTCACTAAACTAATTCTGGTACGCTCTGTCCAATGAACACACTTTCAGATCATGAAAAAGGCACGAACATGGAAAATCAAAGAGTTGAACATGTTAACTGCAAATTTTGTTATGCCTGAAATATTTTTTATCGGGTGTATTTTTCACCCTGTGAACTACAACCTGGAATAACTACATCCGTAGCAGTCAAGAAAGTAGGGTCTTCCTCCACCTTGTCTTCAATTAATAATATTTTTCTGGAATTTCTAAATGGAGCCCCCAGAATTAATTTATACGACTATTAAAATATCGTTTTTTTCACACATGTTTCTATGAATATATTCAATCCTTTGATATTCAGGAACCTTATTTAAATATTTACCTGCCTTAGGAGCAACGACCTGCCCGCACAACATAAAAATAAATTTCTGTCGAGTTTTGTTGTTAGTTTTTCTTCAAACATCAAAGGATCGTGGTTCGAAATCGAAAACTAGAACTTCGCAGCAGAATATTCACCAGCGTACGCTTTCAAAGACTCTCGCAAAAAACACGCAAGTAAGAAAAACTATTGTTTGAATAAACATCAAAATAGTAATCACAAAGTAACCGCAAAACTTTTCTTAATCTTGTTATTTATTACACCAATGAAGAACTGTTACGATTATTAACACAACGGGTAAACGTAGTGAGAAAACTGGAAAACTACAACTGTAAAGAAAGGCACTATACTCATACCGCTGATAACTCTACCGTAACACTCTTTCTCATAAACGGCGCATGTAACAGAAAGAGAGATCATAATGGAGCTCTCAGTGGCTGACACTATCCACTCCGACAGAAGGTTACTAATAATTTTCTTCAGTAGGTCAGATCATTTCATTGGTACTCACAGTTGACCTGATCAACCTCTTTCCTACAATACTAGTACGTCAGTTAGTACTGTTTATTACTATAAATGAACTGTAAGTGCACATAAGACGAACTGTGATAACATTTAGTCCTAATATTGATTTTGAACCACGTCTTATGACAAAAAATATTATGGTGACTAAATAATTACTGATTGGTGTACCTACGTATTAATTACTAATATAATATATTAAGATCAAATATGTTAAATGAAGTTTTTAATAAAGGTGATTAACATAATACTTAGATACACAATATGAGCAAATTATACGACTTTTTATTGTTTTATACAAATTTATCAACGTTACATATTATACTATAAGGCTGTAGTTTTATTTATGTAGAATATTCAAATTAGTCAAGAATTTTATAAAAAATTCGATTTTATATTCTCATTATAACAAAATATGAATGTAAATAACCTTCTTACTGCTCGGAATGGGAAGAATTCTATGAATCGATTTGGGCTTTTTGTCGCTTTTTGGCAAGAGTGATTACATGATTTTGCTAAGGGGACAAATTGGATAAAGGAGAGGTTCCGGGTGGAAAGGGGAAAATGGGGAGGTCACGTTAGTTTCGATGGAAATGAAATTATGTTTGTGATTAAGCCGTCTCCATTCGTACAACAACCTTGTTTTTTGTGATTAACTACCCAAAACAAACATCTAAATTATAAATAAGAATTTTTAGTAGGCAATCGAAATTGTTGTAATTTTCTAAAGTAATAAAAATCGTGTTTTTGAGTGCGTAGGTACTAATCCGTTTCTTTGAAATATACCAAGAAATGAAACGCTAGATGTTACATTAAATAATATGTTTTACTTTAAAGCGTGTTAAAACTGGCAATTAATATTAACACTTTGAAATAATATAAAGGTGGCAAACTGAATGGAAGGACAGTTATTTTTGTTACAAACTGTTTTAGGAATAGGATGCATAACACTACCTATTGATATTAATCATTTTTTTGAACGAGAGACATAATCTTTTAACTAAATACTTTTTGCATTTTATTTTATTTTTTATATTAATACCGCACAAGAGTCTCAACTGTTCCCAACCGTCTATAGCCAGTGAGACTATGGCATCCCCAAATAGGGTATGTTGTGAGGCTGGGGGTAGTGGGGAGGGGAAGGAGATTGGGAAGAGGAAGGTTGGTAAGTACCTGGCTATTCAGATCTGGTCACCAAACACGGCTCAAGCCATTTCAAGCAACGTTTCGATTCTGAATGGTGGTCTTTCACCAGGTATGGTATTATTCTCTGGAACGTGCGCAAATGTACTTTTTATTATATTTATATGAATTAAATGTGTTATGACCCATATTAATTAAATAAAAGTTATTGGCGCACGCCGGGTTTGAACCCGCGACCTTTGGATTCGTAGTCGAGCGTCTTACCACTCGACCATGGAGGCCATAATACATACATAATATATAATATATAAATATGTTTGTTTATAGTGAATACCGCATAAGAGTCCCAACTGCTCCCAACCATCTAGAGCCAGTGGATGTAGTGGGGAGGGGAAATAGATAGGAAAAAGGAAGTTTGAGAAACACCTGGCTATTCAGATCTGGTCACCATATACGGCTTAAGCCATTTCAGGGAACGTTTTGTTTTCGTTTCTGAATGGTGCTCTTTTACCAGGGCGATATTTATCTACATTTCTACGACTCTGGAACGTGCTGAAAATATACTATAAATTACTTTATGTTAATTAAATATGAAATAACACATATTAATTGAATAAAAATTATTTGCGCACATCGGCATTTGAACCCGCGACCTCTGGATTCGTAGTCGATCGTCTTAAGCACTTCAACACGGAGGCTGTCAATAGTATTTTGATAGGTATGTGATTGTAGAAAAGATTGGTCAGCGGTAAAGGTATGCAATTTTCTATTCTCTAATGAAAATGAAAAATCGAGTTAGTTGTTAGAAAGTTACACCATCTTACTTATTAGATTTTTACGCGCCGGTTCAGCGTTGGTTTAGTTACACCGGACGTAGGTCATTAAATGAGACGCATAAGCCGGGGTTATAAGGCAAGTTTTTCGCTATTCCGACATTACACCGCGCGTAACATTTACGCCTCGTTTATAAGCAAGGGGGATAGTGTTTCAGTGTTACGTCACACAATCACTCCACGTGCAAAGTGGGAAGAAAATCTCCCCCACCACCGTGGAAATTTCCTAATTAAACCATCGGGCTTGCATTAAAAAGGTGGGCGTCTCTAATGCAGTGATGATTGGCTAAATAATAAAAAAAATCAAAATGTTTGCGGTAATTCTAGCAAAAAAAAATTACTAACCGAACTTTTCAAAAACAGTTCACAAATGGTTTCATTGAATATTTAAGAAAAGGGCTTTATTGTATTTGTAAAAGTATTGGAATAGCAATATAATATAATCTAAATAATAACTTTTAAACAAAATATATAACGAATTTGACACGAAGTATAAATTTTAGTAAAGAAAGAAAGTCGTTCGATACATCAATATCTCAGAATGATAAAAAAGACAGATATTTGTGGTTTGACTTTAAATTGAGATGTTTTTTTACCTGCGACGCTACGTTTCTTTATTGTTATGATTGAGATTGAGATGTTGGATATATGTATTACCAAAGTTTCAGTTTTTTTAACTTATTATCAAATCGTCTGATACCTCAACATAAGTAATACAAGTGAATTTTGGTATCTCTTACTTTATGGCCATCGCGTTTTAATTTCTGAGGGCCATAAACAAAACAATAATGAAACTGACAAAAGTGACTATTATAAAACTGACAATTGTGACAAAAATTTTCACACCTCTTTTAATATTTTGGAATGAAATAAAAATCTTGTATTGGTTTGATAATCGCCTGTTGCGCTTTCTCTGTGTATCCTATGTTGATAAATTTTCTAAACACCAAAATTACGGACAACGCTGTAAGTAACCGCGTCCATAAATAATGTGTAGTGGGTACCCCTGCCTATCACAAAGAGATGTAGACGGAGCCTTTGCTGGAGCCGCTTCAATCCAGGGATGTTAAATTGATTAAACTAATTAGCAATTTACTTAAAATATATATTCGTACGTCGTTCCAGAGCAGAAGATTCTCTCAGAACCTCTTTGGTAAGAGACCACCATTCAGAATAAAAAAATTGTGTTAGTCGATATGGCTTTAGTTATGTTTAGTGCCTCAGGTCTGAACATCACTTTTCAACCTTTCAATTCCCTTTCTTCTTACCATCGCCCACATACTTTAGTTGCTAAACTTACAGAATATCCAATGAAATCATGTTGGGTGATTGATTTAATCAAATAACTAAATCTATGACGCAAAAAAATCTATAGAACACCTCACACTATAAGGTTTACAGTCTTGATACCCACCTTATTGAGTAATTTTAAATATCTGACTTTGTAAATCAAATGCGGTTTCGATTTCCGCTGCGACGTAAAAAGTTAACTGCGTACTAACAACAAAGAAACATTTCTGCCGCAAAAGTGAAAGAGAAGAAGGTAATTAGATCTATTCACAACAGGTAATTAATTTAAACAGCCACTAAGACACAATAATTACATTCCTTCTGCCTATGTCTTGTTGAATTATTTAGATAAATTAAATCAGTTGGCAAATAATGGAGATGACCTCAGACCGCATATTCCAAATAATATAGATTTATGCAAATCTTGCACCTCTTCATGGCATTAATTTGGTTTGAACTATTATGAGCCTGTTAATAAGTAAAATTAACAATGATGGTACGTCGAATAGATTTTACATGAATAATGGTGTACAAACGATAAGGCCTTTCTTTATTATTTAAAAATGATAATGATTCAGATTTCTTGCAGCTGTTGTATTTTTAATTCTACAATATTTAGTGAAATAAATTTTACATATTCAATGTCAATAACTAATTCAATTTCGCAATGCAATTTGTATAATTTGTAGGCTTGCCGCCGCTCTAAGAAGAGCCTTAAATGCGCGCACACCTCTTTGGAAAAGGTTTCCACGTTGTAAGGCAGATGTAAGCTATAAATATTAATACGAGTATCAAAAATAAAATTGAGAAAAAATGTTCCCGCACAAATTGTACACACGAAATTTTAATAATTTATGCATAAACTTTTATGATAATATTTATTACATGATTAATTTAAAGCCACTCCAAAATTTTGTCCAGAGTTACATTTTTTAAGCCAGATATAAAATTATTTCATAAATTTGTTAAGAAATTACTTATTTCCTTAAAATTTTCGATTTCTTCATGAATATAACTTGTTAATTTTTGGGATTTAATTTCTGCTGCATTCAGCATACTTTAGTCTTTTTGTTTTCCAGAGATATACTAGGGTTGGCATCATAACTCCATTACTTATTCATAGGTTTCCAGCATTCACGTTCTGTGAGAGTTCTTATCTCGCATTCTCCCAACAAACATCCCAAAAACACAAACTCCACTTGCTAATAAGAGAAACAATATGACTACTATTATAGTTAAGCTTTATTTTATTCAAGTAAATATTAATATTCTATGCATTGATGTAAATAGTCAGTACACATAAAAATATTAAAGTGAAATGTTATCTGGAATTTTTGTTGCAGACATCTAAGGGGAAATCTACCAAAGATAATACCCCGATGTGTATCTATTATTAATATATTAAGATATTTTACCAAACCACCAATGTAAATATACCTTCTAAAAAATACATTAACCAAACAGAGACGGGAAAATCAAAGACTAAATTTTAAAAAATAGCCAACTGTTTAAAATAAAGCTGACAACAATAGATATATTATAAATTTAAAAAATCCACAAACGCAACTAACGCATCCCGTCTAACCCGTCTCCCAGAAGGTAATAAAACTACCAACATGTATTTTAGAATGTTATTGTAAAGCCGCCTCTGTCAGCAATAAATCAAAACCTAAAATCACATTCACGTTCATTTCGGACTAAATAGTATATATGTGTCATAGACTTAAAATTGTACCAGTCTGAAGATGCCCGTCATAAGGTGAAACCGGTCAGGTCTTAAATAAAAAAAATAGTGGAATAAAGTTAGTTTTAGTTATAAAAAGGGGGGGGGGGTGGACCTCGCAAATGTCGGAGGTCAGCGCCCACTGTAAAGATAATTAAGGAACCCTTAAGTTTACAAAGTTTGCTAAGCTTCCGTCGGCCACAAATTACCAGGGAAGAATGGATGCTCATATTGGAGCCATAGTACGTACCTTCGTGAAATGGGTTTTCTCTCGTTAAATAGGTAGGATCTTCTACACACTCATTATGTGTACTACGCACGCATCGTCGAGGCGTGCGTTTTTGTGCGATTATTCTATAATTTACGTGCGCCAAGAGATGCATGCTCAAAATCAGCATCCCCTTCTTGGTGGAGTCACCCGAACACTTTCAGTCCTTAGAAATATTACTTTGTAACTTCAAAATAATGTTTTAAATAACGTATTAAAGATTGTATTATTCGACGCGTAACGTACATGATTTGAATATGAATTTTTCATCTAAAATCAGGTTTAATCGCGGCTAAGTCTGGTTGTGTTGGTGATTTTTAATGCTTCGTTTAATAAACCTGGAAATTTGGTTCTTTAACTATCGAAAAGACTAAATAAATTTTTGATTAATTAAAATTAAATACTATTATTTCGACAACTTATACATATTCGAGTGAATAAGAAACAGTATTTGTATTAAAATAAAAGAACACTTTGTTTTAACGCCAACTGGTTTCGCTTAGATCAATTTTAATCCGGTTGGCGTTAAAACATAATAAATTCGTGATTTAAAAACAAAGTGTTACTATTTGAGTATAATTTCACACCACAAAGTGATTGCTTCTTTTGAAAAAAGGTATTTTATTGGTTTATTATTAAATAAAATGGTTTACAAACATTATTATTTTTATCAACATATTGTCTAGTTTACAAATTCATTCAAATGATTTAGAAAAAAATACTAATCTATATATAACTAATTATTAAGAAATATTACCACTATTCAAATGGATTAAATATTGTTTTGTATACCTACTGACTCATTCAATTGAATTAGAAATATTATTAATTCATAATTCATTCAATTCAGTTAGAAACAGTTTGCTCATCAGTCATCACTAATCCGTAGATAACAGGCCTAGCCGAAGTATGTGTAATACATATATATCAATGTGAGAGATTAGGAACGTGGTACCCGTTATTATCTATCTTAAAGTTTTGTTTGGACTGGTGACTGGTGACTAGTGACTGGAAAGACACATTCACAGTGAAACTTGGCATCTTATCTGGGAGTGTCTTTGTCAAGCGGGAGATGTTCTAACCAAATCCAGACAATGGAGATTTTTGAGATATATTCGCTCATTTTTAACCAAGCTTTCCGTATCAATCTAACTCACCGTTTAATTCAAGCAAGGAATGATACCAGATATCTAACGAATAAGTAAAAAATTTCGTTTATTTCGTGTGTTAGGTCGCTCAAAAAGTATTGGATTATTTTCGTTTGTTTCTAGCGAGTTATTTGTTATGGGGTTGAATAAGCAGAGTCAGGGTAAATATAATAAAGTAGATCGTATAATAATATTATAATACCTTGAAATAATTTGAGTAAATTAGAGAGTAAAATCAGTATCATAATAGACTCGAGATGCTGATTCAGGTAGAATTAACCAATATGTTTACTATGTAAATTGTTAAATGTTTTACGTAAACCGTATTTACTCGATATTTCTCTTACAGAGGCTTTAGGCGAAGAATTGGGACGGACTGGTTTTTTGATTGGGTAATATACTTTTGGTAATAAATCTTTGAGTTCCAATAATTAAGAAAATACAAGGGGTTCTGAAAATTGTCGGGCTTAAGATGTTTTGTTTAGGAAACAATAGAAATGCTTTCCCTTAATAATAATTTCATTTTGAGATTATATTGGCGGATTCTTTGTTCGTAAGACGATATTAATTTTATTAAGGGCTTGATTTTCCTAGAAAACCAAAATTGTTGTTTATAAATAAAAGCCTGACATAGCTTCATCCTAAGAACTACAATGCCTAGTACAATTCGCTGAAACGACACGAGGAAGACCAGGTGTTAATACGTTCATTATCGCATCGCGCAGTTTTTACTTATTTTATTATTGGTATCCCAGGATTCGCGTTATACCATAGGTATACGAAAAAATAATTATGGTGGAGAGTCATGCATACAACTGTGCTTATTACTAATAAGAAAACACACGCATAATTGGACAGCTTTACGGACGACTGTCATTATAATAAAGTACCTAATAAGGCTAGAATAGTTTCGGCTTGCATAAATAGGTATCATTATGGCTTTCATGTTCACATATAGCGCCTACCAGTCTGGGTGGTGTTATGTTGATTGTAAAGTTTAAGTACCGTGGGCTTGACAACTGTCATAAGACAGATAATTATAGTTTTCATTAGCTTCACGTTTACCACTATAGGCCTATAAAGTATAACACTACTTCACCAACATCTTAGTATAGTCTCAATAAGCATAAATTGGTATAATTGTGCAGACTTCGTGCTTATTAAAATCGATACTACGATTATCTATTTAATTTGTTATTTATTTACTATTCTGGGTTTTCGGAGATTGTTTGCATGTGAGTGAGAACAATCCAACTATAAAAAACTCAGTTAAAAGATACATAAAAGATAAATAAAACAAAGGTAACAAATAAAAAAGAGATAAATGGAAATGGCAAAAGAGAATACAAGAAAATAGCAGAATCTGCTATTTTCTGATGTTTATTCATCTGATGTTGTAACACATTGTATTTAAATACGTGATATACGATTGATAAACGTAGAACTAGAAGAAATAATAGAGGTGTGAATTTGCAACAATATTATAGTCAAACCGATAAAAATTGCGAATATGTTTTTTCTGTTTCTGTTACTTGGAACGAGTTTAAGTATTCGGGATGAAAAAAAATAATCCACAGTTTCCCTATTTCAGAGACGGTATCTTAAAAATCTACACTGGCTTAAATGTCCCGAAAAAATCCAGTTTAAGCTTTGCTGGACGGTATTTAAGTCAATCAACGGAGTGGCTCCGGCTTACTTATCGGAACTGTGTGTTCCTGGAGATTTCAATTCGCGACAGTCAACCCTTAGATCGACATCGTCATCGGCTATCGGAAGATTGAAGGAACCAAAACGCACACCAGACACTAAGATCGGATAGCGAACTGCAGGAGTGTCAGGTCCTAAAGCCTGGAATAGACTGCCACATGATCTGAGAATGATAAAAAAACTCGGGAGAGTTCAGAGTTGAAAACTCTCTTCAGAAAATCATATCCAAAATAACAGAGTTGTCGTAATTTGCATTGCCAGGCTAGCCCGTAAGTATCCTGGTCGACGAATTCTCGATATACTGCTAAACAAAAAGTGCGAAACTTTTTCACATCCCGCGATATATGTAAATAATTAATATATAATGACCGGTCGGTACATGAGTGGACAAACGCGTTCAATTCTTCTGCTGGCTAAGTCCTCCATCATTGCACAAGCAACATCTTAAGCTTATTATGATGGTAGTAGGAGTTTTTCAAATATTTTCAGGTTATTTTTACCCGGGAATGTTTGAAAGAAAAAAATGTAAATATCAATAAATAAAAAGCAATTCTAGCCATATTTCGATAATTTTATGGAAATTTTATCCATAGCTTCTAAGATCCCCTTGATGTGATAATTCTCAAAAATGATGCTATATAAATTAACCAAGTATTATTATTATAAGTGAAACGTGATACGTGGCCGACTGAGGCGCTATCGTGGACCGTGTACATGGGTCAAGTGGCAACGGTGGCACAGTGCGTCACATTGGCTGGCTTGGTTCATGAGTACGAAGTCTGCAGCCAGCAATTGCAAGAGATTAATGTTTTAACCTTGGAGTAAGAATATATATGAAGAGAGAGCTAAATAGTTTTACCCAACATATATGAATTTGCGATAAATCACTTTCTCAGGGTATAAATTTCGAATAAGTTTTCTTTTATTTATGTATATAGATTCCGATATTACAAAAAAAAATGATTTAACTACCTCCTAAATAAATCTCTTTTTTTAAGTGGGTTAAGATTTATAAATAAATGGTAGTGCAATGATTTAAATTATACCAAATTTTAAACTTTATTCCACTGTTTTTGAAAATAGTCGAATAAAGTTAGAAAATTGGTATTATAAAAATCATTAAAATGGAGTTGCACCACGAATTAACAGTTTCAAAATTAGAAATAATAAATGGTAGTTCGTTAATTCGTCGAAATTTGAATTCATACATGTGTATGAATTGAATTCCTTGGATTTCAAATGAACGGTGTTTCGAAGTATATATTACGTATGTATTCACATGAATGGTTTATATTTTGATCAAAAAAGAGTACGAGTAGATATATGATAAATTTGAATAATGTGAAAGAAAAAAAAAAAGATAATTACTTTGGGACTACCAAGTGGTAAATACTCTATCGCCCTGGTTAGCTGTGTTTGGTGAACAGATCTGAATAACCAGGTACGTTCCAATCTCCTTCTTACCCATCTCATTCCCTTCTCCACTACCTTCAACCTCACAACATACCCCAATTGGGGATGCCATGATCCCACTGGCTCCAGACGATTGGGAAAAAACTTTTCATTTTCACCCGCCTAAGTGCTATTTTTTTTTGCGCGTACAAAGGGGCGAAAAGCCACTAACAAACAAGCTTCCAACATTCCAACAAATAGCCACCCGCAGGACCTACTAACTATATAAATGATAATGTTTTTTTTAACAATCTAAATTTCTTTTTTTTAATGTAGAAGGTTCTTAAATAAAAAATAACAAAATAACTGAATAATCACAAAACTGATCTTGTATTATTTTATTTTAAATATAACGTTCCGAGCAATCACCAAAGCCATGCGTATTACTTTGATGAAATTTTGTAATTTTTTAGTAAGCTCTGTCTTTATTATCCTGTAGAATATTAAAATGAAGTCATGCAAATTTAAAGCTAAATTTCAGGGACGCAGAACAAAAAAACAGCGTACGGGCTCAGTTGGGATAAGCGTATAAACCTACCATGATTCTCATACTACAGGGCTGCAGTTCAACCCTAAGCCACACAAGCGTAAACAATACGTGAACACTTCTAAAAAGGTTCTTTCCACACATCAAGTATGTAAAAAAAAACGTTAAAATAATCATTTTTGTGACTAGCCACAAATTAACGGGATAATTTGATTATTTCGAGACAATATAAAATCTACTGTGTTAAAATTAATAAGAAAGAAAAGACAATAATTTTTCTTTAGGTATTGAAAAAACCTCGATACTTTTTTATTCCCCTTTTTGATGGGGCGTACTTTGTAAGTAGCTTCGGCTGGGTGGGAATTTAATAAAGCCGTTAAATGAAATTCTAATAAAAGGGTTGATTTTTTAATGTCAACAAAACGATGGGCTAAATCGTCGGGTTGTATGGGCAAGACCGTATTACACAATGCAGTGATTGATGATTGAGCCACCGGTTTTGAACATAATATACCCCTTAAATTGCGGTATAACACGAAGATAAATGTAAAAATGACTATGCGAGGCGGGTTGCCCGATGACCTTCTGAGTATATGGTAGCAGGTACGAACTTCCTCGCGAACTCTTCAATATTAGAAATAATATCGTTTCGAGCAGCTTATCTGACGGTTACAACTCGAGTCGATGTATTTTTTTATGAAGCACTGAAATTTGTGTATGGGATCATGCATCAATAACAAATCTTGCATTCGATAGGACAGGTATAAACTGGCATGCCTGGTACCTATGGTGTGATACTGCACATTTATTTAATTGTCTTTTACATTTAATATATTTTACATTTAACAGTGACACAAGTGAAAATTATTTGCTCATCCGAAAAGTATGAATGAGTAGTATACATAAGTATTTCAAGCATTGTATTTGAATGATTACACCAAATTATTATTGATTGAAGATATATATTATGATATTATAGCCTTCTTGTGTCTACATTCCATGCACTTAAATACATCTAAGCGAGTATCTGAAAGATTCAGTCCTGATATTATTGTTGCAACAAAATGGAATTTCGGATTGAGTAGTTCTCATATAATTGGTTTTCATATATATTAGTAAATCGAAGCTATCTATAACACCATTGACAATTTAAAAAATAAATGTTAAGTCGAAAATAACTCTTCGATCTCAAAGTTTTAATAGGTTTATATTTTTCATTGAATACATTATTGTGATATATATTATTTGTTCAATCGGCAACGTTATCTGGGCACTATAAACTATTATATTGGTTATAGTTGCGTGTTATGAATCCAGTAATTGCCTACTCTAATTGTTCTGCTTATTATTCAATCTATGTATAATTAAATATAAATAACGAATCGTAAAACACATTTTTCGTTTGTAGTTTGTACTCGTAGAGGAAACTATGGCGACTTGGCGACCATCACACCACCAACCACGATAAGAACGGCGGCATAAATACAAAACTGAAAATAAGAATGATGTATTTTAGAATGTTACGTACTCACATCACATCTGAAAAAATATTGTTTAGTAGTTATACAGCGCCTTTGAGGTGATTTTTTATAAAACTGCGCTATACAAATATTATTATTATTAAGTCAGCGTATTTAATTTTACCCTTAAGTCCCGTTATGAATTTCTGAAGTAAAAAAAAGTCACCTGGAGTGTACCAAAGTGAATATTGACTATAACACGATTCTGATAATATTGGTGATGCGGTAATTGCGTTGATTATACATTATATTTCAGTTTTTAAGCATTTTTTCAGTTGAATACCCCTCATTAGGACCTTTGTTTTTTCACGCGACTCAAAACCTTCCTAGCATTAGCTCGTTTATCGGGATGAAACAAAGAATTTGCAATCGTTTCTTTGGTTAAGCTAAGCTAACATTAAACGCATTGATTTTTATAGATACAATGAAGAACAACTTGTTACCAAAGTATTTTTCTGGCAAAATTATCTACAACGTGGATAATCACAAACATAATACTAGAACATGCAAAGAAATCAAATTCCCAAAAAAAAAAACAAAATAGCTTACTTTACGAAGGGATGAAAATTTATAATACGCTGCCGGAAACCATCAAAATTATGTCAATAAAAAAAATAAAAAATAGCCGGCAAGAACCATTTAAAATACATTAGTAATATCAAAGAGTATATAAGTTTTTAATATTAATTCAAAAAGAATATGAATTATAATTAGATACTCTGTAAACATTAATGTACAAGTAACTAATATAAAAAATATAAAAAAGCTGTATGGATTTTTTTGTTAATTGCATTAATGTTGTTGCAATGATGGGTGAATAAATAATCTTATGACGTAATGGCTGCCACGCTTCTGCTTCAAACTCCACCAGATCTTAATCTAGAGATAGTTGGTGTAATGCTAAATCTTTTTGACACTTAAGTCTGCGGATATCAAATTACCCATTTGCAAGTCGACTGAAAATTTGACCCTTTAGCAACCGGTATAGTAATCTGATCAGGCCCTTCCAATCTGCTTTGGTTAAGTGTCGCTTGTGGCCTATAAATGTAGGTCGGGAGATTTACTACCCTCCCCGGGGACCTTTTGCTAGCTTTAAAACCTCTGATCTATTGGATTACCCAACTAACACTTTTTATGTTTCAGATTTCTTCAGGGGTGGATTTCATATTTTAGGTAATTGGAAAAAAGAGCGTGGAGGTTTTCTCCTCTATTATTTATGGAAAGGTCTGGAAAGTATTTTCTGAGGCTTTCTACATCATAAATTCGTATCGTATCTGTGTTGTTCTTCGGTAAATTAATATGAACACATTTGAAATAGACACATACTATTTTGTACGAGGGTCATCTAGAAAGTAACGTTACAGAGGCTCCTGAAGCCGGGGGAAATTTTTGGTTTCAAAGTTGGCGTACCTGGCGTGTAGGGAGGATACTAACGGTCAGTTTGTTTGGCATTCCCGCATATTTGTCGGTCATTTTGTTCAGTTACAATTTTTTTTTTCCGATGGAGAGGTCGTCGCTCGTTTCCGCCACCTCCCGTCCGCGCGAAACCCGCGCGGAATTTTCGGATCGTTTTGCCCAGAAGGGAGAAGCTTTTCTGGACTCTATCGTGACGAGAGATGAGACGTGGGTGTGTCACCACACCCCAGAATTCAACAGAAAATCACTTCAGTGGCATCATTCATCTTCCCCAGCCACCAAAAAGTTGTTGACGATCCATTCAGCCGGAAAAGTCATGGCATCTGTTTTGGGAGCGTAAGGGGGTCTTTTTGGTAGATTTTATGCCTTAAAAGACTACCATTGATGCAGAGGCTTACTGCAATACCCTAAAAATACTCAAAAGAGCCATTCAAACCCGCAAAAGAGGAATGCTGACCCAGGGAGTCAGCCTTTTGCATGACCATGCTCCGCACCGCGCGAGTTTCAAAGGAGCTGATGATATCATTTGGATGGGATATTGTCACCCCTCCCCTATTTACCCGACTTGACGCCTTCGGAATATCACCTTTTCACTAAACTAAAGGAGTTTTTGGGTGAGAAAAGTTTTTCTAACGATCAGGGGGTTGAGGAAGTGGCTGAAAGAGCTGGCGACGGAAGTCTATGACACTGGCATACAAAAGCTGGTGCCCCGACTACAAAAATGTCTCGATATAGATGGCGATTATGTTGAAAAATATTTGAAAATATTTGTGAAGTATCCTGTGAATTTCAATTAAATACAAGCATTTTTCGATCCTACATAAATGTTGTAACCTTACTTTCTGAATGACCCTCGTAGATTACATTCTGACAAGCAAGACACGTTTATTTGGGGAATGTTTTTCAATCTCTGGAGACAATTGTTCTGAAAAAAGAACATATTTTTGTTTTCATTTGTATTTATAAACCAAAGTTCGGAGAAAGCTTTCAATGTCATTTGACGGCCTCCGTAGTCGATTGGTTAAGACGTTCGACTATGAATGCAGAGGTCACTGGTTCAAATCCCGGCGTGCGCATATACAATTTACTTCATAAAAAAAATACAAATTATATTTGCGGCACGTTTCAAAAGTGGTACATACATACCTACTCTAAGTATTGTCCCGGTGAAAGACCACCGTTCAGAATCGATTTTTTTCTTGAAATTTTTCTCTTTCCGGGTTTGGTGACCAGATCTGAATATCCAATTACTTCCCAACCTCCCTCTTCCACATCTCTTTCCTCTCTAAACTAACTTCAGCCTCACAGTATGCCATAGTGTCCCACTGGTTCCAGACGGTTGGGGGTGCAGTTGGGACTTTTATGCGATATTCACTAGAATTATTATTTAAATCATTTTCATTTTCACTATACACGTTTAAATCTGCAATAGATTATAATGTTTATTTATCGAAGGAAGCAATCACTTTGTAGCTTGACATTATAATTTAAATAAAAAATATTTTAGTTTTAAGCCACTTTATTTATACACATATAACAATTCTACCGGTTTCGGTTAAACTTAACCTTCTTCAGAAACGTATATATATAATTTGAGTTTATATATATACGTTCCTGAAGAAGGTTAAGTTTAACCGAAACCGGTCGAATTGTTATATGTGTATAAATAAAGTGGCTTAAAACTAAAAAAAAATTATTTAAAAAAGATTATAATGTGTTTCCTTTACTTGTCCTGAAGATGTCGTGAAAATGTGAGAAAATTAGTCGGCAACAAAAAAAAAGTATTTTCAAAAACGATACAATCAATCAAAGTTATTTGGTAATTTACATATCATTTTATTTGTCTGGTCAGAACATTTGTCCCACTTTTAATTATGTCCTGCGTACGTATTATACCACGCGAGTTTCAACATACGAAAACAAATTATAGTCCGGCAAAAACTAAGTAAATAAGAAACAAATAATAAGATCGGAGCTTTCGAAAGAGGAAGGGCATTGAAAAGAATAAAGCCAAAAAACTTTAAGAATAGTACGGAGTAATAATCGGAACATATCGTATATATGTAGGAGTTTTTCCGGTTGGCTTAGGACAGTTCAGCAAGATAATCTTAAATATTGTTTGAAAATAAGGTACCCACACAAAAGGAGGTGTGGAAATTATTTATAATTTTCAGAAGAACAGTTTATTAATTCAAGCTATTAAAAAAAAACAGTTGTTTCAATGTGTCAATACGTTTAACGTTTCACCTAATAACGTTTAACGTATTAACACGTTAGAACAACTCGTTTTTTTTTATTGGCGTGAATTAATAAATCGTTCTTCCAAAACTCATAAATTATTAAACGTTTCACTAAGTAATGTTCAACGAAACTAGCTACCCACGAGAGACCCTGTGAAAGCGAGCACTGGTAATGGTGGCTGTGTACACAGATGCCGTGTAACGTGATGCACAGATGGGGGCGACAAACCGCCCCCACCCCCGCCCTGTGTGGTGTAGGCACGGTGTGCTTGCAGTGAAGTTCACACTGTGATTAAGATTGCCCACTTAACATTATAATTATAGCGCCCTAGTTATTTAACTTTTCAAACTACGTTTATAAACTTTTAAAAAAATACAAGGTATATGCAATAGTAGATATGTGTATATGTATTAATAATTTATTCTACTAATTAATAGTTTTTTTACACTTGTTATTTAGTAAAAACTTAAAAGTGTGATACCAGTGTCCAAAAAATCTTTTTATGAGATATTGGCGCCTCGTAAGAAAGAATATGTTGTTTTTTTATTCAATCTTAGCCTCAGAGCAAGAATTATACGGGGAGAGAGCTAAATATTTTACCCAACCTATACAAATTTACGATAAATCATTTTCCCTGGGTTTTTACGTCGTAAACCGTGAGAGAAAAAGAGATAGACAAATTGTGTCATAATATCGCACCACTTTTCGGTATATAATCGTGTTTTATGTCTCCCGCATCTCCGACGACTCTGCCCACTACGATTTCTTATGCGACACAACAGGACTCAACGGTTTTTAGGTTATGTCCTATATTTTTAATGAAACAATACTGTGAAAAATGTACAAATACCTTAGCCTTAGCCCTAGCCACGCCCGAGTCAGGAAAAAATGAACAATCCTGACTACACCAGCTATCTCTCCTGGTATATTTTTGCTCTGAAATCTTAGCCTTCTAGTACAAAAAGCTTAAGTCTTCGAATCTCCAAACTAGGAATCTTGTCTTACATACTTTAGTAGCTTCAATACGAGCGACCCCCTGCCACAGTAACTCCGTGTCAAAAAAAGCTTTTTGTTACACCAGGCACGTTCCTCATATTTCACTTTAGCATAAATTAAACGATCTCCCTTTATTGTGTTCTCTGTGTCCTATTAAATGGGGAATTATATCACACGCTCAACTAATGTCTTACGGGAGAGTCGTATGGCTCCCGAGATTTACGGTTTACAACAGCTTTACACCCGTGAACATTTTTTAATCCACAACACCTCCAATTATATATCATTCTGAAACTCGCGATAAAGATATTCAAATCTCTTCATTTTGCTATTTTATAGCAATATATTATTTACTCGCATAGCTTTGAACTGAGCGCCCTTTCCTTTTGGAGTGGCGAAACTATTTAAAGAATGATTGTTTTAATGACTAAGAACAGAAAACATAACGTTTTACAATTTTTTAAAGAAATGTTCGACTGTCCAACTAGGAAGATGTTCCCGTTTAAAGAAAGTCCAAATTAACATATGATACAAAGAGTTTTAGATATGCATTATAACATATCATCCTTCTTACCTAGTTAACAATAATTTAATACGTTTATCTTTTTCCTGTTAAAATCAGATCAATTATCTACACGTATGGCATTTGATCTGAAATCAATTAACCAAGAATATCATCACAAAAAAGTGCAATTTTATAGTGATACTAGAATGAACGTCTTTTATAAATCGTCAATAAAAACATACTAGCGTCTGCTACGAGTCTAATAACTGTCCATAATTGAGACCTAAGTTCATACAAACAACAAGAACAAAAGAAAAAGATAATTAAAAACAGTATATGCACATTAATAATTTTGATATCAAGTTCTTAACATATTATGTCTGGTTGTGACATGTGGAATAGATAGCTATAGCGTATGTTTTGTAAGGGACAGTGGAAATAATGTATATTTTTAAGTGAATACTGCCCAAGATTCCGAATTTCTCCCGACCGTCTTTTTTATATGAATACCGCACAAGAGTCTCAACTGCTCCCAACCGTCTAGAGCCAGTGAGACTATGGCATCCCCAAATAGGGTATGTTGTGAGGCTAGAGGTAGTGGGGAGGGAAAGGAGATTAGGAAGAGGAAGGTTGGGAAGTACCTGGCTATTCAGATCTGGTCACCAAACACGGCTCAAGCCATTTCAAGCAACGTTTCGATTCTGAATGGTGGTCTTTCACCAGGGCGATACTTAGAGTATCTACCACTCTGGAACGTGCCGCAAATATACTTTTTATTATGTTTATATGAATTAAATGTGTTATGACACCGGGTTTGAACATAACATATTTAAAAAATAAAATAATAATCTAAAATTGGGTAATTCTAATTGGGAATGCCATATTCCCATTGGTTTCAAGCAGTTCGAACTCATGTATGGTATTCATATTTTTAAAATCTCATTGTTGTAATTTAAAGATTCAATACAAACATTTATTGAAAATCTGCAGATTTACCTGCGATCATCACCCCAGCTGCAAAACACCTAATTTAAAAGAAGACAAATCATTAAAATGAAGAAGTCACGTGTTTTGTCAGATTAATGCTTCGCATTAAATTTTTACTTGAACAAAGAAGCTCTTTGTGTCCCAGCTGGATTCGGAGAGACACCGCTACTACAATGAGTGAATTATCTACAGAAATAAATTCATTAATTTTGTTTTATTTTCTGTTCATAAACATTCTTCAGAAATGTCTTGTATCACCTTTGAATCGTTGAATAGAATGTGATAATAAAAATAATTAAATTGGCACAAATATATATTTTTTTTTTTTGTGACAATGAAAAAACACATATATAAATATGTTTTTTTTCATTGTGTAATACAAGATTCTTGTTGCTAGTGATTATGAGATTTCAAATATTATTATTATCAAACTGAAAACGCTTTTATAGCAAAAAGCGCATAGCGCCCGTGTTAGATCCGAAGCTGCGATGAAAGATGAAACACCAGAATGTGTTTCCAGCTTCAGATGAATTTGGAAAATACGAGTAGTGGACTGTAAACAATAAACTATACTATTTGATGGAAGTGTCTAATTGTAGCTTGTGGAAAGATAATGGAATGGTGGAAAGATAAATGAGGGGAAATGGGAAATCATTCACTCACTGATGTAGTTGAATTCCTCTTACACAATTGTATTAATGGAACGGATCACAGAAACACCTATTTTAGTCTTATTCACAAAACACCATACTAATTTTATATTTTTGGAGATCTACAAAAATACGACGAACATGCGAACGAAACGAGAAAACACGTTTTTACACACCAAAACTCTTCCGTTTGATTGTAAATTGTTTCCAACACGGTGTTGTTGAATACGGAATTCGATAAGACGAAATGGTTTGATAGGTAAGAACTTGAGTGAAAAACATAAAAGTAAGAACAAATTATCACTTAAATCCAACAGCCCAGATGAATGGTCCAGTGTCATCCTCCACGTAAAGTCACTTATCCCATCTGAATGCGGGTTTGTGTGCCTTTTGATAACCCCGTTTAAATACATTTTCTATAAAACAATATTGTAATATGACGTGAATTCTTAGGGAAGCCATTATCGGAGATTCCCAATGAAATTACCGCCGCCTTCGAGCGACACGTCAGCGGGGATCATTTGTCGAATACAAAAGCGGAATTATTATTATTGCTCCGTACGATAATAATAATCTCTATTCCGGGCGCGTGGGACCGTTTCCCGGAGGATTTTACACTTTTCACGTGCAAGTGGCAAACACGGCGTAAAACAGCTTTAAACCTTTATACTAACATACATGACAAAGCAATACTTGTATCCCACAAAATACAAATTTTACAGGGACACAAAAAACTGTAAAAAAACGGTTTTTTTATCACACAAAACATTTACACGCCACATAATTTTACAGTTTTATAAAAACGCCCATCTTAAATTCCAATATACCCTTATCTTAGCATATACTAGTGGAAAAGGATATCGTTTAAATGGTGACAATTGGGAGAAATAACTGGTTGTAAGGCTTTACAAGAAATTACTTTAAATAAAATAAAAGCATTAAAAATATATATTTGGCTTACGAGATTTGGCCAGGTATGCATTTTTTTTAAATTTGTACCATGATAAGTCTCTTTTTTAAAATGGGTGGGATACGAGGTATTGTTTTGACATGAGTGATATATTAATTATAGTAATGACCCGGCATAAATACCTATCTGAGATATGTCAATTTAAAATACACCTTCCGGGGGTATAGAATCAAACAGTAACCTCTCTCAATAAATCCAGACCTCTCTAAGACTCACATCAACAAATCCCTTCATACAGCTCTTTCCTTAACCCGCCTCAACGTCGCCCATTCTCCTTTTCACCTTTCTGTTATGAATGAGTGTGTTGGAAAAATTCTAGATTTTTTTCTTCAATTAATTAACACATCTAATCACTTTACAACGTTAGTTGTCAAGATAACAATTTGAATTGCATTGAACTCGCAAAATTTTGGCTATTCAATATGGATATCAGTAAGAAAAATAACATATTTGAAAGTAACATCACTACCACTACTTTTCACTTGTATTCATTAACACACAACTTTTTCACTCGCTTTTACGAGATAATTTTATGTCATATTTCCATTAGTATTAGAGAGGTGTTATGCAACCACTTAATTGATATGCTATGATGTCAATACCACTTATTCCATAACTCTTCTCAATTTAGTTTTATGAGAGTGTCTTTTTGCGTTATTGTTATATTAACGAGATGAATTCATTTCGTTTTTAGGTGCGAGCTAATGTTACGAGCTGAAAATAGTTACGTTGGCCTATAAATACCAGACAGAAAAAAAACTATGCATTCATTTCATGACACCAGAGCGTTGCGTTCGAGTTTTTATACATTTTCAGCTTAACTTTTACGATTATGTTGAAACAAGGTTTCTTCGCTATGAGTCCTTGAACGTCGTTTACTAAGCCACCTAAATCTTCTTTCAACAGTTTGTCAATATCGAGCTCCGCATAAGATGGAGGTCACTCCTGTTGCTAAAAGAGATTGCTTTTAGGCAGCAGATAATTGTATTCCATGCTACTTAAAATAATATCTTAACCTTACAGCGGTATTTTGTATTTTTAGCCAATATAAGAGTAGTCGTAGACTGCATCTTTACCATAGAAATATCCTAATAGTAAAAATATTTGCAGAGAAGTTAATTAGTGCACATAAGGGTAAAGACAAAAGCACACGAAATAAACGAAGCGTACTTTACATTGTGCATATTTTATTTTATTTTATTATTAAATATCTTGCTAACATACATAGCAATCCCGATAAGTTATAAAACTCATTCTTTATATTTTTTGAGGATACCATAAGATTTTATTTGCCGAATAAGAGTTGGAGTTTTTATTTTCCCTTTGAGCAGTTTGTTTCAAAATTATATAACACCTTATTTTTGGTCGGTGAAAAAAAAAACATTCACTGGAGAATACGCCTGTACATTATTTCTCACGGATTAACATATTAAGTAGCTGATAAATAAATCTAAACAGATATTTTTATTGCACAGGAAACGATAATTACCTCTTCATTATAATGTTCCGATGCTCCCGATCCGTGAACAGAAAAACTAATTGGTAGACCATACTCGACGACTGCTAATGGAATGAAACATTTGCTTTATTTCATGTCTATCCATTTTTCGGTCTGTGAAAAATCCAAAACACGAGAACCAAACCGGCAAATTCGATGGGCAAATGTTTTGGCTTTCTATTCCTGGTTTTCGGTTGTTTACATTCCAGAAATAGGAAAGTAAGCTACTCTTACAATATTTTCTTTAAGGCTTTGCTGCAAAATATAGCTGAAAGTTGGGTACACCCCCGGCTGGCGAAGATAAACAGAATCAGGATGTATACAGTTTAAAAGTAATAATGTTTGGTTAAGTCTTTTCATTATTATGCCCAAAATAGTATTTATTAAGAAATAAATTATCACTTGACTATTATCAAATGTTTTATCAGGAGTGAACTGACAAAACATGTAATTTTTTTACATTCTTGAAACAATCTATCGAGACTGGTAAAATTCTTCGAACTTAAGTGATGAGGATAATTCAGAAGGTCGTGATTTCAAAGTGAACATCGAAATTTAATTTAATTGTCAATAAAAAAAAAACAGTGATATTTAGAGAATCGTAACAGGCAAAAGCTAAGTAGCACTGAATTGTTTCCCGAAACTGGTGCCCTTACTGAAGTAAGCTCTTCCGTAGCCAGAAGATATTTCTATTTTCGGCCAATGAGCGAGCCTAATGAGTTTTTTTTTTCATAGTAGATGATATTAAACCGCTTAAAATAAATGTAAAATATAAACTGCCCTTATTGTACAGTGGCAAGCAACGAGAGTAACAATCAGCTATAATAATTTATACAAGGTATCGTGTAAACTCAAAACGTTGACGCAAACTGATCGTTGCTCAGAATAGAAGTATGACCATAATATATAATTATTATACGTTCTCTTTGAATATGAAAAATGGCAGCACTTTGGTTTGTAGCTAGCATGTGGATGCTTCCATGGCGAGTGTGTACGACTGATGTTTTACGGTAATAGTATTATCAGATAAATATGTATTTTCAACACACTAAAGTAAAGTTATTTTAGCAAACAATCATTTTCGTGATACATAACTACTACTTTCTTCGTGGTGGGAAGGATCGGGATAGGTCGGTTGAGGGAGACCCTTTAAAGCCGGCTACAGCTGTCTAAGGATGGTTGATATCTGAAACTTGGTGTCACTGCGGTTCCAGTTACCGGGGACCGTGGAGGAACCGGTTCTTGGTGCCAGTGAAATACCAATGAGAAGATTGGCAAGCAATGTTTTTTTTATTATTATAAGGAATCGGATCCTCAGTAGCTAGCGATGTTCTAGGAACGAAGAACTAGAACCGGTTTCTCGTCTCTAAATAGCGCCATTTTCTGTATCAACAGCTTAGCTGACGTCAACTGTGTACGACTGTGGAATCTGGAAAACCCCAGATTCTACGTAAAATGGATGTGCGTCAATCTTCTAGCTTTCCTAGATTCTACGCGTGTTTACACCGCTCACCGAACCTCGACGAATTATACATACGAGTAGTTCTTTCGAGAGTGTTTATGGGTTTTCAGCCTAACAGTTAAGATTGTGTTGAAACATGGTTTCTTCGTTATGAGCCCTTAAACGAAATTTACTAAGCCACCAAATTTTCGTTCAACAGTTTTTTTTTAATATCGGACTCCACATAAAATGGAGGTCACTCCTGTTGCTAAAGATGTTATTTTTTAGGCAACAGATAATTTTACTTTATGCTACATAAAGCAATATCTTAACCTTACAGCGGTGTTGTGTATTTTTAGCCAATACAAGAGTAGTCGTTGACTGCATCTTTACCATAAAAAATCCCAAGTAGTCAAAATATTTCCAGAGGAGCTAATTAGTGCGAATAAGGGTACAGGCAAATCGCCAAGCGATAATTGGTCGAAACATGCATCCCGTAGTTAAGTTTATCGTAAAAAAAATACAAGCATGATGTGCATATTTCACATGATGATCTCTTGCCCCATTACCATTTGACGACCTCGATGGTCGAGTGGTAAGACGCTCGATTACGAATCCAAAGGTCGCGGGTTCAAATCCGGCGTGTGCCAATAACTTTTATTTAAATAATATGTGTCATAACACATTTAATTCATAAAAACATAATAAAAAGTATATTTGCGGCACGTTCCAGAGTGGTAGATACTCTAAGTATCGCCCTGGTGAAAGACCACCATTCATAATCGAAACGTTGCTTGAAATGGCTTGAGCCGTGTTTGGTGACCAGATCTGAATAGCCAGATACTTCCCAACTTTCCTATTTCTACTCTCCTTCCCCTCCTCACTACCTTCAGCCTCACAACATATCCTATTTGGGGATGCCATAGTCTCACTGGCTCTAGACGGTTGGGAGCAGTTGAGACTTGTGCGGTATTCATATAAAAAAAAAAAAAATTTAAAAATTGGCCGAGTTTGTTGTTCTGTTTGTTTTACGTAGATTTGGCCGGTCGACAGGCGTAATTCTTTACCCCTTGCCACATGATTTAAATACCTATTAACTTATTACATATAAAACGTAACTACATATTTACGTGTTATACATTACCAATTTGTATTGACTCTTTCCAAATTTCTTAGGTAAGGTACTAATCCTACTACTCTATCGCCAACTCAAATGATCACTGGATCTAAAAATATTTTCTGAAGATTTAATGGTAGTCTTTAACTGTAATTATTCAAAAATTACCGTGTGTATGTTTTTTTATACATGTTTTGTTATTTTTTTTTTTGTAATTATATTTCATATAATTACAAAATATATCTAAATTACTGTATTAAACATACGCACTGTACTGATGAAAATTTTAGGGCGTGAATAAATAAAGTAATCCTTCTTATAAACTCTCCACAGGGTTGAAAGGAGTAGGGACTCATTTTCCTGATAAATTGATTTGATGATTTTAGTTTCCGCCGACAGATTTACCATCGAACATAATATATCCCAAACAACATTAATAGACGACGATAGCATGCGCCGAATGATGTTAGGAATTATGGTCTTCCCCTCGATTTAGTGGCCGCTACCCCCGGGCGTGAGGTGCAATGTCCGATATGCCCGATCTTGAAGTAACAATATATGTAGGGATAGCTAATTTGTTTTATCCAACCCATCCGAAATTGTAATAAATCACTTTTTCCGAGTTTTTACATCGTACACCATGAGAGAGAAAGAGACAACAAATTTCTTGGACCGCTTCTATATACTGTCGTAATGATCTTAAGCTGGCTTTTTTCACTGGTTAACGGCGGGACTCCGCCCACATTTTTTATTTTGCCACTAAACTTGACACAACTAAACGGTTTTTTAGGTTAGATGCTATATTTTTGTTGATAAAAATACTATGAAAAAGTGGCTATACGAATACACAAAAACATTATGTCGATATGTGATATGAATGGATGTATAAATACCGTAGCCTTAGTCTTAGCCACGCCCATTTGCGCCGAGTAATGTTAAAATCATCAAAAACAAGTCCAAAACTGACTTCACTGCCTTGGCTTGGGCTACCTCTTGTATACTCTAAGTGCCCGATCATCCCTCCCATAACCTGTGTAGATGCTTTCGTAATATTTTGTTTTGAATGCAACCTTTTGACCCTGAACAGTCAAACATACAAATTCTATGATTCAATCGAACAAGTAAATAAATCAGTGCACTATTCGAAACGTGATACATAAAAATAAATCACATAAAATTGTAAAAGCAGCTCTTCTCCCCAAAACATAAATACTTTTTTATCGATTATTATGTTTTCATTTTTGAATTTCTAATGTATATGGTCTAAACGTCATAATTAACCCCCGAATTCACTCGGCTACCTGAGGTGGCCATGTAATGTTGAGATTTAATACTAAATTTAAACAATTTATAATAACTAATTCAATATATAGTTTAAGTTTAATAATCTTTGTTTGGGGCAGTCCTCGACCTCTCATCTTGGAGTTTGTGGTGACTTGTATTGGTTGATGATTTTACGCACACAGATTGTTGTGATTCGAGAATAGATTAAAAACACTATTTGGTTAAACACTTGTATTTTGCTATTATGATATTGAAAAAGTTTAAGCTCGACTCCAGCTCGTAAATTAAATGTAAATTGAATGTAAATATTGCAGCTTTGGTGTTTCAACGATGAGAGGGAATAAAATGCGTGAAACTGTTGTTTATATAAAGTTTGACAGTTTTTCCATGAATATAATATTAAAATAAAGTTAATTTTCTATTGTAAAAGTAAGCATCCCACACAAGGAAATTAAAATACACATTTTAATATTTTCTCACGAAGTTAGTACTTACCCTATTAAAATATTTAAACTTTTAGAATATTTTTTTCCAGAATAACAAGAGAAAATTGTTTTCCGTTGTCATTCGTTCATTGCGTTCTCCAAATTTATCTTATTGTTTTTACTACCCTTACTAAATTCTAGAATTTAAAATTTAAAACATGCAGTGTATCTGCGGAATCGTACCGCTTAATTTCAGAAGCCTTCGAAGCTATTGTCGTAAAAGGGTCGTCAAAAGAAAGAGACGCAATCCCTGCAAAATGTGCAGAATCGAACAAAGCCGTGGACGAGAAGAGGCCTGTGAAAATAGCGATACTAATTCATTGGCTGATTTTATTAGTCCAGAAGACTATGGATCAGGCAGGAGACTTGAGAGACGGCAGTACCAAAGTAACTTCTGTGGCAAGTTGAGGAGAATAAAACCTGAGATATATGGACAGCTCAAGCGATACCGCGACCCTTTCACTGGCAGATTTATTAAAAATCCATATATGTGAATGTAACGCCACACCTCCCTTAGGAAATTGAATAAAAATCACAATTTTAAAAAAATATTTAGATTTTGTTCTGTTTTATTTTATTTTGAATTAAAAAGGTTTTTTTTACATTCGTTTTTTTATTAATGTGTTACTATTCCTTACGACAGTCGTGAAACCATTTTCGAAAGTTCCTTAAAAAATAACTAAAATGTAAATCAATGCAATGACCCTACCACGGAACACATATTATAAATTAAATTCTATACCCTTAATATGTTTCTATCAAATAACTTGTGTACTAATATCTTATTCTTATCTAAATTTTGATATCCAGGCTGTTGTTTTGAACTATGGTATTCGGTTAGACCATGCCCATCAATGACGTTATACAAATATATAAGATAATTGAGTTCAAAGCTATGTTTGAACAGTTTGGTGATCAGTTTGAAATAAAACCGTTTGGATTTGTTGAGCCTAAAATCCCTGTGCCAAAATAAACTGCAATAGCTCAACCTGAGCTTGCGAAGCCCTGCATGAAATAAGCCCATGAAAAAAGTCTTTTCTCTCTGATGGTATCTTTTAAAAAACCTATTGAGCCATTCTACTTTTGACTCTTTGCGTTTTACGAGCGTAAGGTCATTGATGCCCATGGCATTGATTATGAAGGTGCAAAATCAATGCTTATCAGTAAAATAGATCATTTTCAATTCCATATTGATCCCATTCTTGCGCAGTAACTCTGTTATTATATACCCTTGTTGTTAGTGGTTGATTAAGTATTATATAATGTGTTCCATTCAAAAGTATTAAAGCGAAAACCAATCACGAAATAATAGAAGAGGACTTGGCACACTGAAAAAACAATCTATTCAAACGTCTAAACAGCTACAAGCAATGTCAGCCAATATGGCGACCGACGCCGTATCGTTTCCTCGGTTACCAATATTAATTAATTATTTAGTGGCTTGACATTGGATGAACATTTGGGGATGGGGGCAACCAATATTATTTTACTCTTTAATACGAATAAAACATTCCTTCCTGAAATAAAATACATTTTTGTTTGTACAATACTGTATCAATAATTATAACCATATCTTAACATTTTCTCATGATCTATGATAACGATCACGATTTTAGATACTTTCAATTTGCACACATACATGGCCTGTTCAAAAGAAAAGGTGAATTTTGAATTTTTGCGGGCTGTGTACATTCGATTATCGATTTTTTTGTTATGTTGGTACACATATGTTTATCATATGTTATCAGCCATTTTGGATTCTTCGCGTTTCTCCGCAGGGGTAGGCAGAGAGGATGAATACCGCCACACAAATCTGTCTTGGAACACGCTCCTTGCTTCATTTACATGCATAAATCGTCGCATTCCCACTCTTCTGTTAATCTAACTGTTGACATAACCCGACGCAAGTATTTTATTCACTTGATGGCGCCATGTCTTGCTCGGGAGTTCCCGACTTCTTCTATCATTCATTTTCAAGTCACATATTCATCTCACACCCATTTCTTAGTTCATCCATTCTACATGCCCAAACCAAATAAGCGTCCCTTTCTTAATCCTATTTATTACGCTTAAATCAGCATAGCATTGTTTATGGATATTCACATTTTTAACACGTGCATACACTTTTTTTACAGCACAATTTGCCTACAATATAATATAATAGTTTGGGAGGTCTTAATATTTAATATGTTTTTTGAATCTGTATACTTCAAATTTTTGTGAAAAATTAAATGAATTAAACAATAAATAAAACAGATCAACTTTGTTAGAAGCATTTAAATTAGAAAATCCTTAAATAATAAATGTAGCATTATGAATAACCAAATAAATTTATCATATAGTCTACCCTAGACATTTTTCCAGTAAGCCGCTCTGTTTTTCTCGTAACCCCCCCAATTACCTCTTTTCCTTCATATTCCAATACCTTAACATGTATATATATATCTTAATATTCTGTATTTTAGTTTAATTTTAATATTTTCCTGAAGATGGAAAGGTGTTTCCGAAACCGGTCGACAAAATATTGAAAATAAAGTGGTTTTATACAAAGTTTATCTGTTTTAATTATAAATATGGCAAGCCGCAAAGTTAATGCTTTTTACGAATATGAATTGAATAATGTAAAATTATGCACATTATCAAGGTTACATAATGTTTGAAAAAGTAATAATAAAAAATGTACAAATATAAAGTAAAGTGCTCTTTCATACACCGGTCTCTCCCTCACACTGCTGTTGAGATGTTTGTTCTGGTCCCCACCGTATTACGTTTGACACACTGTGTTTATTTCTTGGCAGCCTTATTTTGGATTGTGTTATCTTTGGACTATAACTTTTTATGTGGCCGAGAGAAGTAACGAGCTGTCATGTCAGCCCATCAAAATACAGAAACGTATTAGCCGAACACTATTTTTCATATATTTTTTTATTAAATTGTGTGGTAGCATTGATAAACAAACACCCAGCGGACCTCGCTACAATTTCAAATGAACTGATTTTTTTTCCAACGCAAAGTAGTGATATATGAGTTTGAAAGAATTTTTGTTAAACTTGCCTTGAATCAACTCACTGACTCAAATAATTCGTTCATAAATCAACATGAATAGTGATTTTAAAAAAAATGTTAGTGGCAACTAGATGCTCTATCGGAACTGGGGACATTTTTTGTACTTAAAGATCAGCACTCAAGAATGACGCTAAACATTACTTTGTAACATTCTAATACAAGCAATACCACTAATTATTTATTTGCAAATTTCTACGGGTACTTAGAAAGATGTCTGAGGTTTTTTAATGTTTTGCCACTAGAAACCTTAGTCATTTTTACAACTACCTGTATAGAATTAACACATAAGTAATTTATAGTTTTTCTTGTACTAGAAAGCCAAAAAGTGTGTATTTTGAGATGCTTACCCTTAAGTAAGTGATGGGGATAATTCAAATAATCGTTTCTGTTTTTTAAACCAAAAAGTGCTTCAAATTGCTGACTGGTTGAACATTGAAATTTGATATACGAGTAAGTGTTGATTAAAGCATCAATACTTATTGTATCGTAAGAGGGATAGGCTAAACGGCACTAAATTGTATACTATAACTAGTGCACAAACTAAACTAAGCCATTATTCAAAAAAAACACCCAGCTAACCCCGTTAAAACTTCAAATGATTTGTTTTTCAATGCATCTTCGTAGTAGTGATATATGAGTTTGAATGAATCTTCGTGAACGGATCAATTCACCGATTCAAACAATTCGTTCAGGAATCAACTTTTTGCATGTTTTTTAAAATCATATTTAAATAACCACGACAGTCCAGGCCATGAATGCGAGAAATGAATTAAAATAATCTGTCTCTTAAATCAGCTACGAACCGCATTTAGATATATACATTTTTTATCAAATCCCTGTACTGTTCCACAAATTTAGAAAGCCCATTGTAAACTTTATTCTCGTGCCCTAAAATCGAACAATAAAAAAACATTAATAATTTAAATAAATACCAACTATAATTTTGCCGATATCACGCCCTCTGAATGCAAAACTGTATCTTTCTCCCAACTAGAAATAACTAATATAATTTATTGTGTTTATCTGAAATGACCTACCAAGTAAGAATGCATATGAATATTATCTCTGCATACCATATAATATCAATATGTTGTAGATTATAATATATAGTTAGTAATAAGATAGAGCCAAGGAATTAAGATTTGTACACCGCCCTTGAGGTGATTTTTCACAAAAACAGCGCTATAAAAAATATTAGACAGATTTATGGTGTAAAATTTTTTTATTTTTATCTTTATAGTTAATACCGCACAAGAGCTTCCAACCGTCTAAAGCCGGTGAGACTGTGGCAACCTCAAATTGGGGTATGTTTTAAGGCTGAATATAGTGGGGGGGGGAGGAGACAGGGAAGAGGAAGATTGAGAAGTACCTGACCATTCAGAGCTGGTCATTAAACATGGCTAAAGCCATTTCAAATAACGTAACGATTCTGGACAGTAGTCTTTCACCAGGGCAATACATAAAATATTTACCACTTTGGAACGTGGCGCAAATACACCATACATTATCTTATCCGAATTAAATGTGTTATGATTACTACTTAAATAAAATGTATTTGGGTACGCCGGGTAAAAACCCGTGACCTCTGGATTCGTAGTCGAGCGTCTTACCACATGAACACGGAGGCCGTCAGATCTAGCTTCTGAAGCAAACATGTTTCAAGCTTTCTGTTTTTTATTCCAACAAAGTCATGTTTAGTACCACGAGGGTCCCTCTTGTGTTTAGAATATCAACGTGCTAAAGTGTGATATTAAGATAAAATTGCGATAGTAGATAGGATGAAGTATTCTAGAGCTAGATTTTAGAAAAATGTACTCTTTTTCGAAAATGAAAAAGAATCTGGTAGCGGAATAAAGCTCTTCCAGATTAAATAATCAAGTCGAATCGAGTTATGTTTATAAATAAATAAATAAAAAAATGTAATAAACGAGGAATTTTGTTCTGGTTGTTGTGAAATGTTAAGTAAAAGTCGAAGTAGCTTTTCCATATTTAGATATACTGATATCAATTAGTTAACAAATTAAGTTTCTTGGAAGTAACTCCGATTTCCTCTTAAAATAAACTGAGTTAATTGATTGCAAAGAAGGTGTACCATAATGGAAAGGTAATTAAAATATAATATAATTGAACAGGTTTTCTTAGAAGAACTTTCATTAATTTTGAAAATAATATTCACGTTTGTAATTGTTATTCTAATTTGGTAATAAATTTATTTATATTCTTGATTTTAATACAATTCTCTTATTGGCATTCACTAATACAATGCTTATTCGTTAAAAACATAATTTATGTTCATAAATATGTCGTATTAAAACTCAGTACTTTTAATCACGTTAACGTATAAATTATTTCAATAAAGCCAAAAGTACCTTTCAATTATTTACTTCAACATTATATTTTTGATCGGCTATTTCTTGTCTTGAAATAATATATTTTAATTGTTATGAAAAATTCACTTTCAAAAGTTGTTTGCTTCTTCTATAAAATGTTGATTTTGGGAGTAACTACCTTTTTTGCAAACACAATCGATATGTGCATAGTCCGAAAATACGCAAAATGCGTGCTCAACATATGTACACGATTGAAATACGCTTCACGAGAGAGGGTCATTTCTACGAGTCGATCTTATGTTAAAAAAACTCGGCTGTGGAATTCTTCCTTCTACAACTTAAGTTTTAAGAACCAGGTTCACTCATTACTTTTTAAAAAGACCCTCCATACAGCATCCCCAAAGATAATACAGGCCCTGGGGAAAAATATTTCGTGCGTGGAAATATTTGTTTTATTTTGAATTTTTAATCGACAAAAATATAACGTCGTTCCGTGTTACATTTACTGTATTAAAAGCACATTACTTTTATAACCACATTACTTTATTAAAAGAACATGCCATCCAAAACATAAACAATAAACTCGATTACCGCAAGCATTAACACAAACATCAAGGCTACGGGCACATTCCTTTATTCATGAATACAGAAAATGTGTTAATAATTTGCATTTCCATACATACATTACACGCCCATTGTCATCGCACATTTATGGGGAGACACAATAACACGTGAGATTGGATTGTGAAATGAAGTGTGAAAAGTTAAAGCTGCGACCGAAAGATAAACCCTCTACATAGAAAGTCGAAGTGGGAAGCGAAATATTCTTCTTTTAATAGGTTTCGGCGAATAGCGTCATAGCTAAAGGGTTTGGGGGAAATTGTGCTTCGGTTATCATTGTCTGTTTATTTATACGGTGTGGACCATTTTAACTTTTCACTCGTGTTTACTTTCTAGTAAAATAAATATTTTTATTTGTTTTAAATAACATCGTTATAGAGTCTGAATTGCAATCTTCAAGGACTCTAATTTATACGAGGGGATCTTTAATAATATAAAATTTATATGGCCCAATTTTATCTCAAGTGCGCTCTTCTTCGATACACTTAAAAAAAAGAGTTTGTGACACCATTCAGAGGTCATGTTCTTAAAATTACTCCCACGGTGCTACTTCTATAGATGATAAAATTTACAAATAATCATATTGCAAAAATATTTAAGTTCACATTATTTGACACCATTACTGCTTCATTAAAATTTTTAAATTATGGTGTTTATAGGCATATCTATTTTATGTTATATTTTAGCGTATATCTAACCAAAATCTTACATTTACGAGTATGTTGCATTAGACTAGAAATAATCCTAAAATATAACATGTAACAGATATGCATTTTTACATTATAATTTAAAAATGTGAATGAAGCAGTAATGGTGTCAAATAATGTGAACTTAGAAGAGATGAAAAGTGTTTGACAAAACGGTTCTACTAGTAAATATACAAAACAATGAGAACGGAACACATGAGCAATAGAATAGTATAAAATAACTACAATAAAACATATTCAAAACAGGAATCACTTTATGTTCAGCAATAAACGTAAGAAGATTCTGAGTTGGCAATATACATTAAACAGTTCAAAACTGAGATAGCCAAAACCAAACAAATTACCGGAATTTCGGGAAAATGGCTTATTATAATAAATTGAAAAGAAATTGATATATGTGAGAGTAGGATTTTCAAATAATTTTGTTTTTAAGAGACGTTTAAATTCTGGTAAGAGCCCTTGAGGTGATTTTCCCACAAAAACTTATTATTATCCATTTATTATTATTATTATTATTATTATAAGAGCCGAGTGAAGTTTATGAGGAGTCAGCTACACGAAAAGCGCGGTCAAAAAAAAAGTACAGGTAAAGAAAAAATAAGTCATATTTTGACAGATAAATATGAAGATATAATAAAAATTAGTTGGAAAATTCTAGGCAGAAATATCTGAGAAAAATTCTAATTGATTATTAATTAAGTATATTTTTAATATATAATTGTAAAAACACCCCGAGTAAATTGGAGTACGAAAGTTAATTATTATTAGGAGCCGGATTGTTGTTACTAAAACAGCGTTAGTAATTTTATTGATATGAAAAATGTAAAATTCTAAATTTCGATCAATAGGTATATCCGTTTAAGCTAAACACTAAACTTATAAGATATTATATTTATGTTAAGTTAATCTTTAAAAAAGTCAAACTGCAAATCTGAGAGTTTATAGCTTCTATAATTATATAAATCTCTTTGTTATGAACAATATTTATAATAAAAAAATACAAAACTTCTTTACAGGTGAGAGCCCCTGATTTTGCGATGCAATCCGAGTCCTAGTAATTATAATATATATAGTATGTATATTATACATAGTAATAAATATATAAAACATAGCTTTGCTGTAGCACTTCTAACGTAACCTATTTTCTACGTGGAAAAGTGGAAAAGAAAACTCTAAGTATTTACCGAGTTTTGACCAAGAGCTGTAGATTTCAAGTGTAAATATTATACAAATTTCAAAAATATTACATATTATGACCTCCCGAACTGGGCATATGCCCGTATCATGGTGGTATCTGCATTCCAAAAAAAGGTATTATATCACACATAGGACTACTAAATAACAATGACAAAAAACAATAAAAAACGACTTGTTTTCAATGCAAAAAAAATTTTTTTTGGATTCGGTAGGATTCGAACCTACGTCGTCTGCGGAGTCAGTAATTGCAATGAGAGTAAGCGAGTTAACCACAAGGCCAAAAACGACTTGAGTAATTTGGTGAAATAATTGATATATATCGTAAACGTAGTTAAAATACAATGACGATCCGTTTTCAATTAGATTTTGTTTAATTTATCACTTTCAATAACTTAAATTAAACTTATGAGAAAATATACACTTCTTTTATATGTATTCGGGTATTTTGCATAAATTTCCACACTTAATCTTTAAAGTTTTGGTACTTTGAAAAAATATTATTGCGCACTGCAAAACAGAACTGTTTGACAGTTTATGATGTTTTGAAAACACTGTTTTAAAGTAATAATGCGGCAGTAATTTGTAATTATTTCACTTGCGGTCTTTCCGACACACTCACAATACTAATACAATGTTGAAAGATACTCAGAATATTAGGTAAAACAATCAAATTTCGTTTAATTTTATGCACCGCAAATAAACACAACACTGGTGATCCGATCTGCACGCCATCTATAGAATATTAATATTTAGTGAATCTGGCTGTTAAAACGCAATTTATTAAAAAATTTTAAACTAGTTTCTGATGATACACATGTAAAAGTATACCATAAATCAAAAAGCAAATAGGGTTAAATGCCATTTATGGTGCAAAAATAATCCCGCTGTAAGTTGTTTACTACGTATACGAGTATAAATATAGTTGTTTCTCTTTTTACACAATATATTAATCAACAGAAATCAATAATTTTATATAAATAATTTGAGTATGTGTATCTTAAATTTATGTTTAGATTGAATTAAACCAATTTGGAATTATTTATTATTTAAAAAGCGCCAAACTAGCACCACCCTTCGGTGAGGTTTTCAACTACGTGAAACAGGCGATAATAATATAAACCAAAAGTGGAGTGAGCACACTGTTTATTAAATTAAAATACACTTTTTATTATGCTAAAATTACCAGTTGTAGCTAATTTCTCACAGCGTTTAAAAAATAATGTACCAAAATAGCTGCGATTATGGGATTGCGTTTAGTGAACATATATAACTGAATAGAACTAGACAAACGTCTGAAAGGAAGTTAGATTGCAACTACATACATATATAATATTACATTAAAAAAACTGTTAGGCATAAGAAATCTCTTTGGGTAAACCGATTATGACATTTGAAAAAAGGTTTCTTGGCACACACTTCTTGCTTCGTTCGCATTTATATATCGTTTGATTCAAACTCTTATGTTATTCTGTCTTTCTCGGGCGTCCCTGACTTCTTTTACGTTTTACTCTCGCATCATATATTTTCTTTACTCTCATTTTTTCATCCATTCCCATTAGATGCCCAAACAATCTATGTGCCTCTTTATTAAAATTAATTTTATCAACCAAAATTTATTTTCGTTTTTCTTAGGGTGCAGTGTTAATGGATTGCATGCCACTGAAATTTGTCGTCATGGGATTAAATAAGTATAGCTATTTTCTTATTGGTTGGATTAGTTTTTTAAACTATATTAAGATTAATGCAAGGTATTACACCCACCACGCCATCATGATGAAATAAACAAACATTTATAAAAACTATTCCGGTATTATAGTGTGATATGTCGATTTCCTTTAAAACACGAATAAAATTTATTCTTCCGTGACCTTTTATTCCTGTCAACATTTTATGATATGCGTATTTTAACCACAAGGTGTTTAAAATATTTATGCTTAAAACTGCTTTTAACTTATTTGAAAATTTCACACAGCAGCAACCTCGTAGGTGTTTTTATCTACGTTTTACTTAGCGGGATTTAGCTTTATTATATTTTTTACCACAAAATAAACTTATTATTTCATGTGTTCTGAATAACAAGATGAAAGATTTTTTTAATATATTTTTTGAGCAATCTATTTCGGTAGCCATCCCATGTCATTGAATAAAATATCTTATATTTTCCTTAAAACAACGTCTTACTGATTTGTTGGGGATTATTTACCAAAAGGGGAAATCCCCTTCGGAGTTTCCTAAAGATTTTTGATGAAAAGGTCAAATGGGCCGGTCTGCCTTGGGAATACAAACGAAGTTATAGGAGCCATTTTCTAAAAATATTGTATTCTCATATTGCTGGCTTATTGGCATTTGACCATGGAATTAATTGAGAAATTTGCTACAATCGAATTGTACCTAATTGATCGGGTCTGGTAGTTAATATTTTATTTAACTTTTTTTGCCTTCCGCATTAAATTGGCGTAAAGTTTTTTATTATTTTATTACGAGCGTTTGTTTCCTTAAGCTGCGTAAAAAAGGTTAATTGGATAATAAGCTTGCATCACAAATATTTTAGGTCAACTGTATTTAGGCTAACCATCACACCATTTCTTCGCAGGGTTAAGCGGAGAGGATTGAAAGTTAAACAACTCTGTCATGCACATCTTTTTTGCTTCATTTACTCTGCTTCATTCCGAATCTTGACATTATCCGACTCAACTATTTGATTTACTTGTTACATCCTCCTAAAGCGTCTTTTTCCACCCACTATATCGCCATATATTCTTCTTCGTCCATCCACTCCTCATTTCTAAACCATTAAAACTCCTACATTTACATTTAGTTCCTTAAAACAGGCTTTTTGCCCATCTAGGTATTAAATTGACTTAAAAAAAGCAAGTAAAAAAAAAACATTTTAATTTCATTTTTTTCACTTTCATTGTACTTTTTATGGTGATTAAAACTCTGTACCTCAGTTTTTGAGTATTTTTTTTCCATTAACTTAACTTTTTTTTATCATTTATTGTATACCTACTTTATTTTTACTGTTCATATTCATGTTATTGTTATTATTAGTATAATATGGATTTTTTTCCTTTCCTACAAATAAGTTCTATTGTATGTATATACGTATTGTATGTATGTAAGATACATATACAAATAAATATTTATTTCAAGCTTGTTACTTTCGTAATACGGTCGTATACATGTATGTGATTTCTACACCAATCAATCAATCAACTTTCATCCATCTTCCGCCAATCCCATGCTTCAATGCCACTCATCGGGGTTGGCATCATAACTCCTTTGTAGACTGCTAACCTCGCTTCCTTTGACAACAATTTATTACTACAGCAAGTAGTACTGCATTCAGTTCTACATTGACGAAATCTCCTGCATTCACCCTTCTGTCAACATTCTTATCAGCCTCCCGTCTTTTGCGAAAATATTTCCGAAATAATAAACCACAAGCTCTTCGGAAAAAACGACTTCCAGTTGTTAATGTCATCATTATTTCATGTTCTACTATTTTTTCACCAAATGCGAGTTATTGGGGTAATTTTTCTCATTATAAGCAAACATCGATAACAAATATAAATTAGGCAGTTTGGCCACTGCATTACACTTTTATAGGATAGATTTATGAAAAGGTTCGGCCCAGACCCTAAAATTAATGTAGTAAAAATAAAATATTGTTGAATTTCGTTGAGCTTCATGGTTGAAACCAAATTGGTACCTAAATTTAAGGTGAACAATACAGTTGAACTAAGAATAAAAGTTTTAGCTACAAATAAATATAAAACACTTACAACTCTATACAGCTCTTCAGTTCGGTCATTTGATGTATCTGTAAATAAATATAAAAAAAGCTTATTATTATAATTGAACTGAAGTATTAATTAAATTGGATTATTTTCATGTTCATACAAATAGCTTAAATGCGCATTCATTACTATGGTCTTGGCGTAGTAGTCTATCCATTCGACTCAAAGTGGAAAAATTGCATTCGATTCCCGTTGCACTAATGCTAGTATGAAACTTACATAAATGACACGAAACCTGTCGTAACTAACATAAATAAGTTGATAGATTATTTCCCTTTCAGAAAAAGACATATTTGTCTGCAGACATACATGTATATAGAACCATCTTCTTTAAACCTAAATTATATATAAGAAATACTGTTTTATCAGACACACAGTATTGTACCCGGTTATCTTTATTTGTACAAAACCATAGGTACCTACCTAATGAAAATAATTTTTCTTACCAACCAAATGAAACGAACGAAGTTACATCATGAGGATTGTAAAAAACTGATGACGTGAAAGTAAGTTGGTAAAAAAATTATGTCAGTACCGTTGGCAGTGAAATCGCGGTTTTGAAAAACAAATAAAATGAATAATAAAAAAGAGCATTCGAACATTGGGATTCGGGATTATGCTTTTAGGATTTAGAGTTTCGAATAACTGTTTTGTCTAGCACCCTAAAAATACTAAACTGATTTATCTAAATGGCGTATATATTTATATTCCTAAAGCGAAAAGTAAGTATTTTAGTATACGGTGGATTAAATCATGTTTTGCGTGGGAACCTTCGTCTATTTGCTTCATTTGTCAGACGAATTTGAGAAAACCAAAGCACGTGAAATATTACATTTAACGATTGAATATTTTTAGGGACTGAATCATTTTAACGTTTTGCTTTACGAGTAAATTGTGACAGGAATATTAAATCAAATTTTGCCTCAGTTACAAGTTACACGACTTACATTCCTAGTATTAGCTAAAAAATATGAATTTACGTGTACATCCTTTGAACTTGAATAATCTACGCACCGGAATATAACATAAAGTTCTTGCGCTAGAGTATAATAGTTTCAAGGTAGCTCATTAAACACCCCAAGAAAGTTGTAAGATTACTCCCCAACATCAAATAGTCGCTAATTCACGTGAATAATGTTTTTTGAAAATAAATAAATAGATCGTCTATTAACCTATCCTGACGGAGGTTGGCTTTCATCAATGGAATTTCAACCCTGCGTTTTTCAGTTCGTAACAACTCAGGACTCGACTGGTACTTGTCACACACATAAGTATCGAAATAATGCTTCTTTCTCAAAAAAAAATCACACATCAAATATCAGGTACCAATATACTAAATCACGTTTGAACTTATCAAGGAAAACAACCATAATACTTACAGTAAAACAAAATATAAATAGGACGTTAAACCCCGTTAAAAAGTATCCTTATCAAGGCTCCATATTGTAATAATTGCCGCCATAGATTCAAGCGACGGGGCTCATCATCATTTTATTGCTTTATTTTGGGGAAGTTACTTGTCCTGGAACGTGCGACGCGCAGTGTTTGTTTACAAGCCTTAAGCCCCGCTGACAAAAGGAGTTTTTTAACGCTGTGCAGTAGTGTACATTTCACCCCAAGTCGATTTTAGACGGAATCTAAAGATATTCGTAAAAGTAACTTTACACTGACCTCTATTTGATATGAAAGAAGGCCTCTATCCACCACCAAAGATAATCCTTTCTCTATCTTCTGTATTAATTTAACACGTCAGTTTCTAACACCGCGCATCGCACATTGACAGACATGTAAACGGTATGCACACAACGCGCCACGCGCGCTGTGCCGACTTTTCACTTTGAACCGATCTTAAACAGACGCAACCATGTGGTTTTTTAGTCGTTCCACAGGGCACATGGAAACCCGTCAATGTTCGTCAGTTTGAATTAATCCGTCATTCATGTGGCATTAATATGTACGAATATTAGTTAGCAATGAACGTCCTCTTATTGTCATTCTGTTATTTATTTATTTTTTTAAATCCAGTTCAGATAAGAGTTCAGAATGAACTGAAACTAGTCATTCTTTTTTGTCAAATTTCATGAGATGGTCACTATTATAACGATTTCGAAATATTATAAAGCTTTACTTGACACAATGTGTACCACTTGTATTTTAGAAAATCTAAGATAAAACTTAAAAGTCAAACAGTCAAAAATTTATTTAAAAAAAATGTGATACGATTTAGTCTGTACTCAACACTCCCGTTCCGAAGAGGGGTTCAAATATCACCCCAAACCAGAGTTTTGTCTTAGATAAATATTATTATCTACTCCTCTCTAATTATTACCAAAAACAAATTACCCGAAGTTTACGTCATGAAAACGCTTTAACAAGCAATATAAAATGGGGTGACTACGTCACCCCTTTCAGATCGTTCGTTTGATTTCTACTATCAGATACGGAAGAGAACTAATACCAGGGGTATTAGTTGAAGTTTGCCGGTTTTTTAAATAAAGAAAACGCTTAATTCTCAAGGGAATCTCACATTTTTTTATTCAAAGTATTGACCATCGGATTCTATACATTTTGCCCATCTTTGAGGCAAATCATGGATACCATTCCAAAAAAAAATTTCTCTTTCGAGGCAAACCATTCAACGAGCCATTTTTCGACTTTTTCAAAATTGGCGAAGCGCTGCTCTGCGAGTGAGTGTCCCATCGATGCGAAAAGGTGATAGTCGGACGGGGAAAGGTCTGGAGAGCACGGCGGGTGCGATAAAATTTTCGTCCCCCGTGATAATTCGATGCAGAAAAGATTTCCGTTCGAACCTTTGAAGCAGCATTTTACAAATGGTTTTTCGATTTTCGATTTGTCTCTCGTTCATTTGGTGTGGTACCCATTTTCCATACTTTTGGATCTTTCCCATGGCTTTTAAACGTTGGCAAATTGCTCTTCGGGTCACATTAAGTGTTTGGGCCAATTGTTGTTGCGATTGGGTTGGGTCTTCATCCAATAACGCCTGCAATTCCTCGTCTTCGAACTTTTTCGTTGCACCAGGATGTTCATTGTCTGTTAAATCGAAATCTCCACTTTTAAATTTACGAAACCATGTCTCACATGTTCTTATCACTGGAGCATGTTCACCATAAGTTTCTACCTGCAACCGATGAGCTTCAACTGCTTTTTTTTTTTGATGAAATAAGAAAAGCAACGAATGCCGCAAATGAGATTTACTTGGAACGAAACTCGACATATTCACTGAGGTAAACAACTATGACACTAATTGTCAAAATTTTAGCAGAATGTAACTTGCGCATTTTGAAGGTTAATGTCCATAGAAAAATATGACATAGATGCCAAATCATAGAAATGTATACATATCTCTAGCGACATTTATGAGTAAAACCGTCAAACTTCAACTAACACCCCTGGTAAATCAATTGAATGATTAATAAAAAACACACTCGTCGCGCGACGTGTGTACTCCGTTATTTTTAACAATCGAAAATTGCGCTTATAGAAAAAAAGTAGCACCAGTGAGTAAGTGAGCGACAAAGCTGGGCTCGCGCCAAACATTGCCCCCCACGTGAACGCGGCCCCACGGTGCGGATATTAGTTCGGTCACGTACAGGACAGGGGCGTCCATTATGTAGACGGGTGCGGGGGCGCTGGAGAGGGATAAACAGAAAGTGATAATGAATATTTTTTAGGGTTGCTTGTTATATATGTATAATCTCCTTTAATATCTTGGGGAGAGTTTTTTTTATTTCTTATTTTTGGAGCCTTTTCATTGTGGAGACTGGCAACTTTAAGATAATTTATTTTTAAAATTCTTAAAAATCTATGTACTTTTAAAAAACGTTTTAAAAACAAAATATACTAAATATTTATTTATTATTACACTTGGTTTTTGAACTAACTGCGTCTGACTCTACTTATTATTTTTTATTATTATAAATATAAAATGAATTAAACAGGATAATGTTATATTGAAGTGAGGTGTTAATTTAACATTTTATGTATTCAAATTTTATCTGTCACTAAATCTTTTTTATTATATCATTATCATAGAAAACTTCTTTAAAGATCGTAACATGATATATAAAAAACTAACGTTATTTTTAATTGAATGATTGGGAGTATGTACTATATATGACCACGTTTATAATACGACCTAAATTCAGTCAAGATTTTAAAACATTCAAAATATGTTTTTTTTGTACAATTAAAATATATGGGTCAAACCATACATTTTGACCGTTAATTAACAGTTCTTCAGAAGCTGAAAAAATTGCGTTAACCTTGACATACATTTCTGGTTTACGAATAACCTCATAACATATGATAAATTCCTGCTGCCATCATAGCGGAATATGTTGCTTGTTCAGTGATGAAGGACTTAGCTAGCAGAGGAATTGAATCCAGCTAATTGAAGTCAACTCAGCTAGTAACCGGTCATAATAATGTTCAACCCTTCAAACCAAAAAGGGAAAGATCAAAGAGAAGAAACACCGCACATCTACATAATTTTCTAACCTGTACTACGAGTTTGTAATTATATCAGATGTAAAAGATGGACACCGGCGCAAAATTTAATAATAAACTCTTCCTTAAATAAAATTTCCAGAATTGGCAGTCGTGTTCTTTCCATGGCTTAGGGATTATGACTCCACACGTGTGAAATACCCTGGACCTTAGGAAATAGGACTCAGGGATGTTATAAAATACTGGCTTATTCTTTTGCGGACTGGATATTTATATTATTATTTTTTAAAAAAACACTGAATGAACGCGATTTTACCATGAATCCATATTGTTGATTTATTGCCATTAGAAAAAAAATCTTCCTGTATATTATTCAATAAATAATCCGATTTCATCATAACCATGTATTTATATAGCATTTTTGTTTCTTAGCAAAATGTGTAAAATAAACATTGAAATACATGTGTTATCTCTTATATAGAAGTGCAAAAGCCGGTAGGTGTACGCAAAATTACAGTGTTTCTATAATATTCTATCAGAATGTTACGATAACATTATTTTTTTGATGTTAAGCACGGCTCAATAATAATTATTATCATATAAAAAAATGCAACTGTTAATTCGTGGTGAAATTTCATTTAAATGATTTAATCATACAAAATATTAAACTTTTTCCACATTTTTTTATTAAGACCGGACCGGTTTCAGTCATTTTCAGACTGCTACATTTATTGCTTAGACTACATTATTTATACTTTTTGGGGTGTAGGAATTTTCAAAATTTAAAATTTTCTATAGTGAATACCGCACAAGGGTTTCTACTGCTCCCAACCATTTGGAGTGAGTGGGACTATGGCATTCTCAATTGAGGTATGTTGAAGGTGGTGGGTAGGGGAAGGAGATGTGGAAAAGCTAGGTTGGGAAGTACCTGGATATTCAGATCTGGTCGTCAAACACGGCTAAAGCTATCTCAAGCAACGTTTCGATTCTGAATGTTGATCTTTCACCAGGCCGATACTTGGAGTATCTCTCACTCTGGAATTTTTTTATTGTGATCTGGTACCTGTTATCCTGCTAATTATATAATATCATATTATTATTACGTTGCATAATTAAGTGTCGAATTATGTAAAACATCTCTCGAATAATGTAAAGAATGACATAAAGTAACCTTGTTTTCAAAATGTCTGGATTCGTAGTAGAGCGTGTTAACCACTTGACCATAGGGCCGCCATGAAATACTGTTATTTCGTGATTTTATTATATGTACTGTAGATTTCTAAAAATTTACTATATATTATAAGTAAGTTTTAGAAAATCTGGCAGGTGTATTCGTGTGAATAAAGTGAAGGCTTAAAGTAACAGCATTACATGTACATATATTTATCTTTCCTGTCCATTAAAAATATTTACGCGGTCACGCTTAATAGATGTGTTATTATATTGGTCGATATTTTCCAGCGTCCTCCATGGTATACTAGCTCCTAATGCTCTAGAGATAGTCCTGTATGATGTAACGGAATTACGTAGTGTCCGCCGCAGAGAGGTTTTATTCAATTACCGCGGTCCCTGGGAAGAATGTGTGGCAGCAGGACCAGTCCTCTTCCTCTCATCGGAAATTTATGACAGTCTTATTCCGAGTTGATCTTGTTTATGTTAAAAAGCATTCTTTTACCTCTCTCTCGGCGGACTGAGGCTTTTTGTTATTTTGTAAAACTGAATTACAAATAAGGGTCCTTTGATATTATAAACCCGAAAAAAGCTTTGTGGTTGTGTCAACTATTCCAGGCCCTACGCCGTCTTCCCACGTTACTAGTGCCAACTGCTGACCCAGAACAAAAAACCACATGAAATTAAGATCACAGAAAATCTAATCAAATTGGCCCCTCTCAGATCTTCACATATAAAATGCCTATATATGCCATATTATTGCATATAACCTGCCATATTATTGTGACAATTCTGCTTTAACCTCGCAATATTACACTCCTATACGACGAATTTAACATCTGGGAAACAAATACTCCGATGTTGTTGATATATTTAGTACGTCAATATCACAATATAAGTATACCTTAGTACAGTTTTTTTTTTCATCTAGTAGAGCCAAATTAATTGTTGATACTATTTAACTGGGTGTACCTGTTATCCAATACCATTTTATTTATTTTTTCTTCCATAATATTTTTTGCACTGTTTATGAGTTTATAGTTTTAAAAAAATGATAATGTTTGTGTAAAAAGCTTTTAACGGTCGTAAATAAATTTAAAAAATCCGACCGGTCGATAGCTGAGCGGAACAACGCGTCGGATTCCCACCCGGGCGTCGCGGTCGTGGGTTCAATTCCTCTGCTGGCTATGTACTCCATCATTGCAAAACTATCATTTTTCGCTTATTATAATGGTAGTAGAAGTTTTTTTTTAAATATTGTCAGATTATTTGTAACCCTAGAATAACTAGAAACTTGTTACCCTCTTAAAGGTTAGTTCTAAAAAATACACACTTTTTGGCTTTCTAATACACGCAACACTACAAATAATGATGTATCTATTAATTTTATATGGATGTGAGGAAAATATCTAAGATTTCCATTGAATACAATATTTTTATAGTATTTTTTTTAAATTCTATATAAATGCATACTTAAATATTGTAGATAAAACAATCATTTCACGTTTTTCATAGAATTAAAAGGAATACAGTTGAAAAGCAATTATTCACTGGAAACTTTAGAAAATATCGCCTGGAGTGCGCAAATAGATTTTAATCAATTAATATATGTTTAATTCATTCTTCACGTTGTGAAGGGTCTCTTTAAGGAAAGTGAGGAATAAACCTAGGTCTTAAAGTTGCATATGTTGTAGGAAGGAGGAAACACAGAGGCCAGCAAGAACACAAAAACGAGTCGTAGAAGCGACACGTTCTCATTTATCAAATGTCAACCGAGTACAAATGTTGGACGAGCGTTTGGCGAGTTTCCCGGGTATGCACCGGTGACGAAGTAACCAATGACTTGAGTAATCAAGTTTCTCGGAAGATCTTTCTTTGAAATACCGGTAGAACAGCACTTCCACCCAGATTGCAATCAGGGGTTGATGATTCAATTAGTCAAAAGATTTAATATATTACATAATACTGCATCCAATTTATTAAGTATTGTTGTATATTTACCGATAATTTTGATTAAATAAGAACTTCGACGTGTTTTTTTTCTATTCAATTATTCTTTTTTTTTCCATCCCAAAATTACACTCTTTACATAATTTCCACAACATATAACTTTGTTATTTATTATCTACTCACTAAAAATAAAGCCCATTTAAATATTTAGTCAAAATTTATTTTGCATTTTATACTTGATAGTTTGGTAAATAATATTGTAAGTGGCTTACGAAACCCACCATTAAAGAAAAAACTTTTGAAAACGGATTAAAATTGTTTAGATCCTTGCGTAATTTTCCACAAAAACATAAAAAATAAATTAAAAGAGTTTTTAATTATTATGAAATACACAATTTATTCACATTTCACTACCCTAAAAATATGTTTGGCGAGAAAAATGTTTTAAATATTTTACTGTTGTTTTTTGGATTGTTGGATGAATAAGTTAAAATGAGATTTTTTTTCAAATTTAAATAATGTCAACTTGGTTTCCGAAAACGTGATTCATATAATTTCCATAAAATAAATATTGAAATTTAACAATGAAAATAATCGTGGTATTAATAACCAATTATTAAAAAAACGATGAAAAGAATTCAAAATAAATGTTTACTTTGAACAATCACGGTTTCGGAATCTTTCCTAATGTTGAGCAAAGAATGAAGTCAATATCTTCAAACAATAAAATCAATTGAGATTTTCCGGAGAAACCGGAAAATGTCGAATTATTGGAGGCTTAAGTATTTTTTTATTAAAAAAAATATTTTAATTTACGTTACTTCTTAACATTTAAAGTGTTGATTTTTCTTTTCTCTATTTACTTGGAAAAAGGGAAGCTGAATAAGTTAAAAGGTTCTGTACACATCAAACTTTTAAAAGCGCAAAATTGATGTCGCTTAAAACCAAAGTTTTGTAATAAAATTTTGGTTTTTAATGAGATGGTTAGCAGATTCTCATCTGTTTTACCTGGTAGATACCGAAAAAAATACTATTTAAAAGTTTGCAAATGGGATTAGCTAAATATCTTCAGTGACCACAGATGAATAGCCAGATCACACCGCCAATAATTTCTAACTAGTAGGTAAAAACCCTTTACAGGGTTTTTTTTTATTGTAGGCCCTGCAGGCGACTTTTTGCTAGGCTTCTAATGTAGGAATGGTGCCTGGTAATATGGTTTTACCCCTTTTGTACGGCGTTGCCAAAATGAAATATCACATACCTACTATTCATAACGGTGATGGTCTCTAGACAACTGCTCACGATAGTGAATTCTTCACCAATCATCGCAGTTTCATCTCACAAACATTTATAGAATTTTAATTTGAAAAACAGTTATTACAGAAGCTATGAAGGTCACGCCTAGATATTCTTCCAAAGATCGATTGAGTTTCCCTTTTACAACTTTCCTCGCCGGCGGGAAATTAATTTAAGGAGCAATTCTATTCAGCAACAATATACCCCTCGCCACCATCACAGCCATTGTCAGGTTGTTCCTACAGGCATGAATACTAATCAATGTTCTATAAAAGCATATCGGTAAGGTCACTAAAGCCTAAATTCAATCATCATTCTAAAACCTAGTCTATGGAAACTCATAGTTTAGACATGTTTTTTTAAACAATGTCAATATATTTATGCGTAGCGATGGGAATCAAACCTAACCTACTGATTTCAAGGTTAATTGAGTAGACCATCATGCTACGGAACTACTACAATATACTAGTATAGGTAACATATAATTTTTAAGTTACTAAAGGTCAACATCTTCTTTGAAAGAAACGTTCTTTTAAGAGTAATCATTATTTATTTACAGAACACATGGTAATTTCGCAATTGCCGCGAGTTCCAGGCTAAAATGGCCTAAGTGAGGCAGCCATAACAATAAACAGCTGACATCTATCATTTTATTTGACTACGCTCATTTTACCTTTACTTTGCCGTACTTAAACTAGGGCTAGCAAAATGAAAACGAAAGAGATTGAATTAACAACTACTTTTTGTTCTACTCCACTAAACTTTATCCGCTAAATTGATGTATTTTGGCTGTCGACCGGTTTCGGAATCACCCTTTCTTTGCCGGAATAAGGTTAAACTTCAAATTATTGAAATAGAAAATAAAAAAAAGATAAATAATTGATAAATTTAAAGATATCGCAGTGAATATTGAATTGAACACAGATGCATTTATCGCATCCAGTATGTATCAAACTTGTTCTTCTATTATACTGTTAGGAAAAAAATCTAGTGAAATTCAATTATTCAAATTGATCATCGTATAAACGTGTTTAATTAGTTTCAGTAAGTAGGCGTGAGCACGAAAACAAGGGCATCGCTGTCGGAAGTGTATGCATATGCATCAATGTGTTTTTCGGGTTAACTAAAATTATTTACAAACATTTAAGATATATACATAGATTTCTGGAGGTATTACGAGTTTCGACCTGCATTCTGTCGAATACTTAAAGGTACGGTAGAAAAACCAAGTGTAACAGACAGAATGGGAGAAAATTTTATATTCGACCCTTTATGTGGTTTATATAATACTCCTTAAAAAGGTGGTTTATACCTAAGCCTTCGCATACTGTACCTAAGGGTAACACTTTTTTACATCCTTCTCGTCATCTTAGCTGCAGTTTTAGAAGATTGTCACCAAACTTCTCGCTTATTTGAAGTTGTGAGTTGAGAAAAGTGTAAGAGAAACAAAACTTAACAAAACCACTCACTTCAACGTCTAACGCAAAACTCATTACTTGGAGGTGTGAAATATATTGAAAGCACTCGCTGTTTCCATGGTTAACTTTGACTCATTTAGTTGATTGACATATTAAATTTACTTTGCAACATTATTATATTTTTCCCACACTTTGAATTAAAACACGACGTTTATTCATTTGCATATTAGGGAGATGATTATTGTCATTTAATCCGGATAAAATTTAATCGACTACGTCGTCGTTTCAAACACAGGTTCTCAATAATGAAATTGTTAGCGAGGCGCTATTTTTCGGCCTAACTTAAAAGGAAACTGGAATAATGTACTGCCTTTACGAGCGATGAAGCATGATGTAGAAGACAAAAAAGCTGTACAAGTTTAAAATCGACAAAGCTCGTAAACCGGGATTTCCGTTTTAAAATTGTGGGTGTGTTTTTTTTAAATTATAGTAAATACCGCACAAAAGTCCAACTGCTCCCAAACGTCTAGAGCCAGTGAGACTATGGCATCCCCAATTGAGGTATTTTGTGAGGCTGAAAGTGGTGGGGAGGGGAAGGAGATGGGGAAGCGGAAGGTTTGGAAGAACCTTGCTATTCAGATCTGGTCACCAAACACGGCTAAAAGCCATTTCAAGCTACGCTTCGATTCTGAATGGTGGTTTTTCACCAGGGCGATACATAGAATATCTACCACTCTGAAAAGTGCCGCAAATATACTTTTTTTTGTTATTTTATATGAATTAAATGTGTTTTGATATAAATAAAAGTTATTGGCGTACTTTGGGTTTGATCCCGCGACCTTTGGATTCGTAGTCGAGCCTCTTAATACTCGACTATGCAGGCCGTCAACATTAATGAATAATACAAACATAATGAAAAGTACAAGTTTTGAGGGAAAAAGATAGATTTAAAAAAATGGGTATTGAGATGTTATAAAAGGTGTGGAAATAATTAAAGTGCTTTGAAAAATTAATTTACAAACTTTTTTTGTTTTTACTTTTCCTCGGCATTATTAAGGTCTTCCAGCTTGAAACGAAAATCATTTAATAATAATCATTTGCCTGCGCCCTGGTCAATTTCCCCTCCGAGTCGCAAGTCACAAAGGCGCACAGTGGCGCCGTGGGCGTCATGTCGTAAAAATAAATATCGTCACTAAATAAATGGCGTCGGAAGTTGAGCGTAAGGATGTCGATAGATGGAAGGGGGCGCTGACGCTAGGTACAATCAACAAGTAGCGAGAAGAACAGACGGAATGGAAAGGGAGCTTTGGGGTTGGCAGGGTTGGACTTTTATCTTGATTGACCCGAAAACTTTTGGATAATTTATAATAGGCCAATTTTCACGATCTTCCTAATATATTATTGTACAGTAGATACGAGGAATTTTGAAATAAATGTTGTCAAGTAAGGCGGATAACGATAGAAAATATTGTAAAAAACTTTTTAAATTAATCAAATTTGAATTTAAATCAATTTGTGGACCTGAAAATCTATATCGAATTTCGAACCTATGTCCAACAGATCAAATATAACCTCCTTTACTGTTTTTTTTATGTGACATTCACATCTTTAAATGGCCTCTGAATTTTGGTTATTTCGTATAATATTGTTTATTTGGATTAATTTCCTTCACATCATTAAGCGCATAAAAACGGAATTTTCTATAGTTCTGCAAATAAGATAGGTGTATAGCTTGGCCGATTTCGAATGAGCATTTTTTGTACATCTTTTCCTAAACAACAACAACAAAAAATCGACATTTTTGAAAACGCTTTAATCTGTTCAACGAAAAGATTTTTCAGTTTATATTATTCTATAATGTACATAGTCAACATGATTCTTTGAGAAAAAATTGCTTTTAAATTTGTACATAAGCCTAAGCTATCAAAAATGACGCTTAAAGTCGCTTTGAAGCATTCTAATACAAGAAATACTACAAATTAATGATTTATTTGTAAATTTTCTATGGGTAATTAAGATAATATGTAAAGCCTCCAGTAAATATTTTTTAAAACTGTAATCTTTTAAATTTAATGATAAATATACTAAAATTTCAGTAAAAGGGGCAATTTTAAAATCAATATTTTATCTAAAATTCTAGTAGGTATTTCACAAAGAATTAAAAAGATTACTGTTTAAGAACTTTATTTACTGGAAACCTTAGACGTGTTTTAACTAATAGAAAAATCATCTGTGGTATTGTTCTTATTAGAAAGCCAAAAAGTGTTGTGTTTTTGGGTACTGAGCCTTAATTATCTAGTATAATAAATTACACCTGGATAATTACCGTTTTTTTTGTTGTAGTATATGACACCGACGGTTGATACGTTATCGTGGTCAGCACAATGAATACGAGGTCTTTCACTACTTCGTTTAAAAATATGCATCGTCTTAAAAATGATAATTCATCGCAAGTAAAAAAAATGTAAAAAGGAAAAGCCTTTTTAAGGAAAATATATTCTGGTTCCCTCGAGCGTCTCCTCAGCAAACTGGAACTACCAGTGCCTGACTGTAAAAAAGAAATGGGATCAAGATGGTAAAAGAAGACTTGTTTGTGATGATAATTTGTAGGAATACGTGAGTTTGACAGGTCGATTGGATAGAGTTTCAAACTTTAGTTAAGAGTAATTGTTTCAGTCTGCGTTTTGTGAGATGACGACAGATTAACTTTCATAGAAACTAACTGTGTAAAAAATGCACTGTTTTGTGATAATCAAAAGTAATTGTTGTTTTAGGTTGAGTTCTGTGATTACGTATAAACTTTCGTATAATGCTAATTACTCCATTAAAATGTATGTATTTAGTTGTAATTAGGACATTTTGTTCATTATTGTTTTAGACGTAGTTTTGGGAGGTGGCAAAAAAAATATTTACAATTCCGTACAAAATCTTAACCGTCTCTTCTTTAGAAGTTCAGTCAATAATAATGTTTAGTTTACAGTTAGCTTCTTTAGCGTACGGTGAATTCAAACGACTTTTTCATTCTCGAGTTACGAATAACCTGACAATAATTCCTCCTACTTCGACTCTCTTGAAAATAATGGATTGTTCTGCATAAGCTAGTGAAAAATAATTTGAAAATCTGAGAGGCTTTTGCGGCATCAGATTTACTTACTAGTCCGTGAAAATATTTAACTGACTATTGTATTAAAGCATGCATTATTACGGGTAAATGACCAAAAATACTTCAGCTTAATACGTTGATTAAGTCTATAAGCTTGAGTTAAGAGTAATAATTATAAGTTGGATGTTTTTGCAGAAGTTAGCGCTTCACACGGCGATTGATCAAACCACATACGACACACGCTTATCATATTAATATTAGATTAAGACTGAACTTTGTCAGGTGGCAAGAGTTTGACTTAGTTACTTCTTACAGTTTCGTTAAAAAATACATTTTACTAGTAGACTACTTAAGGAGATCGGGTTTTATTTAAAAGTATTTATTACTCTTGTGGAGCCCCTAAATACCGGAAAAACCCTAGAATCTGGGCAGAAACGGGCGGCCTCTGTGATTGATTATCCCATCTTTACAAACGGATGGCAGTATTTCGAGCACAGACGTCAGGTGGAAATGCTGCAGTTATAACGGTATTTCAATGAAAGATACTCCGAGTAACTTGCATCATTGATCCCTTTGGCACCGGTGCATAGCCGGTCAACTCGCCAAACGCGCGCCCAACATTTGTACAAGGTTGACATTCTATACCCGAGAACGATTCGCTTCTACGGCTCGTTCTTGTGTTCAACAGCTGCGGAATGCTTTACCAACCTCTGTGTTTCCTCCCTCCTGCAACACGGGTCTCTTCAAAACCCAGGTTTACTCCTTCCTTTCCAAAAAATACCCTAAACACAGCATCTCCAAAGATGGCATAGGCCACGAGGGAAATTATTTCTCTCAAGGCCTCCTAGGCAGAGTTCATATTGAAAAAAATAGATATATAAATATATTTTCACAAACTTCTTCTAACCTACCCTTAAAAATCTTAACATGATCTAGTATGAGCACATATTTCAGGTCTTACCGAATGTTAACAGGTCTAAGTTAGACAATATTACCGAAACTACCCGAATGTATTTTTGAAGGTATGTTAAAGACACTTATGTCAGCCATAAAACTAAAATCCTTAAGTAACAGATGATTCACTACGAATATCAATATCCATCCCTTCCGGACCTAATAGTATATATTCCATAGACTTACTTAAAATTGTACCAGTCTGAAGATGACCGTCATAAGGTGAAACCGGTCAGGTCTTAAATAAAAGATAGTGGAATAAAGTTAAAAATTTGGTATTGTTTAAATCATTGTTTTAACTTGTAAAATTTCCTATTATGCCAATAATTTCCTATCATACCAACAATTTCCTATCATGCCAATAATTTCCTATCATGGCAAAAATTTCCTGTCATGCAAATAATTTCCTATCATGCCAATAATTTCCTATCACGCCATAATTTTCATATCGTGCCAAAAATTTCAGTCATATTGGGTTGCATCATCACAATGGCCCAACTCTTAGTCTTTTTTTAAAGTGAATACCGCACAAGAGTTCCAACTGGTCTTAACCGTCTTGAGCCAGTGCGACTATGGCACACCCAATTGGTGAATGTTGTGAAACTGAAGATAGGGAGGAAGATATATAGAAGGGAAAGAGAAAAGTTGAGAAATATCCGGCTATTCAGCATAACTCAACATTGTTCCTCCTTAACAAAGCATTACAATATTTTTGTGGAAAGAGTAAAAAATGTAATAAAAAAGTATCCGTTCGGAAATCGCTATGAATGCGCCAAAGACGTAATTTGTCGTATTAATGTGTGAGAATTGGCTAAATAGGTGGTACCTTAGTGAATACCGCACTAGAGTCCCAACTGCTCCTAGCCGTCTAGAGCAAGTGAGACTATGGCATCCCCAATTAAGGTATGCTGTGAAGCTGAAGGTAGTGAGGAAGGGAAAGATATGGGGAAAGAGAAGATGAAGGTTAGGAAGTACCTGGCTATTCGAATCTGGTCACCAAACAGGGCTAAAGCCATTTCAAACAACGTTTCGATTCCGATTTTACCAGGAGGATACTTGAGAGTATCTACCACACTGGAACAAGTATTTTTTTAAATTTAATTACATTTACTACGCACGCTGGGTCTTAAACGCGCGACGTTTGAATGCACAGTCGAGCATCTTAACCACCCGACCACGGAGGCTGTAATATCAATCAAATGAGAAATCATATTACGATCGTTATTAAATAACCGTTTCAAAATTAAATTATACTCAATGTTATTCTGCGTAATAAAATCCCGTCGTGATTCAGTCATGATTCACATACAACCTTTAATCATTATTTGACTATATAGATGTGTGACTATATGTGGTACAGAAGTGGTGCCTCTCTGATATATCAGATTCCCAGGCACGGGTAAGAAAATATTTATTCTTCCTGATTGAAAACATAATCGTTTAGCTCGTTCGTTCATTTACTGCGATATTCTCCTGCTCTAGGTCAAAGTACGTTTTTCCGAATGGAGTAAAATATATTATTTCAACAGAGGTTCTCAATATGTGTGTGGCAAACCAATTTTTAATATTTAGAAAAACATATTTTATAGCCAACTTATTTTTTTATGTAATACCGCACAAGAGCTTCAACTTCCCGGAGTGCTGGTCATTTGCAGTATTTACATTATAAAGCACAATAAATTAATTAAAATTCCTAAGCCACGTTTTGATTTCGCGATCTCTGGGTCCCGAGTAAAGAGTTTATCGCTCTTCCACAAATTTCGTCACACTATCGCAAAAACAAAGACCAAAAATATCGAAGAAGAATCGATTAGAAAACTGTTTTTATTTGATTATTTAACTAGCGCAGACCCGTGGAAAATCGCGGGATACTATAGTAAAAAAAAAATAAAAATTAAAGTCAAAATGAAAGTTTAAAAAATAAATATTAAATTGCCACGTCCAAGAATCGAATCCTTATCAATTATGATGACAATTACACTGCCAAAAATTGTAAGAACGGCGGCATAAATTCATTGTATGTAATGAAAATAAGCATTATGTATTTTTGATTGTTACGTACTCACATCACATCCGAAATAATTTTGTTTGTAATATGAATATGTACATTTAACATCCTCATTGAACTTACGATATAATAAAAGCCGAATGGCAGAATCTTTTCCTCGATATTTGTACATTGGAATGCTTGCATGGATATAGCGAAGATATTGTTTTCCTAGAACAGATTCAAACTGTAAAACAAAAATTGAAAATCTGAATCAAACATGGATGCCTTGAAAATGTCAACATTTACCGCGTAAAAGACTAATATGTTCGAATCGTCAAAATTATGGATATGTTAAAATATGTACGTTTTCAATTATTTTTTTAAAAGTGAAAAGTGAATTCACAAGAGTTCCAACTGCTTTCAACCGTCTGAATACAGTAGGACTATGGCATCTCCAATTAGGATATGTTGTGAGGCTGAAGGTAGCGGGAATGGGAAGGAGATGGGGAAGAGGAAGGTTGGAAAGTACCTGGCAAAGACGTCTAAAGCCATTTTAAACAACGTTTCAATTCTGAATGGTGGTCTTTCGCCAGGGTGTTAATTAGAGTATCTACCTCTATGGAACGTGCCGTAAATATACAATATATCATTTAATTTGAATTTCATGTATTATGACACATATTAATTATTTATAGTTTTTGTGTTCAATTTGTAGAACTCCATTTTTTTTTTTTTTTTATATTATTCGATTGAATTAAATTTAATATTATTATTATTATTGAGTTCTGCTATTTTAAGTTATTTGTTTTTAGTGACAGCTGTTTCGTCATTTAAGGTAAACAGTTTGATAATGGCCTTAAACGCCGAAACAGCTGTCACTAAAAACAAAAAACTTAAAATAGTAGAACTAAATAATAATAATTTAAATTTAATTCAATTGAATTATATAAAAAACAACAACAACAACATATTAGGTAATTAAATCTTATCCGGGTTTGAACCCGCGACCTCTGGATTCGTAATCAAGCGTCTTACCATTCGATAACGGAGGCCCTTAATGTTATTTAAAGATATAATTTTCAAGGTCAATTTTTTTTATCTTTCAAACATTATTTGCATGAAGATTTCAACAAAATAACGATAATATGGGACATCCAAGGTGCTTTCATGAGTGGAAGGGGGTGCATGGATCAAATTTTCTCATTGCGGATGCTTACAGAGAAGTTTTTGGCAAAAAAATCAGAAACTTTTCTGTGCTTTTGTCGATTTGCAAAAGGCGTATGATCGAGTTGATAGAAACAAATTGTGGAAGGTATTATCCATGTATGGAGTTGAAACGAAGCATTTACAAGCAAAAGCGTCCTTGTACGAGGGAAGCGTTGCATGTGTTAGAGTAAACGGTGATTTTACGAAGTGGTTTAACATTACAAAAGGTGTAAAGCAAGGCTGTGTAATGTCACCGTGGTTGTTCAATTTGCACATGGATAATTGTATGCAAGAATTAAAAGAGGTGGGCTTGGGCGCGAAAATGAACAATCTGAAAGTATGTTGCCTATTGTATGCGGACGATGCGGTGCTGATTGCTGAAAGTATGGAAGATCTACAGTTTCTCGTGTCTAGGATGAACCAAGTATGTATGCAAAATGAGTTGATGATGAATGTAAGTAAGTCTAAAGTCATGGTGTTTGAAAGAGAGAGTACGAGAACAGCGTGCAATATAGTTGTGAATGATGAATACTTGGAGCAAGTGGATGAGTTTGTGTATTAAGGAATTATGTTTAAGAGAGACGGAAAGGCTGATAAGGATATTGAAAGAAGGGTGAATGCAGGAAACTCCATTCATGGAGGACTGAACGCTGTTGGCGCAAATAAGAAATTGTCCAAAGAAGCGAAGCTAGCAGTCCACAATGGAATACTTATACCAACCCTGATGTATGGCAGTGAGGCATGGAACTGACAGAGGAAGGATGAAAGTAGACTGAATGCTGTGGAAATGAGATCTTTGAGACGGATGTGCGGTAAAACCATGTATGACCGTATTAAAAATGTGGATATCCGGAAAGAATGCAAGGCTGATGTGAGCGTAATGAATAGGATCAAGAAAGGGACGCTTAGATGGTTTGGGCATGTAGAGCGAATGAACGAAGAAAGGAGTGTGAAAAGAATATATGATGCGAAAGTGAATGGAAGAAGAAGTCGAGGACGCCCGAGAAAGACATGGCACGATCAAGTAAATCAAATACTTGAATCGGGTCATGTGAAGAGTCAGAATAACAGAAGAGTATGTATGAGACGATGTATGAATGTAAATGAAGCAAGGAGTGTGTGCCAAGACAGAGTTGTATGGCGGTCCGTCCTCTCTGCCTACTCCTGCGGGGAAACGGCGTGATGGTTAGTTAGTTAGACTTTTAAAAATGTTCCGACCTCAATCTTTATAGTTTATAAGAGATAGAAGTGAATGAACTTTCCAAAAGTGCGTTTTGATTTCAAGTTTGGTAACCAGTGTCTCAGAAGATTTAATTTATCTTATTTGTTAAATCTAATTACAATTACGATCTGAAATGAATCGATACACATAAGATTATTCTTGGTATTTGAAATGAGTGGTCTTATAATCATATCAATTTCGTTCTAATACACTGTAGACATCTCAAATTTTACATTCAATTCATCGTATTAAGCTTCATTATTTGGTGTCAGACACAGTAATTAAAATTCCTCTTACGAAATGATCCCCGAACTTTTGTAGTTATTAGAAAGAAAAATAACAAATCGAAATTCAACGGAAATCAATGACAAAAACCACCACAAATAGAACTATTCCTTTTTTAAAGGTTACCACCTAAAAATACACGCTTTTGGTTTTCTAATACAAGCAATACTACAAATGATTTAATTGTTATTTTTATATGGGTAGTTAGGAAAATGTCTAAGGTTTCTAGTAGATATAATTATTTATGAGATGCACATTGATTTTTTAGGTAAAACGTTCGATTACTGACATTTCAGAGTATGTTTTTCATAGAATTTAAAAGATTACAGCTTAATTTTTTTATTTACTGGAAACCTTAGACATTTTCCTAACTGCCCATTTATAATTTACAGATAAATCCTGTGCAGTATTGCTCGTATTAAAATACAAGGTAGAAAGTGAAGTTTCCTGCCACTTTTGGGTGCTGAGCCTTTGTCGATATAAAAATACTTTTTATTCAAACTTGTGATAATAATGTGGCAATAGAAAAAAAATGCAAGAAATTGAAGTTCATCGGCAATATTTTTTCCTTATCGCCAATATTTGTTTTCGACGACACTTATCAGGAGTTTTTATTCATTTCATGGCGTTTAATTACGTCAATATAATATAATAACGTCATATTTTATCAACGCACTTCGGCCTAAAAGTATTTTTATTTCCGCAGCGGGGTGGTTCATTGGTCGTAAGACAGGCAATACTTTCTGTCTTACTTCTGTCAGTTCGTGTATTTACGTCAACAACAGAAATCTAACAATTCGTCAAAATGTCTCTTCGTAATTACTCCCCATATTTGAATAATAATAATAGATAAAGTAACTGATTTATAGAAAAAAATATGTGCCCAAACACGTTGTGTCCACGTAGTAATCGGACAACTGGAAAAGTAAATCGAATTCGACTATTTGGTTTTTATACCAAAAAAAATAATCAAGTAAGCGCTTCGTGGTTTAAATAACTAGCCATCACGCCTTTTCTCAGGAGAGGTAGGCAGAGTGGACGGACCGCCATACAACTCTGTCTTGGCACACACCCTTTGCTTCATTCACATTCATACATACTCTTCTGTTATTCTTCACATGGCCGACTCAAGTATTCGATTCACTTGATCGTACCATGTCTTCCTCGGGCGTTCCCGACTTCTTTTTCCATTCACTTTCGGGTCATATATTATTTTCACACTCTTTTATTCGTTCATTCGCTCTACATGCCCAAACCATCTAAGCATACCTTTCTTGATTCTATTCCTTACGCTTACATCAGCCTTGCATTCTTTCCAGATATCGACATTTTCAACACGGTCATACATAGTTTTACCGCATATACGCCTCAGGTATTTCATTTGTACAACATTCAGTCTACTTTCCTCATTTTTCTGACAGTTCCGTGCCTCGGCAGTGGCTTAACATTATATTATAGTTATGAAGGGAAACAATAATTTTAATCAACTTACACGATATTCATTTCAAAACATTATGAAATGGATCGATGACCTACCTTTTATTTTGTATCTGTCAGTATGTATGTAATGTTGTCACTCTGTCAAATATGTTCCAAATAAATAAATAAATTCTTGAAAAATTTAAACGACCTCGTCGTTATTGTTTTTTTTTTAAATAAACTGACTGCTAGATATACAATTTAAATGCTTGCTTGCTACCCTGCTATGCGGTTTATGATATAGTATAATAATACGTATGATGTCACATACAGCCTTAATTTACTGAACTTTATTACCTTTCATATACCAACGAGAACTACTCGATCCAAAATTATATTAAGTTGTAACAATAATATTAAGACGTTCAGATACTCGCTTGTTCCTAGATCGCATTTAGTTGGTTATTTATTTTGATAAACGCCCATTGGGCTTTTACAGTAAGAATAAACAAATTCAATTATTAATAACATATAATTTTACCAAAAATATATTAGAAGGTCAAATCAGCAATGAAAAAAATATTTTACTTTTTCAAGCGAAAGATTATGAAAAAATTTCAACAGCTGGCTAGTACATAGTATAGCAAGTGTAACAACAAGTAACACAGCAATAATTGTATATAAAGTTAATAATTATAAAATTGAAAAGAAAGAAACAACAAATATAACGAGAAAGAAATAACATATACAATCATGTATGACATACAACATGTTTAACTTGTTTAATTTACCTAATAATGCTATACAACTCCGATCTGAATCTCATGACTGAATACAGAAAAATATCAACATAACTAAATTCGTTTCCAAACCTATGTAACCTTTGGACTGGGGAGTTCATTGCATAGTTAGTTCTTATCACCAGAGGTGGCTGATGTATTTAACTGCATGGAATGTAGGTACAAGAAGGCTATGCTATCAACATTATTTTTATCAAATCAAACAAATACAATGTACGTAATACTTATGTTTACGACTCATTCTTCCTGTTTGTAGTAGCTAATAATTTACACTTGTATCACTGTAAAATTTACCTTAATACGTAAAACCTCACATAAGCGTATATAATTAAATACAAATAATAATCGAATAGCTTGATGGAGCGCCGTGTTCCCTTGTTTCATAGATTGTAGTTTTTTTTACTATTTTTTTCCAGAGTACCATATTACGAGTATTTGCTTTACGCAGCCATTGTAACAATAACGATAACAGTAAGTATTATATGAGTTATCGAAGGAAGCAAACACTTTGTAGCTTGACATTATAATTTAAATAAAAAATAATTCGACCGGTTTCGGATAGACTTAACCTTCATCAGGAACGTATAAGTATAAACTAAGATTAAATATAGAGTAATACAGTAGACAAAGAAATTAGTGAAAGAAACAAAACATTAACATAAACAGGACAAAGCATCAGAGAGGGGGTGGTAATGGAGTAGGTAGAGAGGTAGGGGGATGGGAAGAGGATAATAATATTAATATAATATTAACTAATAATAATATTAACTTAACTCCTTAATGGCGCAGAATTTTGTATATAAGTGACTTCTCTACCCTTTGCACATCTAAACTCCCATCAGAAATAAGACCAGCTTTTTACACCAACAATAATTTAGGAAAATTTTTAAGCAATTCTAAAGATAAAGAAGATTCTTTAAGCCATTCTGGCATATATAAACTTAACTGTAACGATTGCCCGTCAATTTACATAGGTAAAACCGCGAGAAATGTAAACATTAGAGTCAAAGAACACATTAGATGTTTAACAAGTATAGGTTTTTCCGAATTTGCCGAACATTTAATTAAAACTAACCATACTTTTAATAAAAATACAGGTGTACAAATAATTCATAAAAATGGAATAGGTTCGCGCCTTAACAATCTAGAAGCATTAGAAATTTCAAAATCAAATAATAATAATAATTGCCAAATTTTAAACAAACAATTAGAATTAACTAAAAGTCCGATTTTAAGAATGTTCCCCTTCTCCTCTTCCCATCCCCCTACCTCTCTACCTACTCCATTACCACCCCCTCTCTGATGCTTTGTCCTGTTTATATTAATGTTTTGTCTCTTTCACTAATTTCTTTGTCTACTGTATTACTCTATATTTAATCTTAGTTTATACTTATACGTTCCTGATGAAGGTTAAGTCTAACCGAAACCGGTCGAATTGTTATATGTGTATAAATAAAGTGGCTTAAAACAAAATTATTTTTTGTTTAAATTTATATTATATGAGTATTATTGATTTTATCAAATACCAAAATGATATTTGAAATTTTTTTATACAATCCATAAAGCATATCTTTAGCTAAAAGCAACGATAAACGATTGAGCACACAAACATATATCAACATACAAGTCTAGTTAAATTATATTTAAAATGCATAGCGTAACAAACGTAATTTCGTATTTACACGTCACGAGCTGTGAAAGGGTCATATTACCCCATATTGCACACAATTTCACACTCATATTTAGTTGTTCAAAGTTGTCGTTAAATAATTGGTTTCAACAAGTAAGAAAAAATAACTTTGTATAAGACCACGGATGTTATTTTAATTTTTATAAGCGACCGGTTTCGCTTAGCCTAAGCATCATCAGGGTACAACATTAAACCAAATAAAAAACACTAGTGTGCGGTTATATGTACATACAGAGAAAGAAAAAAAATTAAAATTACATAACAGAACAATGAGAAAACAATAGAATACATTTAAAATATAAGTGTTTTTTTTAAATGTGTGCAAAATCAGTGCAATAAAAGCACATCAATTCTTAATTGATTAAAATGCATTCCTGTATAAAGTAGACATTATAGAACCTTCAGCCAGTCCATGTTATAAATAGTAAACGCAGGGAAACCTTTAGAAGATACATCCGGGTGTAAAGGCGCGGAAAACGGGACAAAATGGAATCACTCCATTTCCGCAAGAATAAAACATGCTTTAGGATGGCAGTGAGTAGCATCCTATGTATTGCAGCATCCTTGCTAGAAACTTGTAAATGAAATTGTAAAGGCTGTTTTCGAAACAGATATGAACTGTAAAAAATATTTTTAAAACAGTCCATAATTTGTTCCTCTCTCAATATGTTATTAACCACGTCATACAGGTTGAGTACATTTAAATTTAAAATGAATGCTTTTTAAAGTTACAAGATTTTTTTTCTTGTCATTTTCACCTCTGATCTAAATACTACGGAATAAGTTTAAAGTGTTCCATTTTGGAGATGTCCGTAGCTGGATGAATTTCGTAAATATTAGATTGGGGAAAAAATAATTTCGTATTTCGCGCCCTTTTTTCAACTAAGTATACCTCGTTCATTATTAGTTGCATCGGATCATACAATACGGCGTTGTAAAGGTGTGAGTGTATACTACAAACGCTTTTTTGACAATATTGCACTTGGTCGGTTCAGTCGTGAACTATCGTGCATCGAATATGGAGGTCTCAAAGGAAGAAATTTGCCATATTTTACTACCTGAAAGGGAAAAACGCGTCGAAAGCGACCAAAAAAATTTGCGATGTATACGGGGCCGATTCTCTTTCGGTTCGTGCTGCACAACAGCGGTTCGAGCGATTTCGTGCTGGTGTAGTGGAGGTGAATGATGCACCACACTCTGGCAGGGCTGTCGTCGAAAATATCGATAAAATCATGGAAAATATCGAGATAGACCGTCATGTTAGCAGTCGTAGCATCGCCCAGGAGCTGAATATCGATTATAAAACCGTTTCAAACCATTTGCGGAAGGCTGGATTAAAAAATCTCGATGTTTGGGTGCTACACGAGCTGACGCAAAAAACCTCATGGACCGAATTTCCATCTGCGAATCGCAACAAAATCGACCCATTTCTGAAGCGGATGGTGTAACGGACTGGTGATAAAAAGTAGGTCACTTACAACAATATCAAGCGACAGAGATCGTGGTCGAAAGCCAACGAAGCGGCCCAGACCGTGGCCAAGCCAGGACTGACGACCAGGAAGGTGTTTGCTGTGTGTTTGGTGGGATTGTCAGGGAATACTCTACTATGAACTGCTCCCCTATGGCCAAATGCTCAATTTGCCCTTTACTGTGAACAACTCGACCGTTTGAAGCTGGCGATCGAACAGAAGTGGCCAGCATTGGTGAATAGGAGAGGAATCGTGTTTCATCAGGACAACGCCAGGCCGAACACATATTTTATGACGCGCCAGAAGCTCCAGGAGCTCGGATGGGAAGTTTTTATGTATCTACCCTATAGTCCGGACCTGGCAACAAGTGACTACCACCTGTTTCTGTCTATGGCCAACGCGCTTAGGGGTACAAATCATTCCTCAACAGAGGCCTGTGAAAATTGATTGTCCGAGTTTTTTGCTAATATTAAATTCAACCCAAGCTTTTGCTTCTCACTTCTCATGCACACAAAACTACGCAGAAATGTGTCAGACTTTTTAATAGATTTTACCTTTCTTTTAGTTGATTGTTTTATGGCCCTTCAGATTTTTGTCAATATCAATTAACATTTTTGTGAGATAAAAAAAACAGTGCTAAGTCATCAATTCCCTTAAATTATTTCCTCACTCCAATTATCATCCTAAATACAAAAAGAAAATATAGATTTAAGAAAAAACTGGTAAATTGATTCTTACTGAAATCTTGTTTATTGTACACGGAATAACATTTCACATTTGCGGTGAGGGTATTTTACGTTTTACGTGCGAACATAATGTATGAGTTCGTTAAACTTGTATCTAATAAAAACTTATTTGCAAGCTAGTACTAAAAACATAAGAATGCACTTACAATGTTTCAGTCAGTTCTTATTAAGGATACTCTTGTTCTCGAGTAGAATAAACGGTAAAAATAATAATTTAACATCTACCTGCGGCGTGCTTTGAATTTTCTTCAGATTTTTCAAAAACAAATCTGTGTGGAAGTTGATTTTAATCGAACTCAACAAATAAACCGTTGTTGAAACGAGTTTTCAAAATTATTTCAACTTCAAAATCAACATGAATTGCTCGCCGAATATGCTCATAAATAATTTAAAAAATCACAGTTGTTTACGTTCTGTGTGTGCTGGTTAAAATATTAAAAATTAAGCGATTGACGGATACAAGTTCAAATTAATCAAACGAATCGGTTCATATTGTAGTATCGAACTTCATACAATTACAAACTAACCGAGAGTTCTCTGGTTTATTATGTAACAATGTTTAACACTCCAGCTCCTATAACTTCAAAGAGCTTTTAATTTATTTTGATATTCGTAAGCATTTTCCTAACCACAAGTTATTAACTGGGAAAAACAAAGTTGTAATAAATGTGCTTGAATGCTGTTTTGGACTTCAACGTCGCATTATTATTTTTATAACCTATAAAATGAGATTGTGGAAACTAGCGAACACGAAATGGAGTGAAAATTAAATTACATGTTTTCAGTTATAAAGTTATTTTATTAAGAACTATTTTTATTATTTGAATAATCAATACAATATTGTACAATAATACAATAAACATCAACAATGGAATAGAAAAAAACAAATTCTTAAATTGAAAATTGAAACAAAGATAATATGAGAATAAGATTTTTACATTTTATTTGATATTACACACATGAGTATATATCAAATACACATATTACGCCTTAAAGAAGAGTGGTAAAAGTGTAATTGTTTTATATTTTTTAATTAAATCTCTTTGTTATTTAGCATCTCAACCTAGAACCTAGTGATAATTAGACCATACAATATGTTTGCTGTTAACATTATTAACTAGATTGTTAACATTTTCGCACATCCCAATGCTAATTTTATGAATGTAATCATGTTTGTAAATGTTTCAAAACAATTAATCTCAACTGCCCAGAACCAGTACGTCGTAGACGCCCCTGATTATGCTGGAAGACGATAGGACAGAGAAGGATTGGGTATTACTTGCTATTCAAATCTGGTAACTTAACACAGTAAATGCATTTTAAGTAACGTTTTGTGTTATTGGAAAACTGTTACAAACCGAAGCAATGTTCGTATATTTTTTAATGGTTTTTTATTTGATTTATAATTGTAAAGTATTAAATTAATTAAATAATTGCTACGTATATAATATCAAGCCACAAAGCTTTTTTCTTATCAAAATACCTCCAATAGTTTATGTTATTATAAGGAATCCGTTCCTAACATAAAACCACACTTTTTTTAAATGTCTAAATGATTCGTGCTGTCATTATATTCTAGAAAACCAAAAAAATACATGGCTGTATCCAAAAAATAATAAAGCATTATGTTCATAATTATTTAGGAATTATAGTTATTTTTAGAATAGTCTAAGAGAAAACGAAAAAAAATCTCACGATTAAATGTAGATGTCCAAAAGATAATAAAGCAATATGTGATGAATTATTTTGGCATCACTTCTATTAGCAGAAAAACCTAAGTGGTTTATATAGCTGTGAATAGTGTCCATTAGAACAATCCACTTGGCTAGCATTCCCTGGTCGCATTAACAACTGATGGGAGTTGGGATACGAGAAGGTAGCCCATCTTGATTGTATCAGGTTGGACCAGGAGATAATCGCGTTTCAGGGGGGGCGACAAATTCACTTGCCATTGAAAATTATGTCGCATTAAGTTGGAAGTATTATTCACTCCAGCTAACTCTACCTTTTGCGTTTTAATAAAAGTGATTTTAAAATACAATATAACTATATTAATATATATACAAATAACGAATATCATTTGTTGAAAGAAAAATGTAATCTGTTATTATACTGTATTTTTGATGACCAAAAAAATCTATGGTATACATGTTTTTTTATATTCGGTAATGAAAAAATAAACAATACAAGAATGGTATGAATTTAAATATTAAAATCAGTATTTTTTTATAGTTAATACCGCACATGAGTTCCAACTGCTTCCAACAGTTTAGATCTAGTGAGTCTATGGCATCCCCAATTGGGGCATGTTGTGAGGCTGAAAGTAGTGGTGAAGAGAAGGAGATGGGAAAGAGGAAGGTCGGAAAGTAACTGACTATTCAGGTCTGGTCACCAAACACGGCTAAAGCTATTTTAAGCAATGTTTCAATTCTGAATGGTGGTCTTTCACCAGGGCGATACTTAAAATATCTACCACTCTGGAACGTGCTGAAAATAAACTATAAACAGTTTTGTATTAATTAAATGTTTTAAGACACATATTATTCAAATAATATTCATAAAACATAATAAAATAGAAATTCATTTAACAACATTTTCAAACAGTAATAAGTAAATGCATAAAGTCAAACGGTTTTCTCAAATCGTATGGCAGGTTTTTAATCAAAATTGCAGTTTATTCAAGGCTTCGTAGTCCGAAGTTATTAAACACTTTGATATTATCATTTTGTATGAATCGCGTAATGAAAATTGTTTTAAAAGATGTAGATAATTTTTTTTTAAATTAATGTTGGTGAAATTGACTTTGCTAATTTCGTCAAATTAAGGAGTGACACATCTACTCTGATAAATAAGAATCTAAGCCATCAGCAAACAGTTTTTTTTTTAAATAAAATAGAACAAGGTTCTTGCGTTTGGCCTCGTCTAGCTTTCTGACGCTAAACTCTACGTGATTTCAGTTTATAGCCAGCGACAGGCTTCCAATAGTTATATACTTAGATCATCGTTCTGTACGAACTCTTCGTATAAAACTGGGCCATCATCGGGATGTTAATGAATACTATATAAGGCAGGAACGGACAGCAAACAATTAAAATGTAAGTAGCATTTTCACTGTTGTTAGAAAAGCGACGGAAAAACACTTTGTTCAACTGGGGTCTTCTCAGCATTGCTATTAGCGTTAAGGAAAACTTCGAAATTTGTGAAAGCTTCACGAACTGTTAGTTCTTTAAAATGAACCCTTCACGGTGAACGCTCTAATTGAAGTTGAACTGAAATTGAAAATAACTGGAAATGGGGAACGGGTTTCTCGTCAAAAATATTTTTTGATGGGGGGGTGGGGTGGCCAGCGATCTATCTGAAATCCGTAAAATTGGAACCGACAAAATAACTACGATCGAAGTGTGCACAAATTTAACCTTCGTGTGCTGCCGCTAAATGAAGTAGTTATTTGTACTCTATGAAGTCGAACTACGATTGAAGTGTGAACTGCCGCAAAATGAAATAGTTGTCTGTGGTATTTAAGTCTTCACATTTTTTTGCAACTTCAATTGAAGTATTCGCACACTCAAAAATGTGTGAACTGCCACAAAATGAATAGTTCTTTGTAGCATTTTACACAGAGCAGTTAGAACGCTAATTGCTATATTGACGCCTTAGAGTTGGTCAAAGCTTCCAGACCGTGGCCCAGCTTCTCATACGACAGATTCCTCAGAATACTATACATAGTGTGTAGTGAATTGTTTTTTTCACTTCATAACTAAAAAATATGGATTCAAGTAAATACACTTACTAAAAAAATATTTTTTGCTTAAATGTTTCACACCCAAAAATTAAAAATTAATAATTAGGAATGCTATTTACGTGATTGCCTTTTGCAGAGCAAATCACTCGATCAAATAAAAACGTGATCAGGAAAATGAAAACCATTTTTATTTTGGAAACCATAAAGAGCAAAGCGGTTATATGCCATGATTGCATAACTAGTTGACCGAGTGAGAAAATAGTTTAATAATTATTTCATAAAGACATTTGAAAAAAAAATTATATACATAAAATTGTAAATATTCAAATATGTGATCACATTCCTTTGCGATATATTTTTTTTTTATTTCGAAATTCTTCTAATTCCACCCAATGATTTTTTTTATTTATGTATGCATATGAGTAGGTACTTTTTTGGATGGCTTTAAAGTTCTCTGTAGACAAGAAACCATATTATATCCTCCATTGACGATTAATTTTTTAATAAATTTATATTTTTCTTTATTATTTTGTATTTTTCGACTGTGTTTGGGTCACAGACGTTATTACATGTTTTTTGCAAGTAAACTTAGGCCTAGTGGTTTAAACCACTGTTAAATTTTACAGTGTCGCAAATCGATGATTAGCGCAATTATGATTTTTTTACCGTTACCACTTCAAATAATCACCCGTGTTAACAGAGTGGTAGATACTCTTAAGTATCGCCCTGGAGAAAGACCACCAGTCAGAATTGAAACGTTGCTTGAAATGGCTTTAGCCGTGTTTGGCGACCAGATCTGAATAGCCAGGTACTTCAAACATTCTTCTTCCCCATATCCTTCCCCTCCCCACTACCTTCAGCCTCATAATATACCTCGATTGGGGATGCCATAGTCTCACTGGCTCTAGACGGTTGGGACTCTAGTATGGCTATACAAAAAAATGAAAAATCAATATAATGCGGCATAAAGGCGAGAATTCTTACAAACATACTGTACTACATAATAGGTTCATTTCATTCAATAATAGTGTTTGTAATGGTAATGTTTAAATGTGAACAAGAGTACAAGATAAGACGAATAAGTCGACTTTATATGAATATAATAAAGACATTTATGGACAGATAGAAAGATTTTTTGAAATCAAGTATTAGTACATCCGTGCGGCAAAACTCGAATGATTTTCGCTATTGAGGAATTTCCATTGATTGAGTTTTCAGCAACAATTTCCCCTGACGAATCAACTGAACTAGGACGAATAATTACAAAGTAAATTAATTAAATAATCGCAATCTACAGTTTTCTCGAAAATGGTTTTTAATCAGTGGAAAAAAACGTTAATTGTTCATTATTTTTTCAGTGTTCAATTTCCGCCGAAGCCTTCCTTGCTGCTGGTCACCGTGTACCAGCTTTGCCGATCTCATTCTGAAAAAGCTTTGGAAATTCGAAACTTAGAAGGACGAACAAAAAGGTGTCTTCTACAAAGTAATTTGGCTATCATTGAAACGCTGAGCTGCGATTTAGGGGGATTCAATCGTTTGCTTCAGCATTGATTAAATCACATTTTTTCTGTGCGGAAAAATATTCTGAAGGATCTTCCCGCAGACGGCGAAATTTATTTATCTTAAATACTGACAGATTTACTGTAATAGGGCGGAGTGGAGGTGTCTATGGTCCTGCCGTCGAGAGTTCCGTTGCCACCTCACTTTCTGTTACTCGCTTCGTTTATAAGAACGAGGGAAATGATGGCAAAGGAAATATTTGCTTTAATTACTAGCGGCTTCACTAGCTTTTGACGGCCTCAATGGCCGAGTGGTAAGACGATCAACTACTAATCCAAAGGTCGCGGGTTCAAGCCCAGCGTGCGCAAATAACACATTTACATACGTACATAGTATATTTGCTGTAAGTTCCAGAGTGGTAGATACTCCTAGTATGGTGAAAGACCATCATTCAGAATCGAAATGTTACTTGATTGAAATGACTTTAGCCGTTTGTGACCAGATCTAAATAGCCAGGTACTTCCCAACCTTCCTCTTCCCCATCTCCTTCCCCTCGCCACTACCTTCAGCCTCACAACATACCCCAATTGGGGATGCTATAGTCCCACTGGCTTTAGACGGTTGGGTGCAGATGGGACTCTTGCGCGGTATTCACTATAAAAAAGCATATTTGCGGTAACAATATGGTGTGGTATTTAACGATCCTGCACTTAGCAGAAATGAGTGTACGGTCAAAAACTCTCGAACGGTGAGTTACAGTTACTGTTGCGCCTGACAATACTGTGTACTAACACGACGACATATTAACTCGAGCATAAGTACTGGTAATATCAAGATTTTGTTCAAAAAGCGCATTCGTCCAAAAAGATTTGTTTTTATTTTTAGGATTACAACTCTAGAAACTGCCAAACATAGAAATAGACCAACTTTACAAAGTTGCTACTAAATAATATTTGATATCTGGGTTTGTACCTCTTAATTTAATTTGTACAAATTAAACGCAGTTAATTCATATTTTTCAACAAAATCATCAGCACACGTATTGAATAGTAAACTGTTTGAAAATTCATCAAAAACGTACAAAAAAATAAGTATTGCCACGACCGGGGTTTGAAAGCTGGGATCTTCAGCCAACAGATTACACTAACCACTGAGCTCTTGCGGTAATCTTCAAACTCGCCGTTTCCTTCCAACACATGTTGTGTTCGAATATGTAAACGAAGACAGAAGTGGATGAAGCTATGAAGGTGTTGTTACAAAATTAACTTTTAGTAAAGAAATGTCATTTAAAAATTTATAATATATCAAAAATGTTTTATGTTTTGTTCAATTTTCCAGGTACAAAGAACTTTTATTGATTAAATTACATATTTAAATCAAAAGAATAATGATTTTAATAATATAATTTTTATTTTTTTATTCCACTATTTTTTATTTAAGACCTGACCGGTTTCACCGTATGACGGGCATCTTCAGACTGGTGCAATTTTAAGTTAAGTCTGTGTAATATATACTATTAGGCCCGGAAGGGATGGATATTGATATTCATAGTGAATCATCTGTGACTTAGGGATTTTTATTTTATGGCTGACTGAGGTGGCTTTACCATAACTTCAAAAATATATTCGTGTAGTTTTATTACCTTCTGGGAGACAGTTTACACGGAGTGAGTTAGATACGATTGTGGTTTTTTTTTTAAATTATATAATATTTATAGTCGTCAGCTTTATTTTTAACAGTTGGCTATTTTTGAATTTACTCTCTCTGTTTGGTCAATGTATTTTGTAGAAGGTATATTTACATTGGCGGTTTGGTAAAATATCATAAAATAGTAATAATAGTTACACATCAAGGTATTATTTTTTGAAGATTTCCCCTTAGATATCTGCGAAAAAAACACCAGATCACATTTCACTTTGGTATTTTTATGTGCATTTCCTATTTACACCAATGCCTAGAATATAAATATTTACTTAAAAACAAAGCTTAAAATAAACTATAATGCATATATTAATGGAGAGTAAGCCTAATTTCCAATTGACTATTCAATACGTACTTTTCTTCTATTTTATTTGTAAGTCACTTTCAATTAACATCTGACCGAATTTGAAACGTTCACACTCGAACAGTCGTACGTACTCCAAAAGGAAATTATTGGAGGTTAATTTGTATTTTAATTAACACTGAATTAATGGTGTAAAAAGATAAACTGAAAAGCAAGAAAAAGCTTCCCATATCAGTAAACTGGCCCGTTAATAAATATGAGAGATATTCAACTGATCGAAATTTTCATTCTCTATTTTTTTGTCACTATTTTGAGATTCCATGTTTCCTGTTTGCTTACTGCCGTTCGCTACTGTGCTCGTGGCGAAACGGAAGTTAGTTTGAAGTAGAAAATAGATGGCACCACCTCGCCGTACTGATTGAGCGTCACCTTCCGGAAAATTGCCGATCACAATCCCATACGGGCGACGCCAGGCGGAACCTAATCGAAACAGGACACAGTATCGACCAACCTAATATAAGGTGTCGGTTGCATTTCTCAAAAGGACTTTTGTTTTAGTATAACATGAATTGCACGTACAAAATTATTTTATTTATTTATTTACGCCCGTTAAAGGCTTTATCACAAATATTATCCTTTGTCATGAAGCACTCACTTTCTGGTAAGACATAATTAAATTTTAAATAAAAGTAACTTTGTTTTGACACCACTTTAATACACACGTATACCAACCGGTTTCGGCTCTACCTGAACCGTCTTCAGGGTTACTTTCGTTTAAAAAATTTTAAAATAAATAACATATTATCATTATTTAAAAATAATATACTCATAAACAGCAAAACCGGAACATTCAGAGTTAAATAGTTTCATCAAATAAGTTGGCTCTACTAGATGAAAAAAATTGTACTAAGATGTGCTTATATTGTGATATTGACGTACTGAATATATCTACAATATCGGTATATCTTTTCCAGATGTCGAATTCGTCGCATTGGAATATAATCTCAGAACAAGGATATGTCTGGAGAGAGAGCAAATTTTTTTTACCAACCTATACAAATTTACGATAGTACACTTTCTTCGGGTTTTTACGTCGTAAACCGTAAGAGAGAAATAGACAATACAAGTCCTCACCACCATTCGGTTTGTTAGCATGTTTTCCGTCTCTCGCGTCTCCGGCGACTCCGCCCACTACGTTTTGTTATGCGACATAACTCAGTAACTCAGGAGTGTAATATTGTGAGGTTTACCATAAGTAGAATTGTCACAATAATATGGTAGGAACTGTCTCGTAATTAGGAATATGAAATACAATTGAATATAACAATGTAGGGGTATAAAACATTGAATTGATAATTTTAAACAAGCACGTTAAATCGCAAATAATTTTACGTTCAGACAATTTTATTAAATTTATGTTTTATTTATTAATGCCTAGATTACTATTAAGTAATAGTAATCTAGGCATTCTACTAAAATACCGATTCTAAAATTTACGTATTTTAAGAATTAATGTTTGATTCTTTCAATCGTGTTTGAATGAACATCATCATTTGGAGACCAAACTGTGGAATTGTACTCAATATGACTCCTTACAATTGCCATATTATACAATGTTATTATGATGCTTTATTCTTGGAAGGATGAGTAGCAATCAAAAGTTGATGAAATTATAATTTATCATATTTATGTAGGATGTATAGCTCACATGGCCGTATAAGTTCAAAAGTTCGTTTTTGATTTATTTGACAACGATATTATTAAATAACACACACACACGTGAAAAAAGGATGAGATAATAATATATGTCGAAGTGTATTTTTTTGTGCGGATCTGTTCGCTTGTTACAATTTTTTTGTGTAGAGCATATTTTCGGATCAATTGGTTCCAAGTTGTAAAAGTTTATTTTTAAGTGAATACCGCACAAGAGTCACAACTGATCCGAAGCTTCTGGAGCGACTAAGACTATGACATCCCCAATTGGGACATGTTGTGAGACTGAGGGTAGTGGGGAGGGGAAGGAGACGGAAGAGGAAGGTTGGAAAGTTCCTCATTATTCAGATCTGTTCACTTTTGCGGTGTCAAGCAAAGTTTTGATTCTTAATAGTGATATTTCACCAGGGCGATACTTAGAGTATCCACCACTCTGGAAGTATATATTTTTTAATTTGCAATCATATGTATCCGGTAAAAGTCGCCTTGTTCATTATATTGTGATGAAATTATTAGTACGTTACATAAATTCAGTGTCGAATTATGTAAAAAATCTTTCGGATAATGTTAAGAATGACACAAAGTAGCCTTGTTTTCAAAATGTTTGAATTCGTAGTAGAGCGTCTTAACCACTTAACCACAGATGCCGCCATGAAATACTGTTATTTTGTGATTTTATTATGTATATCTGTAGATTTGTAGCCTAACCAAACCAGGCTTGATACACATATCAGCAATAGCCAATAAAATTATATATATATATATATTTCAACATTCTATAAGCATATAAACAATAAACGGTTAAAATTCCAAAGTTTGCCGTTAATCCGGAAAGACACTAATGACTTGGCCAAACTGCGTGGGGGGCGCGGGTATTTAAGCCGCCGGGGGGGCCGTGCCGGGGGCCGTGCCTGGCCAGGGAGCGGTGAGGAGGGAGGGGGCTGGTGGATGGAGCACCGCCAGCCAGCAGCAACCATCTCTACAAAGGTAAAGCGGTGATTACGTTCGTTTCTTAGAAACTGCAAGAATCAGGGATGGGTTTTTCTAGCACTCAAGAAGAGAATGTTATACCAAAAACAAACTACTTACTAATAATCAATAAGTCAACTAACTTATTTGAAACTTTATACAGCAAATATAAACCAATGGTGTGCGTGTTTTAAATCTGAATTTCAAAATAATGTCATCGCTGGAAAGGGCTGAAGCGACACTTTGGTTAAAAATGAGTTGAATATGCAGTTTTGATCAGTTTTTTTTGTTGCATCGTTTTCTCATCGTGTTCTCGTTTGATTCTGAAGATTTTTTTGGCCCTTCAGCCATCTAAAATATATTTACCATTTGAGAGAAGGCTTAACTCAAGCGACACAAGTTTGAGACTTTTTTGAGCTTTTCGACGCTTCAAGTAAATCAGTGTGAGCATTGAGTTACCTAATTTAACTATTTTTTCAAAATCGAAGCAGGTACTGAAGACTTATGAATTTTATTGGAAAACAGAAAAAAAAACTTTTTGGTGCTTCAGTGTAAACTTCCTAAAATGGTGCTTCAGCCCTTTTGCCTTTCCGGCGACGATATTATAATCGAATGATTTGAACGTCAAAAAGTTATTATTCTTTCCAAATAATTTATCGTGCGTAACAAATTAAATGATATTTATAGAGTTGAGTTTATTGCCTATTGTAATTTTTTACAATAAACATGTATAATTATATTAGTTTTAGAAAACCGTTTTCCAAAGTAGTATAAAAGTTTTCTGTCTTCTTCGTGTGGTAAAGGAGAGTTGCCGGGGTTAAAGTGGGATGCTGAGGTTATTCAGCCAATTGACAGCATCGGGAGTTACACGATGCAGCACAAATGTGCCTCTGGGAAACTGATGAAGGGCACATTCTTCTACAAAGTGTTCTGTTGTTTGTATTTTTTCGCATTCACACGAATCAAAGTCATTTAGCCCTCTTTATGCATTATATATACACAGCGAATGTGACTGCACTAGACGCAGTTCAGTGAGGCCCACGCCTTCCGAGGGAGAGAGAAGCCTGGTGCTTTAGTAGTTGGCTTCACAACAAAGTTCTTATTTTTCACGTCCGAGGTCTGTCGCTGAGTTTGCCACGACTCTTCAGGGAGAGTGTCGTGACTAAAGCAAACTTTCGCTTTCAGTTCACAAATGGTTTCTTGGAGGCAGTTGACCGGGAGGGCATCTTCAAGTGGAAAGTTACTATTGACCGTCTTGATCTTATGATATTCATGCGAGCAAGAAGACCAATAATATTTTAATATCATAAGAAAAGTAGCGGAGGTTGCGATACAAATACGCTACGGACATCCACCATCTCCTTGGTCTACTGACTACTATTGTGTTCCAGGTTCCAATGCGGGCTAAAAGTGTGCATACACCAATTATTCACGTGCAACTTAACACTGATATGCGCACGGTGAGTGAAACACTTTTGTCTTCTCCACTACAATGGCTCCTTGTCCTCGCGGATATCGCACCACCCACTGCAAGATGAAATACAGTAACCTTCAGGGAATACAATTTCCTATTAAAAAATCCTAAATGTAACTGGCACTGTCCTTCAACTTCTTCGGATATAAAAGTTTACCGACAAATATAGTGTTCGATTGAAAACTGGGTTTGCCTGGAGGCCTTCGATTTTAATAATTTATGAAAATTATATATCCAGTAAGCATTCAGCTCGTCATTTTTTGTTTCTACTTTTCAGAACATTGAAGATTTGATTATTTTTTTAAAGCGGAACAAAACCTTCGTCTGTCTTTTTTAAATATGTATTTCAGCTCAGTGCGCAGCCCTAGCCATCTGTAGACTTCCACTTGTTTAGGTGTTGAAATATGAAACGTATAATAAAATGGATGTTGCCACTCGCGAATAATTAGCGGTAATAATCATTCCTGGCGCCGCCTGGGCGATTAGGCCAGGAACAATAATGAGTGGAAATGCCCGTTTTTAATTGACGCCTTTAAATTAAGGAGGAATTTAATAGATTCCTCGCAAGCACCCTCGAAAACATGGATGTCAGAAGAACTATAAGACAAATGGCACCATATTCTCTATTTTTTGGACTAGTTTTATTAGTTCATAGTTGGGATATTGACATCTGTGCTAAGCATCTAGAGTTTGAGTCCCTCAGAACGATACAAACATCTCATTTTCATTGAAAACTTGCAAGACATAACATAATTATACGGACGCATTATAAGATATATTCGCACTACCACCAATAATAGTAGAAAAAAAGAGTTAGTACGTAATGTAAGAACACTAAATCAGATAGATTCATCTAAATCATTTAGCAATATAATAATACAAAGGAAGTAGGTGCAACGTAGCAGTTAGTAATTTGACGATTTCTTAAACCGTAAATTTTCTTCCACTTTTGACAATTTCTAAAAAGTTGATAATATTTTATGACACCAACCAAAAACGCATTAAAATTAATTTATTGGAGAAATATTCACAAACCTTTTCACGGATTTGTAAAATAATTGTGAACCCACAGGGTAGAATTTTTAAAAATAGTTTTCCAACATATTCAAGTAAGTAAAGGTCATTTTCAGCTATAGCTGCATAGGTGTAGAGTTGACTAATTTTCGCTTTTAACATTAACCATCCCTATGCAAGGTTCGCATATCGTATCACACAAAAAGTATTGAGTTTTTTTTAAGCATTCACACTATAATATGGTGCATTGTTCCGTTTAGCGATTATCCAAAGCAAAATATTTGAGATGTAAGTACCGATCTACACCCACTCTTGTTTTTTTTTTTCTATTTCCCTTTTTATATAGAATGAACTATTTAGAGATAACTGTTTAAAGTAGATTACTTAATTTATTCGTTTTTGTTTTTGAATATCACGATAGTTAGATAAGGAAAATTGCACTTATATTGCAAGCCCAATTTTATGAATTTAATTAATTAACCTTATGTATATTTAAGAAAATGCAAAAACATAATGCTGGCTTACGAAAAATAAATCGTATTGAGTAAATAGCCGATGATGAATGATAAAAATAGAAATGTTGTTTTTTTTTAAGTCAAATGAGTTACCGTATTGCTTTTACTAATAACTCGAAACGTTCGATATTCGAATTACTGTTTGGAATGTGCCCACTCACTTCCATTAATCAATAAACCGTATTGAATTAACTCTCGCCATTGACGAGTGTTAAATTTTCTGTCCAAAATAATAAAAATTGTAAAGTAACGCAAAAAATAAAGCTCCATTAAAATAGTGATCTAAATATCTACGGCTTTACCAAATCTGCCAAGCGAAGTCCCTTGACCTTCATATATCTATAGTTTGATGAAACCTTATTTTTCAGGTCTACTTGAGCTTCATTTATGGCTTTACTATTAGTTCTAAATAACGAGAACCCCTTAACTTTACTGTATGGTTTTATTAGACCTACATTTCTAGGTCTGCCTATCCATCATCTATGACTTGGCTAGCCCTGAATAGCGAGATACTTACCCCTAATCTTCATTCGTGGATATACTAGGCATCCATTGCTAGGTCTAGGTCTCCTAGACCTTCACCTACAATTTAAGTAGATATTTTCTGCCGGGTTCACTTTACCATCACATACGAGTATAGTTTTAATAGATGTATTTTAATATTTATAATACCTACTTGTCCTTTAACTATGGCTTTACTATTTTTTTATATTTTCGCAACTGTTTATTAATTCCAAAAATCATGTCCACTGGACCTATATCGGATAAAGTTGCAAGTTTTTTTAAAGATCTACGATTTTATACTGACGAACAATAATTTTTTCGAGCGGATTTAATTACAATAGCAAATGTTAACTACAGATTCCATGAGAAATACTAACAAATCAGAAGTTTCCAAATAAAATGATGGCACATTAAATAAAACCATCCAAGAGATTGGTCTTAATAAAATTGATTGTTCAACAGCCAAACAGATTTTCAACAACAATTAAACTTTTACAAATAATCGCACAGATTTAAAACATCTGTTCTCAAATAGACTAATCAAATTTAATGAATTCAATACCTTACTTACGCATAAAATATTTGAGCATTCAAAATTAGCTGATTCTGCATTCTTTAGTTGTGAGCTATTCCAACTATTTTTTTCATTCTCATGTTTTTAAAACAAATATATTAACTATGTGAGAATATTGTAATGTCCTCGTAACAACTCTTTAAAGTTTCTTTATATTTACTGGTATTCAAAGTTTTAATTAACAATTTAGTTCTGTTACAGTAAACCGAGTTTGATTTGGGCATTATGTTGTGATCATTTAAACTAAAATATTTTGACTAACCGTTGTTTTTTTTTTTTTGTTTAAAAGAAAGAGAAACATTCCCAGTCTATGAATAACCTGACAATATTTGAAAAACTCCTACCGCCATCATAATAAGCGGGAGATGTCGTTTGTGCAATGATGGAGGACTTAGCTAGCAGAGGAATTGAATCCACGACGCCCGGGCGGGACGCGTTTGTCCACTCAGCTACTAACCGATCACGGTTTATTATATATATTTCGATAAAAATATTAATATTTTGACTAAAAAGCACATTCCCATTCCATTCTTCTGAAGTGTTTTATTTGTTGGCTTTCTTAGGATCATATCATCAATGTAAGGTTGTAGTGTCATATTTGTTTTTAATATTATCAGTTCTTACGTGCCTACAATCAATAAGTTTTTCTCACTTAGTGGTTTTAGTATGTAAGTGTTTACAAATCGTAAAATTAACCGTTTTTATTAAAATATTTTACCCTATTTGTCAAAGGTACCTATTTTATAAATTTTATAAAATTGTCAAATCCACACGTTTTTTTAAGATTCATAGAAGATTAAGATTCAATATACAGAAAAGAAAGCTTTATTTTTTTTAATTTTCATCAGACTCAACAGGACATTTTTCAGTTTTTTCAGTTTTTAATTTTTTTATGCATTTTAAAAGACGCTTGTATCCACAACAGCACCTCAAAAAAAGTTTAAGCAAACGACTAATTAGATGCATATTTATTTTATACAACCAAGTTTATGAAAAATATTAAATAAATATTTTTTCTTACTTTATAACTTTTTATAAGATAGCTGTTTTTTTATTAATCGTCAATCAACCTCCAAATGTTCTTAACATATAAAAAATATTCTAATAGAGCATTTCTTGATCAGTACCAATTATTTTTTTTAATTGACTGATGAACGATGAATATATATTTAAAAAATACACGTTACTCGATAAACTTTCAACAGGTTTTTATGTGCTAAAAAACTGTATAATAAATAAAATATTGTTAAATATTAAAGAATTTTAACTATATAAATTGAAGAAAAAAAAGTTATTTATTGGTAATATGCAGTTTTTCTAAATACCAAAAACACATTAAAACGATTGCGTGAAAGAATTGAATTCATAATGCGAAAAGGAGTCGCCAAAAGCGGACATCTCGCGGCCGCCCAGTCCCGTGAAGTTTAAATAGAATATTATGTACCCAGGAATGAACGAATTCAGACCGTTGATTTTGTTCTTACAATTTGAAGGAAATGTGTCAAAGGGAATAGTCAGAATACGAGCGTGGCGCAGTAAGACGCAGATGAACGCATGATTGTACTTTCTTACATGTTCGTTCACTTCTTCGCGCGCGCTATTTTACAGATAATATAATCATTTTGAAGAAAATATGTAGCAAGTATCAGAATAGGTTTATTGCAAACACGCTGATGGAGGTTATGATCGCCCCTTCTTACATACGAGACGAAACCGAACTGATACGCAGATGAACGTGTACTACCGCAGGGTTCTTAGTTGGGGAAAAAATCGCAGTATCTGGGAAAAAATCTAATTATTCCTTATATTTTCGGTAATATTCTTTTATACGTTTTATGCATCTAATATTCACTTCGTATAGAGAAGTAGCTGATTTTAATAGAACTTTGTTAACTTTATTGAGATACATATATTTTTAATTAAACATAAACATACATTTTAGTGTTAACTCCATACAAACATCAAAATTTACCTCTCCAATCAAACTCTATTAAGCATAGAATTTATCCACCTGTTCTACAGCAGTTCATATAATATTGAAAAAAAAACTGAAAAAATAAGAAATCTCGAGGGAAATTATAGGGAAAAATCAAAATCTAGTGAAACACAAAGTCGGTCAATATTTTTTCGGGAATGTTCGTTTGCAAGTTCAAATTTACGAGCGGTTAACGTTCGAGAACGAATCCATTCTAAATAACAATGTACAATTAACTTTTGGCGGAATTGTTTACAAAATGTGATGAGGTTGACACGACCAAAATTATAACTATTTTAGCAAATCTTCATAATATCGTCAGCTCTCTCCCCCTCTCAATTGATTGATTCTTGAAAACTTATTCCATAACAATACAAAAATAAAAAGATTTTCTTTCTAAGAGAAGTGCAGTCAAGACTGTCCTATTCTATATCCAGCTATAAAGAAGGTAACGCTGGTCTTAATCCTAGTCCATAGATTAACTTCATCCCTCCGTAATGACAAAGTTAAACATTTAATATGGCTATGAGAGTCACTAATCGTTCGGTAAACCGAGCTGCTTTCTCTACTCGGGAATATGGTTGTGGACTTACTAAAGATTTGAAACTAATAATATTAATTGTCAGTGCAAGCAATTTAATAATTAGGTCATAGCTTATCATTTTGTTTCCCGAGTAAGGCATATAATTAGAAACGTAGGAGATAATTCCAACTTTGAATAATTGTACAGGAAACAACAAACTATTTGAGTTTCATTTCTTGGTTAACGTATTTTAAAAATATTTTTTATACAGTGAACACCGCACAAGAGCCCCAACTGCTCCCAACCGTCTAGAGTCTAGAGCCAGTGATACTATGGCATCCCCAATTGGGGTATTTTGTGAGGCTAAAGGTAGCGGGGAGGAGAAGAGGAAGGTTGAGAAGTACCTGGCTATTCAGATCTGGTCACCAAACACGGCTTAAGGCATCTCAAGCAATGTTTCGATTTTGAATGGTGATCTTTCAACAGGGCGCTACTTAGAGTATCTACCACGTATGTAATGTTATTTTGTAGTTGCAAATTTCAAAGAAAATTGCAAAACTTTTTTATCGTTATTGTATACTCCTATATCAAAACTACAAAAGATACTCGAAAAATGCGGTTAGTAGCTGAAACTTGCTTCGTCATACGTAAAATATGGAAATAAATATTCGAGCAACTTTTCTCTTTTGGCAGTCATGGTGTGATCCTAAGACGTGGCTGCTTTTACCTTTCACTCAAATGTAAGTTATAATACGCGCTTCTCCTTCTAAAACTATCGAAGGTCTACCCAAAGACGGCAAATACCTGCGGCTAACCGAAATGCTGCTGTGTAAAATCATTGGTTGTTGCAAGTTTCGAAGCCGCGAGGTACGGGGTCTTTATTTGCCACGTTTTCCATCAATCTCCCTCTGGATTATCAGTTGGTTGACCTTGTATTTGGGGCCCTCAAAATGTGGCCACAAGATTCGCAATATTCTCCCTGTGTATCATTAAAATTCATAATACCGTTAAAAATAAATATTCTCACCGTTCCACCGCCGCAAAATACATACGGGTACACGGTTGGCGGTTTTATTCAAAGAGTTATTCAATCCCGGCAAAACTCGTCTCGAAATAAATTTATTTGCCCGCGGATTCTGGGACGCCGCATACTTAATGCTTTATCACCTCGCGATGTACGCGCATGTAAAGAAGCGTAAATATTTTATGAGCCGCATTATAATCTCGAATACCTACCTATCCGCGCCGTAAAGTATTTTATGAGATTCGCTTCAGAAGGAATACGGCGTAATAAGATTTCATTTTATATTTCGATCGGCGTAAGTGTAAACATATTGTGAAAGAAATAATAACGTACGATTGGATTGAGACATATTTCGTGCTTACTTGTTTCACGTCTGCGAAGACCAAACCACGTCTTAAAACATTGTACACAGTTTTGATGGCCAACATTGTTTTTAAAAACACTTTCGAGCGAGTATTTGAGCTCTCGTTGACCCTTGTAATGATACTGTAATATCTGATGCTACTTGAAAAGACGTTCATAGACGTAGTGCCATTTAAAATACTATTTTTATAGTGTTATGACACTACTTTTACAGATGTTGAGGGTCCTTTGTCTCTCTCTTTGGATAATTTCCGTCTCACAGCATTCTTTAATCTGATATGCCATATTTTTTGTAGTTTGATTGACGTAGCCATGGCGAAATTAATTTCGCACCGCTTTTGGTTTAGAATTCTTATGTCAACTCAAATCTTTTCGGCTCGCAGTGATATTTTCATCACCTTCAGTTATTATTTTTAGTAAATATTTTTGTACCAAGATGATACTAAAAGCATTCTCAAACACATTCAATGAAACAATTCCACAATACAACACCGGTATGAAATACAAATAGATCCTTAAAGTTCGGTAGAAGTAGAAACACACGCAGAGCGGTTAGAAAATTATCGTATTATTTAATCCCCAATCAAGTTTGAGCAGAAACTGAAAGCTGGAAGTTTCGGCCTCTTTCAGTTTTCGGTAATTGTATTAACGGAGAGAAAGCTGGCATTTTCTAACTTTGTTGTTGCTAACTGTCTGCTGCGGGATTCCTGGACCGTGAGCCCCTTCATTCTGATTGAATTCTGCTAAAAGGAGAAATATTAAGGATACTTCTGGCCGATTAAAATCTTAAAAGTCAGGTTTGCTTACTTAGTACGGAGTCTTAAAATGTGTCAATAGAGTGATTGTATTGCAAAAGAGAAATGATTCTTGAAAACCTTGTGATTAAAATTAGCTATATATTTATAAGAAAATACAAAAAATTTGTGATTTAGAACACTGCGCATTAGATACAATAAGACGTTATAGATAACTGGGTCAACCCCGTTGAGCAGGAAATGGATCAATGATGAAAGATAACGACTCCTAAAGAGGCTTTTATATAGTGAGCCTCCAAGACGAAGAGGTGTTGGGAGGCCTGAACATAGGTGGCTGGATGGTGTAAAGGCGAAAACCACATCCTTAGGCATAAAGTACTGGTAGGAGTGAGTTTTATCGATTTTTTTAAATATTACGTACTAGTATAGACGGTAAATACCTACAAATTAACATATTTAACTTAAATTTGTAAAAATCATGACTACGCATGTTTCTTCCGCCTACCCTTCATTTGTTCATTAGGAAAATGTGTCCTCTTTTAAACATTTTGCTCGTCTATACGAGTATACCATGTGCCTGTGACCGTTGTGTTGTTCCGTCGTAATACAAATCCCTAAGCTCGGCATTGAGGCATCTGCTGGAATTCAAACGAATCTCGGGGAACCCGGCACCAAGCTAATAAGGCTACAACCTCAGAGCAATATTATACAAGAGAGAGCGTTGATGTAGTCAATTTTGATGAGTTTTGCCGGACTCGGCTAGACCTGGGCGTGGCTAGGGCTAGGGTATTTATACATCCATTCATAGCACATGTCGACATAATGTTTTTGTTTATTCGTATAACCACCTTTTCATAGTATTGTTATAAACAAAAATATATCATATAACCTCAAAAAACCGTTGACTTATGTCTATTCATGTCGCATATGTACTTTAAAGCGGTATGATAATTTGGGAGAAAATTTGCTGTCTCTTTCTTTCTCATGGTGTACGACGTAAAACACAGGAAAAAGTTATTTATCTCAAAATTTGTACAGGTTGGGTAAAAAGAATTAACTCTCTGTCTAAATATTTTTACACTAAGGCCACAACCAATTCTGCTTCCTGCACTTTCATACAACATTTCATTTGGGTGATTCCTGTTGCCATGAATTTAAAGTTCATGGTTTTTTCCTCACTTTTCTTTTATCGTCATTTTTTTTATGAGTTGAGATGCAGAACATCCGAGCTCATGACGTGTGGCCCGCGTGCCCATTTCGTATGACTTGATTGGCTAAATAAAAAATCTTTTTTGCGGTAATTCTGGTGAGTAAAAAGAAGAACCGATCTTTTCAAAACTTTTGGACGAAAAAACTGCTAATAATAGTAATAAATAGTTTAAATATCTTAGATAAAAGGTTTGTTAGGTTTGTAAATGCATTGGAGACAAGTGTCAGGGAAACTTCGTAAACAAAATAAAACTTTTATTAGATTCTTCTCAGCTTAACGAAATATTTCTATCGAGATTAGTTTCAGATGTAGTTTATGATATTTCTTAGTTAATAGCCATCGACCGAGTTTCTGGGAGATATGGTCAAAATATTCAACGGTTTCCGTTCTGTTTTGCAAAGGGTTTTCTCGGCAAACTTCAGTCTGTCTTCAATGCTTTGAATCCGCCCAAATTACAAAGCTTCTTTATAAATATGTTTTTCGTTATTACAACGTGAACATATGAAGGGTAGGCGGAAGAAAAATGCGTAGTCATGATTTTTGCAAATTTAAGTTAAATATGTTAATTTGTAGGTATTTACCGTATATATTTTTTATAGAAAAAAGGTTATGCGAGCACATTTTGGTTTTGAAAACGATGGCTTATTAGACTCAAAAAATTATTTTAGTAAGTCGGTAGATAACTGGGTGGAATTTCTTGGTGCTATACTGCTATGGTAAAAATATGTGAAGGTTTTCGTTTTACTTTACAAAAGACAAAACGACAGTCATTTTCACATTTTTTTCAATATGTCGTCGATGTCAATTTATTGGTTTGACCTTGGACTTAGAAAAATGTTCGCCTTTGGCAGTATCTTTTTACGTTCTATAGTAAAGATATCAATTGTGTACCGTTTTGCGATTAACAAAAAGGTTTTGCGACTATTTGAAAAAACAATCTGAATTTCAGAATGATTAAAGTCTTTCCTGGTTAATCGTTTGACCTTAAGTCTATCCAAATTTACGCCTTCGGCGCTTTTTTTATCCACGCTTAGATTGTATTATGTCATATACTAAATTACTAATTGTTTGAAATATATACTATTCCACCATTTAGAGCACTTGTACCGCGTGCAGCCAACGAAAGTTTAAAAATATGTAAATTGGTCTCTTTTAGAAAAAGGTTGTGCATCACTGGTTACTTAATATTTTAATAAAATAATGTGAGTAAGTGGTTTTATCTCAATGTTAACGAAATAACGATATAAACCATGAAATGGAAGAAGGGAACAATCCAAAATTTTACCGAAAATAAACGTTTTAATTCCATATAAAAATATGTCACGCCGCTAACCTTTCACCGCGAAATAATATTATACTCAAGGTGGGTCTGGGGTTTCCAGTATGATTCGCACCTCACCAAAATTAATTCACTACTGGGGTCAATATGACTGACTAATTTTGATAATCCTTTATCAAATTTGTTTGGAATTCTACTTTAGTTCAAATTATAAAGCACTACAAAGCTAGGATTAAATTATATACGAATAGATAAAACTTGTATTTAAACTCTTGATAAAACAGTCTTCTGAAATATTTATTACAATTTGTTTTATCGATATTATTGTCTAGACATTTTGTTTATCGGGTTAATGCGTTGTATAATAAGTGATTTTATTCAAAATTGAAATATCTAATTTGACTATCTTTACTACCCACCTTCTCCTGAGTTTTAACATTATTTTTATCTAGATACCGAACTATAAAAGACGTTTCAATGTAAAAAGGAGTTAGGTTGACTTAGAAAATCTTGACAGTAAAACCTGTAGGTAATCATTTAATTTCCTGTCAATAGAACTTCCTGCTTCAGGGTTCTAGCTGCTTCAGATTTCAGCTTATAATATAATTTGCTAAATTTATATTATAAGCCGTCTTTATAGGCATATCTTACAAATCGAAAAACCTGAAAATGTCTCGTCCATAACTCGTTTTCGAAAATAAACTTGGACATTCGAACATTGACTTCTGGAGAACTGATATAAATCTTTACTTTATGTTGTTTTTGAAACCAAAATATCTATGAAAAGCCTTTATTTTCGATGAATGTATTTGTACCAAACAACTAACACTGCCATAAATATAATTCGCAACAAACAGATTGAGTAATTAAGTTCGTAATTTTCATGAAAACTATAATTATTTCAGACTTCAAATAATATCATACTGTACAGAAACCAGAGTGTACCATTTTGACTTCACATAAATGGCCGACAGCACAAGTATATATCAGCGTTTATGTTAACCCGTACTTTATGTTTTTGCGTGCGCGTGAGCATATTCAGAGTGTTTTATTATTGTCTATTTGTATAATAACTTCTCAGAATTCTTATGTGTACTGTGTAAAACCAGGGGAAACTGATATCACCTCTCCGCTAGGTGATGTTGTGAGGCGAGTTGAGGAAGGACTTATAGGAGGGAATTTGTTAATTCCGGTAGCTCGTTTCAGGCGCGTGCCGTTATTAAAAAATACCAGTGGGAGAAACCACCTGTTATTGTGCTGCCGGCATCGACTGCGAACGGGTGTTCCACCCTTTTCGCAGAGTTTTTTAGCTGATGCACCGGTGAGCAGGAGATCCAAGCTACATAGATTTTTTTTACAACGCGTCTTCTTCAGTGACCCTAAAATGGAAAATTGGATATTTTAAGTTCTGCAAATATTCGAACATGTTACATTGTATTCATGGCGGCAGAGGCCGCCACATAACTGTTGCTCATTTCTCTTTTAGTCGTCGTTCAAGGTCTTAATATTTTGGTGAATACAAAATCGGACATCCTGTATGAGTGGTGATGTCACGTTTGGCGTCTCTCATTCCCGTTAGTAATAGATAATAACAGCCCTCCTACAGTCGTCGGCTGAATCATGTTGATTAGCCAACAGGCAACACCATACAGACACCATCAGGCAGACGCCTCAATTTGCCAAAGACACAGCGCACCATAATCCAACATGTGTATACGTACAAATAATATACAACATACGGATCTGACACAACAACAACATCGTCGAAATTATTATTTTATTACATACCTACGGAATAATGTGCTCAATACATCTATAGGTATTTAATTTGGCGATAATAAAGGGAATTTTTAATTGCGACATTTTGTGAAATATCACTTCAAGGGCGCTGTGCAAAGCTGGACATTTTATTTGATCTATGGTTAAATTACACAAGAATACCTACATTGATTAAACAAAATATAACTGGAAATTACATTTTCACAGATGTAACAGGCTCTTAATGGTTCAGATTTGTAGGCAAAATGTATAAATGAAATTAATTTTTTAGAATTATTCTATAAGATACCTAGTGTTTTGTCAAGAACGAATAAAAACAATTCGGGCGTAAAGCGGTCAAATTCATGACTCAATTAAAGTATTTATAAACAATACGTTTTTTCTTAACTTTTGAGTTTATATGTATATAAGAGTGCCTCATTAAATTGCATGAGAAAAAATAAAGTTAAAATTACTAAAGGCCATTGAAGTTTTAAGATTACAAAAAAAAAATCGTTTTGAAAGATTTATTTTTCATTCTATGAAGGTTGTGAGATGAGCTAAAGGCTGCACTTATAAATGAGTAGGGCAAATTATACACAAAAAACAGAAAGAAAAGACAGCACTTGATATTTGTTACAAACTTATAGACACGTTGTAGAGCTCTCAAAGTGGTAAGCGAAAGATACGGTAATTGCTGTACTTCGATTTAGCGACTTTAGTATTGAACAGTCACGCGTCGCTTGAGGTCGTATACTGTATCTAAACAAATTTCATACATAAGTGCCAAAATGCCTTCGTGTGTGATGAAAAAATGTTTCCATAACACTAGTAAAAACTTATATTACTTTTTAATAAAACGATTATTTCCACTGTTTCCAGAAGATTTTAAGCGCCACTAAATAGAGTGAGATAATGAACGTAGCAACAAAAAATATAAAAAGGACAACCTACTGGCAGTAGGTCATCTTATAGGGCGTTCCCTATTCGATGGTAGCGCTGCCCGGTTCTATATCTATTTCGTCCATACACACATATTATTTAAATATCTATATTTGTCATCCATGACCGATGTTACATTTACTGGAAACGTACGTGTGTTTGTTACTTACCACATCTTGTGCAATTATTCTAAAAGACAATAACGTGTCTATATGTTTGTAATGTCATTGATTTAATTTTTTTTTTTAAGTAACACAATTTATTTTTTTTCGTTTTTTTATCAGTATAAATCAGTATATATCTACTGAGAAACCCCCTTAAGCACGAGAATTTACTCAATTAGGGAGGTAATTATCATTAACTAGAAACTACACATTGTACATTTATTCAATTTATATTATACCTACTGTTAGTATTAAGTAAAAAAATATAATTTTGTACAAAAATAAATAAATTGATAAAAATGAAAAAATAAATAAAAACCGTTTGCTAGGAGGTTTGACTTGTCAAGTAACATTTTTAATAAATTCATTTAAAATATTTGATGATATCATAAAACAAATGTCACCAAATTCTGTAAAAAACCGAAAAAACTGGCACAGCATAGGCCTAGCCTGGCATTTTTAAACGTATTTATTAAAATATTTGTTTGTTAACCAAAATTAAATTCATCAAATGAAAGCTAAAAAGAAATTGATGTAAGCTGGGATCAAATTATGACTGTTGTTTGTACTCGGTTGTGCCATTTTGGACATCAGGTACGCTCCTATGTAATCATTCGCCGCCCTAATGGCAAATATCAACATAAAATACAAATTCAACATAACGTCACAGTTTGCCTGCGGAAAGATCGGGTTATAATTATCAAGGGACGCTACCCAAAGTTACCCGATTTGCAAATTATAATAAGAGCATATACGTACTCATTGTTTTATCAGGAATTTCCACATATCAATGTGATTCAAGCCAGAGCCAATTCTAAACATTAACTAAATGTTCACTAATTACCGCAACACTGTACAAGTTGGTTCTTTGAAGAGCATCTGACCACTTGTATCACATCGTGTAATACCTTGGAGAACATGGACCTTTGCGAAACAGTGTGGTAAGGATTGTTTGACTTTATACTGACTCGAAAAAAAGAGATATATCAAAGGATCTTGGATAGCCTATTAGTCACCGACTACATGGAATTCGGTCAATTGTAATAAACATATTTGAACACATCAAACAAAACAACTTCAATACACCATTAAATGATTTGTAAAGTCAAAATATCACACAAATACTAATAACAGAAAGTTAACCTTTTTAATAATGGAAGCGTTTTTTGTTGATTTTATGTGTTTATTTGTGATAATTCTAAAGTCCGGTCAAATATATTTAAAACTGTTGAAATACCTCTGAAAAGTGATGTTTTATAATCTTTGTTTGATCTTATTTGAACATTAACGCATAGCACATATCACCATCATGTTTGATTTATTTGTAACACAACTGCAAGTTTTTTAACCAACACAAATATGGGAAATAACCTCCAAATCCGTTGACGTAATTTATCCGACTCGATGATGTGAAGTTAGCGTGAATGGAGAACATCCTTATATACTTAGAAGTGCTGCGATATTATGTGACGACTTTTCTTGTCTTTTTCTCTCTCGTGGTATTTGACGGTAAAAATCCAAAGAAAGTGATTTATCGCAAATTTGTATGGGTTGGGTAAAAAAATTAGCTATTGCTATATCGCTCCAAGTGTAATACTTATGTGCCAGTGGCGTGCAGAGTTTTTGATCAGGGTAGGCAGTAAGGAAAACGGTAGATTAAGTTATAATAGAGATAGGTACCAACATATTTCACTGATTGCTATTGAATTTGTTATTTTAAAAGCACTACCTAGACACTAACAAAAATATTAACACAAACCAGCCACTTGAACGTACACACAGCTCACAGTATACATACATACATAATTTGTATAGTCTAATGAACATAGAATAATCTACTCTGACGTTGGCGGCGTCTGAACATATGTAGTTAGTGCTTTTCACACGTTATAGTAGGACGGTCGGTGGAGCGCTCGTGCGAACTGAACTTCGCGCATATTTTTTAAAGTGTAGATTTATTTTTTGCAATAATTTAATAGATATTATTTAATCAAATATTTTATTTAGTTTTATGCAAGTACGACAGGGTAGGTAGTGTTTATTTGCCTTTATGGAGTGCACGCCTCTGCTATGTGCCATAAGATACATGAGATATAACTTTAAATTCCATCAAGAAAAATATGTTGACAGTACCAATTCTAACTGTTATGTCATATCACGAATCATGGTCATGAGGCATAAATGTAAATTATGTTTGTTTTTCCTAGAATTTAAAAAATGGTTGTCACCGAACTATGAAGCAGGTTGTCACATAACAACGTTTATGGAAGTATAACATTTTACGAGGTAGAAAATGTTTATAATGTTTAAAAGCTAAATTTATATTGACTTCTTCTTACTAATGACAAACTAGAGCAGCTTTATAAAATGCCCGACCCTAAAAAATACATTTCTCTTACATAATAACACGTTATAATATAAATATTGCATCATAATTCTATAATAATTCTTTTAATTCCATTGTTATTATAAATTACTTTAAAATTTGCATTTTTTTTCTTCTTCTTTAGGTAATGTATTTACAATCAATAATTGTAGGATTGTTACGATGTAAAATGTACGTATATTTGTATCGTATCCACTGTCATTAATTATAGGATTTAGTACCATGCAATTGTACCTACTGTCAATGTATCTTATATTGAAAAGTTTATGTATCAAGAGAGTTTTACGGTCAATGTCTGTTGTATCATCTAGCATTGTGTAACAAATATCAACATATTTTTTATATTATTTTACTTGCACTCACTGTCACCTACCTCAAAACAGGTTCTAATAACCTAGTAAGGTAGGTAATGTAAAAAAAATGAAAGAAACAAAAAGTTATTAAAAAAATAATTGAAATGTGTAATGATATATATATTTAACCATAGAGTTTGAGCCAATACAGAAATATAATGTGTATGCTAGTTTGATAAATCAAGTTACTTGTCTGATAAAATAAAATTTTAGTTCGGTACTTTATCGTTTGTCTGGATTTGAAAAGATTTTTTTTAAATATGATAATTTTCTCAACACATAGTTGCAAAGATGAAAATATCACACTCGTGCGTATGTAGGTAACTACTTACAAAATATTAAATTGTGTATTTTTTTAATTCGTTATTAGCTTTGTATGTTAAGCGGATCTTCGTGGTGGTTCTCTTGACTATCAAACTAGACGTATGCCCTTATAATTTTCGGTTTGTGGTTAGACATAATAATAATGATAATAATTGGGTAACTGATCGGTTAGTAGCTGCGTGGACAAACGGGTCAGATTCCCACTCGAGCTTTGTGGGTGCAATACAGCTGCTAACTAAGTCCTCCACCATTGCACAAGCAACATTTTCCGGTAATTATGATTGTAGTAAGAGTTTTTCGAATATTGTTAGTTTGTTCGTAAACTGGAAATGCTTGTCTCTCTAAAAACTTACTTCTCTTACTCAAAAGTAACTAAAATGTCAGAGGAATTAAATTGGTAAACAGTAAAACAGATGCTAACATTAAACACATTGATGTTTGTACATAAAATGAAGAACAACTTGTTACCAAAATATTTTTCTGACAAAATAATCTACAATGTTGATATTCACAAATATAATACTAGGGCATGCGAAGAAATTAGACTATCAGAAAAAAATAAAGCCAACACACAAAATAGTTTACTATATAAAGGGATGAAATCTTATAATGCTCTGCCGGAAACTATTAAAATTATGTCCATCAATAAATTCAAAATAGCCTGTAAAATTTATTTTTAATGTATATAAATCAAAATAATAAGTAGTATATAAGTTAAAATATTATAAAGTTAAAAAAAAATGAAATAATTAGCTAATTGTAAGCTTGAATGTACAAACTAACTAATATAAAATAAATAAACTAAAAAAAAACTTCTTTAAAAAATGTGTAGCGCCTTTTTTGTGAAAAATCACCTCGAGGGCACAGAAATATGAAATGAAACAATTACTTTGATTTTCTCAGCTAATTTTCGTTTTAATATTAGATGTAGCTTGACTAAAGCGAAACCGGTAGGTGACAATATTTATAGTAAAATTAGTGGTTAAAAATAATGTTTTTCTTCAATTTCGTATATGTATTTAAAAAAAGGGACATCCGATATTTTATTCAGAGGGTTAGAATTAATCCCAGTTTGTATAATTATTTTTGTATTGCCTCTTGTCGGGGATTTAATATAAATTTAGAACAATTAAAAAAGTAGCATTTTACTTATATGAATTGATTGCGAAACCTATTTTTTTATATCTGACATGTAATGTGAACTAGTAATAAGACAACAAATAGTAATATGACAATAAATATATCTCCGAAAATAATGTATTTAAAGGCCAACAACTACTACTCGTGGATATTGTTTTTGTCTGGAAAACACCAAATGTATTATCTCTCGCCTTTGAAATCAATTAGATCACTCACTCTTTATCGATACTCTATAAATACTCATGTTTATTGTAGACAGTCGCCACAATCATGACGGCAATAAAAAACCTTATTTTGCTAAGTGTAATTTCTTTCCGCCTTGAGACATCAATGCGTGGTTAAAAATGAAAACAAAATTAAAAAATATTCTTAAAATATCGTATTCACTGTCAATGAATAATTTAAAAAGGAAAAAAAATTAAAACGTCTAACGTAATATGATGTTTGTATTTTCTTTTTGGGGTTCAATTTATTTTACCATGCAAATACCTCGTTGGCGCTTGTAATCTAATTTAATAATGAAAGAATTAAGTTCTGTTAGTTTATTCTTATTGTGACAACTGTTTTAGCGTTATAAAACTGTTCGATAATTACTTTGGCGTAAAAAAAAAATACGTTTAAAAAAAAAAGCAATACTTAATAATAACATTATAGTACTTATTTGATTATATATATAAATTATAATTGAAAAAATATATGTAGTGTTCTACAAATTAAACACAAATGCTTTTAATAGAAAATTTGACAAAAACGAAAATAAAAAACCTAGAGTTCTGGCGTCATGAAATTAGCGCAGTTATTGCTGTCTAGAATTAGTTATTCTAAACTATTAAGCGCCCTTGAGGTGATTTTCCCACATAAACGGCGCTATAAAAGTTATCCATTTATTGTTATTATTATTATATCAACTTGTTTCATTATTCCATTATGAAAAATATCAATTTATTATATAAACTCGTATATACGTAATACGTACGCAGAAGTGGCTGATGTAATTTAACTGTGTGGAAAGTAGATATAAAAGGTGATAATATCATATATCTCCAATCAATATCAATTATCTATCTTTTCTTACTTTTCATTTGCACTTGTGTCACTGTAAAGTATACTCGTACCTTCACTAATATAATTGTATGCGCCCGCTTGGGCGCATACAATTATATTTAATTATTCTCGACGAAAAAAATAAGTTGTGATTTGGTCTAAAGTGATGTTGTGAAGTTGATAATTTTGTGGAAAAACAATTTGCCATAAATATTTATCCCGATCCTTCGTTACGTTTTCACCTTTACATTTAAGATGAATTTTCCATTAAACATGCAGATATAAATAGATCCGATCACCAACCAATCACTTTTCCATTATCTGAAACATATTTAAAAACCCCATCTGCACATTGCCGTACTGCTAGCAACAGGCGAGTTCCCCGCCTCCGCCCCCGTCCCAGCCTCCGCTGGGCGGCCAATTACCCCCCGGTCCGCCCCATCCCCGCCCGCCAGCCCGGCCCGCTGACGTGGGCGGCGAGCGCCGGGGGCGGGCGCCGGGATGGCGCCACGAGCCCCCGGACGGCCTGACGTGCGAAGCGCCCTGCACCCTTTCATCCCCCAGCAAGATGAATATTGAATACTTTGTACAATATTCAATACTTTGACACGTGTTTGGATGTTTTTTTCGTAGTGGGGTTGATTAATTTTACTTTTCATAGTTAATACCGCACAAAAGTTCCGACTGCTCCCAACCGTCTAGAAACGGTGAAACTATGGCATCTCCGATTGGGGTATGTTGTGAGACTGAAGGTAGGGAAGAAGGGAAAGATATGAGGAAGAGGAAGGTTGGAAAGTACCTGCCTATTCAGATCTGGTTACCAAATACGGCTAAAGCCATTTCAAGCAACGTTCCGATTCTTAATGTTGGTCTTTTACCAGGGCGATACTTAGAGTATCTACCACTCTGGAACCTGCCGCAAATATACCATTTATATTAATTAAATGTGTTATGAAACACATTAATTGAATAAAATGTATTTGTGCACGCCGGGTTTGAACCCGCGACCTCTGGATTCGTAGTCGAGCATCTTACCACTCGACCGTGCAGGCCGTCATTTATTCAGATTCTCCACAGGCTCCACAGATGCTCTGAAAGAACGCGAGTTTAAGTACCGCGGTCTCTTTGGCGGCCTTCGTGATCAAGTGGTTAAGCCGTCAATAAATATAAAAAAGTAAATTCCGGCGTGCGCAAAAAAAATGATTAATCAGTCTGTTCTATTTCACATTCAATTACTATAAAATCCTAAAGTATATTTGCCGTACGTTACAGAGTGGTAGATACTGTAAGTATTGCCTTGGTAAAAGACCACCATTTTGAATCGAGAGATTGGTTGAAATGGTTTTAGCCGTATTTAATGATTTAATCTTAATAAGCAGGTATTTCTCAACCTTCCTCTACCATCTTCTTTCCTTCTCTCACCTATCTCCTTTCTCTCCCCACTATCTTCAGCCTCACCGCGTACCCAATTGGGGATGCCATAGTAACACTGGCTCCAGATGGTTGGGAGAAGTTGGGACTCTTGTGCGGTATTAACTTTTTTAATGCGAAATGACATTTAATGCATTACACGGAACGGTTTTACCAAACTTAACCAATGTGTGAATTTCTGAAAACACCAATTTACGGTAATCAACTTGATTACGGAACTAAAACACACTACCGACAATAATTCCGGAGATCGAGCTTTCGGAGTATAAAGCTTTAAGCTCTGGAATAGACTTTCACGTGAACTTACTTCGTGGAAAAAAATAACAGAATTGAGAGCGAAATTCAAAACTCTCTTTTGAGAAATTCAGATCGATAAATAGATAAAAGTGTTGAAAACTTCAATTTTGAGCTGGTCCGTTGTAAGTATATTCCAAAAGTTTTTTTTATCTTTTCTACATTTTACGCAATAGCGCAAAGGTGGATCTTCTATATCTTCTTCTGGATATAATATAATAGTAATACTATATAGATATACGACTACAATTTTTTTAATACATTTTTTTTTAATATTTAGGACTCTAATTACTATGTAAGCATTCAATTTTATTTTTTATCGCTCCAATATTATCATTAAATTAGTTGTTACCTATGAAAAATTATGTGATGTAACTTGACTTGCCAAAAATAAATTGTTGCTATATTCCACCCATATCAAATAAAGAATAATGTCTGCTAAAATACACTATGGGTAGGTAATTTATTAGGTTGATCTGGATTTGAAAATATAATTTTTGTAAATGACAGTTTGATAATGCCCTCAGAAGGCGAAACAGCTGTCACGCGTAAAAATAATTACCTAGCAGAACTTTTGACTAAAATTTGTTTTTATTTTTAATTTAAAATAATAATTATTGCTTAAATAAAATTAAAAAACCTAAAAATTAAAATGGAGTTCTACAAAATAAACTTTAAAAACCATACATAATAATGATTTCAATTAGAGTTCGAAATTTGGAAAGTTAACACTTGTACGTACTCACAGAGAAAATTATTTACAGTCAATAATTAACTCATACTTTTCTAGGTTTGATATTAAACTCATGGGGTTGTACGATTGTAGATGTGAAAGAAATAATTTTTCTTAGTAAATATCGTATAATCGTTTTTCATTTAACCTCTTTCAATGAAGTAGCATAATTTATTTAATGAGTTTGTACTATAATTCAAACTCTAGTTATAACTTTTTTTATGAACTCGTAAAACTCGGAGTCGAATTTCTAAAAAGAGAATACCCATAATAATAATTTTTAATGGACCAATAGAAGTTTAAAATAAGTCCTTCCATCGAAGCCACTAGAGGACAAATTGATTAGTCTTGTTGCCTGAATCAGGGATTAATCACACAATTTTTATTTCAGAATTTGTTTACATGTCCCACTAAATAAACTCGTGACCGTAAATGAATAAGCTCACTAATTGTAGCTCCGTCGTCATAAAATCCAAACAGCTTTTTTGGTGTGGTTCCTTTGGGTTAACGCCCTTTTTACAATTTAACAACGGAGTTAATTTCAACAACGGAGCTTTAAAATACCCATTTAAGTGTTGATAGATTTGATAAGATATCATATTTTTTGTTCCCCCCTTTTCAATTGTTAATAAAAAATAATATTACGAAAAGTCGGGAAGTAAATATTATAAAAGCATTATAATAACAACGAAGATTTAATCATTTTAATTATAGTATCTCAGACAAAGCCGGGTTATAGGTAACCACTAGTAAATTATAAAACAAATAAACAAACCCATGTAGAAAAACAACTGAAAATTGTCCCGTCAATATAGGTCACGCATTATTTGCCATCGAGCTAGATAACTGCAAAAGTAAACAGCACTCCAACTTAGGATGTCCCAACAAGTTATCTCCAAATCCACAACATTTGCTGCCCTCTTCTTTCTCCCCCCTGTCCCTCATCTCTCCCTGGGCCTGTATAGGGGGGGGCGAAACTGAGTCTTCTCCCACCTCCTGCCAATTCCCAACCAGTTGATATTTCATCTTCCCACAACACAACAGTTGTTGTCGCGTGAATCCAGAACACATTCGTATCAGCTTCGCAGCTGGACAATAATTGCAGTAATTGGATGGTTATACACAAATTGGTTTCTTAATTCAAGAGTTAAAAAAACAACTAGCTTTCTAGTGTTTCTATTTTCGTAACCGTTAACATGTGTCGGTTAATGGAGTCGTAGTAATATTGTAATTAAACCTTGGAATAACTATATTTGGAGGTTTGAATGCGCGAGCAATAGTAACTTTGACTTTGGTCTAACTACCAAAGAGGTATAGGATCTATATATACTAGGATCATAAGATGAGAAACAATAGTGGACATCTTTTTTCTAACACAAGCATATTTCCGCCCGTGTAAGTAAATGGAGAGAGATAATGATTTTAATAATACCAATTTTTTCACATTTTTCCACAAAATTTGGTATTACTAAAATCATTAAAATAGAGTTCCACCACGAATTAACAGTTTCAAAATTAGACATATAAGGATATGTTAAAGGACGTACTTGTTTGTAAGATTATTTTATATAATTTCGACCATTTTTAATAACTGTATTTTTATCATAGCAAAACAAAACAATATTATAAATACAATTTAAATGCTGTATTAATTCAGAATACCACACACATACTAATAGCGTTAGTTTTGCTTCAATAACGATAGATGCTTATTGTTAATTTATCTTTATTTTTTTATCAAAAAGAAAGACAAACATTCCCGGGTCGCGGATAACTTGACAATATTTGAAAATCTCCTACTACCATCATAATACGCGGAAAATGTTGCACGTACAATGATGGAGGAATTGAACTCACTACGCCCGGGTAAGAATCCGACGCGTTTGCCCACTCAGCTAGTAAAAATACGATATACCTAACGTTCTATAAAAAATATTAAATACTATTGAAATACTTATAAAATGTGATCCTTTTTACTTATTTTTGGTCCTATCGGTACATTTACGCATAGAAATAATCACAAAAAATGTTTTTTTTATTTAAAACAACTAAAAATATTTCAATAAAAGAAAAATTTAGGAAATAACCTCAAAAACTGTTACTGTGACATAAGTTATTCCACTAAACGACGTGCATGATATGGCGGACTCGGTTACATACCTCAACGCGGAGGGTTAAATTTTGTAAATTTGTTTTGTCTCTCTATCTCTCTCTCAGGATATACAACATAAAAGCCCAAAGTAGGTAATTTCTTTGATTAAACTATCTAACATTTATCTGCTCAATTATTTAGGCTCGGACCCGCTTTATCCTGCTATGGGCATCTTCAGAATGGGATATTTTAAACTTACGACAGGCGTTCAAACCATCTCCTCTTTCTTATCTTTAACCCGTTTTAATCAAAATATCTTGCTTTCTACTTTGCTAAGCGATAATCAAATTAAATGATTTTCATTTCCACCTAATTGGTCCTTAAATTCGTTATAAACAAACAGCTAAGTTAACATTTTTATGTTGTGCCAAGAAGATTCCATAATATTTATTGCGTTATGAATACAACATTATTATTATTTTAGTATATTATGGAATTACCGACAGATCGGATTTATCATGCTGCGTAACGTCAAACGCCATAAAATATGTAAATCTGTAGGAAAAAATAGGAAACTATGGTAGATGTGGAATAACCTCCCAACAGAGCCTTAGTGTGGCGTTTTTGCAATGTTAGCAGTTCGATGGCATCGTCTATGTAAACGGGACAAATTGCTCAAGCTATTACTCCTCGGTTAAACTAAACAAACGGAAATGTTTTTTTTGTGTAACTAACACTTTATTTTCTTTAGCCAACAATTAATACAAACACGAATTAAAAAGACAAATTTCAAATATTTCCTTCATTGTGAAATTTACGTACAATCATTGTTATCCACCTCCGAGACTTCGCAAAATATAAACACCGTAGGTTAAGTAGCATGTGTACCAGCCTAAGCCGATGATTGTTATCAGTTGAAACCTGTCCGGTCTAAACAATAAATAGTGGAAAAGTTTTTAATTTGTCTTATTAAGCCCCAACACTCAAAAATTTCGCTAAGCGTAACTTTGTAGCATATAATACTACAAATGATTTATCTGTAGATTTTCTATGAAAACTGCCTAAGGTTTCCAGGGAATAACTTTTTTTTCTGTAATCTTTGAAATTTTATGAAAAACATACTAAAATGATATAAAAGATGCAGTTGGTTCATTTTCGCCTAAAATTTTGGTATGCTTTTCATAAAAAAAAGATTACCGTTTAAGAATATTGTAATCACTAAAAACCTTAAGATATTTTCATAAATATCTATATAGAGTTAACAAAGAAATCATTCGTAGTATTGCTTGTATTAGAAAGCCAAAAGTGTGTATTCTTAGGTGTCGACCTATAACAGTTTGAAAAACAGAAATATTATGCACACAAACGTTTATTAAATAGAAAAAAATCAAGACCAAAAAAATTATCATTTGTATTGGCATTTTTTTTTACAATTCTAAACTGAGTTTTCATAATTGGATGTTCTAACCAGTGGCGGCTCGTCACTTTTTAGTGTACTAGAGTGGTAAGATTGAATAAAAACGTCATCATTGATGTTGTTGTAGCCGAAAACAAAAAATTTCGAAATTTCAACTTTTTGTAAGAAGATTTTTCAGAAATCCGTGCAGTGCACCACCAAAACTGAAAAATCCTGAAAATCTTCATACAAAAAATAAAATCTTGAAAAAAAAAAAATCATTTTCGACTACAAAAACACTAAAAATGTCGTATTTTTCAATCTCAGCACTCTGGCACACTAAAAACTCACTAGCCGCCACTGGTTCTAACGCAAGTGAGAACATCTATTAAAACCCAGTAAAAATAAATGTAAATTAAAAAAAATGTTTATTAAAAAGACGCATTCAATAAAATTAGAACAATGTAATGTTAATAAAACATATTCCAGAATGTTGTTTTGAAACCAAAAACCCTTCGAACTTTTTGCGTCAATCCATAATATGACTATCACATGTTTTTATTTCTTTGATATACACTCTTAAAATGTGTTTTTTTAAGATGTTTTATACCACATTTACTCAAAGCCGTCATTTAAGTATTTCATATCAATGGATATCATTTTAAGAACTCGCATCAGAAAGAGTCTGAACGATTTTCATCGAGATATTGGTTGCTTTAAATCTTAGTCAGCAATTTTTCTTCGTGTTTTTTTTATAGAATCCGCCTACCTCCAAATTTCCAACTTTATGAGGTTTTCTAAGAAAGAAAATGTCATTGTCCCATTCCTCGCAATGTATTTATACATAACAATTGATTATATCCTCATACAATATTTTCCTTTCATCTCAATTCAATCACTTAGAAAGTTCTATTCTTAATGACGCTTAATATTTTATTACACTTGCGTGACTATCTTAATATTGCTAAACTCACGAAAATACATAAGCCAGGAATAATTGGATTATCCTCGTAATAAAGTTTTACATTATTATTAAGTTGAAATTATTGCGTATTCGAGAGATGTTTTACATAATTCGACACTTAATTTATGCAACGTAATAATAACATGATCCTTTATAATTTACAGGGTAACTGGTACCAGATACATATGATTGCACAATCAAAAAGTTTATCTTTCCAAAGTGAGTGGTAGATACTATAAGAATTGCCCTGCTGAAAGACCACCTTTCAGAATCAAAAAAATCACTTTTTAATTAATTTTTATGGTCCATACCGCACAAGAGACCCAATCGCTTCCAACCATCAAGAGCCAGTAAAACTATAACATCCTCAATTGTGGTATATTGGGACACTGAAAGTAGTGGGGGGGTAAAAAGGGGGTAAGATTTGAGTGAGAGGAAGGTTGGGAAGTACTGAGGATATTCAGATCTGGTCACCAAACAGGGCTACAACCATTTAAAGCAACGTTTCGATTCTGAATGGTGGTCTCTCACCAGGGCGATACTTAGAGTATCTATCAGTTTGAAACGTGTTGCAAATATACTACATATTATTTTTTATATGAATTTCATCTTTCATAAGACGCATTGGTTAAATAAAAATTATTTCCGCACGTAGGTTTGAACCCGCTACACTCTGGATTCGTAGTCGATCGTCTTACCACTCGACCACGGTGCTCGTAAAAGAGAGGGTCGAAATGGTAATAGCCGTGTTTAGTGGGCAGATCTGAATAGTCAGATACTTCCCAACCTTCCTTTTCTCTATTTCCTTCTCCTCCTCTTACTCTTCAGCCTCCCAATATTCCCCAATTGAAATTGCCATACTCCCACTGGCTCCATATAGTTGGAATTTTAGAGTTGTATTAGTTCCGAGAAGGTATGTACTAATTACTCGTACACAGGTATATTAAATTCATCTCAATAGATTAGATAGCGTCGCGGCATTATTAAATAACATATCGTTGCCGGAAAGGCAAAAGAGCTGAAACGCCATTCTGGGAAGTTAATACCACAGCACTTTGTTTTTATTTTTTGTTTTAAAAATAAAATTCATAAGTCTTCAGTACCTGGTTGGATTTTGAAAAAAAAGTTAACTCAGGCAACTCAATGCTCTCATTAAAGCTAAAAACCATTTCGAGTTACCTGAAGCGAAAAAAAGCTAAAAAAAGTCCCAAACTTTTGAGTCAAGACCGAAATGGTAAATACATTTTTGATGGCTGCAGTGCCACAAAAGTCTTCAGAATCAAACGAGAAAATTCGATGCGGAAAAAAAACTGATTAAAACTGCATATTTAACCATTTTCGACCGAAATGTCGATGAAGCCCTTTTATCTTTCCGGCGACGATATAATTCAATTTTTTTCTTTTTCGTATGGTAGAGGAAAGTTGGTGGAGGTGAAAAGTGGGTTCTTAATATGACTCCATTAACCCCTGTCGCCTCGACCGGGTAGGTCTATTCATAATAAACCTTAGGTTCGTTAAATTGTGGCATTTAAAGTAGTTGTTGAGTTCCGCACTCTTCAGCTGGTAGCCACTTCAATCAAACACTCCCCTAGTTAGGGAAGTGTTTGATTGAAGTTGTGTGGTGACAATACTATATGTATCCGGCGGAAACGTCCACTCTGATTATTTAATAAGAAATACAGTTCCAACTTTCTCAGCGGTCTGGTACCGACTGTAGTCCCCCCCATTCCCCCGACATCGCTTCTTCCGCAGCGATATTAGTGTGTTATTGCTTCGAGTTCGAACGCAACGATATTTTTTTCATATTAAACTATCTCCGTAATTGTTAATACGAACATTTATACTAAAATAATGTATCTCCTCTAAAACGGCGTTTAAAAAGTCGCATCATGTACCGGTCACCCTGTAAATATAATGATTCAAAATACGTCCTCAATTAATTATATTATGTTAATAGTAACAAGTTAGATATAAGTTATGAGTTGCAAGTTACAAATTGATAGATTTCAGTTCATAGTTTGTTTGACTTAAGAATTAAGTTTATAAGCTTACGACCGTGTAATCTCAGTTTATCATTGAAATATATATTAAGCACCGTTGTTCTGATTTCTCAATAAATGGCGCCACGTAAATTATCGACTTGATAAATACTTTTTAAATTAATTTTCTAAGACTTTTGCTATTTTTGATTTAGACATATTTTAGTTTTTAGTGTTATTAACAATATTAACGTATTTTTTTCATTTGAATAAACCATGTAAAAAAATATTGGGTTACTGAGTTATATTAAGTGCTGTGGACTGTGTAGGTTAATTTTTTTATTGGAGTTTCATATATTTTGTATGAACTCCTCGCAGGTAAAGGCTAAATTTAGTAATAGATAATTGTTTTCTTCAAGTTTTAGAAAATTTATTTTAAATTATCACAATAAGCAAACACTTTGTGGATGATTAATGAAATAAATCCACGTGTTATTTTAATCCACTTTTATTTAGGTATATGTCAACTAGTTTCGGTTCAGCAGAATCTTCATTGGGACTTAAAAATACATATAAGATTCTGCTGAATCGAAACTAGTTGACATAAACCAAAATAAAAGTGGATTAAAACAACGTGTGTTTTTATTTAATTAAATATCTTTTAAATGGGTAACGAATAAGAAATTAAAATTGAAAAAGGGTTAAAGATAATTACTAACAAAAAGGTAATTGAACTGACTGTGGGAGTTTTTTAAATGTTTTTGTTGTTGTATTTGTATTTTTATTTACTTCTAGTGAATACCGCACAAGAGTTCCAACTGCTTCTAACCGTCTAGAGCCAGTGGGACTATGACAACCTCATTTTGGGGTATTTTTTGAGGATTAAGGGAGTGAGGAGGGAAATAATACGGGGAAGAGGAAGGTTGAAAAGTACCTGACTATTCAGATCTGGTCACCAAACACGGTTAAAGCTATTTCAAGTAACAATGCGATTCTGAAGTATCTGCCACTTTCGAACATGCCGTATATTATTTATACGTATATTATTATGACATGTATTAGATAAATATATGAGTTGATACAAATTATTTGGGTACGACGGGTTTGAACCCGCGACCTCTGGATTCGTAGTCGAGCGTCTTACCGCTCGATCACTGAGGCCGGCAACAATATTTAGTGATCATTTTCAAATGTTTTAAGCGATTATCAATATGGTTTTTTGGTACGTAACGCTAAAGCTGTTAAACGGATTCTCATGCAATTACTGTGAAATATTTCATCTGCCCACGCGATATTGAAGGGGAAGAAAATAAGCACAAATCCTAATTGAATCGATTGTGAGTGGTATTTTTTTATTATTTTCAGTCATAATTATAGACAGCCACTATCAATCCACTGAATAATTGATGAAACGTCACAATCCACTTCCCGTCTTCACGGTCCCTTGCTTTCCGCTTTTATGATTTCGTCGATTAAAAATGTCTCGTTTGATTATATTAACAATAATAAAAGTACAGTCTAGCAAAGAATTTAAAAAAATAAGGATGGCGCTGCAATCGTTTAAATTGTTTCAAAGGGCTACACCGAAATGGTTCAAAGTGGAGGACCTAACTTTTAAAAACACTATGACCGAGGTGTATATTTACACATTGTGTATACACGATGTTTAAATAAGAGGTATTATTTAAGTAGATGATTCTACGTCATATTTTAAGGTAATTTAACATTTAAACTTGTTATTTAACGCTTTGTAAACTTTCCGGAACTAAGATGTTTAACGAGCCCAACAGAATTTCGGTCCAAACTGAAAACTTACCTTTTCAGACTCTCATATCCTTAAATTCATTAAAAGAATCTCAAAATAATCTGTCTCTCGACGAATCACCTTTAGATTTACAAATTTTAACCAAATCCTGTACTGTACGAGAAATTCAGAAAGTCAATTTTTAAATTTCGCTCCCATGCCCTAAATCGGAAAAAATAAAAATAAATAAAAAAATGTCATAATTTTAATTATAATTTTAAGTTAATAAGTGTGTCTATCTGATGGGACCTGCCAGGGAAGTATGTTCCTGTATATTTTCTAATTTAAACTAGAAATTAATATGTAATAATAGAAAATAAGATCTGTACAGCGCCCTTGAGGTGATTTTTCACAAAAACGGCAATACACAATTCATCCAAATATTATTATTATTATTTGTAAGCGAGATACACGGAAAGTATTTGTTTTTTTTTTAAATTATTTTTAAATGTATAAGAAGCATATTGAAGTATAAAAATAATTTATCAGTCGTTAAATCTAAATAAAATCTATGTTAAAGAAACGTACACTTAAAGCATTGTACACATGAAGTTTTTCTTGACAAGTTTTAACCTGTGAAATTTTGGATTTAAATATAACTTCACATAGGCGTCCGTGGTCAAATAGTTAAAACGCTCGAATACAAATCCTAAGGTCGTGGGTTCAAATCTCTGCGTGCGTAAATATATATATTTTGTATTCATATTAGTAGTATGTTGTGAGGCTAAAGGTAGGGAAGACGGGAAGGAGATGGGGAAGAGTAAAGTCAGGAAGCACGTGGCTATTCAAATCTGGTCACCAAACACGGCCAAAGCCATTTCAAGCAACGTTTCGATTCTGAATGGTGCTCTTACACCAGGGTAATAGAGTATCTACCACTCCGTATAAATCAATAATTTTAAATCAGTTAACATTAATTTATTCAGATTCTCCACTGACTCAACAGGTGCTCTAAAAGAACACGAGTTCAAGTAATACGGCCTCTTTAACGGTCTCCGTAATCGAGTGGTTAAGGCGCTCGATTAGGAATTAAGAGGTCGCGGTTTCAAATGCCGGCGTGCGCAAATAAATGTATTTAATTAACATGTTCTATTTCACATTCAATTGATATAAAATAATAAATAGTATATTTGCGATACGTACTATAGAGTGGTAGATACTAAAAATATCACCCTGTTGAACGAACACAAATCGAAATCGAAACGTTGATTGAAATGGCTGCAGCCGTGTTTGGTGACAAGATCTGTTTAACCAGATACTTCCCAACCTTATTCTTCCCCATCTCTTTTCTCTCCCTACTACCTTCAGTCTCAAAAATACCCCAATTGAGGATGCCATAGTGTCATTGGCTCCAGACAGTTAAAACTGTTATGCAATTTACACTTTAAAAAAATTCATTCTAATTTATTCCAAAATCAGTATTACTCTGATTTGACATGGTAATGATAATGAATAATAATAATTGGCTAATTTATTTAGCGCCTTTTTCGTGACAGAAATAGAGATATTAGCTTATGCCTAATGATTGCCTAACATATTTAGACCAACAAATATATGTATATGACACAACTAACATATGACAACTAACATATTTAGATCAACAAATATATATAATGGTTGTTGCACGTGCGTCGAACCTAGGGTAGAAAAAAACGGAAAAAGCAAAAGTAAACTAAGTATAGCACTTGGACTGAGTGATTAAAACTCTAGTGAAGGAAATTGACGTTATTATTGTCTTTAGTTTTGCTCTGAACTCCGTTGAGCTGTCTCTTACGAAATGAAATTTTAGCTCCACTTAATTTAATTTACACATTTTACTGTCAAAGAGAAAATTGTAATAAAATACCACAGCAGCATAAACAAAATGCGATTATTAGAAAGCATTTTTCACTTCCCTTATTTCCGTTGTTCCGGTATATTATCAGTATTTTATTGTGTACCTACTTTCCAAGCGATCGACAATCTGAAGTCTGTTTCCGGATTACGCATTTAGCGTTTTGTAATTGATTCACCCTACAGACTTCAATCACGTAAACACAAAAGTGTACTTTTCAGTCCCTTTCCGAAATTTCTCGAACTGAAAGGTATCCCTCCGGTCTCGTGGGCGTCTCTAAAATAATTCAAATTTAGCTTTTAAAAATACTCCGAGAATTAACGGGCCTATGGCTCGGTGTTCCGGCAAGTAAACACCGAAAATACTTCTTTATTAATCAGACTTATAAAATTTCCATGAATATTTTAATTATCTGTATGAAGCTTTCCCGACTCTTATATTTAATTAAAAAGTCTACACTGAATTATTATTCTCATCTTGGCCATAACTCATTGAGCCCGACGAATATTTCAATAATATTATGAATAGAGTTTTTTTTAACAAAGTTTACCTGTGCAGAGATTTCGTCCTGTTATTAATTTATTTACACATTTAAAAAAGCAAGCATTGAGAACTTTAAAAATAAAGCAATAATTACTTATATTTTTAGATATTTATTTATAGACGTAATATGGTAAAGAAAAAAAAAATAGTCATTTTTTAATTATCTGCATTATTTATGAATCCTAAGATCACATCATCTTGCCGTTCGTGATCGAGTGGTAAGACGCTCGACTACTAACCCAGAGGTCACAAGTTCAAACCCGGCGTGTGAAAATAACTACATATGGTATGTTTGCGACACATTCCAGACTGGTAGATACTCCAAGCATCGCCCTGGTGAAATTCAGAATAAATATAATATAAAATTTTGTAATAATAATAATAATAATAATAATAACAGTGAACTTATATAGCGCAGTTTTGTGATATTTCACCTCAAGTGCGCTTTATGCTAAATTAATTATGCTAATAAGATTAACTAACAAGGAGAAAATAATACATAATATGTATTCAAATAAAAACTATCTAAAATAATGATCGTTATCATAAATCACGAGAGAAAAGGTTCAGATATGGGTATAACAGTGTATGTGTACATCAACAGATTAAAAAACAATTTACCAGGAGCTAAGGGTATAAAAATTAGATGAAACATATGAATTCATTTAAACACCTTTGTCAAATCAAAGAAAAGGAAAATATGATTGAGGACAGTTAATATGTTGGCACTTAAAACATTAATATTCAAGTACTAGTATTCAAGTATTATAAGTAAACGATTATAAAAATGCAAACAGTGTAAATATAGCAAGTAACAAAAGAAAATGAATATTTCATGACAATGAGTATATGGTTTTCAGTATATAGTGAGGACATTGAGTTATAATGATAGAAGAAAGGAGAAAACCGAAACAAAGCAAATTAGGGACGTTTTCTAAGAAATTAAATTTTAATAAGTTACGTTTTGTATGTGGGATTTTTTAAACAATTTGGTTTTTAAGACTCGTTTGAACTCTGCTAGGTTCTGTATGTTGGCAAGTTTGTATCTAGAGAAATACTTTTATGGGAAGGTTTTTTATTATTCCAGGTAAATTTATGCATTTTATCTACGAGATGAATAAAATATATTTTTACGGCACAAATACGTGAGTTTGTCGCTATCATATGTGAGAAGTCCTGAAAAAATATATTGTCTAACACAACTATTCGTAAGCTAACCTATGAGTAAACCATAGAATCAGTATATTTCAAAAGATAATTATTTGACTCGTTGCCTACCCGAGATAAAAAAGATAAAGTACCTGTGTAGCTTTTTCTACAGAATCAGAATTGCATTTTTCAAAATCTGCAAACGGAAAAGTGACGGGGTCGAGCAAAGAAAGCAAAGGAATGATGGTGGGGTGGAAATGAAGCATTGCGCTGGTGGAAAAAAGAACAAATTTATTTTCCTGGAAGGTGCCGTGAGGGCATCGCCTTTATCAGATGATAAGGGCAGCTGATTTCAAAAGCATGATGCTCTTTCAACGCGGTTTTCTCTTAAAAGAAAATGTAAATGACGCCGAGTGAAGGGTGAAAAAATTAAGGGGTTTCTCATAACTTCCGTTGTAATCGTGGTCTTTATTTATTTATTAATTCAACTTAGTTCTAATATAAAATATGAATGATATAAATACAGACGCGATTATTGCAAAAACCTCTTTTTAATTTAAGAATTTTCGATTACAAAAATTAAACATATTACAAACTAACAATCACGGTTATGGCAAAAAGTTTTCTAATTTAATTTTTAAATTACAGAATATTTAGAAAAATATCTTTATTTAAGACCACGAATATTATTTAAATTTTTATGACCGACCGGTTTCGCTTAGTCCAAGCATCATAAAAATCAAAATAACATTCGTGGTCTTCTAGAAACTTATTTTTTCAATTTCTTTAAATATGTAAAACCACAAAGTGACAAATCTAAAAAAATATTGGAGAAATTTTGTTCTGCAGTAATTTCTGTTGGCATTTCATTAATATTAATAATATTTAGATTGTTTGTATAGCGCCGTTTTTTGTGAAAAATCACTTCAAGGGCGCATTAAATCGTACAGTTGGACGGGTTATTATTGTGTGATCAAATTTGGGAAAGAAAATATTTTATGTACTTAGCTGTCATTTTATTTTACTCCAAATTTCAATGTTTTTAATAAAATAACTAACCCACACATAAAATCTCGATTATCTTGTCATACTATGTAAGACAAGATTAGATAAGAAAAGATAGATTACAAGCTTACTATGTTTTTTTTCTAAATCTTTAATGTTTCGTAAGCATCGCGCTTTTGAGTTGAAGAAAGCCAGGCTAAAGGAAGCTTTCCCTCCCCAGTCCTCACCCCCAGTCCTTAAATTGATATTGACGATAAAATTATAAAGTAACGGCGGTCGGAACATAAATTACAATAACAAACGATTTTTATCAATTTGCGTTCCAAGTATATTAAATTCTTTATAAACTTTATTTCATTTTTGACAGCGTGATGATTGACTTGGAAGTTTAGTGGACAGGAGCTAGCTCACAAGTAATGAGTTTTTAATTAAACTTATCAATTGATTTAAGTTTAAAAAATGTGTCATTAGAATCACAGAAAGAGGTCAGTTTGTTATTTGATTGGCATCGGATGACGTTTAACGCGTACCATGCATGCTTATATCAAATGACACCCATAAATAAGGCGATGCAAATAATATTTATTACTTGTACAAATATGTATAAATTAATCGGCTATATTACAATATAAATTGCTGATTTCCCATAAATACATTTTTACTGAAAAATCAGAAAACTGTTGGTGAAACACTCGAACGGTGAACTCTGGCATCACGAAATATTTCCAGCTTTTCTGGGTCAGCTTCTAGCGCAATTTCGAGTTATGTAGATTTGAAACATCAAATTTTCTGCAAACAATATGACTTCCGCGGTCGAGCGGTTAAGATCCTCGACTACGAATCCAGAGGTCGCGGGTTGCAATCTCGGCGTGCGCAAATACATTTTATTTAACTAATGTGTATTATTTCAGATGTAATGACTTTATAAATGGTTTTAATCGTGTTTGATGACCAGATCTGACTTTCCAACGTTCCTCGTTCCTATCTCCTTCCCTTCCCCACTTCCTTCATCCACACAAAATACCCCGATTGGGGACTTAGATTAATTAAATAATGTAGATACGTCACTGAAACAACGCGCGTGCACCAAACCGAGTCCGCGAGACATATTTGAGATTTACTACGTTTAGTTTCACACAAATATTCGTTCGACAGACAAGCTGTCACCAGCTGCCACAAACGTGTCGCTGTAGGCTCCTTTCTGAGAAAAAATGCTTTGAGAGGTGTAAAAATCATTCGGGAATAAAAAACATATCTCATGGAGTTTCTTTCCATTCATAGTTACCAACAAATCACTTATTATTTCAATTGATTAAATACAATTATAAGGTTTAAAGGTTCATGAAAACGGTGTGAGATAGCGAATGCAGAAATACATAAGTGTGTGGAAGACAATCCGATCTAGTAGCGCAATACTTGATTATAACAGTAGCGTGGGACGTTCATATAGCTCTATCTAATTCGTACAACCATATTCTTTGAATGGCTATCCTTTTCATACGCGGGTGAAACGGAATAAAAGACGTTAATAGTGCTGCTAAATTTTTCGTAAGATTTGTATGAACATGACGTGTCTTATATTTTATGTCTATGATTGGGGATGCCATAGTCCGTCACTGGTTTCAAAGACAATAGAACATTGTTTAAACTCGGACGAATCCGGCTAGCTACTACTTGTTACATGATTTTTTATTATAAAAAGGCTATCGTAAAAAATATAAAAATCAATGCACTTACAGCCATACAGTGAAAACAACCAATAACGAATATAAAATTGTATCGATTCTCAGGTTTTACAAATTCAGAGGTCTCATGAAACAAGTTAACTTTTGCCACTTATCGTCAGGGATCCATAAATGTATTTCTAACAAATTCTACAAAATTGAAAATAAGTTACGCGAACTCGATACGGAATATGCAAATATAAAGCGATAGCGTGGTTTTACATTTTAAGCGGGCTTTTTACTTTCCTTTCGAACTTTTCCGGCCTTTCTACAAAATATGAGATGTTCCAGTAGGTAAGCTACAACGTGACATTTTATGCAAGTTAATAAACTACACACTTTGTATATTCATCTTTATACGTACAACAAAGATCGTGTATTATTAGCGAGTTACAGGCTGATATAATATGATACAACGTACCTACATAAGTGCACGCTTATTGAAATTTGTGTTACTGAAAACAAAAATGATTTTCAATTTTTACGCGGGAAAAACTGTGATGAAGCCACTAAAAGGGTCATCACCTGATTAAACGGCGTAAAAATAACTGTATCTGGCGGAATTTCGTAATTAATTAAAACAAATATTTTTTATTTAGGTTAACAAATTAGTTTTTAACCACTACATTTATTACCACTATAAACCAGTTTTAGAACGATAGCTAACTGATGAACTTGTCAATACAATTTTTTTCTTTGTTTGTTTTGATATTGACATCTTTCTTATAATATTTTTATAGCAAACGTCACTCGTATGGCTTATTACGAAAAAATACTATAAATTAATAATTTAAATAAACTTACGTATTAATGAAATCCTTACACCCTTTATTGTTATCTAATGCCTAACTAATGTGCCAAATATCACGCATTCTTACAGTACTAGCCTAATATAGAAACAAGTCATTTAGATACTCGCTAGATTGCTTCGCAGAAATAGTATATATATATTTCAAATATAATATAGTAGTCTTCCATTAGAAGCGTAAGTTTGTGTACGGAAGAAGTGTGTACATTAATTATTAATGATTAAATAATATGATATGGTATATATTATCAGTAAATGTGATATAGTGTAGTTAATTATGATAATGTCACTAAACATAAATAGATAAACATATATAAAAAAAAAATTATGAAAAAGAACACACACCTTTTTGTAACTAGACTAAGTATAGTTAAATATGTATATATATATATATATATATATATATATATATATATATATATGTATATATATATATATATACATATTTAACTATACTTAGTCTCGTTACAAAAAGACAATAGTAGAATTCCTCTTCCGAAAATACTCCCTCGTTAATATCTATAGTAACTTTGATATTTTTGTGTGGTAATCATTTACTCCGTGCTGTTTTTGTATCACTGTTATTTTATACTATATATTGCACAGTTATGTAAAAGCCCACAAGGGCGTATATAGTAAAAAATAATAAGAAAATATATATATGTGTGTAAATATTATTTTTTGCAATAATGCACAAATTCCCGAAACTATGTGATTGCAAGAAACAACACTTAATACAAGAGATTTCCATAAACGAAGAGTAATACGTTGAATGGAAAAATGCATTATAAAGATCAGTTCGAAAACTGAGCTGTTAGAAAAAGAAGCTAAAAAAATTGTAATCGGGGAATGGACAAGTCTTGTCATTCCGTGGCATTCAAGAGGCCAAGAGGGCTCAGATCGCCTTAATACACACTGGATCGAAGGGTAAAGCAAGTAAGACGGAAACAAGATGTCGGAGGGGCGGATTAACTCAATTGGCAAAGCATTTACCTGCCCGTAATAGGATTTAAGACCATGCCCCGACTTCACCACATCTTTATTTCTTTGTGTGGTTCAAATTTATTTAGTAATCATTTTTGTAAGTAATGGTGTTCATATTCATTGAGTTGGAACCGCGTGCACACTTCTTTCTGAAATTCACAACCTTACTATGGGAACACTATGATAAGCCGGTATTTTGTCAAATTCCATGTGAACGCTTCAAAGCACTGGAAGTTGACAAGATCGGAGAATCTAGAGCGTTAACTTATTCCAAAAATGTATGTTGTAATTATCTGTGAAGTATTGTGTATTTTCATACCACTCCTCCACTTCCTACCAAACCAGCTTCCACAATATTTATTAAATTACACACATGAATGTTTTTAAATCGTTGTTCTGTATTTAAAGCCATCTTTGTTAGTTTTTTAATAAGTGATATTTTTCAAATATTGTTTGGTTTTATAGTACAACTTTCACATTTCAGTTTTACCCTCCCTACAGCATCCCAAAGATGACATAGACTTCGAAGGAAATTATTTTCTTCAAGGACTCCTGTGTGGAGTTAGTGGAAATATTTAAATAAGTGGTTGAGATATTGAAATCTGATTAAGATATTAAGGAATTCAATCGAAGTGCATAAAATCAATACTGAGCAGAATTTTCAGCATCAAGTCTCCATTTTTAAACGTTGTGGATGAAAACTCTTGTACATAAAAACGTTTAAGAAAATATTTGTTCTTAATAACTAAGCCAAAAACATTGCTCTTAATTTTAAAACTGTTTATTTTTGCAGAAAGAAAAATCAGCGATGACGTACCATATATGAATGAAGTAATTTAGTGTCAACAAATATCACTTATTTAGTTTTCATTTTTCCACCTTTCCTCCCTCATTTGATGTGAGCCTCTTCAATATTCACACTAACCAGCCTTACAACCCCACTCAATCGAATGGCGATACAGTTCTACTTGCTGTACCCGGTAAAAAAAAAAATCTTTGACTATCAAATTCACCCTCCATAAAAACGACTTACTACCATTTATGTTTAAAATAGAATGCCTTTTTTTAAATTTACCAATACTAAGTCGGTATTCTAGTACGAGAGACAGTTACTAAGCAGCATAAAAGAATACTGATAATCTCATTTTTAATTCGCTGGATATCGTCCTCCCACGGGAACATTAATTCTCCTTACGCAATCGTAAACATAAATTATATTTAATATTTTTATGATACGCTGTGCTAGAGAAGAGAGTAAGTAGCCCATAATAAAAATATTTTTATAGGTAGCTATACTCGTAATGGATTGATGCATATTTTTGTAGAGTTCTGGTTTGTAGGACAACAATGCCTGGGAAACAATACTTTTATAAATATTACGTTTTTTTGTAGTGAATACCGCACAAGAGTCCTAACTGCTTCCAATTCAACAAACACGGCTTAACCCATTTCAAGCAACGTTTCAATTCTGAATGGTGGTCATTTTCCCTGCGCGATACTTAGAGTATCTATTACTCAATTAATTATGTACCTCTCTGGAACGTGCCGCAAATACAATATATATGTATATATATATATATATATATATATATATATATATATATATATATATATATATATATATATATATATATATATATATATTTATATTTTAATACGACTTAAATGTGTTATGAGACATATTAATTAAATAAAAATTATTTGCCCACGACGGGTTTAAACCCGCGACCTCTGGATTTGCAGTCTAGTGTTTCATCACTCGACCACGCAGACTGTCAATATAATTTTAATTATTTATGGCTCAAGAAAAAGCTCTAGTAAAGTGTTTGAGTTGATTCGAGTACTTAGTCGGAGGTGCCTATAACCATTTTTACATTTAACAGGTAAAAACAGACATATTGTTAGCATTACACACACAGCTATTCAAAAGTTCAATTGACAGATCATTTCACAACCACCATGTTACTAATGATATCACTGCTTCATATTTAATTATTTTCCGTACTTCGAACAACCTTGGAGAGCTTATTTTCAGGAAAAATATGCAGTGTGTATTTAAGACAGAGAGGGCTTGTCAAGGTGTTGCAGCGCTACTGTCTCCTAGAATGGCTGAATGTGTGTTGCAGTATGAATGTGTAAGTGCGAGAATAATGTCGATCCGGTTCAAAATCATAACCAATTACATTAAAGTTGACATAATCATAAATTAATCAATTTCAATAATATGCGTTCGAAAAAAAAATTGTTAGTCGACCCATTTTTCTTTCAGGTGTTTATTTTATAAGACTTCGTTTTTTTATAAATTATATACAATATTATGAAATTCTACCATCTAGTCCCCAAACTTTAAAGCCCACTCCGACTCCATCGAAAAAAATCAACAAAAAATTCTTAGTTATATTAACAATAAACTCAAAATACCCAATGAAAACATAAACTATAACTACTTGATGAAAGAATTAAACTTTGTAAAGCTTTTAGATCGAAGAATTATTTGCGACTTGACAATGTCATTGGTATTATTGACAGCCCTGATTTACTGAACCTTATTGCCTTTCATATATACCAACGAGAACTATTCCATCCAAAATTCTATTTAGTTGTAACAATAATATCAGGGCTGAGCTTTTCAAATACTGGCTTGTACCTAGATTGCGTGTAGTCGGTAATACGTATGCAGAGGTGACTGATGCATTTAACTGCACGGAATGTAGATACAAGAAGGCTATAATATGGTATATCTTCAATCAATATAATTTTAATGTATGGAATACTTATGTTTACTAATCATTCTTACTTTTCATGAGATGAGCAAATATTTTTCACCTGTATCACTGTAAAAGCCCTTGGGCGTATAAAGTTAATAAATTCATATGTTTCATTATTATAAAATGTATATTTTAATTAACCGTTTTTTTAATGGCCGATATTAATAATAATAATTGTTGAATAATTTCTAAGGCGCCGTTTAAGCTTACCATAGATGAATTAAATAATATAGATACGTTACTGAGACAACGCGCGTGAATGTACTAAGCTGAGTCCGAGAGACATATCTGAGATTTACTGCGTTTAGTATCACACAAACATTCGTTCGACAGACAAGCTGTCACGGGAAAACAGGAGCTCTTCAACCGAAATAATGTGAGATAGCGAATGCAGATATACTAAGGTGTGTGGAAGAAAACCGTTTCCGTACGTCGTACTCTACTTGGCTAGTAGCTTAGTAAGTTCTTCGGGGAAGAGAGATTATAACAGTAGCGCGGGACGTTCATATAGCTATCTCGTCCGTACACACACATTCTGTTTAGTATTGCTATCCTTTTCATAAGCGTTATGAGCTTTGAAACTTAAGTCAAGACCGTGCCACGTTTATCGTTCAATTTGTATGAATATGACGTGTCTTGTATTATTTGTCTATGCGTTTAAGGGTGTTTGCCGTCGTTGATAGCGTAATTTTATTTAAGTTGGTCGTTTCTAAATTTTTGATTTGCTAAGGAGAATCTAGGTAATATATCAACAGTTAAAGCTGAATTTAACAGAAACCAGGTTGTTGTGGTAAAAGTTTCGTGAAAAGATATTCAAAACTTCTCGGGAGTTCATCACGGCAAGGCATTAGTTACGGAGAAGTTTGGATTAGGATCCAAAGGGAAGAGGGTTTATGGCGACTTAATATCGGCCGTACAGATTGATCCGATACTTGCATTGAGAAGGTTTAAAAAGTCAGCCTGATTACCTGATGCACGAAGTATATTTCTTACAGATTATTTAACTAAATACGTAGCATCGACGTGATTAGTAATTAAATTATATCTATATAACATACGCGAATATTTTTTATAACCTGGCATAGAAATGTATTTTACATATCGACTGTGATGAAAGGCGTTATTCCAAAAAATGTTTCAAGGTAATTTAGGCCTTAGTGATAATATAACGGTCTAGCTGTTATTCTTGATACCAGATCATAATTTGTTAGTTAACGGATACGATTATTTGAAGTGTTAAAAAAAAAACAATGAATACCGCCCAGGAATTCCGACTGCTCCCAACCGTCTAGAGCCAGTGAGACTATGGCAACCCCAATTAGGTTTGTTGTGAGACTGAAAGTAGTGGAGAGAGGAAGGAGATAGGGAAGATGAAGATTGTGAAGTACCTGGCCATTTAGATCTGGTCGACAATGTAAAATGTGGTAGTCGTTCAAATTACTGGGCTTAAGTTGTCTTCTAAAAAATGTGGAATACCACATTTCACCTTAACACAGTTGGTATAAGAATCAATAAAATTCACTATTTGGAGAATTTTTTAAGGCTTAGGGAAGAGTAAGGGGGGAAAATGGAAAGGTTAAGAAAAATCTGACTATTCTCAATTTTTTTATAAACATAACTTAAGCCAAGTAAAGCATTATAAAACAATGTTCCGATTTTTATGAGTAGGTCTAACCAGGTTGATACTAAAAGTATTTACTCTGAAACAGAAAATATTAGCACCACATCAAAATTTAATTAAAGTTTATACGTGACATAAACCCATAATTAAAAAAAAAATACATTTGCCATTGCAAGGTTTTAAACCTTCGACGTCAGACACAGGATCTAACAGCTTTTCTCTCCGCTACAAAGGTCTTCAACTTATTCCTAGAGCTAAAATACAAACGTTGGTCAACAACTTTCCAGGAGTTTATTAATGAAACAAACTTTAAATATGAAACTTTGAAAATTTACTTAGCTAAAATGATACGGACGAAGTTGTAAGAGTTTACCGAAAAATAACAATTTCCTGTAAAATATATTTTTTTATCCGAAAATAAACGTTTTTTTGTCTTGACTTGAGCTCAAGAGACCTCATAACTTACATCTTAATTTTAACCAAAATGATGAAACTAAAATTCATTCACAATCTATGGGCATTTAGCAACGATAACGAATTTATTACTACGTCGTTTAGGTTCTGTAATCTATGGTTCAAATCCAACCTTCATCATTCGCTACCTGATACCAATATTAATTACAGGTATCTTATGACCTAGTCTACTCATTTCTGAAAATGAAGATTACGGTGTTGATACCTCTGCAGCAGTTTAAAAATCAATCATTTTTTTTTACTTCTATTCGTTTATCATGCCATTTCTCTGCAGGGGTAGGCAAAGAGGACGGACCGTCATACAACTCTGTCTTGGCACACACTCCTTGCTTCATTCACATTCATACATCGTCTCACACATACTATTCCGTTATTCTGACTCTTCACATACTCCCGATCCAAGTATTTGATTTACTTGATCGTGCTATGTCTTTCTCGGGCGTCCCTGACTTCTTCTTCCATTAACTGGAATAGTAATAATAATTTTGTACAAGACCAAAGATTTTATATTCATTTTTATGACGACCGGTTTCTAGGCATCATCAAGGCACAAAATTAAACATATTATTAATTTAATTTTGTACACTGGTGATGCTTAGGCTAAGCAAAATCGGTCGGTCATAAAAAATAAAATATAATCTGTGGCCTTTTACGAAGTCATTATTTCATTTTCATGAAATATGTCAAACCACAAAGTGGTTGCTTTCTACGAAAATTAAAAACCTTCTTTTTTCAGATATTGTGGTATTGATAAGAAAGTTGTTTTTATTATAACAACTCATTTATTTTTAAATACGGTGGTAAATTTGTGTGAGGTGGGTTGGATAAATGAAAAAAAAAAATGGGTGGGATTGATAAACCTGAATCTCCACGGATTCTACCACTAGCAGTTGTTTACCCGTTATTTGGTATAATTTTACTTAAGGGTCAGCACCCAAAATTACCCGATTTTTTGTTTTCTAATAGAAAAAATACTACAAATGATTTATCTGTTAATTAAATACGGGTAGTTAGGGAAATGTGTTTGGTAACACTTTCAAAATGGGCTGCACTGGTTTTCAAACTGCACTTTTACTGTCATTTTAGTGTGTTTTTCGTAGAATTTAAAAGATTACAGCTTATAAATTTTATTCACTAGATAGAATGGAAACCTTAGACATTTTCCTAACGGCCCATGTAGAATTTACAGATAAATCAGATTGCTTGTATTAAAATGCTACAAAATTATGGTTAGCGCCATTTTGGGTACTGAGCCTTAATGGATTATTTACTAGTCACTTATCTCAAACATACAATTCAAGCACATTAAAAAATGTGTGTTTTACTAAAATCAATTTTAAATAATCATTTAGATTTTCTAAAAAGTATCATATGGGCAGCCAGACTTTACTTCCATATGCACTAACTTGTCAAAAAGAGTTTTAAACTACTCATTTCCATTACTGTTAACAAAGGTACAAATGAATAAAACTACTCGGACTAATCAGACTACTGCAACCCCAATATTGAGAATATTTTTAGACTGAAGAGAGTAGTAAGGGGAAGGATAAGAAGACAGTTAAGTCTGGTAACATTACTAAAGCCACATAATCCATTATTTCGATAACAGTTAAACTTCAACGAAATAAAAATAGAGCAGGCCATATAAAGTACACTTCCAAAAATATTTTATGGTGTTTCCACAGTAAAAATGGACATGACTATAAAACCTGCCTGAAATTTCAGTCGATTTTGAATATCCCGGTTATTGGAAAATTTGACAAATATTGAAGGGTGGGCTATTCGATCCTCTCTGGGATCGTGGGGGTAGAAAGCGAAATAAAAAGTTAGAATAGCCTCAGGCAAACTGCTGAACTAAAAGTCAAATTTTCGAAGTTCCTAAAAATCTTTCAAATCAACAACAAATGTCGATTTTTTTTTCCATCCGCTCCAACTTTACAAAACGTTGGTACACATTAAGGTAGATTTTAGTACTAAGAAATTATTTCTGTGTTCTGTAGTACCTGTTTATTGAAAACATAGTATGGAGGCAAGAGGAAGGATTGAGCGAAAAGGAGAATAATTGGAGTCTAAACAACAATATAAATGGTACCTAATTTCACATATTGTGATAAAAATTGCTCTATGGCCCTTAGATGAATTAAATAATGTAGATACATTACTGGGACAACGCGCCTGGTTTCGCTAAACCAAGTCAACGAGACATACCTTTGAAACACGTTTCATATAGCTATCTCTTCCGCACACACATATTCTTTGAATGCTTATCCTTTTCATACGCGGGTGAAACGTAAAACAAAACGGTACCAGTGGTGCTACATTTTTCGTAAGATTTGTATAAATATGACGTGTCTTGTATTTTAAATCTATGTCAATGGCATCCCTAATTTGAGAAATATTATGAGGCTAAGTTTTAATTATTCTTGATTGAATAAATATGGTCACCAAACATTTATAAAGTCATTTTAAGAAACGTTTCAATTTTTGAAAACGCTCTTTTACTGGGCTATTCCGAGAGTATCTTTCACTCTAGAATAAATGGAAAAGTTTAAAATTAAAATTTTATTTTATTTAATTTGAATTTGAATGTATGAACATAGCCATATTTAAAAAAATCACTATGTGTCCTAACCAGATACTGAACTAGAGACTCCTAAGTCTAGAGCAAAGGTATTTACCGTCCTGCCACGGAGGTCTATTTTTACGTTTTTTAAGTGAATACCACACAAGAGTTCCAACTGTTCCAAACCATCTATAACCAATTGGACTATGGCATTGGCAATTGGGGTATTTTATAAGGCTAAAAGTAGTGGGGAAGGGAGGAATATGGGGAAGAGGAAGGATGAGAAGTACCTGGATATTCAGATCTGATCACCAAATACGGCTATTGCCATTTCAAGCAACGTTTTTATTCTGAATGGTGGTCTTTCACCAGCGTGATACTTAGAGTATTTACCACAATTTATAATTATTATACCATGTTATAAATAAGAAATAACACATACTAATTTAACAAAAATTATTTGCGCACTCCGGGATTTGAACCTGCAACCTCTAAATTCATAGTCGAGCGTCTTTACCACTAGACCACGAAGGCCCTAAAAATATGCATATATTTATTTGATTATATACGCTCTTATGGGCTTTTACATTACTGTGTAATACATAATATAAAATAATAGTGACATAAAAATAACAAGGAGTACATGATTAGCACCCAAAAACATAAGTAAGTTAATGGAAATATTATAATGCAATAAATCAACAGTATTATTTTTGAAAGAGGTATGCTACTATAGCCTTTTTGTAACTAGTTCAGTATAGTTGAATATATCTACTATTTCAGCGAAAGAACCCACTGTATGCAATCTAGGTACAAGCGAGTATCTAAATGACTCAGTCCTGTTATTTTTACATTTAAAAATAATTTTCGATCGAGTGGTTCTGTTAGGTACATGAAAGGTAATAAAGCTAAGTAAATCAGGGCTGTCACCATTACAATTAACAATTACTATTAACAATTTTTAAAATTAAAGATAAATCGGAAACAAGCCTCCTGTCTGAGAGTGATAATAATTTTAATTCTTCCACTAAATAATTATAATTTATGGTTTCAATAGGTAGACCGAGTTTGTAGTTAATTTATCTTAAAAATGTATGTTGCATTTTCCAATGGAACTAGAGTGGATTTTAAAGTGAGGGGACAAGACAGAAGAATTATATTCGACTTGACTTCGAACTAACGAAAAGTACAGGATTTTTAATGTTGAAGTATTTCTAAATTCGCTGGCATTTCGAAGAATAAAGCCTAGCAATTTTAAACCTTTACTTGTTATTATATAAAATATATAGATATGGTTTAATGTCGTTAATCCTGAATTATTATAAACTTGAACTATTAAAAATTATTTTAAAAAAAACAGTGGAAAAGTGAGAAAAAGGTACTGAGCGTAATCCAGAAAAAATGTTATTTAGAATTCCTACAGGGAAAATACATTCCAATAAAGAAGAACAAACACAGAGACTTGCCTCCAATGCAGAAACGTCAAAAACAGGTATAAAAAACTGTCTCGAATTGGAACGCGGATACTAAATGAACGGTGTAAAGGGAAAGGAATTTTCACTTTATTCCTAAATCGTCGTATTTTACTTTATGTTCTGTATTTTGCCTATCCACCGGGAGACTTTGACGGCCTCCGTGGTCGAGTGGTTAAGACGCTGGACTACGAATTCAGAGGTCGCGGGTACAAATCGCGGTGTGCACATTTTTTTAAATTTAATCATTATGTGTTATTTCACTTTTTTACAGAGATTGCCACACAAGAATCCCAACTGCTTCCAACCGTTTTTAGAGCCAGTGAGACTATGACATCCCCGTTTGAGGCATGTTGTAAGAATGAAGATATTGGGGAGAAGAAAGAGATGAAGAAGAGGAAGGTTGGGAAGTGCCGACTATTCAGATATGGTCACCAAGCACGGCTAATGCCATTTTTAAGTAACATTTCGATTCTGAATGGTGGTCTTTCACCAGGGCGATACTTAGAGTATATACCACTCTGATCATGTGTTCAATATATAGTATAATTGCGGTATGTTCCATAGTGAAAAATCTCCCTGGTGAAAGACCACCATACAGAATACATTAGTGGTTTTTATATTTCATATAAAAACCACTAATGTATGTTTTCGTCATTATGCCTGTTATATGTATAAATAAAAATAAAAAAATACAATAAGAAGTGATAGTCTTTGAATACTGAAAATTCTGGAAAAAGCTATAAAAGAACGGGTCTAGCTTTATCTAAAAAATAATCATTTACTTTCAACAACCAGCATGGCTTTAGAAATAACAGAAACACTGAACAAGCTATAACTTCAGTAACAAACTTCGTAATTACTAACCTATACTCTAATACCAAAGCCACCTCAATATACCTAGAGTTATGCAATGTCTTGGACACAATATTACATGAAATACTCTTTAAGAAGCTTATAAATCTCGGCATTCCTGGAAATAAACTTATCTTGCTGAAAAGTTTCATGACAGATAGATGTCTACAAGTTATTATCGACGACATAAAAGTGAACCACTTTCGATAAGGTATGGAGTGCCTTAGGGAAGTGTACTAGGTCTTCTGATATGTCTAATATACATCAATTATGTTTGTAAATTTAATACTGAAGAAAACACTATGACAATAATTCAGTGGACGATACCGCATTACTTTGTCAAACCGTCTCCTGAAACAAGGTATACACTAAAGCTGAGAGAAATTTAACTGTCGTCAAAAAACGACTCACAATAACAGCACAATTACTCTACATGGAGTCGAAGGTAGACTTCTAAAAGGTATAACATCCATAAACGAAAAAAAGGCTGTATGAACGGTAAGATTTCAGAAGAATTTGAAGTGAAAATGTGCCTCAGACGAGGGTGTCCTATCTTGCTTATCTTATTCATTATTTTCATGGACCAAATCATCCGAAATATTCAATCCCGAAAAGAATAATGCAATATCCGGATGCTGCAGTAGTTGGCGACACAGCAATCAGCTATTTTATTTTTGTTGGCGACATCGCGAGATTGACCTAGTTTCAGGAAGAACTACGACAGTGGATCAACCGCTTAACAAAGAGTGTACGACGGCAAAAATGAGGATGAACACCTCAAAAAAAAAAGTGATGGTTGTGGGAAGAGACCGAATTCAGTGCAACATCTATTCCAACGCGGGACACAAGTCGCAGTCGAAAAAAGTTGACCAATCCAAATAGCTTGGGATCAAATTCTCAAGTGATGACCGGAAAAATGGAGAAATTGACCGTAGAATAGGCGCAGCAAGTGTTGTGCTGCGTCCTCTTTAAAGCTCAGTGATAAGAAAGGCGAATCTAAGTAACGATACGAAGTTAGCGGTATATAAAACAGTGTATTATTATAACTCAGATAAACGTGTGTTTTATTTTATAATATGACATATTTAACCTAATTATAATAAGTAGTTCGAAGCAATTAACACACCTCACACTTTGATAACACGTAAAACCTAGGCACAGGATATTTCATTGAGGTGTTTACAACACTGTAATATATATAACCATTTATTGTACTCATGATTCCTACCTTACACTCGATAATATATTTTAACCTTATTTTCCTGTACAGAAATAAATAGATTAACAAAGGCGCAGAAAATCATGTAAATAATATGACAGTTTATATCTGAATCACACGTTTGTAATCATTTCTAAGAATGAAATGTTTGTGGTGGATGAAAATAATAACTTTACCGATCTTATGAAATATAATAAAATAGCTTATGTAATATTAACATTGAATCGGATAGTTTTATCATAAAAGTCATACGTTAGTAATATAGGTATATTGCTCTTTAATTATCTTGTGCAGACTTTTTTTTTTAATATCCCAAACATTTTCATAGCACCCTTCTGAATGGGTTTATAAAAAGTTAGCCAATAATAAAAATAATAGACACAGTCGGAACATAATCATTTTGATTTACCCCCTCTTGATCCAATATATTGGTTACATCACGTCATGGCAACCCCGAAATAATCGAATCGTGATTGAATTCTCTCCAGTCATATCGCCACTCTGTAATTTTCTGAGGAGTTTTAAGTCCATGGGGAGTGATGTTAATTATCTTTTAAGTAATAAATTCAGCATACAATCAAACGAACCGTAATTTTGTTTCGAAAATCTGGGTTGGTAGAAAGAAATTTCCTCAACGCACTAAATAGTTTATCTTTATAAAATTATGAAATCTGTATACGTTTACAAAAGCAATAATTATTAGCAGTTGAGTAAAACGCCTTCAACAAATCTGTGGCATTTAGGTAAAGAGGTATATGTCACAATTCTCTAAATGTTCAGGAGAGGCAAAGTTAATTTCTCACCACCTTTATTTCTTAAAATAAGACTGCTTACTCTGTATGTATAAATTTAAAATACACAATATTTAATGCCCGGGTTGTATCTCTTTACCCGACCTTTCTTACACTTTCTAAAGTAGAACTGCATACTCCTCATTTTCGGATATTTCGTGACAAACCTCTTCACTTAAATGCCACAGAAAATAAATAGAGATTCATTTTTTTCAACGTTAATGAATTTAAAATCTAGAAAACGACATAAATTTAGGATGTCTAATTTATTTACCAGTAGCATGGATTTTTTCCCATTTTTTTTTTAAATCGAGAAGGGTTAGTATGTTTTTTTTTATTGTTATGAAAAAAAAGTACGCCCCAAAAAAGAACAAATAAAATCAAAAAAATACGAATCTATTGTAGTTCAAATTACAACGTAAATCGTTTAATTAAAAAATATAAATATATTTATATGTATATTTTTTTTTTATACATACATACATTTTAATTTTTTGTAACCTTTTATGCACAAAAATTGTATTTAAGAAGTCAGCACCTAAAAATACACACCTTTTAGCTTTCTAACACAAACAATGCTGCTAATTCTACGTGGGCATTTAGGAAAATGTCTAAGGTTCTATATGAAAATCATACTGGAATTTAAGGCAAATCATTCGAAAATATCTTCGCCAGTTTTGAAATCGCGCTTGTTACAGACATTTTAGTAAGTTTTTCATATAATTTAAAAGATCACATGTTAAAAAATGTATTCACTAAAAACCTTAAGCATTTTCCTAACTACCCATGTAGAATTTATAGATGAATCATTTGCTTGTATTAGAATGCTACAAAGTGAAGTTTAGCGCTTTTTTGGGTGCTAAGGCTTAAAGGAAGCACCTGTAGTTAAAATGAACGAGGTAGATTTTTTACTAAAGCCATCTAAACTCTTTCAAACATCCCTGTAAGGAGTGTGGACGCCTGAAAGTCAGCCCGTATCTAAAATTAGTCGAGAGAAGCAAGTTCTTGGAAAAATTCTAACGTCACGTATACCTCAGATACAAAAAGCTGTTTTATGTACTTTGCGTTTGCGTTGTATCAACGTATCACATGTCGTTACCATCACACGGAAAAAGGGTTAGAAACTTTATAAAGTACATTTCCACATTATTATTTCGTATTAAAAACCTTATATGACGGAGAGAGCACCATGTTAAAAAATACTTACAATAGATGTATCCATTTTCATAATGACCATTTAATTACACTTATAACAGATAATTTTACAAGTGGAATTAAACCGGCTAGTAGCTGATAGGACAACGCGACAGGTTTCCACAGGGCGTCATGGGTTCAATTATTCTTGTAGCTAAGTCATCCAACATTTCACAACCAAAATTTTCCACTTACTATAATGGTTGTAGGAGTTTCACAAATATTGTCAGATTATTTTTAACTCGAAAATGTTTGTCTATCTTTAAAAAAGACACACACAAACGAAATGAGATGCTCTTTGTCGGGGCATCAAATAAATATGTATTCTTAAAAAGCATTTACTTTTGGACTCGCCATGTTTTATCAACAAAGATTTATCTGTTTTATTTATAAATAAATATGTGCTGACGGATGAAAATAATTCAACCAAACCTTCATACAGTCAAGTTTATCAAACAGTCAGTGCTCGTTATGACAGCTGTATGGCCACTTTCATAAGGTCCATCATAGTTAACAATCAGCAACGCATCTTTAAGACCTGGCAGCACTTGTTGCAGAATTTTGAATTAATCATCAATAAATAACCTGTGCACTTGCAGCAGTATTTTGAATTAATCATCAATAAATAACCTGTGCACTTGCAGCAGTATTTTGAATTAATCATCAACCTGTGCACTTGCAGCAGTATTTTGAATTAATCATCAATAAATAACCTGTGCACTTGCAGCAGTATTTTGAATTAATCATCAATAAATAACCTGTGCACTTGCAGCAGTATTTTGAATTAATCATCAATAAATAACCTGTGCACTTGCAGCAGTATTTTGAATTAATCATCAATAAATAACCTGTGCACTTGCAGCAGTATTTTGAATTAATCATCAATAAATAACCTGTGCACTTGCAGCAGTATTTTGAATTAATCATCAATAAATAACCTGCGCACTTGCAGCAGTATTTTGAATTAATCATCAATAAAAATATATATTGCGTACTGAGAAATAAAACATAAAGAATAATATTACATTTGCGGCACGTTCCAGAGTGGTAGATACTCCAAGTATAGCCCTAGTGAAAGACCACCATTCAGAATCGAAACGTAGCTTGAAATGGCTCCTGCCGCGTTTGGTGACCAGACCTGAATAGGCAGGTACTTTCTAGACTTCCGGATATTCACTATATTTTTTAAAATTTAAATCTTAAATAATAATTTGAAAATTTTTCGGTTAAAATATATGTTGTTAATATATATTATCAATTAAGAACGTCGATAGGCCTCAAGAACGTGGGAAGAAAACTATAAGTAAGGATCGATTTCATGTGATAGAAATGCCCGTCAGTATTAAAAAATAAATATATGGTATTGGTTTACAACGGTGGATTTATAGGTTCCCCGACTAGTGGGGGCGGTAGCAATAATGACTGGCTTGTTTGTGTGTTTTGCTGTCACTTAAAAAAAAAAATAATGATTATGTTAAATAAATTGCATGAATGTGACTTCATACAATTTCTTTAAGAATTATATAATTTTGAGGTAAACAAATCAAATAAATTGGTGTTTATTTTTTAAATATTACTTCAGTAACGATGTTAAATGTGTGAGGGAGAACAAAATAGCATCTATTAATTTTTTTATTAATAAATATATTGGTACGTCGATCACTAAGTAGTCCTTCCTTAAAAATCTCCTGAGACGATAATATTAAAAAATCCCGAAAGTAAAAAGCATTGGAATCCCCTCGAGACAAGTCTCGTTAGATGTAGGTAAAAAATACTTTTAAAATAATTATGTAAAATCCTTGTTATTTGGAATTAATGTTCCGCGAAGGAACGGAACATTAATATTTCGAAATAATTGAAAAAATATCTGATATAAATACTTATTTCAAAAGTCAAATATTAAGGTTTGCCTAAAGCGTTAGCAATTAGCAGAATTCTGTTTAATTTGACTGCTTAAGGTTTAGACTAATCACTATCTTTAGAAAAAAATCTCACACGAAAATAAATAATTTATAAAGTATTATTATTCTTAAAGAGTATGAAGATACGAGTAGAAGATGAAATATAGTGATTTTTTTATTAATAAAAATGAAATTATAGCTTTGCATAAGACCACAGATTTTATTTTAATTTTTATGACCGACCGGTTTCGCTTAACCTAAGCATCATCAGGGTACAAAATTAATCTGATTGAAAGTTTCATTTTGTACCCTGATGATACTTAGACTAAGCGAAACCGGTCGGTCATATAATTCAGAATAAAATATGTGGTATTATACAACGTTATTATTTCATCTTCTTTAAATATGTCAAACCACAAAGTGATTACTTTCTACGAAAATATTTTAATCATTATTTAAAGTCACCATAAGATGATATAAATTCTCGCATGTATTTACGAGTAGTACCAAGATTGAATTATTATTATTTTAAATTATGAGTTTCACTCTTGTCATTGATGAGAAGACATGCTCCACGAGTAAATGTTTCCGCTTTTACGTGGGGTAAATATTTGTACTTTTTACATCGTGTAGTAAGTTTAAGTTTCTCGTCAAGAATATGTATATTTATCGCTGAGGGATTTTTCTACATTGTATTATAACTAGAAAGTACTGTTCCCTAACATACTTCCCGTGGCACCTAGCTTTTCCACGCCAAACAAGAGAAGAATAAGAAATATAATAGTACACTACCAAACTGAATTAGAGGTGAGCGGTGCAATACAATGTAAAATCAGTTACGTTTCATGGAGAAATAATGACCTGTACGTTCTATGTATACAAACGTAGCCGGTCCTTCCCAAAAAAAACATATTACTTCCACGTTCGACATATCATATTTTGTGTAATTTAAAAAACCCGTTATGAAACAAAATATGGCCAAAGTGTAAGTAAGTTAGTTGCAAGTAAATTAGGACATTCTAACTGGTTTTAACAACAGATCTAGTTCTTGATGAAGCTACCAATGTTCATTTATATTATAATATATACTAGCGCATGAAAAATGAAGATTTGTTAAGGTAAATGATTTTAACCTTCTTTTCAGATAGAGTGTTTACACTTTAGTTACAATTAATTTAAATTAAATCTTTAAATGTAAATTAGTGTTTTTTTTATTGCCACGGCTGAAAATCTAACCCCAATCAACTGAATAGAAGACAGCTATGCTGACCATTACACCGCCAACTATAGTTAGAACGGCGGCATTCATTATTTGTACTGAAAATAAGAATGATGTATTTTTGAATTTTAGAATGTTATGTACTCACATCACAGCCGAAATTATGTTGTTTTATTTGAAAAGTACAGTACAGGAATCGGGATTTATTTTTGTCTTCATTTATCACGTGTCCTACCTAGATCACCCGTGCAAGTGGGCGGGGGGGGGCGCGGAAGGAGGAGGACGTGGAACGGTGGAGGCGTGTAGTGTGTTTACGTGTGATGTGAATAGGGACCGGAGAAGTAAAGTAAGACAAATTATAGAGAAACGGCGGCCAGAATAGATAATATGACCACGCGCCGTCACAAATCCCGGACTTTCAGCGTGAACACGACGAATTATCTGCGCTGTAATGAAAGAGCGGGACAGTTCTGTCAATTAGCTGGCAGAAAGAGGTACTCGCGGAAACGCCGTGGTCCAGTGATTCGATGTGCCTGCTCTGTCTGTTATATTTTCGCGTAGCTCTTTTTAATATTCACTTCACACTTCATGTCATCTTTGGGAATGCTGTATGGGCGAACTTTTTAAGTAAACGAAGGAGTGAATCTGGATTTTTAAGATGCCCATTTTGAAGGAGGAGCACAAAACTTGGCAAGTCATTCCTTTGCCAAACGGCAATGGCGTGCATTACTCATTACTTAAGGATAAACTGTAGCTTTCAGGTGCCGATTATCGCCACTGAAAAATCCCTTACGTTTTAGATTTAACTATTTCTAACTCGAATTTCGATAATACATAGTATATACAACTATACTACATAAATATAAAATGACATGGAAGGAAATTCGATTTGTGGTTTAAAAAAAGGTTTTTTTTTTACAGTGAAACCGTTTGGAGCCACTGAGACTATGGCATATTCGATCGAGGCATGTTGTGAGGTTGGAGGTAGTGGGGAGGAGAAAGAGATGAGGAAGAGAAAGGTTGGGAAGTACCTGTCTATTCATATCTGGTCACCAAACACGACCAAACCTATTTAAAGCAACTTTTCATTTCTGAATCGTAGTCTTTCATCAGGGCGATACTTACGAGTATATACCACTCTATGATTTATAACATATTAAATTCAGGAAACTACATATATATTATCTAATTTATCGAGTTCATTTCACCAACCATATTTTTTACCTTCTAAATGAATACATATCTTGATAAAAGGTAATCAATGAAAACAAAAATTAGTACCGTTTTGCCACGAATTGTAACTTATAGCTATACTAGTCCTCTATATAAACTGTGAATATTGTAAATGATAACAAAGCAGATGCGATTAAGTATTTCGAATAGTAAAGGAAAGATGTCGAACCTTAAAGAGAAAAAATCTGGAAAGTTATAATCGTAATGACGTGTGATAAAGAAATAGAATCCGTGTGAGTAAACGGGTAAGAAAAGGCGGTTTATGGTGATCGCTATTTTATGACCAACAATAAACGCAATAGAGGATATTAGACTCAAGTAAAATGTTAACGATTAGAGGCGTTCTAGGTAACTGAGTGCGATACGATCATTATATTTTGAAAAAAGAGTTTAATAAAAAATATATATGTATATTTTTCATTACTTGTGTAAAGTGTTTTTAAATGCCAAAAAAAAGTTTTCACACCATTCCATCATACTACTACATTTTAAGCCTGAACACTCAAAAGGGTACTAAATGTCACTTCGTAGCATTCTAATACAGCAATACTACAAATTTACTCGGACGAATTAAATAATGTAGATACGTTACTGAGACAACGCGCGTGAATGCACTAAACCGAGTCCGGAGACATACCTGAGATTTACTGCGTTTAGTATCACACTAACATTCGTTCGACAGACAAGCTGTCACCAGCTGCCACAAACGCGTTGCTGAAGGCTCCTTTCTGAGAAAAAAATGCCTTGAGAGGTGTAAAAATCATTCTGGAGCAAAAACCATTTTTCATGGAGTGTTTGTCCATTCATAATTATCCACAAATCACTTCTTATTATTTAAATAAATACAAAAATTCACAAAGTTTTTAACTACTCGAAAACGGTGTGAGATAGCGAATGCAGTAATACGTAAGTGCGTGGAAGATAACCACGACTAGTGGGGCGATACCCGATTATAACAGTAGCGTAGGACGTTCATATAGCTATCTCATCCGTACACACATATTCTTTGAATGGCTATCCTTTTCATAAGCGGGTGAAACTGAAAACTAAACGGTGCTAGTGATGCTACATTTTTCGTAAGATTTGTATGAATATGACGTGTCTTGTATTTTATGTCTATGCAAATTTAATGACTTATCCATAAATTCTACATGGGTAGTTAAGAACATGTCTAAGGTTTTCAGTGAATCAAAAATTTTAACTGTGACTTTTAAATTCTATTAAAAACATACTTAAATTTTGTAATGGGCGCAGTCTGAAAACCGGCGAATGTATTTTTGAACGTTTTACCTATAATTCTAGTATTAGTTTCATAAAGAATTTAAGAGATTACATCCATAGAAGTTTATTCACTGGAAACCTTAGACATTTTCCTAACTGTCAATGTGGAATTTACATATAAATTATTTGTAGTATCTTTGGGTGTTTTTTTGTTCATTAACTCTACACAGGAGGCCTGGAGGGAAATAATTTCCCTGGGGGACTATTTCATTTTTAAAGATGCTATGTGGAGGGTCTTTTTGAGAAAAGGAAGAAGTGAACCTGGGTCTTAAAGAGACCCATGTTGTAGAAGGGAGGAAATACAGAGGCCGGCAAGTCATTCCATTGTCAAGCTGTTGAACACGAAAACGAGTCGTAGAAGCGACCCGTTCTCGTGTGTTGAATGTCAATCGTGTACAAATATTGGGGGCGCGTTTAATTAGGTTCCCGACTATGTACCGGTTCCAAAGGGGTCAATGACGCAAGTTCATTGGAGCATCTTCTATTGAAATACCGGTAGAACAAGGACAGCATTCCCACCTGACGTGTTCCATAGATTGCAATCCGTTTGTTAAGATAGAATAATCTATCAGAAGGACCGCCCGTTTTTGCATAGAGTCTAGTGTTTTTTCAGGTATTTAGGGGCTCCAGACCAGAGGTGGCAGCCAAATTCAACAGCAGCAGCAGCTGTACTATTAAAGTATCTGCGGGCCTTGTATAGCACGTTCAGCTTCTGAGAAGCCAACTTTACTCTGGCTTCGACGGAGCCTCCGTGCCTCAGTTGGTCACTTAAAGTCACACCAAGCATGTCGATGGAAGGAATGTTAAGAAGAATGCTGACCCTTAACGTACAACAAGTATTGGAAATACTTTTTCACCATTAGGTTCTTGGAAGATTATAAATGAAAAAGAAACTTAGTAGTCGAAAAAAAACTTAGGGCCGATTTCTCGTCTCTAGCTTAATCTTAGATTAAAAGTTGGACCTGCCGGCATCGTAACGTCTGCCATGTAAAGCATAATGCCAGCCTGAACGAAAACTTGTACGTATCCATCACCTTACCCAGTCCATGTCTTCAGGTTAAATTAGTTACTAGGACAGAAATTAGATTCTCGCACATTCGTAATGATTATTATAGTTATGAGAAATAACTAATAAGGACAGGCAAAAGTGCTGGAGCGCCAGTTTGGGAAGTTTACACCAGAGTAGTTTAAAGTTTTTTTGTTTGTTTTCAGTACCTGTGTTTGAATTTTGAAAAAAAAGTTAATTCAGGTAACTCAATGCTCTAACTTAGTTATCTGAAGCGACAAAAAGCTAAAAAAAGTCCCAAACTAGTGTAGCTTGAGTCAAAATAGTAAAAAAATTGAGTCAAATAATATATAAATACGTATATATTAGATGGCTGAAGGGCCACAAAAGTCTTCAGAATCAAGATTGATTCGAGCATTCGAAGCATTCGATGCAGAAAAAATAACTCAAAACATATTTAAGTGACTTTTGACAGAAAAAAAGTCGCTTAAAGCCCCTTGCTTTTCTAGCAAAGATATAAACTTTATATTTTAGTATGTAAAATTAATTAGTTTTTTGCACCACTAACATTTCAAAACGGTCACTATATCACCCAAAACGTATCTGATATAGTATATTATTTTTTTTTGCAATTATTTAAATCATATTCAATATAACGATTTTAACAATACCATTTTTTTAACTTTATACCAGTCTGAAGATGTCCGTCATAAGGTGAAAACGATCAGGTCTTAAAATTTGGTATTATTAAAATCATCAAAATTAAGTTCCAGCACGAATTGGCAGTTTAAAAATTAGAAATAAAATTCAACACAGCAATAGAGTTTTCAAAGGTGATTATAATTACGAATAAATTATAGCTTTGTAGCTGAAATGCAAATTTCAGACATCGATTTGTTGTTTTCTGATACGCTATCTGGTGGATAAATGCAAACGTAAAATTCCATTTAAAACATATAAAATAGACATAAAATTACCTCTGCTTTGTAGATTAATAATCATGATTAAAATACGCGTTATTTGAATTCGCTTAGCTTACGCGGTGTCCTGATCACAGTTACGCTGCATTGAGAAGTTAATCAAAATCGATTCTCTGGGACATTATATATAATATACTCTTTGCAAATGAAACACAATTTTCAGTGTCAAGAGAAAATAATATCAGGTATAACTAATTACAATATGTTTATGTGAGTTTTAAATGCTTTAATCATATTATACTTGTAAGTAAAAATATTTGCACGTTGTTTCTATATACTGGCATTTATACCCGGTAAATATTTTTCCAATTTTTTTTTTCTAATTGAAAAATATGGAACACTAACTAACTAACTATCATACCGTTTCCCCGCAGGGGTAGGCAGAGAGGACGAACCGCCATACAACTCTGTCTTGGCACACAAACTTTTTGCTTCGTTCACATGCATACATCGTCTCATACATACTCTTTTGTAATTCTGATTCTTCACGTGGCCCGATTCAAGTATTTGATTAACTTTATCGCGCCATGTCTTTTTCGGGCGTCCCCGACTTCTTCTCCCATTCACTTTCGCATCATATATTCTTTTCACACTCCTTTCTTCGTTCATTCGCTCTACATGCCCAAACCATCTAAGCGTCCCTTTCTTGATCCTATTCATTACGCTTACATCAGCCTTGCATTCTTTCCGGATATCCACATTCTTAACACGGTCATACATGGTTTTACCACACATACGTCTCAGGGATCTCATTTCCATAACATTCAGTCTACTTTCATCCTTCCTCTGCCAGTTCCATGCCTCACTGCCATACATCAGGGTTGGTATAAGCACTCCATTGTGGACTGCTAGCTTCGCTGCCTTGGACAATTAATACTTGGAACACTTAATTCTATATTAGTGGCTCTATTGCTCTCGGTGGAAACTACTCTACGATTCCAAAATAATGTTTACCTAGAAAATTCCAGATGAAAAACTATGTGAAATTCATAACCCCATAGCACACTATTCAAAAGATTTAGCTTCTTCAGATATCACACAAATTTATTTTTAATAAAAAATTCACTTTAAAGCTTATATCTATCTATCTGCCGTAAATAATAATAACAGGACTTCAGTTTTCCGAACAAATGTTCTACCCATTGGGTTATCGCACCAACTTTAATAATACCTGTCGTATTTCTAAAAGCATTTTTTTTATATTGACATTGTTTCAATTTTTTTGGGTAGTAGTGATTTTTTATTTCCATAAAATTTCAGTCACATTAAAAAAAATGTGTTTTATAAGCATACTGTGTGAAATAATACATCAGTGAAAATCTTTAGCAGTGAACATCACCAGTCGTTGTTAGGCCGTTAAATTCCCACAAAATAGCACTTAACACGCTCGTATAAATGTAGGGGGGGGGAGTATTTTCATGATCTGCTCAAACACACCCCAGAAGGGTAATAAAGCTCGGCCAAGGGTGTATGTTCTTCGTTCTCCCCTGCGACCTTTCTGTGCTCCGAGGATTTTTTTTGTATAAATGCATAAACAAAGGCATAGTATATATATCATTTGTATTACGAGTTCCTGCACCAACTTCTATTTTACGTACAAATTTTACGAAAATAATAAAAACAGTAAAAAAAAATTACAAAAATTGATATTTCCATCGTTAGTTTATCTATGCCTGCACAGAAAATGTAGTAAAATCCTTGGCTTTGGGGCAAGACGTCGTGAGTTTACAACTATAAGAGGTGAAACGATTTTTTTTTCACATAATATGGAAGTTACATACATGTAGTACATTTAAGTGAAAAAAATGTATTTTTCATTTGTTTGTAGTTTTTGTGTTTAATGTAAAACTCTTTCTTATATTGTTTATGGTTCAATCAAATTAAATTAAATTTTATTGTTATTTAATTCTGATGTTTAAAAAAAAATTTAAAAAAGTGTCGACGAAAGTGTATACGAGTAGGCCTAGTGAGAAACCACAATTGAGAACCAAAACAACTTATATATTTTTTAGAAAAGGAGTCTGAATACTTAGGTATTTCTACAAGTTCCATAGTGCCACAGTTTTTTTGGGAAATTGAGTAAAATGATTTAAATCAATTCTAGAAAATTCAAGATAATTTAATAAAATACACTCGAATTTTGACAATTCTCTGAAATAATCTCAATGGCATTGCTTGAACTAATATTTAGGCCATATTTTGATATTCGAGTAGTGCATAGTTGTGAACAATATGTTTTCAAATATCAACAGCTGAGTTAACACTGAGGGGAAAAAATATTAAATATCTTGATTTGTGTTTTAATAAATATGTGATCCATTTTGAAAAGGTAAAAATATCCGTATTTTCAGTTGTTATTTCCAATATATTTATTTAATAATAATAATGTATTCCAGAAAGTATTCAGGGATAGTGCAATACATTCCACAATTGTCGATAAAAGCAAAAATAACTTAATAACAATACTTAAATAATTTTTAAAATTTTTACTACATATCGGCTGTGTTTCGGTAAAAGGAGTTATTCCACATTTTTTTGCAAGGAAATTTAGATCTTAGTGACAACATAACGGTCATGCTGTTATGCTTGACACCTGATCATAAGTTGATAAAATGCTGAAACGGGCCGAGAATCAGTGTTTTTTTTATAGTGAGTATAACACAAGAGTCCCAACTGCTCGTAACCGTCTAAAGCCAGTGAGACTATGGCATCCCCAATTGGGGTATGTTGTGAGGCTGAATGATTTATGTCCTCCACATCACAGATGAACTCCTAGCGTGGAGGACAATGTATGTTCAATATTGTAAATAAACATGAAATTAAGTAAATAAAAAAAAATAATAAAAGAATGGGTTGAGCTAATGGGGAGGGGAAGTAGATGGGGAAGAGGAAGTTCGGGAGTTATTGGCTATTCAGATCTGGTCACCAAACACGGCTTAAGTCATTTTAAGCCATGTTTCGATTCTGAATGGTGGTATTTTACCAGGGCGATACCTACCACTCTGTTGACGCGGGTGATTATTTAAAGTGGGAACGGTAAAAAAAGTCAAAATGGCGCTAATCATCGATTTGCTACACAATAAAATGTGACAATGGTTCAAACTACTAGGTTTAAGTTAAAAATGTGTAATAACGCCCTAGACCCAAACACAGTCGATTTATGCAAAATAAAAATACAAATTAATTAAAAATAAATCGTTAATGGAGAATATAATATGGTTTCCTGTCTACAAAGAATTTTAAAGACATCGAAAAAGTACCTACTCATATTCATCAATTTAAAAAAACATTGGGTTGAATTAGAAGATTTTTTAAGTATTCTGACGGTTTACTCTTGCGGTCAAATATCACAAAACTGCGCTATATAAGTTCACTGTTATTATTATTATCAGCCGTGACGTATAACATGAACATTATGAAAACTAAGCCGCAGCACCTGTGATTATTTCACTGTCAAAATTTTGCTAACGAGGGAAATGCAATACTGCATTTCTATGAAAGCATTTTCAGAGAACCATCAATAATTTCAATTGAAATGCAATGTATTCGAGTACACCTATATCGAAATCCACCCTTCCACTTGAGAAATTGTATTGTATTTTATTCGGAACATTTACAGGTACACATGTAAGTACACGTATAATTAGGTCGCAACCCAATCAATAATGTTTACCTCGCGCAAAAATATATGGTATTATACAACACAGTGTGCCAATATTGTTAGGCTAGAAAAAAAACAAACAAAAGAGAAAACAATAATAAAAATAAAATATCAAACATAAGAAAGTAAAATAATAAGATTAATGTCTTAAATAAAATATATGGGTACTTGTATCAGTAAAAGAATGCCAAGTTACTCGGCTTTTTCACGATCCGTGTTAACAAACCAATCGTCGGACTTCATTAGAGGTGATAAAGTCCAGATTTCGAATGAACAGCTACCATTCAGGGTCAAAAGTGGCAATCTGGCTGTGGTCAGAGAAACTTAAAGGCGCTGTGATCTCCACTCTGTACCCGAGTGACTCAATGGTAAAGAACAGGTCGACCTTGTTGACCAGGAGTGATTAGATGTCCGGTATTCTGATCGGTGATTCTAGTAGTAGATTAATCCATGGACAAGTGGAAAAAATTCCGCTAACCTACCGGCCGAGTTTGTTGGGCCCAAGTTGTTCAGCCATTGTTCATTATGAGCATTTTTTGTTTTTTTATTATTAAATAACTTATTATTTACATACGTCTACTAGAGTTAACGCCACCCTTATTTTTAAAAGCTATTCTTATTGAAAAACCTTTCGTACTGAAATATTATTTATGTTCCAACGATGGAGTTGTTGCACTTGATAATTAATTGTTTGTTCCTACGAGAAAGGAACAGCTGTAGATCAAACCTTCGGCAAACATTTTCGAAGCGCTTCAATAACGCGGGAGCTCAAACGGTATTATTTATGCGTTATTGTAGTCAATTCGTAGTTGATAACGATCACTCGCAAACGGTTCTATGTCTCGTCCCTCCACCATTTTTTCAAAAACATTCCCCAAAATCGTTAATATTTTAACCCATTAAAATTATACCGTAAAGAATTCTATGGGTACACCAATGGTAAGAACGTGAATTGTGTGTACACATTAATACGTATTTCCCATTTTCAAACTAAATCCGGAAAAGAAGCTTAGGACTTATTTACTCATTTTTTGTCTTTGAAGAAAAATCTTTGAATTTCATCCCATATCTTGGAAATGTTTTCTCTTCCTCTCAGGAAAAAACCTCTTTTTTGTAACATGACTCCCAATCTCTTTGACGGAACCTTTGCGAACTCTTTCTAGGGTTTACTTTGTCCGTAAATATTAAAAAGATTTTTTTTAATTTAAGCGGTATTTCTTGTGCAAAACTTTACCAACATAAAACAAAAAAAATGTCTATATTGTGAGTATGTGGAGATCTATATCACCGCTTGGTTGGACAACGTTATGATGGGGCTCTAAGAAAAGGTTTGTAACCGTGGGTCTTGGTAGAGGCTAGGATCAATTTTGGAAGGTAAGACGAATAAATCATTTTATACTCGTATGCATACCGTTTTACAAGAACGAATCAAATAAATTACTTCTTCTCAACATGCCGACATCAACCGTGTCCAACTATAAAACAAACCTAGTCCTATTTAGATAACTTACAAATACTAGGATGAACAATCTACAATGTTCTTATTTACGGGCACGTTGACATGTGAAAAATATTTTTAATGGAAAAATAAATTGTATTAAATTATAATGAACTTTAAAGCTTTTATGCGTATTATTTTTGTATTGATGATTGAAATAATATTAATAATCTTCAACGTAAATATGAAAGGGAAAAAATAACGGTCGCGACCGAGACTCAAACTCGGAACCTCTACATTATCCGGGAGTAACGCTTCTGCCAATTGAACCACCGAGACCTTATGAGAAACCGGCATTTTAAAACGATTTCATACTTCATTAAAAGTATGAGATCGATTAAAAATTCCGGTTACTTAAAAGGTCTCGGTGGCTCAATTGGCAGAAGCGTCACTCCCGGATAGAGTAGAGGTTCCATGTTCGAGTCTCAATCGCGACCGTTAATTTTCTAATTCATATTTACATTGAAGATTATTGATATTATTTCAATAATTAATAAATTATTTCCCGGTAGGTACTACGGGCTAGTTCTGAAAAAATGCAATTAATATTATTATGTTTGTACTATTGATAGGTTGACACCAATAAAATTTGACACACTTTGGTTTCATATCACAATGCCGACAGGTATTCAAGTCAACTTATGGAGTCGGAAAAAGGTTTGAAAGCCGGCAAAAGATCGGATTTATTCCATAGCACAAAGGAAATTTCAAATAAGTTGGTGTATTAAGTAAATCCGCCATGTTTTATGCACTGCACGACTCTGAAATCCTTTCTTGCCTTTTCAGGAATGTCATCCGCTGAAAAAAAAAAACAGAAAAATAACCAACAATATTTTTTCATCTCTGGTAAAGCAGAAATAGGAAAATGATTCGGCCGCTGGAGAAATCTAACATGAAACTGTCCTGTTTTGATTTTTAATTCGTGTTTAAATTATTGAAGAGGGTTATTTAAAATCCATGTTGTCAATAAGTTACCATGTGCGTACTAAAATATTCGATTTTTTCATAAGATAAAAAAATGTTATTCAATCGAGAAAAAAAATTTTTTGAGAGTTGAACGCCACCACAACAACTTTTTCCCGAAACAAACTCTTTCCTTTATCCCCAATCGTAAATTAGAATAATCTGGATAAAGTATTTAATTCCCTTGACCTTGGCATGTCTTCCTAGAACGTTGAAGTCTAACTACTTCCAAAAAGTCTTATTTATGTCTACACGAATTCCTTGAAAAGAGCTACCTCTCATGTTGCAGACAAATACATGTTTTCTAAACTAGGTAACTTCCCCAAAAAAAATGTGTGCAGGTGAATTATATCGCCACCCAATTAGATAACATTGTGGGGCGGGTTATGGAGAGGATGGTAGGAAGGGATTGAAACTGCGAGTCCTGAAGAGGTCCGGATTTAATGATTAAAGACACGGTAGTTCACTTTCAGGCCACGTGTGCCATTTTACATAAGAACCGAGTAGATCATGTAGCCTAACAACAGTTTGATATTGGCCTTGAACTCCGAAAGAGTTGTTCCAAGAAATAAATAGTTAATATAGCAGAACTAAATAACATATATATATTTTTCAAAATAAATAAAAATTGATCCGTTCGCATGTAATCGACATCAATTTATTGTAAACAGTCTAAAATTTGATAGCACTATTTTTGTCTGATCGAAGATCAATTTTGTTTATTTTTATCCTGCGACCTCCGTGGTCGAGTGGTAAGACGCTCAACTACGAATCCAAAGATGGCGGGTTAAAATCCGGCGTACTTAAATGAATTTTATTCAATTATTATGTGTCATAACACATTTATATTTGCGGCACGTCCCAGAGTGGCAGATACGAGTACTCTGTCCAGATAGATGTAGTATTGGCCTTGTGAAAGACCACCATTCGAAATCGAAACGTTGCTTGAAATGATTTTAGCCGCATTTGTCGACCAGATCTAAATAGACAGCTACTTTCCAACCTTCCTCTCTCCCATCTTCTTCCCCTCCTCACTAACGTCAGACTCACAACATACCCCGATTGGAAATGCCATAGTCTCACTGGTTCTAGACGGTTGGGAGCAGTTGAGGCTTTTGTGCGGTATTCACTATAGTATATATATTTTTATGTGAGTACTCTATTACTCAAACCCTTTGCACATTTTTTGAGCATAGGTTTCATATTTGATCTCAACATCCACTGGCGCATTTAGATTTCAGTTATTACCACCGCAAGGGGTAACCTTGTGAACTCCGTTTCACAGTACTAACTAACTCCAGAGACGTTTGTTTGTGCAGCTACTTGGAAGCTCTCGCGTATCCTTTGCGGTTTCCCGCTGCGGTGGCCCATTGAAAAATAACGGGGGTTGAAGTTTCAAGCACAAGATTCAATAGCCGGTGTTGTCATGGCAGTGCGAGTTGTAGAATAAACCCACCTGTGCTGAAATATAACAGAAAGGGTACTCTTTGTATCTACCTCTTGTTGTCACTTCCATGTTGACATAAGGTCACCGAGCGAGATTCAACTGCTTGAATTTCACCAGACAAATCACAAACAATGTCTTTATTGTTTATCATTCTTAGCACAACATTCTTTCCGCTTAAAATAGTTAAATCTTTATTTTTTAACGGTGTTAGTACACAGGTACCACTGAATAGATAAATATTGCAATAATTTACAGGCGGGTAAACTTATAAATAAAGTTATCAAGTTCAAATGACATCAAAAGTCAGCGAAAAGATGAAAAAAAAAGTTGCGCTAGTTAAAAGAGTAATATGAAAACTATAAATGCTAATTATTTGAATGACAATATTCAATTTAAATTAGAATAAACCTATTAATGGTTTTGTATGCCTTATTTTCTTTGTCTTTTTTTGTTTCATATTTCATTTAAAATTATAGATACTGTTTCAATAATTCATATGGAGGGGAAGGAGACGGGGAAGGGAAAGGTTGGGAAGGTAGGGACAAAATATTAGTTAAATTTTATGTGAAATCTCATTTTTAAAAAATGGCATTTGATTTCGTTCCTTTCGTCCATTCACCAGATAATGAAACAACATCATTTTGGATATGATGTGACGTGATGTGAGTACGTAACATTCTAAAATTCAAAAATGCATAATTCTTATTTTCAGTACACGTAAAGAATTTATGTCGCCGTTCTTATACTAGCTGGTGATGTAATGGTCAACGTAATTGATCGAGTTCGAATCTCGGCCGTTATTAAAAAACAATGGGTAGGTGAAAATTATTAAAAACTAAATTCAGACGGAACCAGACTTGTGGTACGAGCCTTACATGAGAATTTTCTCAAGGCAGAAACAGAGGAGAACGAGTTTTTATACCAACACTCAACTTAGAGTCTAGGGATTCTACCCTACCTTTTGTAATATCCAGTGATTTTTCACGGTTCTTACGCTAGTATTAAATAAAAAAGGTTCACTCTTTTACGGTATCAAAATTAACCTACGATTACATTTAAAAATCAGGTGTTATAATTGGTATACCCGCAATTTCCGAAATCGATCGAATGTGACTTTGTGGTCGCAACGGCCCGTCGCCCGCTCTCAGCCGCCCGCCGGCCTTTGAGCGTCTTCCTAGTAAAGTGGCACTCTGTGAAAATTGAACCCCCCTGTTGATTTATTACATGGAGTACACCGTACTCCGCGTTGTGCACTGCTGATCTCTGCACCTGATGGCTAGTACCATGCGTACAAAGTCATGTAAATCCCCTTACAAAAGCAGTATCCACATACGTATATTTAATTAATATGTGTGATTTCATATTTAATTATTATCAAATAATGTCTGGTATATTTACGGCACGTTTCATAGTGATAGATAACGTGTGGTAGATAAAGTGGTAGGTACTTTCCGGAATGAATTTTTTACACTCCTTGGGAATAATGTACCAAGAAACGTATTTTTTTTTATTAAATTAACATTTCAATAAATAATACTCATAGTATCGCCCTGATGAAAGACCGCCATTCAGAATCGAAGCGATGCTTGGAATGGTTTTATCTGTCTTTGGTGACCAGGTCTGAAAAGCCAGGTACTTTACAACCTCCCTCTTTCTCATCTCATTTCTTTCCCCTGTCCACTACCTTCACCCTCACAATATACCCCGATTGGAGATGCCATAGTCTCACTGGCTCTAGACGGTTGGCAGGAGTTGGAACTTTTGTGCGGTATTCAATATTAAAAATATATGTATATACTTAACGATTGTTTTTGTTACGTAACTATATTTCGTTTGCTGTACATTTCTACATTATGATAAGTGCCAAAATGCTTATTTAGTTTTAAGACGTTTTAACTTAATCGAGATTTTTCTGATTATTATCCTATCAGAACCGACCAAGTGAGACAGCTATTCAGAATCAAAACGGTGCTTGAAATGGCTTTAGCTGTGTACAGTCACTGTATCCGTCCGATCTCACTATTTTCTTCCTTTTTCCTTTATTTCTCTCTAAATTACTTCAGTATTACAGTATTAGCAATACCTTCCACTTCAAAACGTCGAGTCGAAGTCAGGTCTAACTTTATCTAATGTCCATTTGAAATAAAATAAAGTTTCGGCTTTAAAGCTTAAAAAAACTTTTTGACAGCAATGTTTTCTCTTTGAGGGGGGCTATTTTGAAAATTATTTTTTGATGAACCTACTTATGAATTCTTAAGTACTATATTTGATTATTTTTTTATTATTACATTCCCAGAAGGAGTGGGAAAGGGCTTTTACTTCAAGCAATTCCAAGAGTAAAAATATTTGCCGTACAAATGAGTGGCTGAATCTACTTCGCAGAACTTCCCTAAGGTCCAACCTACCCACTTGGGTTTGGGTCAGAATTCACTATTTACGGAACATCTAATTTATTAATAATTTTAATAAAATATTTTAACCTTGGTCAACTCAGAGGCAACGTGAAATATTGCGCGCCTTTTCATTCCTTTACTTAATATTTATAATAATAATATATATATATACACATATATATTACAAAGGATACAAAAAAAAACGTAGCATGTAATAAAATTCGGAGCATCTTACCATTACGATTTAACATTAATTTGAAGTTTGGATTTAGTTTTACGTAAAAACAAAATTGATACCCAGGAATAAATTGGTTGTAGTTTTTTAAGGAGATGTGACTTTTTCACTTTTGTTCCATACATTTTTTTTTTTTTTTTTTTAAGAAAGACAAACATTCCCGGGTTACGAATAACATGAAAATTTTTGAAAAACTAACGCTACCACCATAATAAGCGGAAAATTTTGCTTTTGCAATAATGGACTTAGCTAGCAAAGGAATGGAACCCACGACGCCCAGGTGTAAATCCGTAGCGATTTCCATCCACTCAGCTACTGACAGGTTGTTTAATTAACTATTTCCTAAAAATTACGCCACTGCAATGATGATCTCTGCAGATCTGATCTGACTTTTTCGAGTGCTAAAATGCTAAGATTGAAAAATACGGCGTTATTTATGCCGAAAATGATTATTTTTTTTTTTATGAAGATATCCAGAATTTTTCAGTTTCTGCACCAGTTTGCTCAAACATCTTAATATGATTTTTTATTATACTTTTCGGCTACAATAACATAAAAAAGTCGTTTTTTTTCAATCTTGGCACTCTAGTTCATTAAAAGGTCACCAACCGCTACTGGTCTCCACCGGTGAGAAATGTAATTAGAACACCCCAGTAACAAAACAAAGCAAACAAATGAGAAAAAAAAATCGAAAACATCACCTAAATGAAAGCAGTTTTTTTTCCAACATTTCTGTCTTTCACCCTTCATTGGTGTTATTTACCATCGTTTCAACGGAAGGAGGGAGGGGAAGCGATATGAATGCCCTAATTTTATTTTTTATTTTACCTAGTTAAAAATTAGATCACTGCCCAATTTAAGACCCAAACGATTATGTGCGAATAAATAAAAATCACCTATCTCATGGATACACACTTACAGTGGCTTACACAGAGTTTTTGATCAGAGTAGGCAGTAGGAAAAACAGCGAATTGATTGATAATAAAGATAGGTACCAACAAATGTTACCAATTATTATAGTGTTTCTTCTGTAAAACCACCGCCTTAGAAACTAACAGAAGACTAGTAAGACACTAACAAAAACGAGCCAGTTGAACGCGCAACAGCTCACAGCATACATATTTTGTGTATTCTAGTAAACATAGTATAATCTACTCTGACGTTGGGGGCGTTTGAGCATATGTAGTAACTGCTTTTGACACGTTATAGTGGGAAGGTCGGTGAGGCGCTCGCGGCGGTGCGATTAGCTAAATTTTGCGCTTATTTTTAACAGTGTAGATTTATTTTTTGCAATAATTTCATATTATTGAATCCAATATGATACCCATTTTTATGCGAGTTCGGCAGGGTAGGCAGTGCTAATGTGCCTTTGTGGAGTGCACGCCTCTGCACACTCAATAGTACATTGCTTGACATGCCTGTTAATACATGGAAACTTCGCAAATAACGAGCACACGCATAGCTCTCTTCTCCTAGGTCACCGCCAACTCCCATTGTTGTGATAATGATGAACAATGGACATTTGACATTTGCAAAAATTACAATGGGGAATGAACGGGTACATTTCAGCCCTATCATTTGCTCGAATTCTACATTTTCGCACTTACTCAATATGAACTAATTTTTCTTTGATTCTCCGATTATTGCTGATATACTAAACGTTTTAAGATTATTTACAGAATAATTTAATGTTTTTTTTGTTTGTTTTCCTATAAAATTGATATATATAAATATTCAGGTATTTTCCAACCTTCCTCTTCCCAATCTCCTTCCCTCCCCAGTACCTTCAGCCTCACAACATACCCTATTTGGGGATGCCATAGTCTCACTGGCTCTAGACGGTTGAGAGCAGTTGAGACTCTTGTGCGGTATTCATATAAAAAAAAAAAAAAAAAATATATATATATATATATATATATATATATATATATATATATATATATATATATATATATTCAGTACCTGGTTTGGTTTTGAAAAAAAAAATAGCTCAGGTAACTCAATGCTCTCACTGAGTTACCTAAAGCAACAAAAAGCTAAAAAGTCCCAAACTTGTGTCGCTTGAGTCAAGCTTTGGGAGCTTAAGAGCTACAAAATTTTTCAGAATCAAACGATCAAAACTGCATATTTAACTCATCTTTGTGTCACTTAAGCCCTTTTGCCTTTTCAGCGACCATGTGTAATGGTTCGCCCTTATTTGTGTGCTCCATTAATTACTTAAACACGCGGTCGGACTAGCAAGCCCAATAAACACTGCAGTAATTACATCTACCTGGAGTCAGTGGAACTATGCCATTCCCAATTTCAGGAATTTCGTGAGACTGGAGGTAGTGCGAAAAGGAAGGAGAAGTGAAAGGGAAAGGTTGGAAATTAAATATCTTTATATTAGAATTACCTTTAAAGCTTTTATGGTTATTATATTTTTGATTTTGATTATTGAAATAATATAAAGTAAAAGAATAACAGTCACGACTGAGACTCAAAGATGGCAGCCAAATCGGAAGAAATTGAAAAATAATATTAATAATTTTCAAATTAAATATGAGATCGATTAAAATGCCGGTTTCTAATAAGGTCTCGGTGGCTGAATTGGCAGAGGCGTTACTCCCGGATAGAGTAGAGGTTCCAAAAGCAGGTCTTAGTCGCGAGAGTTATTCTTTTTAGTTTCTGGCTTTTTCTGTTTAATATTTACGTGAAAGATTATTGATATTACTTAAATATCTATTTGAGACTGAATACTCAACACAGTGTAGCGAAATTGATTTACCTATGTTTAGTGGTACCAGATCATAGTGACTTGACACTTCCCATTTGTTTTCTTCCTCTATTTACCTTAATTCACTTCTTTCAGCCGCCCAAGAATTCCCAGAAAATGGAGACGGCATAGATTCACTGGCTCTAAGCGTCGGGATTCATATGTGGTATTTGGATGTCAATTATTTTATTCAATCCTTCAAACCTCCGATGAGAGCGGAAGACGAAGCAAACGGTGTATCATTAATGCTGCAAGTCGTTGTTATCAATAAATAAATGACACATTCAAACATAATATATAACGTTTGTACTGTTAATTCATATTTTACTCAATCTGCTATTCCGCCCACCGTAGCGTACAATTAATATTTCGTAGGTAGAGTTTCATGCAGGTGTCCTACGAAGTATTCACAAATATTCCTCTGTTAACAAAACTATTCTACAGTTACCTTAATATTATTATATTACCGAACTTAGTGTTCACGTTTCAACCATGCTTCGTTTGTTGTAACTATTAAAAATAAATCTTATAAAGCATAAATTTGTTTGAAGCAACGTAAACTTTCAAACGATTAGCTCAGGTTTCGTAATATTTGCATCTCGCAATATCATTTCTTTGATAACTTTGTTTAACGATCAAAAATTAAGTAATTTGTTTCGTTATAAATATATTTTTTATTCTACAGATAAAAATAAATCAATGGAAAAAATTTGAAAGTCGGTTGAAGTCAATTGTCAGTGTAGTGAACAATAAAGTAAAAACATTAAAATCAGAGTTTCCCATAGTAGTTAGTTGTATTGTAATGATATGCCGAGATCGAGGAGGTAGAAAACACGGTTTAAAACCTCAAAAATCACTTATGTCTGGGATTTAAAATTGGATTATACTATTAATATTTTTTATTTGTAAGAAATTAATAAAAACAGTGAGAAAAGTTTCGGTTTTATCATTGAAAATTTTGAAAAGAGTAAAAAACACTATTTCTTACGTAATTTTTAACAGTATTTATTATTGGGTTCGATGAAAACAGAACTAAAATAACAAACTATAAAAAACAGGTATTACTAAAACAACAAACAATAATGTCATCTGCATGAAACAAATATAGCACTTCACGCCTGCATTGCGGGAAACAAACGATTTTTCAAAGCGAAATCTCAAAGAAGATCTCCTCCCTCTTCAAATCCGAAATATGTCCGTCAAGAAGCACACATCACTTAACTTATCTCCTGCGGTACATAAACTCACTTATTGCAAACAGAGTGGAGAAAGACTACAATTCAGAATCAAAACGTTGCTTGAAATGGCATTAGCCGTGTTGGTGACCAGATCTGAATAGCCAGGTACTTCCCAACCTTCCACTTTTCCACACCTTCCTATCACCACTACTTTCAGACACACAACATACCCCAACTGGGGATGCCATAGTCGCACTGACTCCAGACTTGGGAGCAGTTGGGATCCTTGTGCGGTATCCAGAGTTCAAAAAAATAAGAAAGGATAGCACTTCACGCCTGAATTACAGAAGCGATTTTTCAAAGAGAAATTAGATTTATTTTGAAATTTTCTGGCTTGGAAACGATCTCCTTCCTCTCATAATCCGAAATATATCCTTTAATAAGCACAGGACTCTAAACAAATCCCCTTCAGTGCATAACCTCCCTTATCGTAAACACTAGCGATACATTGTTTGCCTTTTTTCTTAATTTACATGTACATCGGAAAATGTCCTGATGATATTCCTCAAAATCCAATTAGGCCCTTCAAAGCTGGTATATTTCCAATCAATCCTGTCGTATTTAGGTGTGCAAAGGTTGAATGTACATTGTACTGACTGTACGGCGCTCGTTGCAGTCTGACGTAATACATTATCAGCGTAGCGGAGCGGGTCAACCGTAGAGCCAGCTACGCCGTAGTCATAATACTATGTCCTACCCACCCGCAATACTGCGCAGGCTGTGTGGCGCACACGGCGCATAGCGTTCGCATGCTTACAAGCGAATGGGATGCAATTTATAGATAGTGAAATCATAATTTGTATGCATAAAAAGTGCACCAGAACTTTTGTGCATGTTTCAGATGTTTTTAACTTGGAAATGATACCTTTATGGCAAATTTCGGTTTTCCTTGGTAAATCTGGAATAAATTCTGATAGCACGTTAACATAACAATTAAACATGTTTATTTTTTATATTAATCAAAGAAATATGAAACAGAAAGATGTGAAAGTGGCGTCTAAAATATAACTTATATCTATGGACAGCTAAAACTTAGTGACTTAGAATTTAAACTTACAACTATGATGATCTAATTGACTTATGCCTAATACTTATAACTAGTGACTTACAACTAAAATATTTACATTTGAAAATATGTGTAGTGGTTATTGCCCGTGCTGTAAAAGGCTAGGGTAGAAAAAAGAAATAAGCAATACTAAAAGTAGGCATTACCCCACACTCATTAAAAACCTTTTTTAGCTTAGCACTTAGCTATTGAGCTACTTGAGATACTCCTGTTGGTTTCAACAAGTGAAACGGAACGAAGTCACAACCCGTGGAATACTTTGTCTGTCCGGCCTTGCAATTAGTCGTTAGTCCGTTAGCCCGTTAGTCCGTTAAAGGACGCTGGATGTGGATTGGGACGACGTATATTATTATTCCAGTCGCTCTCTAGCGGCGGAATCAGGTGAAAACTTTAGGATAATTGGATGGAACACCCTACACGCTCAACGCTACTCACGGGTAATTAAGTAGTGGTATGAAATTATGTCTTTCAGAATGAATCGATTCATTTAAACTTTCGTTCTACATCGACTCGTTTGTATGAAAAAATATAGTGAAGGTGAAAATAAAACTCATGTGAAGATAGACCGGTTTAATTACGTATTTAGATAATTTACACTTGTTGCATTAACCTCTAGTGTACCAGAGGGCCCTATAGGACCCGGGCATTCATCATTATCTTTTCAGGAGTTGTAATTCTTTAAAACCTGTTGTTCAAGTATATTTAAATGAACCATAATCGCTTGTCGACAAAATAATCAATCCATAGAGATCTTTTTGCATTGCGTTAAGCTTGGTACAAGCCAAATAATAAATATTTGAAGGTTGCTTACGTAAATACGGCTGAAAAAAATCTATTGTCATTGTAGTCCTGCTGTTTGTATTTACAGAAAAGTCTCATGCATTTTTTTATTTGGAAGAAAATGTATTCAGCCACACGAGAATACGATAAAATGACAAAAAAATCTTAATAAAACTTTTTTTAGGGACATGAGAGAGAAAAAAAACTCCGAATTTAAGTTATTATCTCTGAAAAACCACTTATTCCATTAGCATACAATTTGAAAAAATAGATATAGACATTATCTGAAAAGATTACATTATTGACAAAAACATCATTTTGTTTCTACACAAGTGAGTTATTACGAAATTGCAGTCGGAAAAGTACGACGGAAGTTGTACCTTGCGGGAATCCGGCATTCCAAAAGTATACTGGTAAAATAATCGAATCAATAATTGAACAATAGTTTCGTGCATTTCAATCTTTGCGGTAATAGAATCCAGACTGTTTGAGTAAGGCTTAAGAGACGCTGTCCCTATCGCTACTCTAAAGTATATTTTGTTGCCGCGTGTTGATTAACATTTCAATTCACGCGTTTACAGTATAAAGTTGGATTCACACCAACGTCCGGATCCGCTCAGTGACGATACTGTTCCGCATGAGAGCTTATTGATATGCTATGAATATCAATCGAGGAGTATGTGCCAAGACAAAGTTGTGTGGCAGTATATCCTTCTGCCCACCCTTGTGATATTTAACTACTTAGTTAGTTAAATAATTATTTTGATGTGTAAAAATACTTACATCGCAGATTTTTTTTTATTAAAAACCATTTTTTATCACTTAATAATATTTTTAATTATATTTAATATTTAGTGATAAAAAAATGGTTTTTAATTAAAAAAATCTGCGATGTAAGTATTTTTACACATTAAAATAATTATTTAACTATCTAAGTAGTTAAATATCACAAGGATGGGCAGAGAGGATATACTGCCACACAACTTTGTCTTGGCACATACTCCTTGATTGATATTCATACCATATCAATAAGCTCTCATGCGGAACAGTATCGTCACTGAGCGTATTCGGACGTTGGTATGAATCCAGCTTAATTCGTTTAAAAGTAAAAACAATCGATTGTATTACATTTGAACACGCACGTAGAATTAAACACTAATCGATTCATTTTAACGCGTAGAATCAATCGATTTATTCGAACAAAAATATAATTCAACCATAAATTAAACGATTCATTCGAACGTACAAAAAATCGTTAAATCTGAATACAATTCATTGTGGCTTTCATCTTTCGGCAAAAGAAAGTATGTGCCCTTTTCCTTTTCCCGTCTCCAAGACGACAAAAATTGATTTTTATAGCATAATAAGCAGCATTTAACAAAAAAATAAGAAGCCCAGTTGCCGACCGATAGTTTTGGTTCGATTCGAATCGTGTCAAGTTTCTCCATTCAGACCTAGTTTCACGAAGGTAGATTAAAAAGAAACTTTCAATCTACTTAGAAAAACTCGTTGTAGATAGAAGGGGATTATTTCTGGCAACAGTTTGTTGTAACAAACACAATTCGTGCTGATTCACAGTTGCGTATGGAATCGTATTATCAGTAATCTCTAGTGACTACTTTTGTTACGATTTGGAGCGTATTTACTTGTACCCAACTACCTCATCTATAGCGCATTATTTTTCCACGTATTTTAGTTTGAGATTGTGGGTTCGTATCCCGAGTCAAAAATATTTTATGTATATTTCTATAATATGTTATTATTAGCAACGGTTCCTGTTTTTGATTGAAAAGTTCAATTAACCTTTCAAATATTACCTATCACCATTCCCGGTCCTGAGCCAAACGGCACCTGGCGCAGGTGAAATTATTATTTGCCTATAGGTGTCTCATTTTACACAGCTATTTTCTGCATAATGCCCGTGATTTTTTGTTCGAACAAAAATATAGGTACCAACTCGTGTCAAGTATAAAACGAAAGGCGCGAATTTTATTCCGCGCCGTCGGGTTGGGAATTTACAAGTTCGATTTTCACCCATGGATAATATGGATTTTTTTAAAGCGCTGTAATTAGGTACTAACAGCGCCTTGCCAATTCGCCGCCTAGAGCGGACTGCTCTAATTGCGCCTGCATGGGACCGGCCCTGAGTGTTTTTAATCATTTTTTTTTATTTCACCCTAAACACAAAAACATCAGGATTCCGCATAGAATTTAAAAAAAATCCATTTAATACATTTTTATTTTGAACCCACAACGTTTGGAAGCAGATGCATGAAGTCTACTGTACTGCTACTCGTATTGAGACCATTTCTTATCTTGTTTATGAATGGTTTATGAAAAAACTTAATTTGCAAATGATATTATTTTTTTCGTTTTTTAAAGTACTTATTTTTGCTTTGGTTATCCGGGACGACTCTCTTCTAATTTTATGCAAAATGTGGTATAATTTAATAACTGTACTTTATCACAGTACGTAATAAAATATATACGTATAAAATGACTTTTTTTTGCGAATGCGAGCAGATTTTTCTTCAGACTTGTGCGGTTTGTAAAACGTACAAAATTAAAATCTAAATACAGTGAACAGCGTTCAGGCCGTTCACAAAATCTGCTGTGACAACTCGCAGGCCCATCACGGGCTCACATTATTTAGTATTACTGCCTACGTATGGAACATTTCCAAGAAAACCTCGCTGTGTGTAAATTAGACGCATTAATATATTATATTCACAGATACAATATAATAACTTCGTCGAAGGGTGCGTTCGGTCTTGCGAAATCACAGCATGCGTTTTAACATTCTCTGGGTACACTAATTTTGCTAATATTTCATATAAAGTCATTTTGTGTTTGTATTATTGTGTTTTTACTTCGGTGTTTTTTTTATTGTTTTTGTATTACACACTGTGTCTATTTACAACACACATGAACAGTAACATAAAAAGCAAATTAAGAGATATTGTTAACATGTTTCTTGAAATCTTTAAGGTTTATGTTGAAGATATCAAGAGTCATGTTATTTAGTAGAACCATACCCCGTGTCATGCTGTGCTGAGCCAACACGTTTGGTCTGCCATGTGGAATACACAGCAGATCGTGGTGTCACCCCTGGCAGTAGTTGTTTGGCACAAACAACATAAAGCATTCCAGGAGGTATGGATTGTCAATCAAATTACATGTTATGTTCATTTAACTAGATCCTTATGGACATATTCCAAAGCGAGCGAAAGCATTAACATGTATTTTTTTAAATTGTTGTAAAATAATAAAGAAATAACATTGTGTAAAAGAAAGCTAGTATTTAACAAGAATTATTTATTGTATCAGAAGCAAAACCGTTTTCTTAAACCAAAAGTCTAATAGCCATGAAGTACACTAAACATCCATTGTTATTTGTAGAAATGAGAGCCTTGAGGCACACGTGTGGTAAAATCATGTATGATCGTGTTAAAAGTGTGGATATAAAGACCACCATTCAGAATCGAAACGTTGCTTGAAACGGCTTTAGCCGTGTTTGGTGACCAGATCTGAGTAAGCAGCTACTTTCCAACCTTTCTCTTCCTCATCTCCTTCCCCTCCTCACTACTTCAAACCTCACATTATATCCCGATGGGGATGCCATAGCTAACTGGAAATAAATAATATGTAAAGACAATACTTCCGATGATCATCGGAATTAAGAACCAACCAAAATGATAAAAAATTAACTCATTCTTTCACTTCAAGCACGCTTTATCTATGCTTCTTATCCCAGCAAACCGAGAATCTACATGCCGAAAATCCGCATGCCGAGAATTCGCATGCCGAGAATCCGTATACCGAGAATCCATATGCTGTGAATTCGCATGCCGAGAATCCGCATGCCGAGAAACCGCACACTGAGAATCCGTATACCGAGAATCCGCATGTCGAGAATCCGTATACCGAGAATCTGCATGCCGAGAATCCGCATGCCGAGAATCCGCATGCCTGAATTCACCCTATATAACACGTCGTCTATAATTAGTCGGGGATAATGAGACTCGAGAGTAACAACATACGTTAACTATTTTAATCATTAGAACATAAAGCAACTTTAAAACTTCCATGATAAGTTGTAATGTGCTTGTTTGAGAATCCAATTACGAATATGTGACAGGAAATTTCCACGCGCCTAATACCATTAAATAATTGCTTATCTGGCTCACAAATCTTCTCGGGAATACACTTAACATAAACTAATTTCCGCAAGTCTTAACAAAATAAGAGCAAAAATAAATTGCATTAAAAAAGGCGCAATTGATTCACGTTTTGACGATTTCCAAATGTGATTTGCCAAGATTATCAATAAAACCCTTTTACCCTTTCAATAAGAGATTCACACGTTTTGAAAACAATTTCAAGCACACCAACACATTAAATTTGATCATTATTTCAGACCGGTAGATACTTTAAGTATCGCCCTGGTAAAAGACTACCATTCAGAATCAAACTTTTAGTATTTTTCAATAAATAAAAATATGTAAATGTACATTTTTAAATAATGCAAGAGTATCTGCATACTCATTTATTTTCGAAACGATTTCAGTTTAATTATAATCAGAAAAGTTATTTGCGTTGAAGCAAAAAAAATACTCTCCAACGGTAAGCTCTGGCGCCAAGAAATACTCACAGCTTATTATGCAGAGTTGAAATATTCATTTAACTGTCAAAAAATTAGATCAAATTTTCAATAATCGTACGATTTTTTTCTTCATGGTGAACCCAGAAAGTACTTAAATGTATTTTTTTTACAAAAATATGTTATACGAATAAAAAAACATTTGAATTTTATAAATTTACGTTTTTCATCACATTTTAAATCCAGCATTTTCATATATTAGGCTAATATTAGTATTTTGCATTGATCACTGAAATTATTCAATTATATTCCTAGTCAATGTACATAGCTATTAGAGTTTCCATATGTTACGATTGCCTTTTGAAGTGTTCCTACTATTAATTAAACTGTAATATGTGGATATTAAAAGAAGGGTGAATACAGAAAACGCCATTAATGGAGAACTTAACACTGTTGGTGCAAATAAAAAAAATGACCAAAGAAGCGAAGCTAGTAGTCCACAATGGAGTGCTTATACCAATACTGATGTATGGCAGTGAGGCATGGAACTGGCAGAGGAAGGATGAAAGTAGACTAAATGCTGTAGAATTGAGATTCCTGAGGCGTATGTGCGGTAAAACCAAGTATGACCGTGTTAAAAATGTGGATGTATGGAAATAATGCAAGGCTGATGTAAGCGTAATGAATAGGATAAAGAAAGGGACGCCTAGATAGTTTGGGCATGTAGAGCGAATGAACGAAGAAACAAGCGTGAAAAGAATATATGACACGAAAGTGAATGGAAGAAAAAGTCGCGGACGCCCGAGGAAGACATGGCACGATCAAGTGAATCAAATGCTTGAGTCAGGCTATGTGAAGAGTCAAAATAAAATAATAGTATTTATGAGGCGATGCATAATGTGAATGAAGCAAGGAGTGTGTGCCAATACAGAGTTGTATGGCGGTCCGTCCTCTCTGCCTACCCGTGCGAGAAAACGGCGTGGTGGTTATTTAGTTATTTATATGTAGGATAAGCGGTAAGATCGTTATATCTGGGACTAGATGTGACGAGCTCGAAACCCGGCCAAGTACAAATATTCTTGAAACATTGTTGAGGGTTTATTGGCAGGTTATTATTAGCTTCACGCCTACCATTGTAGGTATGGCAATTATGCAAGCAATTTGATCCAGGCAACCCACGCGCGGAATTATGAATTATTTGGGAGAGGTAGTTAAAGGTTCAGTCTAGGTTAGAATAAAGGGTATCATTATATTGGCAGTATGTTCATTGACATCGAAACTCGATCAGCTCTTGCAAAACGTTGCATTTAAACGCGTACCACATGATTATAATAACATTATATTCTCGTAATAAAAAGTATATTTGCGGCACGTTCCAGAGTGGTAGATACTGTAAGTATCGCCCTGGTGAAAGACCACCTTTCAGAAATGAGACGTTGCTTAAATGGCTTTAGCCATGTTTAGAAGTCGCGTGTTCAAGCTCAGCGCTTAAAACTGTGCGTAAATAAATTTTATTCAATTGATATGTGTCATAAAACATTTAATTCATATAAAATTATATACATTATATTTGCGGCACGTTCCAGAGTGGTAGATACTCTAAGTATCGCCCTGGTGAATGGCCAGCATTCAGAATCGAACCGTTGCTTGAAATGACTTTAGCCGTGTTTGGTGACCAGATCTGAATAGCCAGATACTTGCCAACCTTCCTCATCTTTATTTCCCTCCCCTCCCCGCTACCTTCAGCCTCACAACTTACCCCAATTAGGGATGCCAAAGTTGGGACTCTTGTGCGGTATTAACTATAAAAAATAAATGTTTTGTGACCAGATCTGAATAGCCAGGTACTTACAAACCTTCATCTTCCCATCTCTTTTCCCTTCCCACTACCTTCAACCTAACAACATACCCCAATTAGGGTTTTTTTTAATGAATACCGCACAAGAGTCTCAACTGCTCCCAACCGTCTGAAGCCAGTGAGACTATGGCATCCCCAATAGGGGTATGTTGTGAGGCTGAAGGTAGTAGGGAGAGGAAGGAGATGAGGAAGGGGAAGGTTAGGAAGTACCTGTATATTCAGATCTGGTCACCAAACACGGCTGAAGCCATTTCAAGCAACGTTTCAATTCTGAATGGTGGTCTTTTACCAGGGCGATACTTAGAGTATCCACTACTAGAGATGCCATAGTCGCACAGCTCCAGGCGGTTGGGAGCAGTTGGGACTCTAGTGCGATATTCACTTATATAATAAATTTATATATTATTACTTCCCAACCTTTTTTAATCCTTTCTACTTTATTCCCCCTTTCATATAAATCTCACCGAGTATCATTATTAAGGGTGATATCAGTATCATTACGAAGCTCAGATAAGGGAGTATCATTATGAAGCTCTTGCGTTGCATGGCCACACAAAAAGCAGTGAATTTAACGCTTCTATTGCTAGGCAATACACAGAGCACCAGAAACCACATTAATAACTGTATTTATTATTAAAATGAAAAACGGTAACCGCTTCCCCTACCTACAAACGCGCAAACTCGTACGTCAAACAGCCCAGTGGAAACGAAACGTGATATGGAATGACTGTCGAGATTATGAGGGATGGGTTTTACTTACAAACGCTCCGTTTTTTACACGGATGGCGAATAAATGATATTTAAATAGGGATAAAGCGTGTTTCAGGACGCGGTATGGAAAAAAGTGCGCGGGACTAGCCTAATCTGGGTTCGGGCAATACAAACATCCACAGATCTAAACATCCACAGTTCCACGAATCCCCACGTTCCCCGCTAATTCCGCCGTTGCTGTCCACATAATTTGCAATGAACCCGGACATTTGCACTTTTTCAACTTGACAGATCTGGTAAGAGTGGTAAGTACTGGTACATATCTAGTTGGACCCTGCACTACAACTTTATTTTTATAAGAGCTAGCAGGATTGTTTTGATGACTTCGCGGATCTAGATAATTTAAATGACGGCCCCCGTGGTCGAGTGGTAAGACGCTTGACTACGAACCCAGAGGTCGCGGCTTCAAACCCGACGTGCGCATTAATTATATTTGATTAATATGTGTCATAACACATTTAATTTATAATAGATAAAATCATGTGTAGTTTATTTGCGGCACGTTCCATACTCGTAGATACTCTAAGTATCGCCCTGGTGAAAAACCACCATTCAGAATCGATACGTTGCTTTAAATAGCTTTAGCCGTGTTTGGTGACCAGATCTGAATAGCCAGGTACTTCACAACCTTCCTCTTCCCAATCTCCTTCCCCTCCCCACCATCTTCAACCTCACAACGAATCCCATTTAGGGATGCTATAGTCTCACTGGCTCTAGTTGGGACTCTTAAACGGTATTCACTATAAAAATAAATAAAAAATAACATAATAAGTAATAAATGAGAGAATCCATTTCTAAAGTTTTTAAAGCTCTCTAACGCTGAGCTATCGTGTAATGAAATTTGTCTCAAATTACTAGGCATACACGTCCATTTTCAGCACACATTTTCTTTTTCATCGTTTCCTACCTACGGAACAATGTAATATCCATAATCTGTTAGAAAACGAGAAAAATCGACGTATTTCAATTGTTCGATGAGAAAAAAACATTTGGATTTTAAACTCAGTAAAGTCATGTTGTTAAACTAGTAACTACCTACATTTATACAGCTCGATTTAAGGATATTTCATCCACGTGCGGGCTCTACTCTGCTTATTCCATACATTTCCTTAAATAATCCCTACAGAGGTTCTTCCCTTACTTGAAATAACTGTGTGATATTTACATAATACAAGCAACCTTAATTACAACAACGTGATTGCTGATTAACGTTAAAGTTAACGATATATAGTTATAAATTAAATCAAAAACTTATGATAGATATTGCAAATATTAAAAAAAAAAAGAAACAATGAACAAGAATTGAAAGATAAACCGAAGGGGAAGAAATAATTAAATTTGACGATAGTTAATTTGTAGTCATTATTACAAATGACAAAATAAGTCAATACTTGTGAGCAGGCATAAAGGACATTAAAGAGAAAGAACTGTGAAAGGAAAAACGAACGTAAATGATTGACAGAGCCTTGGAAAACGTGCTTGATTGTTTCGGTGTATTTAGTACCAACACAATAGGATTTCATAAATCATTTCATGGTACAGTTACCATTCTATTATTTTGTTCTTTACTAATGAATTGTATTCAGAAGCTATGAGTATACTGCATGCTATTTATTATTTATTTAATTATATATGCCCTCATGGGCTTTTACATAACATATGATATAAAACATAAGATAATAATGACATAAAAATAACAATGATTAGCACCCAAAAGCATAATTCAGTTGATAGAAATATTATAATGCAAATTAACAGTAGTGTTTTTGAAAGAGGTATGCTATTATAGCCTTCTTGTAACTAGATTCAGTGCAGTTGAATATATCTACTATTTCAGCGAAAGAATTACCCACTGTATGCAATCTAGGTACAAGCGAGTATTTAAATGACTCAGTCCTGATAATATTATTACATTGTTGATATTGTTGTTATTATGAATCATTGTTGACTATTTACTTAAAATAACTTAATCGCTCTAACAATTATTTACTCTGCGAGAGAGCTCTAACCCTTATTACTTATTGCATAAATTCCGAGAGTTGGCGAATTTCAAAAAAATAACGAAATTCCATTTTGACAATTCCTCACCTTTCTATGAATGTGAGAGTGTAACTAACTAACCATCACGCCGTTTCCCCACAGGGGTGGGCAGAGAGGACGGACCGCCATACAACTCTGTCTCGGCACACACTCTTTGCTTCGTTTACATTCATACATCGTCTCATACATACTCTTCTGTTATTCTGACTCTTCAGGTGGCCCGATTCAAGTATTTGATTCACATGATCGTGCCATGTCTTCCTCGGCATCCCGACTTCTTATTCCATTCACTTTCGCAGAGTGTATGTTGTGATTAAAATAATTTCCTATAAAAAATCCTATTTCGTGTGCGGATTGGTAAGAAAACCACAATAAAAACGGCTCTGCAAAATATTATTGTTTTTTTTTTACTGCGCAACTTTTAAATTGCAGCACTTGTGTATTTAGAATGGTCGCCCGAATCACCGGACTGCAAAAGACAGGGTACCCATACAATAAAATCGACCGAATGCTGCTCGCAATGCCAGTTATGTAAACATAATAACGAAACATTAATTACGACTTATTGAAGCATTACCGAAACATGTAAAGCATGGTTGTCAATTATTTTTAAGTGATTTACAAAAACTTTTTTTTAATCGCTTGAACCGGGAGAGCTCAGCGCCATAAGTCAGCTCAGACTAAGAAAAGTTCAAATTAACAACTTTTCTAATAAAAGCAATACTACAAATGTTTTATCTATAAATTCTACATGGGTAGTTAGAAAAATGTCTGAGTTTTCAGGCGAATACAATTTTTTTAAACTGTCATCCTTAAATTCTTTGAAAAATTTCAGCAAAAGGCGAAGTTTGAAAACCAGGGAAGGTTTTTTTAACGTTTTACATAAAATTCCAGTATGTATTTTAAAATAATTCAAAAAATTACTATTTAAGAATTGTATTCAATGGAAACTTTAGATATTTTTCTAATTACCCGCATAGATTTAATAAATAAATAATTCGTAGTTTTGCTTGTACTAGAAAACCAAAAAGTGTGTATTTTTGGGTGCTGACCCTTAGGGCCATCCAATTTAACCAACTCGAAAGACATCACGTACCCCTTTACGCTGGTGGGGATCAGGTTGAAATTGCCACTTGACGACAGCCGCATGTTTTGTGCAAAAAAACAGCACAAATATTTAAATGTTTACAGAGTCAAAAAAAAAATTTACACTTTATACAATAAAGAAAGTAGATGATTTTACACTTAAAATAACTTTTACAGGTCGGAAACACTATTTAGACTCGTTTAAGGAAATGACTAGACGATCAAATTTGAAAACCAAAAACCCATAATGTTGCATTATTTTGAATTACGTCGCCTTCAATTTGTTAAGGATTGAAATCAAATGCATCTTAAAGACGTTCAATGTCGCGACCAGGACTTGAACTCAGAACCTTGCCCTATCTAGGCGTTTGTTCTATCCGCCGAGCGAACTCTACCACACGAATCTTCAGACCTACCGTGTTTACAATGTTTTGATAAACTCGACCGTTTTAATATGGCAAACAAACCTGTAAATATTGACGTTCATATAGAATCAGTATGCGGGAAGGCGTTTAGAATGCTGGGAATCGTGCTAAGTAATTCCGAGCATTCCTCCCGCTCTGCTGTGGTTTGTTTACTGTACTGTATAATAATAGTCTATGGTTCAGGGTTCGAAGGTAGTGTTTTGAAAAGCAGCTCAATAATCATATGAGAGGGGTGGGGTCTCTCATTGTTACGATATGCAAAGCTGATCTGCCATTTGTTATGCCCCTCAGAAAATCAGTCAATTTACATACGACCTTTCCAATCCTAGGTTCCAGACAGGTCAATGAAGTTGATTACCTGTTAAAAAAAGTATCAATTTCACCAAAAGTGAGAAAAAATTGAGCTTACTCCGGGCACACGGACACGCCCGCGAAACACTTCTATCGGTTGTTTCTTCAGTGTGTGGGTATATATATATCTTTACCTGAATCTGTGATTGCTCCTTAATAAAAATTATGTTAATTTTAAGCTTTCTTGTAAAAATGGTATACATATATAACCTTGGAGTAAGAATATACATGGAGAGAGAGCTAAATATGTTTACCCAAACAATACAAATTTGCAATAAATCACTTTCTCCGAATTTTTACGTCGTATACCATGAGAGAGAAAGAGACAAGACAAGTATTCACATAATATTTCAGCACTTCTAAGTATGTAAGAATGTTCTCCGTCCGCACTAACTTCACATCATCGAGTCGCATAAATTACGTCAACGGATTTTTAGGTTATTTCATGTTTTTGTGTTGGTTAAAATACTTGCAGTAGTTGTACAAATAAATCAAACATGATGGTGATATATGCTTAAATGTTCAAATAAGACCAAACAAAGATTATAAAACATCACTTTTCAGAGGTATTTCAACAGTTTTAAATATTTTTACCGAACTTTTGAATTTTTAATGATATAAAGAGATAAAATCAACAAAAAGCTCCCAGCATTATTTAGGCAAACCTTCTGTTATTAGTGTTTGTGTGATATTTTTACTTTATAAATCATTTTAACGGTGTATCGAAATGTGTACAAATATGTTTATTAAAAATGTCCGAATTCCATGTGAGCAGTAACTAAAAGGCTATCCTACATTTTTTTTTTTTTTTAAATTTACAAAATAAGAAAAAAAAGTTTACATATATATAGAAATTATATCAATGTTACACAATATGGATAGTTACTTAAATATATAAAAAACAATATTGAAGAAAAGTAATTCGATTAAATAATAAAAGCATATATATATTAAACATAATACATATTGTAATTTAGCGATATAAAGGTTGATAGTACATTTGATATGTTTATAACTTCTTCTTTTTTTAATACTAAGCCAAAGAAGAGAACTAGCTCTTGAGCTTGGCGTAGGAGTTTTTTTAAAAAAAAAATAGGATATTTTTAGAAAAATGTGTCTTTCAGAATTAACATCCTTTAATATATCTTTTTCTCTTTCTATCGAGTTAGTATAAAGTCAACAATACTGACTACACTGTTTAGCAAAGGTACCTCTCCATGTATATTCTTACTTCAAGTATACAACCTACACAAGCAAAATGCTTTAAACAGAAGAATTGTATAAAAGCAGATGTAATATTCATGTAAATATTTAACGAAATTCTTGTATATTTTCAGGAGATTCTTTTAAAAGTATTAATAAATTTATAATATAAAGCAAACATTATAAATGAACCATTACTTGTATTTATATAATTTGTTATTTATAATTCAAAACCTTTTGATTTTTACCATTTTAACATTATTTCTTTCGTGTATATTTTTTTATTCTCTGTACATATGCACGTACTATAATATCTTAATTTAATACGTAAAATTGTAAATAAAAATAAATAAAACATTATACCTACCTAGAATATCTTCATAAGTATCGTAATACTAACGGATAACAAGTAGGTACTTAATTAGGTTTTTCCGGAATTTTCATACCAACCTATCCGCTTTTATTCAAATCCCAAGTCGCTCGTTTACTTAAAGTTTTTTTTCAAAGGACGACCGACCTCCTATTTCAAATATAATATTCTTATGAACTATCATAAACCTTCCCGAGTTTCTTGTAAATGTTTAATATTGATGGCAAACTCATAAAAAGACTTATTCAAGTTATAATTTTATTAGGGTTGGTTAATTTTGTTACACTATAACTTCTTAACCGTCTTATTTTTATTAAATATTGTTTTTCTTTTATTAAAAAATAATAGCAACAAATCATACAAACGAAATAATTTTTGATTATGACGTTTCTTTTTTTTCTTTTCAGGTTCGACAACCCTACGAACTGATTCAAAAACACCTACTATAAAACAAAACGTTCATAAATCATCAAATGATACGAATATATAAAAATAGAAGCCTCTAAATTCAGTGTTAATCGATAATTTCGAGTGTTAATTCGATACGTGCAAATTTTAAAACGATATCAACTTCCGAAAGTTATTTCTATGGTCGAATTGCAAAACATAACAAATTTTAAACTGACAGTTTGGCTTTTCTTCAAAATTCGCGCCATTTATTTGTCGTTTTTTTTTAATTCGCAAGGCTGTTCAAGCGATGCGTTCGGAGCCGTGTGAAGAGAGCAGGGGGCGAGTGTCAATGGAGACGGACCTGCCCGGCAACAGAGACGAGGTTTGGCCCGAGGGGGGAAGCGAAGACGTCATGGGGAGACTCAGGTCAAGAACTCGGAGAACTTCGACACGACTTTCAGCGGTAAGATAATACTGACTTTTTTTTCAATCGTATGAATTAGAGATGGTCGATATTCCTGGACCGGTTCTAAGCCGATCACTGGAACCGTCGATATTATTTCTTCGAGGAACCGGTTCCTTTTTATGCAGATAAAAATGGCGAATACCCATTTAATGTTTTTCACCGAAAAAGTGCAGTTGCGGTTCTGTTTGGCGAGAAATTCCCTGAAAACCAGTATTTGGCTAGAAACGAGGAACCGGTTTCACAGCTCCAGTGCTTCTCGTTCCTAGAATATTGCTAGCAACCCCCTTCCCCCCCAAAGGTTTTTTTTTGGCGAGGAACCGGTTCCAGTTGAAAATTCCAATTGCTATTTTATATCATATATATAAAACACTGTGATTAGGTACTATCAACGCCTTGGCGATTCGCCGCCTGAAGCAGACTGCTCCAATTGCGTCTGCACAGGACCGACCCTGGGTTGGAGACCCATCAGTTCAACAAGCCACCTTCAGGTGTCCCTGTCCTACATTTATTATGAGCCCAGCCTCTCCTCTATTGCAAATCCAGTCTCTGGAGTTGATTTCCACAACTTTGTTTGGGGTGGCCATCTGGACGTCTGTATCCACTTGTGGCAATACATAACTAAATAAATAAATTAAATTATTGAATATTCCAGAGTTTAGCAGTAGAGGAGGACCCACAAACGGACTACTCCTCGCAAAGCGAGGACGATGGGGGCAGCCAGAAGAAGTATCGCGGGCCGCAGTCGCAGTCCGCCGCCGACCGCAGCCGCAAGAGGAAGCCGGTGCTGAGCGCCCGCGAGCGGAACCTGCGCCGCCTTGAGCAACGAGCGGGAGCGCATGCGAATGCATAGTCTGAATGACGCTTTTCAGGTGAGGCGCGGGAGATCGCGGCTATCTGGTCACCAAACATGACTGATACCATTTCAAACAACTTTTCGATTCAGAATAGTCTACCACCAGGGTGATACTGGAAGTATCATCACTCTGGATAGTAAAATATATCAGTTTTTGATAGTTAAAATGTTTCTGAAGTGAAATTTTCGATTCTGTCAAACACTAAGCTAAACTTAAATGACATATTCTAGTAAACTAATGACCAGCCTTAAAAAATCATATAAAATGTTTCTTAATATATCGACACCTCCTACGTAAACTATTATATCTTCAAAATCCCGATTGTTAAGGAGAGCAACTTGAAGTTTCTTTTGATCACAGTAAATTCAAATATTAACCGATGAAATCCAAATTTGAAGTACAGTATCTCTTTCGATTGATACTTTTTACGCTTTCTTTATTGGCATTGAATTAGAAGTGTATTCTGAAACCGGCCACCAAAAGATAAATAATAAGTTGTACTAATATTTAATTCAATGGTTTATTCTTGTTTTAGTCGCTACGGGAGGTTATTCCGCACGTAAAAAAGGAGCGAAGACTCTCAAAAATTGAGACCCTGACCCTGGCCAAGAACTACATCACCGCCTTGACGGATGTGATACTTGAGATGAGAGTGGACTCTGCCAACTGCAAAGAGAAGCAGATCATTGAAGTCGTAGAAGACAGAGATGGTGGGAAAGTCCCACCAGATCAGTCAACCCTCGCTTCTCCGGGCTTCGATATAGACGACGGAAGCTTCTATGAAGAACATGAGTTCAAGATTGCCTAAAATATTATATAGCGAGTGTTTGGTAGTTTTGATTCAAGGTATAAATATTTAAACAATTATTTTATAATCTGTGTTTTGCAGAGTGAAGTTTTTCACAACTGTTTTAAATGATAATTGTTTTGAAAATGAATCTAACAGAGGTGTGCAGTCCATAGAGGCTGTAAAGCTGTGCATGCAAAAAATGAGAAGGAAAATAAATTCCCATAAAATTATATAAAAACACTTTTTTCATAAATTATTGGGAAGTGGTTTTCCTTTATCTTTTCTTAGGGCATGCACAGTTTTATGCAGCCTCTATGAACTGCACAGCCCTGGAATATAATATGATGATGGTTTTTATCCAATCGTTTCTTTACTTTTATGTTGTAGTGGAACAATTATTTCAAATCTATCTGTTTAAGTCTCGAAATATGAAGGTCTGGTGTTACGTGTGTAAAAATTAGGGAATTATGGTAAAGCAACATTAGTAATTTTTGAAAAATAATGTGTAAATGACAGTCACTCCAATTATAGCCATTTAGTATTTGTTAGAAGCCAATAATTGTAAATATGAGCAAACAGATGTGAGTCAATAATCGTCAACATTATTGAATTAGTCAATCCAATGATTCCATTGGATGTACAGAGGAACTTCAATTAAGCAAATCAATTGGGGACAGGTGTGTTGGGTAAAGTGATTACTTTGGTTGGTGGTAGGATTCATTTCCACAGGAGAAACTTTATCAGAATAAATTAACACTGTCAAAAAGCTAAAATAAATTTAATATTTTAATATGGTAATGAAAATACACACGCTGCAGAATAAATAATATATCGGAATAAATCATTAACCACCGTCTTATGACTTGCCAAATTGAATGGCTTTTGTTATTTTCAAATGAAAAGAAGACATTTTTCATTATTTGTAGAGAACTCCATAGCAAGACTTTGTTAAATTCAATAAGATTTGACTACTATGCTCTTTCTTTCAGCAAAAGTTTTGAAATCTTCAGGTCGCTAAGTTTTTTATGGAGTGTAAACATTGAAGTCCGATACATTTATTTTGACATTGACACAGCCATTTAATTAATATCAATAGAGATCAATTATTTATAAACTAAAATTCTATGTACCTAGTTTTTGTGCTGTGTTTAATAATATATATGTAATGTAGACATATTGAAATTTCAAGAATTGAAATGACTAGTATTAGAATAGGTTCAATGACTGTTGTGTTTTTATAGAACTGCTTATGATTCAGCATATTCAAATTTTATTAGCAAGAGCTTTGTTAATATTTATGGAAATAATTCCCGCTCTTAGTCATTTCTATCATATTTTCACTTTGTAAATGAATGTCAATCGTAAGGGCTTTAACCATTGGCCTAGAATTTCTGTAGAATTTAGTGTGTAATATGAAGTTCAATTTATCATTATAGAAACTTAGATGGTATATTTATAAGGTAACACTAATGTCATTAACGAAATGAAAAGGTTTGACATCGAGTGAAATAGTATAAACAAATAAAATATAAAACGTAGTTCAATCATAGTATTTTAGCAAACGCCAAATAATAAGCAGTATTAATGTTTTATTTGTAATAATTTTAAGGTTAGCAAATTTATAATGTAAACGAAGAAATAAATAATTTAAAAACCTATATTGATAAAGCGAATAGGTACTTTTCAGAATGTTAGTTGATAGTGTATTAAAAGATGGATCGTAAAGAACAGTGAATAGATTTTCACATTTATAATTTCAAAATTTAAATAATATCAGCACTTATTGAAAAGCACAATTAAATACCAATTACTGTGAACATTTTTATTGCATATTTTGCAAAGAAAAATGTTATTCTTGTACATTATTTTTTAAATAATAAAATTCTACTAATGTGCTATAATAAAAATAAAAATTATTACTTACACAATTCCGACTCAGAAGACAAGTTTTTCCAATCGCCGCATATCAGTACTCTTGTTTTCTAGAATGTGCAAAAATTTGATGTAAATATTTATATACCAATGAGTTTGTAGTTTGTTGAGTTTCTAAACTGTGATTCAAAATGTGCTTATTTGTCTGCCATATTTTTCACTGTGAACAGAAACAATCTGAAGTATACCACATAACATTTCACAGCTGTCAAATTAGTATTCACGGACACTAATATCTTTAAAAAAAAGTCAGGTAAGTTAGTAGCCTCAATGATGTTTGTAATACAGCCCTTAGCTTATCTTACAGATAAAGATTGTCTGACTGACAGCAATTGCTTACATTTATCTGTACTTCAAAATATCAACCCTTAAACATTTTTTCTTTGAGATGTTGGTGAAAAAAATGGTTGATAATTCTGTAAGCATATATTTAACAAGATATGATTTTAAATTCTCACGGCTAGAAGTATTATCGTGATTGATTTTGAAGGTACTATGCCGCGTTGCGGACCCATCTAAAATCTGACACAAATTGGTGTAGAAAGATTTCAACAGATGACACTACCTATCGCCAAAATGGAATATCTTTTTTTTTTATATGAATACCGCACAAGAGTCTCAACTGCTCCCAACCGTCTAGTCAGTGAGACTATGGCATCCCCAAATAGGGTATGTTGTGAGGCTGAAGGTAGTGGGGAGGGGAAGGAGATTGGGAAGAGGAAGGTTGGGAAGTACCTGGCTATTCAGATCTGGTCACCAAACACGGCTAAAGCCATTTCAAGCAACGTTTCAATTCTGAATGGTGGTCTTTCACCAGGGCGATACTTAAAGTATCTACCACTCTGGAACGTGCCGCAAATATACTTTTTATTATGTTTTATATGAATTAAATGTGTTATGACACATATTAATTAAATAAAAGTTATTGGCGCACGCCGGGTTCGAACCCGCGACCTTTGTATTCGTAGTCGAGCGTCTTACCACTCGACCATCTAGTCAAAAAAACATATTCATGTTTACAATTAATTACTTTACTTTAACGGGTATTGTAATTCAGTGAGTTATTTCCCTAGTATATGTAAGATGAACTGTGAAAATTTATGTCCAATTAAATTATATTATTATGTATGTGAGAAACGTTTGAGTATGGAAATATTTGATGTTCATAATTTTGAAAATGTAAACAAATTAATATGTTCAATGTTGGCAGCTTAAAATATATAAGGGAAATTATATGTATACATGAGTGTCTATTTAAATAATATTACGTATATCAATGTGTAGCTAAATGTCTATTTTTTGGATATATATATTTATAATGTCATGTTGAATTATTTACGAATGTGGAAAATGTAGAAATTTTGTAAATATTGAAACATGAACTGATTGTCTATTAATAATACATTATTATAGTCGATAGGGTACAAATTTACTTTTAAAATCGAAAAGATGTGTTGAAATATACAGTATTTTATCAAAGTTGCTTTTGTGCCAAATAAAAAGAAAAATATTTCTTTAATAACGCTTCTCGATGTTGTAATATTATAATGGAAGGTTTGATGGAAGCGTTATTTTAATTGATTTATTATAGATATATCTTCTATCCTATATATTTACAAAAGTTATGTCTAAACAACAAAGAATTATTCTTACAATAAGGGGGCTAAAAATGCTGGTTAGAACAATGTTTTTTTGTGCTCAAATCTTACACATTCAAGTAATAAAAGGTAAAATATTATGAAATTTCTATCTAATGTAGTAGTCATGTTGTTGCAAAAACATTAAGTTATCTAATATACATATTCCACTGACAAAGGTCAAACCTCCATTGAAAATTGAAAACATTCAGGTGTTGGCAGTATATCGTCGCCGGAAAGGCAAAAGGGCTGAGGCGCCATTTTGAAAGTTTACACCAGAGGACTTTAAAGTTTTTTTTGTTTTACAATAAAATTCATAAGTTTTCAGTACCTGGTTGGATTTTGAAAAAAAACGTAAACTCAGGTAACTCAATGCTCTCACTGAGTTACCTTAAGCAACAAAAAAGCAAAAAAAAAAAGTCCCAAACTTGTATCGCTTGAGTCAAGCCTTCTCCCAAATGGTAAATATATTTTAGATGACTGAAAGGCCACAAGTCTCAGAATCACAAACGAGAGTTAGAGCATTCGATGTAGTAAAAAAAAACTGATCAAAGTTGCATATTTAACTCATTTTTAACTAACCTAAGTGTGGCTTAAGGCCTTTTGCCTTTCCAGCTACAATATGGTTGTTTTATGAAAATAATAATTCAACATACCTCTGAAATGGCACAAGTTGATGTGTGTCTTTCTCACTTATATGTTATTCACAAAATACACTCATAACACTATATATCCACAACACTTTCACTAATCTCCAACCATCCCAAACTTTTCACTAGCCGCACTTTTTCACTAGTCATTTTCCCTCCGAAACTGCATTTATTCTTCAATAATTTTCAGGTTCAAACAAATGAGTTTGTTTTGTCCTAGTACAATTTGAAAAGAGAACATACTAAAAAAAGAAAATATTGCTAGAAAGTTCCTACCCCAATTTTTTTTCAAATTTTCAATAATCCTAATTACTATGTATTACAACTTGATGTAAATCTTTCATAAAAATAGCATTGTATTTATTAATCAATTTTATATTATCTTGTTGTCATTATCCAAGGCATGCCTATATTGGAGATTAACAAATATCATCACAACAATACCTTTTGATATTGTTTACAAATTAATTGATTTTTAAAGACCTTTGAATAGCCCCCCATTATCGAATCAGGTAAGTACCTAACTATATAAAAAGTCATAAAACATTGAGGGGCGATATTTTATAATACTTTTAAGATATAAATAGATTATTCATATATCCAAAATAGTGAAAAATTCTATATTTATGGAAATACATAATTAAACCCACATATTGAAAAAAAATGGTCCAATTGTAATTATGTATTCATCTTAATATCAAACACACGTGAAAATCAAACATCTCAATATCAAAGACACGTAAAAGTCTTATTTTAAGAGTAAATTCTAATATGGATTTACATATAAATGCATTTTTCTTATTCCTCTGATCATATGTAATATCTACTTACCAAAATGTACAATTGGCTAGAGATTATTCATAAACACGATGTAGATATGTACTACAAATCATTTTCTTCTTCTGTATAAGCCCTTCTGGTCTCCTCAAATGTTTCCAGTTTTTTTAGATTTACAGTTTATCTCGTGGGTGAGCAACCTCTGTTTCTCTTTCCCAATCAAAGACGCCATCCAATGATGTTAGAATTTTAATGGTCAACCATTAGTCACGGTGCGTGCCCAACATAGTCCCACGTGAGTGTGGAGATTGTATAATATTTAATTTTTATATATAAATTCAAATAAAAAGGAGACAAACTTCTGAAAAAGATACTTCATTCAACAAAACACAGTATGCTCATGCCACTGAGAGCTCCATTGTAACCTCTCTTTATATTACAATCGTCATTTATGAGAAAGAGTGAGGACACAACAGATCTGTTTTTGGTATACCTATACATAGATGACAAAATTAAATTATGTAAAATGAATTCATTAACACAGGTAATCCCAGTGCAGAACACATTATAAACCATTACGTTGATTTTACCTTGTTCTAAATTTTGGCTCATAAAGATGACGCGTGGGAAAAGAAAACAGGAAACAGTGTTTGTATATGAAGACTCACCCCTTTATAAGTGGCCAGATTTCTTCAAACTTCTACCTATATGTGCAAGGTAAACTATGTTAATATTCTAATCATTCTCTTTAAGCTACAAAATAATATTACCTACATAATAACTGTGTGCTTTTATTTCAAAAAAATGTAAGAGCTAAGATGACAAAGAATAAAGTGCATTATAAATAATGATTTTGTCTTTTTCTTATGATTTTTACCCTGATGTATGCCAGTATGGCATTGAACTGGTAGAGGAAGGATGAAAGTAGACTGAATGCTGTAGAAATGAGATTCCGGAGGCGTATGTGTATAAAACCATGTATGATCATGTTTAAAATGTGGATATCCGGAAAGAATGCAAGGCTGATTTATGTGTAATGTATAGGATTAAGAAAGGTGTGCTTAGATGGTTTGGGCATGTAGAGCAAATGAACGGAGAAAGGAGTGTAAAAAGAATATATGACTCAAAAGTAAATGGACGAAGTCGGGGGCGTCCGAGGAGGACATGGCACGATCAAGTGAGTCAAATACTTGAGTCGGGCCATGTCTGAGATGAATGAGACTATGTGTGAATGGGAATGAAGCAATGAGTGTGTGCTAAGCAAGAGTTCTATGGCGGTCCGTCCTCTCTGCCTACCCCTGCGGAAAACCGGCGCGATGGTTAGTAAGTTATTTTGTCTTTTTTTAGTCATACTGTCCATTATAGATCACACTGTCTAAGTATTGGCAACACTATATTTTTCCATCTCTTCGTCGTCCCTTACGATTTCTTTAGTGATGCATAGATGTTCTGCCGATCATCAACTTTCCAGTTTTCTTTTAAATTAAAAAACACATTAATTCAAGACTTTTCATTTTGTTTTTTACTAGATAATAAAATAAAAATTATGAAACATAAATCACATCTTTGCGATACATATTATCAAATTAGTTTTAGTTACCTCTTTAAAATATTCTTTCAAAAAGTTCTCATTTGATATTCCATAGATAACTTCCAAAAAATGTTGTGAAATTTTACAGATCGTTTCCAACAAACGATCTGGAATTTTGCAGGTCACTTTCAACAAATAATGGTATTTCATTACTTTCGTAAATGACCCAGTATTTAATAGAAAACTTACAGTAAATAGTGGTACATGTTTAACAAATCACTTATAACAGATATTAATGACATGGTGTTTTACAGATCATGTATCAATCACTTCCAAGACATGACGTGCTATTTGACAGATCACTTACGACAAATAGCAGGATTTCATCAATCACTAACGACAAACGACATGGGGTAGCAGTCTAAGTTTTTAAGATTCACAATGGCAACTGTTTGAGTGGCGGCAAATGAAGGTACGCAGACCAAACGCACTTTCTGACCCTCAGAACCTAAAAAAAAGATTTAACATCATTGTATTGACATTGTATTCTATATCGCACATACTGTTAGCAAATTAAAATGAATGACATGATTTTATGAAACATCATTTTTTAATAAAGAGTTTAAAATTATTTTTATTTTTTATAAAGAGCTTAATTTCAAAACGGAATTATGGTACAATTGAACTTAGTTATGCAGAAAGCGTCCAATCGCAAAAATATGAGACTGAGAAAAAGGCGTTTGAAAATATGACGGTAAAAAAGCATTAATATGCGTAATCGGCATTTGTAAAGTGAATATCAGTGTTTTTTTATTTTTTATTTATGAGCATTATTATAAATAGGTAATTTATAATCTATTAATGTGTTTATTAAAAAAGAAATGTATTTCTTATGTTATCCTACATTTTATATTAGTAAAAAAAAAAAATTACCAAAAATCTAATAGATCTAATAAATCTAATAGATTTTGACAAATTGTGCACTACAATCGAAGTGAAGTTATCTAAAGAGATCTATTCAAATAAATATTTATTTCATTCATATCCTCGTGCAGTTACTTAGTTGTTAATTACCATAGTTAATTGGTTGGTAGTAACCACAGAGATACAGAGGTAGCCCAGCCAAGGCAAGTGAAGTCAGTATTGTAAGAATTTTAACTGACTTCTCTAAAAAGGCGCGGCTAGGGATTTCATAGCCACACCTTTTTTACAAACGTTTTAGTACATTAGGGTTGCCACAAATCATTTTAATTAGCTTGATCTTGAATTTGAAATAAAAAGTGAATACATGAAGCATAACAATTATATTATTGAATCATTTTCCACGTGGACCCATGAGGTATAGCTTTTACCAATGGTGAAGTTTTGTAAACTGGATGACAGAACTTTATTTACCTCTTTTTTTAAATTACATTAAGTATTTGATAGAATACATTAAAAAACTTCTTTTATATCATATTTAATCGTATGTCGGTGATATCATACAGAATTTCATCACCGTTCAACCACTCGTTTTTGGCAGGTTTCCCATCGGAAAATTACTAAATACACACAGATCCATAAATTTATATCTTTAAAGTATTAATGTTTTGAGACAAGAGAATATTACGTAAGTGATCAAAGTTGTAAATTTTACATGAATACAAAAAGTGTGGTAATTACCTCTAAGATTTCTGTAGTATTATTTAATTATTTTCCGAAGGCCTAATCCCAAATATAGAAAAAATATTTATAATTTTCAAGGAAGTATGAGATTGATAAAAATGGTTAGTAAGATAGTTTTTTTTTTTTTTTTTGTTTTTACATTTTATTTAAACAATAATTATTATTATTTTTAAATTATTAAAAAACAAGTTTTTGTCCGTTAAAATCTTCATTTGAAAAATGTTCTAAACAGACAGTACTGTGGAACTTGGGAATCCAATCTCCCCGCTCTATTGCACGAATCCAAAGTTGTCGCCTTATCTCATCTTTTGGGAATCTTAAAAATAGTTAATAAAAAAAACGTTTATCACAGCCCTTAAAACATACAAATATTGTACAAAAAACGTCAAAGCAAGATATGGGTCTCTCTCTGACACACACACATATTCCCGCCCGTGTAAGTAGATAGAAAGAGAATGTACATATATACTTATATAGGTACTTGATAATTCGATAACCACGATAGTAACGCGCTGTCATAAATATTTTATAAACTACAGATTAACGTGTGAAAAGTAATGTGTTTAACTGATTTTTGATGTATTTATACATGCATTCATAGGACAGGTCAACGTAATGCTTGGTTTATTTGTATAACCACTTTTTTCACTGTATTTTTTCAATGTAAATATACGACATAACCTCAAAAAAGCGTTCGCATAACAAAACCACAACAGAAGCAATATTAAATGATTTATATAGTCAACACATTTAACAAAACGAATAGCATAACGTGTACCAGATAATAATGGACGTTTATAGTATTTATGTACTCAATGATACGATAATTCAAACGCGATGTCAAAAAAAATATAAAACACTACGGGCTTACCTGTGAAAAGTTATGCTTTTAATACCATTTTTGGTTGTATTTTTACATGAATTCACAGAGCATATAGACATGTTGTTTTGTTTATTTGCAAAACCTCTTTTCCACCGTATTAATCAACCTTATAGTAACCAAAAACAATAGATTTAAATTTAACATCAAACCGACAACTTTGACGTTAATTGCATCGTATTGAATGTAGGCGGGAACGATAATCTTAGAACATCCTTACGTTCCGTTCAAGCCGTCAAAAAAATGTGTTGTCTCTTTTTCTCTCATGGTGTATGACGTAAAAACAGGGAGAAAGTAATTTATTATTATTTAGGATGGGTTGGGTAATACAAATTAGCTATCCCTCCATTAGATTCTTACTCCGAGGTAGTAACTATTTACGAAATTTATATATATTCTAATACCTTCATAAAGCTTGGTGCAGAACGTCTCCGTATTACCGGCGAAAAACACATCGGGGCAGTTCTCCAGCACGAAGGGGTCGGCCCCGTCAGACGGGGTGCAAGGCAGCGTGTCGGGGGCCGTGGGCGCGAGGTGCCCCCAGGATAGGGTCGCCTGCAGCGCCTCCATGGACGAGGATAGCTCAGAGTAGCGGAGGATGTCGGCTACAGGCTGACCAGAACTTCCGCAGATTATTCGACCTGGAATAGGAAAAACAAATTGCATTATCGCAAAGAAGTCGAGTTAAATATTATTTATACAATTCTAAAGGTCAAAAATGGTTTCTAATCACCTCAAGGGCGCTCAATACAAACAGAAATTATAAATAAACAAAAGTCACAACTTACCGCCAATATCGCACTCGTATGGATTGGGGACTCCATTGAAGGATTTCATTTCAACTGATTTTGGAAACATACCTAGGATTAAAAAAAAAAGAAATATGTATCATAATGTGTTTATAAATAACATTGAGAAATCTTATCACTTCAACATAACCTTAATTTTTTTTTAATGTATACAAATAGTAAAAGTATTGGATCTGAACGAGACACCTACACTATATAACACATTTATCTATATAAAGCTTTTTTGTAAATACATGCTTAATAACAATACTTATATTGCACTATATAATTTATATAGCGCAATTTTTCTGTAATATCACGTCAAGGGTGCTTAATAATTATTGTATTTGGCTTTCACCTTTCAAATGTGCTCATGACCATCGATTCAAAGGGCTGAGAAAGGGAAGACAAATATAATATCGACGCTGGCAAGGCAAAAGGGCGTAAGTGATACTTTGAGCAAAAATGAGTTAAACATGCAGTTTTAGTGTCGATTCACACCAACGTCCGGATCCACTCAGTGACGATATTGTTCCGCAAGAGAGCTTATTGATATGGTATGAATATCAATCAAGGAGTATGTACCAAGACAAATTTGTGTGGCAGTATATCCTTCTACCCACCCTTGTGATATTTCACTACTTAGTTAGTTAAACAATTATTTTGAAGTGTAAAAATACTCACATTGCAGATTTTTTTTTTAAAACCATTTTTTTATCACTAAATAATATTTTTAATAATTAATAATCAATAAAAATATTATTTATGCGACTACTAGTTATGATCCTGCCGCTAAGACCACTGATATAACCTCTTTTTCTATTATGTGCGTCATTTATACAAAAGAGGGAGATGTTACAATAGAGCTACCCATAAGATCACCGATATAACCTCTTTTTCTATTACGTGCGTCATTTATACAAAAGAGGGAGATGTTACAATAGAGCTACCCATCAACTGAGCCTATCTCACTAAAGCCAAGTTAAACTTACAATAGTGCATGGGATTCTGCGGCAGCATGATGTTGGTGGGGTCGTACTCCCCGGGCATAAGGTCCACGTCGATACTTTGGCACAGCTCCCCGAGGATCGTGTCGAGCTTCTGCAGCGCGCACAGCGAGTCGAAGCCGGCGCCCGCAAAACCCGTGCTCACCGTGTTGATGATGGAGCCACCGCTGGAGTCTGCCGGGACACCGCTAATGGAATTTCCTGGATAAAATACAATTTTTGTATTATTTAACAAAAATAACATGTGGAATGATACACTCTTGAGTGCTCAGATTGAATCTCACTGAGGAAGCCAATTGGATTATGAAAAGAACACTGTCCCTCCTTTTGGGAGTGCAAAGCACTAATAGCTACAGAAAATGAAAAGAGGATAAATGAACACCTAATCATCTATGGTCTGATGACCTGCCTTTTTTTTCTAAGTGAATACTGCAAAGCAGTCCAGAACTGCTCCCAACCGTCTGGAGCCAGTGAAATTATGGCATTTCCAATAGGGGTATGTTGTGAGGCTTAAGTTAGTGGGAAGGGGAAGGAGATGAGAAAGAGAAAAGTTCAGAAGTACCTGGCTATTCAGATGTAGTCATAAAACACGGCTAAAGCCATTTCAAGCAACTCTTTGATTTTGAATGGTTGGCTTTCAACAGGGAAATACTTGGAGTATCTACCAATCTATGCAAATATACTATGGGTTATTTTAAAACTAATTAATTGTGAAACTTCAAACTGCAGCCTCTCGATTCGTAGCCGAGCGTCTTAACTACTCGACCACGGGAAGAAAACTTAGTTAATGAGGAGGCACATTGTTGAATCAGGGGACATCGCCAAACGACCAACTCTTGAGAACCTTATTAAAGGGACTAGACTATTGTCAGAGGAATAAGGTGAATCATTGCCATACCCTATTGGATGCATGTTTTTACCATTCAGCGACTGATGTCAGACCCCTCACCCCATTGTCATTTCATTCCCTTCACCCTTATTCACTCTATTCACTCCTCTGTGGGTTCAAAGCAAATATATTTATACATAGCAAAATGGCAGTGTAGTACCAGCAACGATGAGTCGCACCACTTTAGAGACCCCCTGACGCTGCTGGCAGCCGCCCACCATTCCCGTCAGCCAGTCCACAAACAGCTGGATGGGGAAACAGTTGTCCTTGATTGAAGACAGATTGAGTCCAGAGACTATCACAATGAATCTGGAACCACAAATTAATTGTATTAAATTTAAATATTTCAAGATTGTCCTCAGCTCAGAGCAAGGATATATATGGAGAGAGAGAGCTAAACATTTTTACCCAACCTATACAAATTTACAATAAATCACTTTCTCCAAATTTTTATGTCGTAAACCGTGAGAGAGAAAGAGATAAGACAAGTTCTCACACAATATAGCACGGTTTTTAGGCATGTAAGCATGTTCTCCGTCTCCCGCGTCTCCGGCGACTCCGCCCACTACGTTTTGTTATGCGACATAATAGGATAGAACTAAACGGTTTTTTAGGTTACTACATTTTTGTTTATAACAATACTGTGAAAAAGTGGTTATACAAATAAACAAAAAAACACATTATGTCGACATGTGCTATGAATGGATGTATTAATACCTTAGCCCTAGTCCTAGTCACGCCCCAGTCAGGCAAAAATCATCAATACTGACTACACTAGCGCTCCCTCCTGGTATATTATTGCTCTGAGGTCCTCAGCCATATTATAACCCTTTCAGATCCAGTTAACCTTTGGAATGCCGGATTCCCGCAAGATACAACTTCCGTTGTACTTTGCTGGTTGTAATTTCGTAATAACTCACTTGTGTTTTACAAAATTATGTTTATGTCAATTATGCTATCTTCTCAGATGTGTCTATGTATTTTTTTTTTTTGATTGTGTGATGGTAAGAACAAATAATGATGAGAACTCTATGATGCCAGAGCTCCCCTTCAAGAGTTTTTTTCCGGTCAGGAAACAGATTTTCGGTTTTATAGTTACAAAGATATATTATATAATATGACGTCTAGCCTCCACATTTCGAATCCTTTTTGGATCTCTCAGGTTTATTTAAATTGATAAAATATTTAAGAATAAATATTACCTATCTTCTTCACAGGAAACTGGATTTTTCTGGGGGTGGCAGTCTGCCCAGCAAACATCTTTAATTTTAAATGTTCCATCTCCATCTTCGTAACCTATCAAAAAATAAAATTTCAAACACACAAACAATAAGAAAAATATTTACTTTATAAATAAAAAAATCTTTACACATCATGCAGTGAAATCTTCATTTACATAAAGCATGTTATAGACAATATAAATTTAATTTAACATAATCGTTTGTAAACATAGTAGAAGGAGGTGGGTAAAAGGAAGGTTGAAAAGTACCTGGCTATTCAGATCTGGTCACTAAACATGGCTATTGCCATTTCAAGCAACGTTTCGATTCTGATTGGGGGGCAATATTTGATTCCACTCTGTTATATAGATGAATATTAAGTACCTACCTAAGATGAATGGTTTTGTTCATAGATTTTTTATCACTCTGTATTTGGTTTGAATATTATAACCATGCGAGGTCTTCCTTGCATTACGTAACCATTTTTTTAATGAAGGATTTCGATTAATTTAAGTTTTTTAAATGAGATCGCATTTCTACTTAAATGTTATGTACCATAGAATATGAAGTTACTAAATATCAATAAAGAATTTTATGTACAAGACTGAACTAAACAGTAACAATAACAAAAATAATATGAGCCCAAACGTAGCACACAAATATATGAAATTTCCACAAAAAAATTAAATGAAAAATATAAATAGAAGAATTAAAATGCAAAACATTTAACATATTTTAACACAACAAAAATATCCCAAATTAATAAAGTAGCATAATAAAATGAATAAGAATATATTTATTTTAGTGATGACCTCTTTCATCAATCAAAGCTAAGTCAAGTATAAATTTACCCCTAGGGTAAAATTTTGCAAGGGATTGCTTTAAAAATTTCAATTTTTTTTTTATGGAAATCAATGTGTTTTATACTCATTGTGAACATGTTTGATCGTTTTTCACCTTGAAATTTGGAAATAAATCCAATCTTTTTGTATTGCACATTTAAAAAAATATATATTTGATTCCACTGTCAGTTCGACCAACCGACAAAAAAGGAATGGAATTTTATTTTAGTAGTTAACAGCTTAGAGGAAGCTAATCCATGCAGATAGATTGCTTAACTTTTAAGTGTATAACTGGCCTAAAATGACACTCAGTCACCAAGATTGTGCAATGCGCCATATATATTAAAGACACTGATAGCTCCGTTGTAACTTCTCCCTCTTTCTCATAAATGACGCATGTAAAAGGAAGAGAGGTTATAAAGGGGCTCTCAGTGGGCGGATCATAACCTGGTAGTTGTCTGATTAGTTAGTGACAATAAGAGCTGTAAATTATTTTGAACATAAAGCAAAATGGGTGAAAGGGTAATGGACATATATAACAATATTGATTACATGTGGCAACATGAAACAAAGTGCATGATTCCAATAGCAAACAATTATTATTTGTAGAACTTACAAGTAGTTCCTGTCCAGTAGAAAAGTTCAATTCATGTTGGCATGAAAAGTATCAACACAGTTAAATGCATATTAAAATTCAATTTATAGTAAGAATATGTTCTGGGTATATTAATATACTATACAATTTTTTTAAAGGTAATAAAATTTAAAAAAATGGAAAAAAAGTATTACCTAAAACAGCGCACACAACACCAGTTACTAATTTATGAACATTTATGACATCGCCGACCAATCGAATCCTTTGTAATTCATCCTCAAGAATTAGTTTATCGGTATCGCTTACAAAGTTCTTTCTGAAATATACAAATAAAAATTGTAATATTATGAATTTGGGATTCAAAGACATCAGTATAAGTAGATTATTGGAACATTTTGTTACCTTTGTGGTTCCGGTAACAGTTGCAGTTCTTCAGAGAGTTGTTTCAATATGCTGGGCTTCAGTTCTTGGTGTTTGAACAGCGTACCGATAACAACACACGTTTCTTCCTTTTCTTCTTTCAACTCAAACAGCTTCCTTATAGGGTACTTGTCACCCCATTGCAATTTGACTTTCTTCAGAAGAATTTGGCGCATTATGCCCAGTCTTGCCGCGTAAATGTGTGCATATTGCTTAGAGAAATCTTTAGATACGTTTGAAAAGCGGACGGAAAGGTTCTTATAGCCACAAACTTCCCTTTCTGGGTCGTTTTCTGTCGAAAATTCGTCGAATGCTTCCATCTTGACAGCAGTATCTGGTATGATCATTTTTATCTGATAAAACCGACTACTTCATTGAGCGGTATTAAAGCGACGGATAACAAATTTAAATCAGCGATAACAAATGAAGTCTAGCAAATCAACTTTCAACGTTTTATTTAGGATGAAATAATAGGGTGTTAAATTTACTGAGACTTTACAAACACTAAAACTAACTATTACTAACGTCACTATTGTCAGGTCAGCTGTCAAACAATCGCGCCAATACGGCAGTATTCTTACCCTATGCGCTAAAATTTTATTCCCCCCCAAATAAGATATATCATTTTTTTTTTCAGAAATTCCCCAGATTCCGATACCAACGAAATCGTCTAGTTTCATCGTCGTCGGCGGAGTGGGGTATGGGGAAACTAAAAGCGTATACAAACATTTTTATAAAACACACAATACACGTTTTTGTATTTAAACATTGCATTCTTAAAATGATGTCTGAGAGAATAAGGACAAATATTTTATTTATCTTATGTTTTGATAGGAACTTACATAAAATATACTATTAATTCCGTATAGGTATCACAGCCAGAGTTTACTGGAACATCGTACTCATAAGTACATCGCTTACGTATTGAATGTTTCAAACCTCAATTACAATTTTTAAAAGTTCATTTTGAACGATTTAAAAAGAACACGGAAAGAATGCAAGGCAAGAAAGTAAGCGTAATTAATAGGATTAAGAAAGGGGCGCGTAGATGGTTTGGGCATGTAAATCGGATGAATTAAGAAAATAGTGTAAGAGGAATATGTGACGCTAGAGTATTCACTTTCAGTAGAAGAATTCCCAAAAATACAACATGTCCAAAGTCATAATAACAGAAAAGTATGTATGCGACTATGTTTGAATATGAATGAAGCAAGGAGTGTATGTCAAGACAGAGTTGTATGGCGGTCCATCCTCTCTGCCTACCCCTGCGGAGAAACGACCTGATGGTTAGTTAGTTAGTTAAAAATAACACACTATAAAACTTTTAGAATAACTTTAAGAACATTCAGAATATTAAAATTCAACCAAAATTCAAAGTGTACACTTGGTTTCCTTTTCTTGCTAAGAAAAATCAGTAAGCGGACGTAAGACAAAACACTTTTTCTCGATGACAAATATTAAAATTTAAAATTCCAGTAAAAAATTCCCACGGCCTTTAAGAAAATGCATTTTAATTTTTTTTTTCTCTCCAGACCTAGGGATTTTTTTTTCAAACTACATCATCGTTATGCCTCGATCACTTTCTCTAGCAAAAAAAAAATTACAAAAGGCCAAAATTTACAGGCCGGCCTGAACGTCAGATATGTATTTTCGTCTGTGAGAAATTCAACATCACTTGCGATTTCAAAATATTAAAATGGTGAATAAATGTTTTATTCCGGGCTTTAGGGGAAACTATAAATACGGGACAAAAATTCATAATTCTCTTTCCTTAAAAATGAACAATGAAGGCGTAAATGGCTTTACCCAATACGTCAAGAATTTGTACCATCTACCTTACCTTACCCTCAAAATATTTTGATCTTTATTTATGGTTTTAAAGTTTATTTTGTAGAACTCCATTTTAATTTTTAGGTTTTTTACTTTTTATTTAAACAATAATTATTATTATTTTAATTTTTTAAAACTAAAAACTGTTTTTAAAAAAATTAAAATAATAATAATTATTGTTTAAATAAAAGTAAAAAACCTAAAAATTAAAATATTTTGATCTTTGTTGCAATAATCTCATTTATTTTGCAACGGTGCTATTAATACTATATAATATGTTTTTAAGAATCATATTGCAACTATTTTAATCTCCTTTATAGATAACTTATTTTGTGAGTGGCGTACGTACGAGTGTGAGGTTTCTAAAATTGTAACTGAAATTAAAAAATTTAAAAAATCTTTTAAAATTCTGACTTTGCAGGCCTTTTCGAAGGTGGAACATAAACATGGTTAACACGGCTCGATTTCAGTTGATCAACTCTCTGTTGAATGACAATCAATTGAATGAACATAGGTGAATGTGAACAGCCCTTCAGAAAATTTAATTAACTTAATTAACGATGGTCTACTTCGGTCAGTTAAATGTGAATCGTTGTTCGAGTTGATACCAAATAGAAATAATGTATGTGTGGATGCGGATGTGGATGTGTGTGGAGTATTTTTTTTTTACGGGTATGGTGCTACTAAATAACATTTCTGAGGCTATTGATATCTTCAAAATAAACCTTGAAGGTCTCAAGAGACATACTAATGTCCCTTAATTACACGATGTGCTGACAATATTGTTATCGTTCATATACATTGTAAATATACGCAGACTTTAATACATATAAATAAGTTATGCTATTTTTAAAATATGTTTGAAAATGTACACACATATTATTTAAACATTGTGTACAGTACAAACATCTGTATATAAGTCGACATATTTATAACATTTATGCAGTTAGGGACGATGCCGTTGTAGACTTGTTCGTTCATTTTTTGGTCCTTTTTGACTGCCAGTACAGATATTTTTGTAAATCTGTATACCTGTATATCAATGCTTACAATATTTTTTTGTCGTTATAATTGAAAAATCGCGCTGCTACATTTACTACAATTGATAAGATTTAACATACATGATACTCATAAGGGTTTATTTATATTATTTCATTAATCATACAAAACGCACGGCTTTTAGCGGAGGCCATGCTTTGGGTTGCCAGGTCTTGGTAATGTTGGTAGAGTCAGGAAAGGTTTTATTTTTCTTTAATTAAGTACTCACCCTATTTGCTTGCCAAAGTGTTTTTCAGAAAACTTTAGGGATGGTTGATATTTAAAATGGGATGTCAATGTGGTTCCAGTTACCCGATACCTACGAGGAACCAGTTATATATCCAGTTACTTTTGGAACCGAATCCCGGTGGCGGGAAGGTTCAACGGTAAAAATTTACTGGGATATGAATATCGATCATCTCCACTAGCATCCATCACCAGCAGGCCCACAGAATGTTTTTTTTTTTTAAATAGTGAATACCGCACAAGAGTCCCAACTGCTCCGAACCGTCTAGAGCCAGTGATACTATGGCATCCTTAATTGGAAAATGTTGTGAGGCTGAAGAAAAAACGTGCTCGGCCGATTTCCTATCGTTGAAACAAGCACAGTTTGGGTAAGGAGACAAATATACTACACAGCCTTTCTCTGAATTCTCCGTTTCCAAATAACATCTGCATCATAAGGTGATCTAGTTAAATGAAGGTCCCTTCCATTTTGATTTTAACTGACGAGAAGAAGAAAAAAACAAGACTTATCCCAACGCAGCTGCTTTTTATGAAATTACATTTTACCTGTGAATAAAATTACATAAATATGCAAAAAGATGTTTACATATTGTTATGTATGTGCACCTGAACGAAGTGGATATAGTGCAATGTATAATACACCAATATTTTTATGAAAATATTGAATTTGATATAATATTAAAAACTCTGAGATAGAGTTGATGGGAGATTAAAAGTTTTTTTTTTTAATTTTGCGTTTAGATGTTGTTTTTTATTAAAACCTATTGGCCTTACTGTACAAATTAATTTACAAGTACCCTTCTTCTTTAAATTATTTTGGAAATGTTAAAAACCAGTTCAAGGTAAATAAATAGTTGTACCTTTTAACCCAATGTTAAGGCTTGCGAATACTCGTATAGTTAAATAAATTCCAAAGCACTCTTGAATTTCTGAAATCTTTTTAAACTATATTAAAAAAAAACACTTTGTTGAGTCACCTCGACTGGAAAGACCTATATTTCGAAGATACCATGTGTTGAAGCTTGCAAAACTGACAATCCATTCAAAATAATTCACTTCGTTTCACTATCACATCACAATATTACAGTATCTTGTTATTTTTAAAGAATCAACTACACTTTATTTTTTTTTAAAGGAACTATATATTAAGTGCACAATTTTCGATTAAAACAAAAACACTTATAAGAATTAAATAAATAATGATTTAATTAAAACACTCATTTCTTAAATTCTCATTTAATTAATTTTTTAACATTAATTATTTTTTTAAGTAATTTTAGCTAATTGAGCATTTTTTCGGCGGCGCAATTTTGGATACTAATCGACATTGCAATAATCCTTTGATCAACTTTAAACTGAAAATTTTAATACAGATACGCACAACTTGCGACCGATATAGACGATAACGCGTTGAAAACTGACAGCTGTCAGTTGCTCGGGCTCGCTGCGCGCTGCACAGTTTGCGCAGGTTATTGCTTATAAACTAAAACTAAGGATGGACATTCATTATTTTGAATAACACCAATATTTTTCAAATAAATGATGAAATCACACCATTGTAAATTTAATAGTATTTAAATGAACTATCCAAAAAATTCAAAAAATTGTGATGGTTATTGATTACAGAACCAAAATAAAAAGTTTTAATTTTGTTATTGTTTGAAGTTTTCGGACCGTATTACTAACGCGCCAAAATCTAAAGATGGTTGATATCTAAGACCAGTGAAGAACCGATTAATCTTGTTATTTTTGGAACCGGTTCCCGGTGGTGGTAAGGTTCATTGAGTTGCTAGCAATATTTTGGAAAAAAAATGAAACCGGTTTCTGCTGCTCACTTCTGACTTTATTTGTTTTACAAAAATAGGAAACGGTTCCATATATAACCCATTCCTCGAAAAAAAGAGTATCAACGACTTCAGTGACAGAACAAGTCGCTGAGACAAAATAACCGGGACCTTAATATCGAACATCTCTAGAAAACTCACTTAACATTCTATGACATCTGTTTATGGCTTACTTCGCACGTGTTCCGTTCTGCTTGTCAAATTCATACAAACTCGAGTTGAGTTAATATAATTATTTTTGGATTAACACTATCTGAAAATGGTACAACTTCGATCTTATTATAGTTTGTGCCCCCTAATTGACAGAAAATCATTTCTAGGCGTATCGGAAGACAGCGAAACGGGATGTGGCATAATAACGTTAGGCAAAAATGTTGTTAACAGATACAAAGTGAGTGTTCACATGTAATACTTTAGTTTAATTGTGAAACTATACACAGAAAGAATTAAAAATACATAGCTATCCCGTCATCTAAAACTACAACCTTTATATTTTTATCATATGAATAACGGGTGTTGTTTTTTTAGCTCTCAGATCAGAAACAGATCGGTGGCTGGACGTCCAAAGACCACATTTCTGCCCCAGTAATATACGACACAGCAGAAAAGCAATATGTTGGTGTATTCAGTGAAAATGTCGTCAAAGTATGGACAAAAGATGTCAATAACTTAGACAAATTGAAGAAAAACAAGGTAATCGAAGCATTTTTTAACTTTCGACGTTCGCTTTGTTATCCTTTCAATATATCAAGCTTCTCATGGTGAAATTGAATCTACATTATAATTAAAAATTGTGTTCTTGTTGCAGTTTTCTAAGCCCATTTTGAAAGTAATCAGAGATGCTGAAGGAAAAAGCACCATCATTTTCAAAGATGGTGATTGCGCAGCTCTGGCTTATGCACTGTATGCAAGGAAGAACTTGGAACTTGCCACCATAGTTGATCAGACAAAAACTATTATCGATGTAGCCACATTCTCTTTGCAAGACAAAAATTACCTTGCCTATATTTGCAAACGAGATTTCCAATACTGTATTATGACCTGTGAATTGAACACTGATATCAATACCCCCCTCATAGAGACCATAAAGATGGTTGAAATAAAAAGGGAAGAACTGGTTGGTGGTAAAGTGGTTGGTGTCACAATATCTGCTCACGCGGAGCCGCCACAGGTTCACGTTTTATGTGAGTATCTCTTCATCATTTACTCTAAACACACATTATACAATTTTTTCATAACTAATTCATTTTCATACAAATTTTTGTAGTCGGAAACATATTTCACCAAGCGTATCTTTACTAACTACTCCCTGAAATATGAAAATAATATATTTTGTATTTCTTTCCAGGGTCTGATGGTAGGTTATTTTCTAACGATTTAACGGAAGGTACATTTACCCTGGTGGGTCATGTTCCTTGGGTGTGTTCGGATGTGGAAGTCAGCATGTCCTGGATGGGAGGGAAGCACATTGCTCTGTACGGAGCCGACTCTGCTCAGGAGGGAGCCGTGCTGGCTGTCTTCAACGTCCTGTTTGGTGTTGGATCATGCAGTCATCCCCTCAAACTGTTCTGCAAGGGAGCTAGACTGTGGTGCCTTCCCGAATATGTCTTGTTAGAAGCCACTCAAAACATAGCTGTGGTACCATTCATACTCTCCTCTCACAGAAATACCCTGTCTCTTATCGGTTCCTATAAGAATGATAAGGTGTGTGACCAGGTGCTGATGGCAGATTGGGGAAAGGGTAAAACTCCCTGGAAGAGCAAAGACAAGTGGAATGACCTAGCCTCGAAAGGATTATCCGAGAGGGAAATATGCGCAGATTACTTCCCATCTTTATTACAAGAAAATAACATACAATTGATCAAAAAATCCCTGAACGAATTCAAAGACATCCCCGAAAATGTCATTGTTAGCTTAATTTCTTTTGTAGTTAAAAAACTCCTCGACAAATGCTCAGCGGATACACCAACTGATGTTTTTAATTCGCAATTGTCAGCCGGCAAGATGGAATTACGAGGCTTGTTGAATTCACTGTTAGATCTTCCCTATGTCAAAGAGAACATCATATCTTATCTGAGGAAGAATTTAGTATTTGAAAACATGTTGTTCTTGCTTCGTTATATCAATTTCCTGCTCTCTGACAAATCAGAAACTACAAACTTTGATTTTGACTACGAACAAAAAGTAATTAGCTGGAGTTCAGTGTTGATAGATTCCCACTACCAGCAGTTGGTTCTTTCCAACTCCAAGGGAACCCTGGACATCCTGGCGGAGTTGGTTTCCACCATTGATGACCTCGTGGGTCAAGTGGAATGCACTGAGGGTGTAATCCCGATGCTGCATTCAATAACTGCTGGAAAGGATATCAACCAGAACAAGTGCATCGATGATAGTACTACCTATTACATAGAGGAAATTAAAATGCGTGGCTTTTGATAACAATAAAAGATTATGTAAAAAAAATACTTTTTGATTTATTTTACCCAGTTTTTATTTAAACTTGTGGACCTTTACATAATTAAAATTAGAGAACCGATGCTTATAGAGGTAATGCAAAATTAATCTAAACAAGATAACATTTTTTAAATATCGTCGCCGGAAAGGCAAAAGGGCTAAAGCGTTATTTTGGGAAGTTTAGACCATAGACAATAACTTGTCGCTTGAGTCGAGCCTTCTGGTTAATATATTTTATATGGCTGAAGGGCCATAAAAGTCTCCAGAATCAAATGAGAGCATTCAATGCAGAAAGAAAACTGCATTTTTAACTCACTTTTTTCCATATGATGATACAACCAGCATCTAAACAGACATTACATATGCATCATGGGTTATTAGGTCAGCACGATTCATGGTAAAAAAATGCAATCCAAGTTACTTACACCTTATTTTTTCAAAATTTTTAAACTCGACTTACGGTTTTATTAGATTTGTGCACTTATATTCTTTACAAAATGATTTGTATACCATTGTATGTAAAAGCCCCATGGGCAATTAAATGAATACATAAAAAAATATGGCTTAAGACTAGCAGTTACGTCACATTAAATTCACAACACTATTGATTTTTATTTATTTAGCAGTTCTTGCAAATTGTACAACCATTGGTTTGTTTTTTAATATAAATCCATTAGTTTCACTGACTGCTCTTTCAGAGAGTTTAACGGAGGGAAGAGAAACAAAAGCTTGACCTTTCATTCTACCCTCCTGCATTACCCGAATGCTAAACATCTCCAATTCACTTGCATCACAATCTGTAACGTAACGCTTGTAAATTCTTTCTATATCTGGAGTATCAACCTCTTTGGATAGGTTTTTAATATACAGCCTCATGGACGGAGTACCGGGATGATAATTTTTGAAGATTGGAAGTGATTTCATATCTTTCAGAGAAATTTTATTCTCTGATAGTTCTTTCAAAGATATTACTTCACTTTCTGTGTCTGATTTACTATGTTCAGGAGATTTGTTGAGATTTTTAACATCTGAGGTAGGGACTGTTGGTTGAACTGGGTTTATTTTACCTATTGTGCCGATAACTTCTGTTCTGTCTTCAGATAAAGGCAGTTTACCCACTAACTGTATATTGGTAACCTTAACTTCAATCTTCTTTACTTCTTGTAATGGTATTTCATCAAATACTTCTTTGGCTTTGAAAATGGTAGACTTCTTATCAGAAGTAGATATAGGCACTGGCATAAGTCTTGGTTTTTTATTGATTCTTTTCACATTAGAAGTCCTTTTCTTTGGCATTTGTGTTTGAAGTTCAGTATGATTTGGAATATCTTCATTGCTAGACATTTCTGATTCTTCAGAAGAGAGATCTCTGTTTCCTTTGGAAATAACTATGGGAACTGGGGGCAGCTGAACTTCTGGTAGTTTAATATCTAGGGCATGTAAGCAATTTTCAATAAAAGATTTGACTTCCCCTTCAACGTCATGAAATGGTGGATCCAATCCTATTTTATTCATCAGATGAAGAGTTTGATTGTAAAACTTTTCATTACTCTGCAATTCAAACATCATATTAAAGAGTATTTGTGGAGATGCAGGGGGATATTTGTAATTCAAGTTAGGAGGAGGTGGTTGCAGTAAACTTAAAGACGGATTCCAGCTATTAAGGCGATCAATATATTGTTTAACTTGTTTGCTGTTTTTGTCAACACTTCCATTAGGCTGCGAGTTATTTGTTTCCTTTGCATACTCAACAGTCAACCGTTTGCCCAGTATTTCCAGTTGGTGAAGACGAGACAAAGCTTCTTCAGCTGCTGTTATTGACTTAAACGATGCAAAGGCGGTATGACCATTTGAATTTATAAACCATACTTTTTGGGCCCCGAAGTGCCTGAGGAAATCTTCCCTCTCTGAAGGGCTAAGGTCACTGCACAGATGTCTCACTAAGAGAGTTGTTGACATTTTAATTCAGTATTATTAAAAAATATATAACGAAACAAACATTTGACTAGTATTTTAATTCCGATTTGAACTAACATATTCTGGCTCTGTCCATAGATAAAGTTGTTAGTCTGTCAAACATTTTGTTTTTCTTTGCAAAATTTCTGACGTTTGACAGTTTGTATCAATATTTTCTTGGTAGGCGTAATAAAAGGTTATAATAATATAATGTCATCCTTTATCTTCGGGTGATAACAACAGCGGGAAATCGTTTGTCTCCAAAATGACGACGCCAAACCAGGACATGGAAGAGTTTTACCTCCAGCTCTCAGAAAATCCCATCAGATTTGATGCTGTCAGCCAGCTAACAAATGTGTTTTTTGACGATACAAACGGTCAGGTAATAATTTTTCCGTTTTCAATTTTTCGGTGCTTTATGTCTACCACATTTTTTATACAACTAATGTTAATTTTTGTTACCTTCCTAAATCAACAAAATTTTCTTCAGGTGTTTGCCGTCCGTTCCAGTGGCGTGACTGGCGTGATAGTAAAGGGCCCCGACCAAAGTAGTTGTACCACATTCCGCATGGAAGACAAAGGTCCCGTAATCTCCATTAAATTCTCTCCAGACCTGTCCGTCCTCGCTATACAAAGGTCTCACACGTCCGTGGACTTCATGAACTTTGAAAACTTGTCCCCCACCATGGCAGAGTACTCCCAGAATTGCAAATGGAAGAATGGATCATTGTTGGGATTTGTGTGGACAAAGGCGAATGAACTGGCGTTCATTTCTGACCATGGCATTGAAATACTACAGGTTTTACCAGAGAAGAAACAGCTCAAGAGCTTAAAGTCCTCATCAATAAGGTAAATTTACAGTATGTGAGTGTGTATCTTTGTATAGTATTCATTAGTTTTGTACCTATATTCAAAAAATATATATATTAAAACTGCACAAGAGTCCCAACTGCTCCCAACCGTCAAGAGTCAGTGAGACTATAAAATTCCTGATTGGGGTATGTTGCGAGGCTGAAGGTAGTGAGGAGGATAGGGAGATGGGGAAGAGGAAGGTTGACTATTCAGATCTAGTCACCAAACGTGGCTAAAGCCATTTTAAACAACGTTTCGATTCTGAATGGTGGTCTTTCACCAGGGCGATACTTATAGTATTACCATCTACATATTCCCAAAACAAAACTTGCGTGTACTCAAAACAGCATGTTTTACAAAGGTCAAAAACTTTTTAATAGCCTTCCAAAAGAAGCCTCAAGTCTTGGCACTTTTCGTAGGATTTGTGCTGAATATGTAAAGAAAAAATTATGATTTTTATAGATACTAAGATTTCAATTTATATCTACTTGTATATACACGTATATAGAAACCTTATGTGCTTCGTTCTACTATTGTGAAATGTATTAATTTTTTCTTACTAGATGTGTGAAAAAATAATTTGCATACATCTAAATAAAAATACAATAACCAACAAACAAACCACTCTGGATATCTTGCAACTAAGCTAAATTTAGAATATGGTGCGCATGCGTTAATTTATACTATTAAATATCTGCTGCTAACCTTACTGTCTAACCTTGCTTACCTTGACTTGGTATTTTAATACAAATGAAAGATTGAACCTAAGTGCTTCTACTGAGAACAAAGGAGTGAGCTTTGCAAAAAAAAAAAAAACTGTGTCGTATTCTGTTCTACCCAACTCAATACACAGATCACAACCATTAGCATCGCTCACACTAGTGTGGTCTGTCACAAGCAGCAGCACAAATAGTAGTTGCCTTGTCGCCATGGCGAAAACCTTATTTCTCTTCTAATTTGATAATGAATATTACTTAAAAAATGGATTTTCTTGTATCCAGTGCATCCTGGTTCTCCTGGTGTGCCCAAAGCAAGCTGGTACTCCTGGCCAGTGAGAATGGAGTCTATCTTCATCCATTCCTTCTGAACAACTCCTCCATCACCAAGCTGTCGAGAGTGGAAAGTAAGTGAACTATATTTCTTTAAAACCTATTAGAATCTGTTACCAAGAATTTAAATCTGTTACTCTTCACTGCAGGGTTCATGTGATTTAACTTCTGGAATGCCGGATTCATGCAAGGGACAAATTTCCGTTGTACCTTGCTGACTGTGTTTAACTTGTGTTTTACAAAATGATGTTTTTGTCAATTACGCTATCTTCTCAGATAATGTATTTTTTCAAATTGTATGTTAATGGTATAAGTGGTTTTTCTGGAAAAGCTACTTATTTTCGGAGAGTCAGTATTTTCTCCCTCATGTCACCAAAAAAGTTTGGTTAAGATATGTGAAGATTTTTTTGTCATTTTATTATATTTTCGTATGGTTGATTAAATTTCCTTCCAAATAAAAATAAAGTTGGATAACTTTTCTGTAAATACAAACAGTATTACTCGACTTGTACTAAACTTAACGCAATGTAAAATATCTCTAGGGATTGATTATTTCATTGACAAGCGATTACAGTTCATTTAAATATGCGAACAACAGGTTTTATAGGATAAAAACTCCTGAAATAATGATGAATGCCTGGTGACTATTGGCACCTCCAGCATTTGAAATTGGTTGGAAAAAGGTAAAGAATTATTTATTGTTTCTTGATTTCAGTGGAAGGTTCGAGAGCAGTAAGCGAACGCGACGTGAGTTGCGCGAGACTGTACGAATCTTCGTGGTGTTTAGTTTTGCGCCACGGCGGAGAGTGCCCCGCAGAGGTTTTGGCCCTCCCACTGGACTCCTCCGCGCACAACAAAGTCCACGCCTTCCGTACCGGGCTGGTCGGAAGGTTTGCTATTAACGTTGTTGATGATCTGGTGGTTGTGCATCACCAGGTAATAGAGAACACTATGTTTATCAATTTTGTAAACAAAACTAATTAATTTCAAACAAAATGAATTATGTTTTTTTTTAAATCTCACTATTTTTGATGTTGGTGAACATGGAATATTGCATACCTCTCTTGAGATTTTTATTAGGTACTATTTTTACTACCTGGCTATGTTTCAACACTCTTTTTTCTTTTTGAAAAATGTGGAGTCTGATCTTATTTTTAGCAGTTAAATTAATATTTCAAAAGTATGATGGAAATAAGATTGCCAGAGCTCACAGTTCGAGAGGTTTTACTGAGATAAATAAACAGTTGCTTATGGTTAAGATTCACACAGATCATGGTAATAATCAATATTTTTTCAGGCAAGTCAAACATCTATGCTGTTTGATATAATGGAAAATGGGACCATGGAAGGCAATACTATGATCCATGGGCCAATAGCACCACCCAAGTCCTTGAAGCCTGTCGTATTGTCCGACCAAACGTGCCAAATGTGTATCCTTAATATAACACCACACAAGAGCTCCACCACCTGAGCCGGTGGGTCTATGGGATCCCTAATGTTATAGCTATTTGGATCTACTTACTAAGGCTACATTCCAACATAATTTTTCACTCAGTTTTGTTTGATGAAAGTGGTCCTAAGAAATTCTTCCATCTTACTAAAATTATAAAATTTATATAAATATTGCACAATAGTCCCACCTGCTCTCAACCGTCTTGAACTAATGGGACTTTGGCATCCCCGATTGGGGTATGTTATGAGGCTGAAGGGTAGGGGGAGGGGAAGGAATGGAGAAAAGGAAGATTGAGAAGTACCTGGTTATTTAGAACTGAGCTGACTTCGCGCATTTGGGACTCTAGTGCAGTATTCAATTTTAAAATATACATTAAATGGCATGTTGCAGAGTTGTATATATTCTCAGATCCCCCTGGTGAAAGACAGTCTTTCAGAATATCTTTTTTTTGTGAAAATTTTGAGTTTGGAATCTCACATTTATTCGATTTTTAAATGTCGCTACAGTGATATTTCCTTAACCGTATTATAAATCATAGACTCGGGTAACTGGGTTGTGTTCCAACCAGACATCGTCATAGATGCTCGTCTCGGATGCCTCTGGCGAGTGATCCTGAAGCCTGCCGGTCTGCTGTGCGCCGTTCCGGAGAAGATAGTCAATATTCTCCTGAGGAGGACAGATGGCCGTGCCCCCTATCTTTGAAATCCTCAAAGATTTAACAGCTGATGGGGGAAAGAATTTAGCTCCATTGATGGAGATATTTGACCAAATCAATGCAGTTTATAGGTAAGCTTATTCTGCCTGCTATATTTCAATCGGTTTTATAAATATAGATTCCAGGAAAAAATTGCAGACGCTGTATAATGGTAAAGACAAAACACAATACTATGAATATTAAAATCACAACCCCAATTCTTAAGATCTTTTTTAAGTTTTTATTTTTCAATTATTAATAATGAATATAATTAATAACTGTTTAATTAAATATGTATAATGTGTTGGTATTGTAAAAAATGGAATTTAATTCTTTCCAGTAATATTTTTTATGTTTTCTAATTTTTTTTTAAATGTATTACAAAACGAAAAGGGTTGGTTTTGACAGGTTAATTTTTAGCGGGAAAATAAATGGTCAGAAAAAAAGTAAGATTTGAGATTGTTTGAGTGTTATTTGACTATAATAAACGGGAGATAAAGGAAAAGTGACATTGTTATTTTAATTTCAAAAACCATGTGCGCAAATGTTTTACAATTTCATTTATGTTTAACTTACAGAAAATGGGCAGAACAAGAAATGGCTAAAGAAACGGGTCAGAGTTCCAGCCAGTTTAACGATTCCAGCAACAAAACCACCCCTTCTCAAGTGCAGCATCGAGTCGTTATTTCTCAACAAGATATTTACACCAATGTTCTTCAACACCACACTGACTCTCCGCACATTATACAAGTTAGTATTTACAGTTTTTTCAAATTAGTTTTCTCTTATATTTTATTTTATTTTGCAAAAACAGTTTTATACCAATTACAATGCAAAAGCGATAAAAAAGAATACAAAAAATGGTAATCATAATTATAAAATTATAATAGTACATAATAAAGTTAAAACTGAATAGAGTTCTTACTTAAACTTGTTGAAGCTCGTGTGAAAAATATTCAAATTTCCTGCGAGGCAGTTAATTAACCTAGGTAGCCTTCCTAGGGGTATCACCATTGATAAGTTAGTTCTGCACCTGGGAAGAAACAGAAGCCTGTGTTGGCGGCCTCGCGTGAAATTATCAGGGATATAAAATCCAATTTCCGCCAGGATGTCAGGTATTAATAATATACCGTTCAGGAGTTTATGAGCAAAAAGCAGTAATCCTTTATCCCTCCTCGAACTAAGGCTTCAGATACCCAGCATTCCCGAGACAAATGCTGTTAAATAATTAATAATATTAAATAATTGTACACATACACATATACACTTGGTTTTACTATTTTGTAATTTCAATGAGTAAACTTGAAAAAAACCTGAAAACATATAGTTTGATATTATGTACTTATTTGATAGTGGTATGCTGTGAACTTTTTTGGCAACTTTCCGAAACTTGTATTTTTACTATATTTTTTGATAATTTTCATTACAATAGTATTACATAATTAATAATGTGCTGAGCCTCCATGTAACTCGTGCTGAGGCTCCATTTTACAGTTTTATATAGTTATGATTGTATAGGTTAGGTTGTGTAGTTCAGATTATGTAGTGTAATGGTAATAATAACATAATTTATTTTTTTACATTTTAGAAAAAATGTGTTCTAAGGCTCCATTGGTACATGAACTTATTATTGTATACATCAATTTAGCTGTTCTGTGTAAGTATATATATATTATAAATTGTGTTTGTGCTATAATTCAGGTGGTTCTAAACTACCTGTACTCCATGGCGCGCCACCGCATCTCTCCGCAGCACGCCCTGACGGAGATGCTGGTGCGGGCGTTAGTGCGGAGTGGGCGCTTCTCCGACCTGCACCAGCTGCTGCAGTACGGAGCCATCGGGGACTCCAAGCCCCTGGCCTGCCTGCTGCTGTCCCTGGCCAACCTCCATCCGGCGGCACATCAACTGGCGTTGGATATGCTGCATAGGCTGAATGCTCATGAAGTAAGTAGTCTTGTATTTTTTTTATGTGACACCTCAATTTAATTAATCATGAGATTTTTGTCATCTCCATTGAGAAATAATCTAAAATAAGGAATTAAATGGATAAAAGACAAATACTTGAATTCCTTCCACACGCAAGTCTCTTTAGAAAATAATGAGTCAAAAAAATGACTAGTATTCATGCTGCCAACTGTAAAAAAATATAGGGAAATTCAAGCAACGAATGCCACTAGTTCCTCTGAGCAGGTTCCATTGTAATTCCTGTAAAACAGACTTAGTATGCCTACATTTCAACTGTTAAAGATGGATTATTCAACCACAATAATACAGCCACTTGTCTAGTATGATGGTCATAAAAAATATTAAATGAATATAATAATAAATGGATAACTTTTATAGCGCCGTTTGCGTGGGAAAATATGTACACATAAAACTATTATATAAATATCCATATTATAGTTATTTTATTTATGGGAAATCTTGTGGTGATTTTATAATATCCAGGTTGTTAGCCACATTAAATAATGTATATTTGTTGAATACCTAACTATTATGCAAATAATTTTATTTATGAGCAACCTCGTAGTAATTTTATTGTATTCGGTAATAATAATAATAAATGGATAACTTTTATAGCGCCGTTTTTGTGGGAAAATCACCTCAAGGGCGCTTATTTGTGCGCGGTTGTTGTATTTTATAAGTTGTTCATTTTTTGTTTATTTAAATTTACATTCAAAAGTTTTTGTTGATAGTCCAAACTTGAAACACTTTTACTAATTCAATATACACATTGGTCAATCAAGGCAGGACTATATATTGCCTCGATAGCTTAGTAAGCTAGAACGGATGCCATAAACGAGTATAAACGTTTTTTCTCTATATTATGTGTTTGATTTAATGGGTTATGTAGGTTTAAAAGTATTTTGTCATCAAGATGATATGCTTCTAACCAGTTGGTGCCAATTATTTCACTTGAACACACAACTATAAACATTGCAGGAGGCTGTTGAGGTTTTGCTGGGCGGCGGCGAAGTGATTGCAGCCGTCGGAGTGGCCAAGCAATACAGCGCCTCGTATCCCGTGGCCATCGGCCAGCCGCAGACGGGCATCACCAGCGTGTGGAACTCCCTACCCGCCAGGAAATTGCTGTCCGCTGCCCAGGGAAACCTCAACACCTTCACCTCCGTGTTCCATGCTCTGGAGAACAGGAATAGGTTCACCAGGAATTCTCACTGTTTCTTTAAAGGTAATCATAATATAAATGTGAATTATTATTTTTTTCATAAGTTGAGATATTGATTGAAAGGTATTTTTGAAGTTTTATCTAAATTATTTTTAAATCATTTTATATTATGTAGTATCACCTCCTAAAGTTGCTGCACTTTAGCCAACTCATACAACTCTTATTGCAATACCTGTACCGTACATGTTATCAAACTTATTACCTAGGTATGCACATAAAATAATATTTCATTTTGTGTACGTTGATGCTGTTATTTTTGTATTTTGGCTCTATTCTTGTTATAGTTTCTGTATTTCTCATTTCTGTGCATACTTGTAGTTACTCTTTTAATTATTTTTTCTCTATACTTCTACTGTCAAGCTACTTGAAGTAAGCTTTGCAGATGGAAAATGTCTTCCATAGTAAAATATTACAGAAAAATAAAATAACTGCACTTTAAATTTGTACTTTTATAATTGTGGACCTAATCCCATTCATTGGAAAATCTCATTTGACTTCTTGAATTATTACCAATGTGATTTATGCAGTGATGAATTTGCAGCGGTGATATACTATTAACACTCGATAACAGGCATGTTAACACTGATTGCCATATTGTTTAGTCTCTTAATGGTCAAATATTAACTGTTGAAAGCTGAAATCGGGAAAAGAACGTGACGAAGATGGTTAATTTTTAACCATCAATAATACATAATAATCAGTTATTCACTGCAGTTTCTTTATAAAAAAAGTTTGGGATACGGCACCGGAATGTACTCCACATTTTACATGAGCTACAAGTTGACAAAGCTAAGTAGGCCTGATGCATTCATTACCTGTTCTGGTATAGCAAAGGTGTGCTGCAGTAATAGATGTTATTTGGACAAAGTCCTTAAAATGTCCCTGAATTCAATTCACTGTATTCCAAAGAAGGGAGACCACACCGTAGCAATCACACTTTAGTTGTGTCCAAGGGAACACGTGATCATTAACAAACTGCTCACATACAAGACCGATTCCACAATATCTTCCGCCCCAAAAATAATAACTACTTTACAGTCAATGTAAGAATATTCCTTTAATATTTGATTATTATTTGGTTCTTCGCTTTAAATTCATCTGAAAGTTTATTTTTTAGAGGTAGATTCATGATAACTGATAGATTTTTTCAATGATATCTAGAAAATCAATATAAATAGCTTTAAAAATGATGACCGCAACCACACATACTCAAAATCACATTACCTTTAAAAATTATGCTGCGACTGCTATAACCAAAAACCAAAGTAGTGTAAAATTTTAGGCTATAAAAATTACAAAATAATTTAAAGAATGCAAATGATACATACGGTAAGATATTTTAAGGAATCTATAATCTCCCTCTTGATGGCCTTCTGTAGACACGAGACCTAATATCCTTCATAATGATTTTCACATTTATTATTTTTATTTTTTCCTAAGATTTTGTTATTTAAAGAATATATATATTATTATTATTTTATTATTTTTCTCTTCTTTATTATTGTGTATATATTTACTGCAACTTTATTTTATGTATTATTATCAATTATGGAATGTATTGCATTGCACTACTCCTGCATACCTTCTGGATTAAAAATTTTATTATTATTATAAAAAATATATGATTTGAAAAAATTTGCATAACAAATGGAAAAGTATTTCTTTGATATTTCGAGCTACTCAAAGCAAACAATCAAATAATTCTTTGCAATATTGAAGTTATACGTAAGACATAAGATATAACATATGTTGCATATTACTCATTTCATCAATACAAATGAAAGAAAGAGACAACTACATCAAAATCACGCATATTCTTGTACTTTCGTTTTCGATACTAGACACTCCTTAGGATAATAAGTTTCATGAGATAATGACCTCTAAATTCCTTTTAAAGGCCGGAACAGCTGTCACAATAAAATTATAAACCATAATCATTATGAAATAATGATTAGGTAATATTTTAAGTAAATTCAAATACTATCTTTATATGTATGAACGTATGGCGAATCCGATGCTGTCCACATACCTTGAGAATAAAATTATATTTGATCTGATTCAATCGATACTATTTTGCTCTCAATAACAGGACTGTTATGTCAATAATTTTATGTTTTTATATAATAATAATAATTAATTATACAAGGTACAACACTTGTTTAATTTTAATTGATGTAAATATTTATTTTTCAGGTGAACAGTGTGACTCCTTCATTCAGCTTTACCAGATGCTCTTCCCAGAATATGAAAGATAGTTGTATCAGAAATAATTTACACCTATATATATATTATTTGCTATGTACCTAAATTTATACATTATTATTATACAAATCAATAAAAAACTGTTAATATTTTAAAATATACAAAAAAGTATTTATTAAAAATTCGTTTTTTTACGATTTAAATATGGTTTTCAATTTTCGATTGTTTTATCAGTAAAGTGTAAATCCTAAAACTGTAAGTTTTATGAATGAAAAAATTAGTAATATCATTAGTAAGTTTTGGAATAAAGCTTTAGTTTACACAAGCAACATCATGTTTTACACAAGCTGATTGATTACTGGTAATTCGAGACAGTCTATTCTAGGAATATACAATGGAGAAGGTTAGTAATTCTTCACTTATTCAAAATGTAGTACAACACGGAGAGCCTTTCCTTCGTGCAGTAGTTTGAAGGCTTCATTAATTTTATCAAACTTCAAGTTATGCGTTACAAACTCATCAAGCAGTATCTTCTTCTCCAAGTAGTCTTCCACAAGCTGGGGAACACTGTCGCGACTCTTCCAACCTCCGAAGGCTGTCCCCTTCCACGTTCTCCCGGTAACGAGCTGGAAGGGCCGGGTGCTGATTTCCTGTCCCGCCCCCGCCACTCCTACAATCACCGACACCCCCCAGCCCTTGTGAGCCGCCTCCAGGGCAGACCTCATGGTGTTCACATTGCCAACGCACTCAAATGTGTAATCCAAACCCCCAGTCATCTCGACCAGCAATTCTTGCATGGATTTGTTGGGATGATCCTTAGGATTCACAAACTCGGTGACACCGAATGCCGAGGCTACCTCTGCCTTGGCCTGGTTGAAGTCGATACCGATGATCCTCGTAGCCCCTGCAGCCTTGCAGCCCATGGCCACGGCCAGCCCCACGGCTCCCAGGCCCCAGATGGCGCAGCTGGATCCCTTCTCCACCTTGGCCGTGTTGAGGGCCGCTCCATACCCGGTGGAGATACCGCATCCCAACAGGCACACCTTGCTGAGAGAGGCCTTTTCGTTGACTTTGCAGATGGAAATCTCAGCCACAACTGTGAACTCGCTGAATGTGGAACACCCCATGTAGTGGAGAAGTGTTTTCCCCTTGCAGGTGAATCTCGATGTTCCGTCTGGCATCATCCCTTGCCCCTGGGTCACCCTGATTTTCTGACACAAGTTAGTTTTTCTTATTAAGGCAATACTCACATTCTTTGCATTGCGGGATGTACAATGGAACCACATGATCCCCAGGCTTGACAGAAGTTACACCTTCCCCAACACTCTCCACGATTCCTCCTCCTTCATGTCCCAGGACAACTGGGAACATTCCCTCGGGATCAGCTCCGGAGAGAGTATACGCATCAGTATGGCATAGTGCGGTCGCTGTTATCCTCACTCTAACTTCTCCCTTTTGCGGAGGCGCTACTTGAATTGTTTCCAGAGAAAGCGGCTTCTTCTCTTCCCAGGCGACGGCTGCACGGCATTCGATTACTTTTCCGGCAGTTGCAGCCATGTTTCAACTGTATACTTTATCCTCAAACTATTCAATTTAAAGTTCAGAGTACAACTATCAACCGGTGTAGCCGGATATGTTTGAACTTAAGAAAACTATTCAAATTCACATTACCAGGGATGATCAAAGATGACACGTCAACTGAAGCTCGCAGTTCTGTGCAAATTGGCAAGTTATTGGTACAATGTACAATGCACGAACACGGAACACGTTGAAATAAAAGTTCGTAAAGTTATCAAATGACATTCCAGTGACATTCCTGAGGAGCTAGATGTTGACATGTTTTGACATAAAACGAGAGGCTACAATTTGAATAGGATTTAATAACACAAATCGTAACACATACAAAACTGAATTTAGTTACAAACTCTAAATGCACTTGATTTTACTACAGATACCGGATACAAATACTGGCAACATTAAATCTGTCACCATAGTTACAATACTGACACAAATTTGAAATTGTTTTTGTAACATTACAAATAAATAATATACGTTTATTTTTATAATAATATCTCTTACAAATTACAACAATGTTAACTAAAATGAAATACTTAATATTTTAAGAAAATATTAGCGAATAAAAGCGAATTAACTTCAAAATGGAAACACTCAGCACAAACAAAAAAACTTTTAAGGATAAAATAAAAGATAGAGTATCTCTCCTAAAACAGAAATCGTCAGATACTCTTTTACATGCCAGATCCAGCTATGTCCACGAAAAACTTCACGATAATATTGAATTTCAGCAATGTGTTGAATCATTTTTACCTCAATTGCATCATGAGAATGAAATCGAAGAAGCATTATTAGAAAACATAGTAGAAATGAGAGTGAAGGAAAGTTCCCAAGCGAGAAAAGAACATCGCAAAAAAGAGGATGATTTCTTCATTGGCGTTTCAATGGATAATACAAACAGCAGTTCAAAATCAAAAAAGAAAAAATCACCCACTGCGGAAATAGTAAGTTCACCATTGCATGAAAGCAACAGTGATGAACATAAGATAACACCTTCCATCAAGACTACATTAAAATATTTTGACACGGAGATAAATGAAAAGTCTTTGGTCACTTCCACTATTATTTCTAAAATAAATAGGGAAAACAATGTGATTTCTTTATTCTGGGATGGTAAAGAGAATCCCATTGAAAATTGCTTGTCACGTCGGAATATTAAGGAAGAAGGATTTTTTGTAGGGTCAAAGCCAAGAGCACGCTCCAAGCATTTGAAGGGAATTTTAAGTCATGCAGACGATCAGAGGTAATATACAATTTATAAAGCCATAGCACCCTCTATAACGCATTTTTTAAATCTCATGTACTCACGACTCACAAGTCTGAGAAAACCTTCAGATTTATTGCCTATTTAAAATTCTCTTGGTAGTCACAAGCTGTGAGAATGCAGCAAAAGCTTTTGACAGTTATTGTAGGCATTTTATGAAACCTAGAAAAGCATGAATTGAAAATTATCTAAATGTTTACATTGAATAGGTATAGCGCTGAAATTTCTAATGAAATTAGGTTAAGTTAGGATAGTTTAGGTTTCAGTCAAGATAAATAGGTATATCAATGTTGGTACTATATGGACTTGTACACATTCACAACCAAGTTTAATTTAATATTGTTGGTACTACTCTCACACCTCTGTGAATTTCATACATTGTTGCCTAAATGTGTTCAACAACACAGGTGAATTCCTAGAGTGGAGGTCATTGTACGCTATGTCTTTATGAAAAAACCTGTACTTATAGTTAAAATAATGTATTTTTTTAAGTTAGTAAAAGCTTGCAGCAACTACTGGAATTTCCTAATGTTTTAACAACAAAAAATTTTCATGAAATCTATTATTTTGTTTTTTTTTTTTCAGTGAATGGTTCGATGCAGAGGGTGAACTGATGCTAGAAGACAACCCAGTTTGTGAATTGACTAATCAAATAAGATATATCCCCATCAAAGAAGAAGAAATCTTGACTATTTACACTAAACCAGTATTATTTTCAAATAAAAATGTTACAAAATATGTACCATATGAAACGCAAAAAGAATTTGGACAGTGTCTTATAGAATTCAATTTTCGGACATTAAACTTCAATCATCATCCACTATTTTCTATAGAACACATTATTGCCCAAAAGGTTGTGAAAACTTACGATTTATACATTAAATCACAGACACAGGGGGCTCTCAAACAATATGAAAATCTATTATCTTCTTTGCGACGCACAAAAACATTAAACGAGCAAAGAATTCTTTTAGAAAATGGCAATAGTCAAAAACGTCTCTATAAGGATGCGGACTTCAGAAAAAACATCAAAGAAATAGCCAAAGTAAGGAAATCTAGATTTAAGGAAGCATTGATTCATAAAAATTTAGAAAATGAATTGTTGAAATTATGGAGAAATATGAAACACATTAGAAAACAATTGAAGTACACAAGCACAAGCCTCGTCTTAGAAGTAGCTAAAGCTGAATCGGATATAATAAAAGACAGAGATGCTTGGGAAGAACAGTTTGAAATGGAAGTCAGTGATATCATAGCGAAAATAAGATGCGATTATTTTGAATTAAGATCAGATTTTACCAAAAAAAATAGACTAATGAAAAGAACTAGCCCAGACTCGGGAAGTGAATTGTCAGAAAAACCTCATTTGGAGTATGACGAAGTCAAGATAAGGAAATCTCTCTTCAATGAGATGTGTGAGACTTTCCGACAACCGGGAGAGCCGATCCTTTCCTTTAAATTAACTCGCTCTCCGAACATCATAACGGAGACTCCCTCCACTTCGGGTGAAATCAACAGAAGGTTGGATGTGGATAAAACCAAAATGTTCATCCAAGTATCGGTGAATAATAAAGTTGTGTGCAAAACCAACAATATCCCGTTGAATCATGATTTCATATTGAAAATACATGAAAGCGGTTCAATACATTTGCCTAAGGATGCTAAGAGTATAAAATTGCTGATATTTGAGCATAGCTCTTTCCTCCCCCCCACTTCGATTGGAGAAGTCTTCATCACAATACCAGAAAATAACGTCCTGGTATTGGATGCTCAAACTGAATCTTATCCATTTGTGCTGAAAAACAAGCGCAATTACAATCATATTGGCGTTGGTATGTGTAACACACTTGCTGAAATCATTAATAAAAAAAATCCCCAATTGGTGCTTCAAAATATTGATCTACAAGAAGTAATGGTGTTTGAGGGATTTATAAACATGAAGATAGGTTGGACGATGGAAACCAACACGGAAGACGTATCTAACCAACTTCAAGCAAATCCTTCTGCTACCAACTTTTTATTACGTAAAGAAATTTCAAGTGCTGAAATCATGTCACAATTATTCGACACTGTTTTGGACCCCAATGATCCCAAGAACTCATTTTTATTCACATTTATGAACAATTTCAAAGACAAAGCTATAAAGAATGATAAATTTTATCTTAACTCTTTCTTCAACTTTGATTTCCTATTAACTAGAACTGCAGACCCCTTCATGGATGTGAAGTCAATAATTGACACAGACAATGAAAAAGAATTAGTTAGAGGAAATCATTTGGACATTATGTCAAATGACGGGGCAAGTACTTCTACGATGAGTCGACCAAGAGGAAGTGTACTTGACGATACCGTCTTACTTAGAAAAATACTAGACCCAATAGACTTACAGAGAAGAACCAGTATAAGATATCTTCAGCTGGTGAATGAGCACCTTTCATTGCAAAGTGACAACGACAACAAAGAAAAGCAACTCAACGACATTGTGACAATATTCAAATATCCCGGAATAAAAACTATCACTGTAAACTTCTTGAGACCAAAGAGGCCGTTATTTTATCAAATGAAACAGCAACCTTCGACTCCTACGCCGCAGGTTGTCAGCACCAAAAGGGACTACACCCTGAAGATATGTATTCTCAAAGCATTTCAGCTCCCGTGCAGATCAGAAACAATTCAAACTGGTACCAGTTCTAATACTGATGAAGGTAGGCCAATTATTGAAAATAATACATCTGAATGTTGCTCTCTAAGACAAAGCAAATCTTTCCGTGGGCATCATTTCATCCCCCACTCATTCCATACATCATTAAATTACCTTTAGGATCTGTTCAAATCAAAAGTTTTTCAGCCAAAAATTATAATTACATATTATCTTTTTCTTGTATGATTTTAAGAGCATTATATTTCATTTTTGAATACCATGTGGTTTTTTCAAGAATTTTCTGCACGGACTACTAGTAAAAATAATATCTACTAGTATTAGTACAAAAGTGTGCCAAGTAACTTTTTTCATTGTCCAGGTGGAGGTTTGAAAATGATAAGTTTGAAGCCTTTTATCCGAGTCACTTGTCAAGGAAGAAGTTTACGCACATCGACAGCAATGGGAAACAATCCGACGTGGAATGAACAGTTATGCTTTCCTGTCAGGTAACTAACTACTTTAGATATTATTTGCACTTTCTATGTAGAAGAACAATGACTTGACAATATAAATAATGCTTCTATTAACAGGTTTGATACGTCTTCAACAATCTCATTCCACTTATTTGACGAGACGTTTGAAGACTTGCTGGCTGACAACAGGCTGCAGAACTCCACCGTCCACTGTCAGTATAGTGCCAATTGGTTGGGCTCAATGAAGATCTTACTTCCGACGGTGTTTTCTCAGACAAAGGTTAAAACAATTAAAATGTTACATAAAAGTATCATAGTTATTTTTATTATTATACATATATTCAACTTGTTTGATTGCAGATTGAAGGCACATTTTTAATGAATTCTCCACCAGATCTACTCGGATACAAACAAAATTTGGAAGAGAAGTATGCCCACTCGCGCCTTTCATATGACAGCTTAAGAAAAGAAATTCAGTTCAAGCAAAGAGAAGGCTTCTTCATGACCATGTTCCTAGAAATATTTCCATCATACCTAGACCCGCCCTTGCCCGTGGAAATATTGGAAACCAACGAGATGGACTACATGATCAAACACATTGAAAATTTCACCGAAACATACAAAGGTGCATTTCCTGAGAGGAAGCTTAACATACTTGTCCTTGACACCAGCGGAAAATACATTTGCATCACACGATTATTCAAGCCACTTCCCTTGCCCGAATTCGGTGATAATTTATCAACAATGTTTGCAAATGCTACCTATGAAGAATCAGTGTCGTCGAAGAATTCAACACCGAATAAAAAGAAATCGTCTAAGAATCAAAGCGGTGATGATGCGGCGACTCGGAGCACTAAATCTGTGATCTCGACCATTGTGGGAGATGGTAGGCGATCGTCCAAGACAGTGAAGGATAGATTTGAGATGAAGAGTCTGGATGAAAACCTGACAGATAATGGAGAACGAGGTGTGGGCAGCAAAATACAAATATGCACGAGATTTGTAGCAATGATTCCACTATTTGAATTGAATAACTTGAGTAACCACTCTGTCGCTCTTTCTGGATATGTAAGTTTTAAAAAGATAAGCGTATTTCTCTATTAAATAATAGTAAATAATATTAAATAATGAAATAATATTATAAATCGGCATAATTGTCAAGTCATATATATTAGAAAAACATCTGACAATACAGTTAATTGCTGCAACAGGGATTTAGCCTCTTAAAATATTGTCCTTGTTTATATTCTTTCAGCAAACTTTGCGATTGGTCTGTGGTTCAATGATGGATCATACAATACTACTGATGAGCTACTTCTTATACCTCGGTATCGACTGCTGGTTCATATCTGGCCTGGCCCTACCCAGGGGTCTCTCCACCTATGTCTTGGTGCAGGAGAACCAACAGACCAAGGAGTTGCGGGAGAAGGAGAGCTTGAAGAGCTATGCGCGATTGCCAGGAGTAAAGGCGAAGAATGTTTGGAAGTATTGTATCTACGACGCCACTACCGGGATCAAGTATGACATCAAGGATCCATTCTGTCCGCTGCAGAGAGTTTACTTTGTTTGTAATGGTGAAAATGTGAGTCAATATAAAAAATAATCAAAATCTGCTAGTGAGCGGCTAGCTCCTTGGCTCTGAAACCAAAGGTCGCTTGTTCAATTTCTGTCATTGGAAAATAAAATACAAGAAATTTGTACCCCATTTTAATGACATATACTCTTAGTATCGCCCCAGTGAGAGAGAACCATTAAGAATAAAAATAGTGTTTGAAAATGCTTTAGCTTTTGTTTAGTTACCAGATATTTTCCAACTTTCTTCTCCCCCATCACTTCCTTCAACAGTTTCGACCTTTGTACTACCACTGGCTTTGGGACGTTGGAACTTTTGTGCAATATAAAATATTTTTGGAAAATTTCCAACACTTTCAATTTGAGGCCTTTTTTGGAACCTATTTTAAAAAATAATCTCTTCTGATAAATTACTAGATTTGGGTAAACATCCAAGCAGTAGAGCGCTGCAACCTTACCAAGTTTGACCTGAGCGCCTCGTCTGACTGGCGCCCCGTGTTCCAGAGGGACAGCCTGTTGGCTTGCCCAGGGCCCCTACCCGGCCTGGCCTCGGGGAGGACGGAGCCCTGTACAGCTACACTGGGCAGGACACGCACAGCCTGAGGGACGCCGTGGAGGACAAGATACGCAATAAGATACAGAGGTGGCGGGGGCATAGAAGAACTATATGGAACAGGTAAAACGACCGCGAATAATTCTAACACTCAGATAAATGAAAAAAATCGAAAACAAAAATGTTTGACTTGCACCTTGAGTTTGGGAAATCACAGCGTCACTATTGAAAACGTAACACAGTTCTAGTATACACTCTATTGAAGGAAATTACCACACATTTTCTGATATTACGTTGATGGAAGTTACCAGAGAAAACAATTGAAAAATCTTACATATGTTGTATTAGCTGAAGATTGATAAATTTGAGGAAAACCCATGCTCGTGTGCTATTACTGTTTTTTTTTTAATTATTTTTATTTCTGTCCCCACCAGGCATTGCAGTAGTATCTTAAAGAACATGCTGGTTCACTGGGAAAAATGGAGCCTGAATCAGTCATCTGCAAAGCCAAGGAACAGTCAAAGACTACAACAGTTACTCCTGTCTTATCAGGTATATAATTTATTTGTCCCTCAGAAATAATCTATGTATTACATAAATTTGTGAACTCACCCTAAAGCATATTAAATAAAATTGACATCTAACATCACAAGTATTATATTTTCACTCTCTCGTGTATTTTATACAATTTTTGTCTGAAATGGAAATGGATGGTTCTAAATTATTTGTATTATGCCGTTTCCAGATGTATGGTTTTCCATACAACACAACCTACACAGCGATGAGTGAAATAGTTTCGGCGGTGAAAGCAACGCAGTTACATTTGGATGAAGATTCCTCGACTGAATTTGCCTTGGGAGTTGAAGTGTTCCCGTATCCAAATAACATCTACAGCGTGTGGATATATCTGGCTTCAGTCATCAGAAAATAGACATAAGAGGTATGTCTTAATAAATTACAGTAAATAAAAAAGGATATGCTTCACAAATGTTTTATTCTGACTTAGTAATGTACAAATTGACGTTTGAAAAAAATCACAGCTGACACACTCTAGTTCTAATTATTTTGATGTTTTCCGCCCTAAAATGAACTTCACAATGTATTATATTCCTGACATTAAACGGCGATAGATTTGACCTCGGAAGTCTCTTGAATATGCCGCAATACTATTTTATACTTTCTGTAGTGAAACAATATTGAGAAGAAAGCAAATTAATATTTCCTAAATTCTGGCAATTTGTTATCAAGGTGTTCCAAATCAACCTTATTTAATTGACCCAAATTTGATGGTTGTTATGTAGAAATATATTGAGATAAGGTGGCAAAAATAACAATGTGACCAACGACAAAAATGTCTAGATGCAACAAACCCTAACAAATGTTCATTCTAAAAAAGTCTAAATTACTTATTCATCATTGAATGAAATTTATTCAGATTTTACTTTCATTCAAAACCAAAATATTATAGAAAAAAATAGGGATTGTTTCTTAGGTATTTTGTTAAATTTATAGGTCAATTTTTTTTGCTACGCGTTACCAAAGGAGACAAATGTTGACCAAAGTACAGCTACGCAGTTTGATCAGAAAGAGATAATATTTGCTTTCAGATTGGAATCTCCACCAGATAGGTGAAACTGTTGAATATTTGTTATTGATTAATGTGCGCATGATAATTTTTGTAAATTAATTAAATAATTAGTGGCCTCGTTACTCTGTTTCTATGGAAGTGAGGAAATTTCCTCTCTTTCAATATTATAGATAGATGAGAAGGCGCCTAATCTGATGTGTGCAAAGTGAGATAAGCATAGAATATACAAAAGGCTCATAAAAATTCTATGTGTCTAGGGCACGTAAACAAAGCTAAAGGAGTTAAGTTTTATCACTTACATAGCTATTTTAATACTCTGTTAAAAATTAAATAAAACTCTGGGGCATGTTTTCGAGATTCGACGGAAGCAATGTATTTAATAAATACTCGTTTATTATTTAATTTGTAAAAAATTTAAGTATTTTTTAGTAGTAACGACTTTCCATATTTTTTTTATTTTATCGATAGATAGATCCATTTGCTCTCAAATGAGAATAAATGCAAACTATGTAAGAACGAAAGACATTTAACACAATATTTATCCTATTTCTTTTATTCAGTCATTCCTAAATTAACTCCACCATTAGGCCTAAATGAGTCAAATATTTGTGAAAGGAGAACAGACTTGGTTGAGGAAGATGAACAGAAAGGCTGTTTGCTTTTACTTCGCGATGGTTAGGAGGTAAACTGCGACCCGAGACATCTATTAACAATATACATATTGATCTTCCTAAGTAAGAAAGCCCAAAACAATTGCATCCTATCTGAGTGATAATTTCGAAAAATTATTAAATTATTCCAGCTTACATTTACATTTAAAAATAATATTTCTATTGCCAATTCAAAAATAAATTTGAACCAATTATTTGAAAATGAATACATATTGACCAAAAGGCAAAAGGGCTGAAGCACCATTTTGGGAAGCTTACACCAGAGAACTTTTAAGTATTTTTTTACAGTAAAATTCATAGAGTCTTCAGTGCCTGGTTGGATTTAAAAGAAAAAAATATCTCAGATAACTCAACGGAAGCGACAAAAAAGTTGCAAACTTGTGTCAGTTGAGTCATGCCTTCACCCAAATGGTTCATAATATATTTTAGATGGCTGAAGCGCTACAAACGTCTTCAGAACCAAACGAGAGTTAGAGCGTTCAATCCAGAAAAAAAAACTAATTACAACTGAATATTCAACTCATTTTTGACCAGTGTCGCTTAAGCCCTTTTGCCTTTCCAGCGACGATATATTGACTGCGCTTAGGGATAAGCAGGAACAAAACAGGACTTCAAAAGGGCATTGATGAAATTTCAACAGTATGACCAGCACTCATACAATGGCATTTTATACATTCAATAAATAATGTAATCTAACAACTTTAAACTACACCAATTCAGGTGAAGATAATAAACAATTGATACTTAACATATGCATTCATAGTTCTATATTTATGAGATGACGTATAAATTTGTATAAAAAGGAGAGAAAAACTGTTTTATAAGCAACTTTTAGCTCAACTCAATATTCAATTAAATAAAAATAATTTGATGGGATGGTTTGGGTGGGTGTAAAAATGAAAGAATTTTCTGTCAATATTAATATGTATTTCGATAGTTTAAGGAATTATGTGAAGTAGTAACTTTCACAAACTGCCCTATCAGTATAAAAAAAACTAAAAAATAAAATGTTAAGTAGGTAAGCTTTTTAGACAAGCCAGGCTAATAAAATAATATTGTAGAGGGTAGAGTATTGCGTGAGGTTTGAAGGGGAGGAACAAAGAACAGGCTAAGTATGGTCGTTACTAGACAATCTCTGCTTTCAAAATGACACACCAGGATATGTTTTGAATGACAAAGGTCTGAATGGTTCCTTTTCAATATCGATGACGTAAGAGCAATACAATAATTATTACATATTACATTTAGCAAGAATATTAAAAAATTGTTGTGCTACCACTGTATTTCCCTGCAGAATATAAAGCTGTATAATATCGACTGCTCTGGATTACACTAGTTTAACAATACAATTCGGCCAAAGTTTCAAAAACTCTGTTTTGTGTTCCATATCGATTTCTGGAGAGCCTGCTCTATCATTTATTCCTAATATTTGACTTTTTCCCTTGGCCACTCTTTCTTCGGCATGGCAACACGGTAAAAATGTTTTATTCAATAATCCTATAGAGCAGTCAATATAGAAATGCAAAGAGGTCCTTCTAAAATTAAATAATTACGTATAACTTAATTAAGGAAACGTTAGAGCATGAATCTGCTACGTCAGCAACTTAAATAAGAAACAAAGACAGACAAATAAAAGCACAAAAGCCATTCTATTATCAATTGAGAATTTCAGCGGGCTTCTGGTGAGATAGAATCCTACATAGTCAATACAGTGAAAGCAAACACGCTTGCGTTGATCATTTACTTTGCGGATAAGAATTTTAGCTTAAAACCACTGACCGAGATTAACTCTAATATGTAGTGTACACATACATTAGCAATCAGCGGCAGCTTTTGATCGTAAAAACCAACGGCTGCTATGTCAAACATTTCAGGTATATCGAAATTACGCTTCAGTAGAGGTCTTTCAACAAAATATCACGTCTAACCTCTACATTCAACACTTGGGACGCATTAAGCAAAAAAAATGGTTTCTCCCTTCTGCCACTCTAATACTAAAGTGTATTCAAGAATCGTGGAGATGTCGAAAGTGTTAGATGACTTCAGTCGATCTACGCATTCAACGGGAAATTCTTTTACATACCGTGGACTGTAATTGGCACATCTGAGGGGGAAATAAGATCAGACAACTTATTTGATTAATGCGTCCAAAGGGTTAAGTGCATTTGAATACCACTTCCCTTAGATTTATTGTATGTGTAAATTTAATTCACAGTGGCATTTATTCTATTTAAATTTCAAATCATGACTTGGACTAGTTACATTTTTTTGTAATTTAAAAAAAGAAACTAGGTTTAATTGTTTGATTGCAGAATAATAATTATTATCGTAACTTAGAATTAATTTATTATTTAAAAATTGATTTTCTTACACTATTTTAGAGAAATGAAAGGGACAAACAGAATATGCACACCACATGACATAGAGACATCCAAACAGACAGACAATTGGAGTATTGCCGGAAGAAACTGCCCAGTTTTGTGATTGATCAAAAAGGTGACAATCTATGTACCTACCGGTGAAAGAATCACACTACCGGACACATCTCCCAGTAAATACTACACAAGAAAACATAAATTACTGTTAGAAAGACTAACACAAATTTATTTTAAAGATAATTATTACTATTATAAAACATGAGAAAATAAAAAAATTAAGTAAAATTATTAGGAAAAAAATTTACTGAAAACCGATATTGCAAAATTTACAGAGAAATTGGTAAGTGAAAACCAATAGAAACTAGTGAGTGTTTGGAGCCGAAGATAACACCGTATGTAGGTGAATTTGTTGAGAATAAATTAAGGACACTAGTTCATCACGAGTACTGCTTTCAAGCAGAGAAAAAAGCAACGTAAAATCACTATATAATCTCCGTGTACATCTTTTCAGTTAAGCTGAATGTGTAAAAAAATAACAGCCAAAATAAACTGTGTTGTCCAATCACAATGTGAAAACCAGAAAGTATTACAGTACATTTCATATACATATGTCTAGAGCAGGGGTCGAGGAGCTTTTTTTGAGTATACCAATATTGCTCCCTAGACAAGTCGTGGTATTTAGAAAATTTCATTAATGCCATGTAAATGATCTTAAATCCGATTTTAATCCCATTTTGTTTCATTTAGCCCGGTTCCCCGACCCCAGATATAGAGACAACTATGTACTCATTTTCTGACAGTTATTTCCAAGGCATTATTGCCAGACTTAGTTATGTTTGACGGCAGTATTTGCAAGAAACCAGTACCAAAAGAAGACATGTTACACTGATCAACGAACATTTTGGTGCTTAAAAAGTTTCACCTCCATCTGCGTACGGATTTGATACAGAAAATCTGATACCACTTTTAGGAAACAACGTCTCAAACGTACACAAAAACAGGCCTCATTTTCTACAGCACCAAAACAGAAAGTTTTTATACTGGCCAGTGTTATAATATTAATGAATTATGTGTGGCGCCTCCTGCAGATGAAAGTATAAAAGGGATTGGTTGGGGGGAAGGTTATGTGGTTGGGTGGGGAGGTTTTGCGGTTGGGGAGGTTATGTGGCCGGGAGACTTTGGCCTTTGGAGCGCCGCAGTTGTTGCAGGTAGTGGCGCTGGATGGGCTTGTGCAGGGCCAGCTGGACGAGCGCCTCGTCGATGGGGAACCACTGGCGCTTGCGCCCCATCTGCCGCGAGTCCTCCCACTCGGCCAGCTCCTCGGTGACGGTCATCACGTACACCTTAGTGCGGTGCTTGTGTTCACGGTTCTGGGAACAATCACAAGTCATTGTTAGTTAAAAAGGGAAAAACAAAAACAATTCTTATTGAAAGTGGAAATCTGGGAAATTGCTAATAAGAACTGGATTGGTGATAGGCCAATTGTGCTTTCTCCTATGTTTTCTTTGACAGTAGTCCGGTCCCTTTGATGTTCACCACAGTTCACCACTCTTGTAATGTAATGTTTGGTTATGTCTCCTGGTTCCAGGGTGTGGTATCATCAAGACGGGACATTGGTAACATAGAGCCATAGATAAACGGGTGTTTCTTCATGCTCTTCACATTTCTACAGCTATTGGTGATTTCCACTCCCAACAGTTGCATGCGTCTCCCGATATAGACGTAATATATGAACTGTGGTCTTGCAATATTATGTTCTTCATTTTACCAATTTAAATTACATGACTATATATCTCTCCCTACAAAAAAGTGGAGCCTAAGGACGTCAATAGACAATTCATAAAATGAAGGTCGGGTCACCTCGAACACCCCGAGACAGCGCCCCAACTCGCCCACTACGCCGGCCTCTTCGAACACCTCTCGGATGGCCGTGACGGACGGTTCCTCCTCCGGTTCCACACCACCGCCAGGTACGATCCAGTTGTCTGGCCGGCGAGACGATGTCACCAGCAACACCTGAAGAACACAATCATTCCATATAATTACTGTAAATCCAACCCCGAAACAATACGTCAATTTTCTGTAAGCCGTGAAAAGCCTTTTCAGTGAGAAGAAATCAATTTAAAAGCGACCTATTTATTTTGAAGGTACTTAGTTTTACATCTCCCAACTTAATCGGAGTTTCGATTTCAACATAATGATAAAAAAACAAACAAAAATTAGTACAATGAATCATGGGTAATGCAGCTTGCTTGCATTTATAAAAAAACAGCATATATTATGTTGTATTTGTCGTAACAATGAATGAAATAATTATATGTAAAGTTGAAAAATTCTGCGCATGTACACGTGAGGGGATAGAAAGAACAAAGGAGGGACGAAGGGTGTGAAACCAGGCCATTATTGGTGGAAACATGCATCCACTAGTTTAGAGAAACATATGTTTGCACAGTCCTCTGGTATTGTGCATGTATCATTATATTTTATATTATAATCGTTTTGAATGTAATTACCGGACAGATGGAACATCAGATGTCATTTGGAATGGACACTAATGTAAAATAAATTAAATAACACTACTTGCGATTATTTTCTTTTGTCTATTTTACATGTATTTTTATTGCACATGATGCGATGATTACCCCTTATTCCATCAAAATGTTTTGACATGTCAATATCAGCCAAATAATACTGATGGACATTATTTTTTAAACAATGTTAAGAGACAATAGCCGTGGAAAATGGAATCAAGAAATGGCTTTAGTTCATGTCTATCTTTTCTTTGGTCTACGGTGCCAATGTAATAATAATTGGTTTATTTTTTTAAAATCACCTCAAGGGCGCTTTGAACAATATTGTGCCAGGGCTAGAATTATGACTACCAAGGGAAAAAATAGTACGAACGACATCGGCAAATAGTAAGTAAGCCATTTTTTGGCAAATATTTGACCCAGATCCTGTATCACATGCCAGAAGTTATTGGCGCAAAATAGAGTTGCAAACATAATATGCCTATCCATAATGAGCTACAAATTGTACAGAAATAACGACTTGTTGCTAGGCTCAATAAAGAAACACCAAAGGAAGATAGGAATATATATCTTACACCACACAAGAATTCTACCACCCGGACACAGTGGGATTATGACACCGTCAATTGGAGGGTTCTGTGAGGTGTTAAGAAATGGTCAGCAAGTACCTTTGGTTATAAAACTTAACTAAAGCCATTTCAAGCAAAGTTTTGATTCTGAATTGAAATCTCTCGTCAGGTTGATACTGAGAGTAGTTTAAACTCTCACCACTCCTCATCAAATATATAAAACATTTTTTAAATTTTAATCCATATTATAAACGACCTGTGGGCCCTTAATTTCATAATTTTATGAAAAATAAAAGTATTTTAAACGAGTACCATAATTTATGTTGAGATCTGTGGAAAAAAAAGATTTTCTGGTACAAATAACGCCGGGAAAGCGTAATGAATGCAAAATAGACCGAAGAAAACTGACTACAGTAAAGATTAAATAATTTCATTGCCGAAAATCATTTAAAAAAACAACGCATGCCGAAGTGACAGATGAGGTCCAGAGCGTAACAGATGGCGGGACTTGGCCGAAATCAGAGCAAATACATTCCGCGTCCAGCAAATGGCGACCTGGTGTCCATTCCCGGGGTTACAATTAGCTAAGTAAATAAAACTAACCTCAGATTCAGCATCGGAGCGGACACAAATACAGGCGGCTCGGCGGCGGAACCCGTCCTCGTCATATACTCTAATTGAATTAGGCTTCTCTTTCACCATCTTCACTGGCGAAACTCGAAACGATAAACACACAAACTTAACCAAAAACGGACTCAAAACACCAACAAAAGCCACAAATAAGTGAAAATTTTAACAATCAACAATCGCCATAACTGCGGAACTCCATAATATTTTGAGGCATTTTCAGCACTTCACCGATTGTACTAGCACTGTAACTTATCGGGATTCTTGAAGATAGCGAACCGTTTAAAAAGTAATAAAGCTAAAGCTAGCTGTTAGCAGAATATTTAAGGCCCATATTGCATGGCGCGAGACAGACATTTTCTCATGACAAAAATCGAAATGGAAACCGACAGAGTAATGCCGACCGAACCATCAGCTGACAGAAGGAAATGACGAAGATGCCATAAGAGAAGATGCCGCCGACAAATTCAAGGCTCCAAAACTCCAAATGTTCCGCAAGTTCTTGACCGAGCTGTCTATCACACTATCATAACTGCAGCTTTTACTCGCCTTCATATGTTGTAAGTTGTAAACTAGCGTTCATCTTTTGAGGGAATTCTAATTATTTTTTGCAATAGCCCTTGGAGACGTTTTAGTGAATATAAACCTCTAAACCTGCCTCCACACAGTTGTCGTATTTTCGGTTGAATTTTGTGAATAAGTTAGGTTGTGTTTATTTTTTTAAGCTATTTTTAAATTACGGTAGAAAATAAAATAAAGGCTTCATTATTAGGAAATTGAAGATGTGCACCACTATCGTAATATTTTGTTATTAATGTACGGTTTTAATCTTGGTAGAAAAGTATTTTTAAGTTGTAATGTATTTTATAAATAAAGTAATTGTTTAAATATACGTCATGAAAAAGTATTAAAAAAATTACTTGGTTAAATTTGTGATAGTTAGTCAAGTCACAAACATTATAATTTTAAAAACAAATCTCATTTTTGTAAAAATAATAATTGTGCACGCAAAGTGCTATTCAGATCCAATAATTTTAAAAATATTTATTTTTTAATTGGCTTTTGCCATTACGGGTGATCCCATGTTTAAAAGAGACTTATAAATATAAATATTTATGCGGCGCTTGTAAACATAACAAAATCCCCCTATCACTATTTGCTTTGGGAGTAATGGTTACGATTAAGGAGCGCACTTTTCTTTTGCGGGAAAAAAACGAAACGTGTGTGCAGAAGTCACAAAAAATCGTTCACATGAAACAAATTCATTATTATCAAGTGAATTGTTCAAACATTATCTGGTTTAAAACTAGTAGCCACGGTTAAAGAACGCACTTAAATATTCGCTAGAATAAAAACGAAAGAAACGTTAATTATTGTGTGCAGACGTCCTATAAAAAAACATTTAATATTATGTCTTTTAAATTTATAAAAGCACACTTGAGCGATGAAAAATAAAAAAATAAATATACCAACAGCTGAGGTCTGTGAAAATTCCGTAAAAATAGACACGTTCTCCTGAAAATTGTAAACAAGCAAAGGAAAGAAAGAATCCTTTAAATTCATGCATTGTACAATATTAAAAAAAAACAACTCACTTCCAATTACCAACTAAGTCCAACTACCATTGTCCGGTTTTTTTTTACCTACCTTTGAAGATAGTTGAAGAAACGTCTCGATACCATTCCGTGATGATATAATTATATCAATACCATCACGCCTCGGTGAACCAACATAATTTTTCACACTATTAATCCACTATCACACACTCAAAATCTTTTTAATGTATGATTTTTTAAATTGCACGAACACCCCATGTCGGTAGGGGAAAAATGACAACTGAAGTTTTTTTGCGTGTTATGACGGTGAAACGATAATAAAGTGCCATCTATGGCCAATATATGTTATCGGCTGACTAGGATAGTAAAGTGCCATCTATGGCCAATCAATGTCACCGGCCGATTTAGACAAACAGTCATAGATGGCACTTTACTGTAGCTTTCACCGTCATAACACGCTCCCTATCGGCAATAGAGAAATATGTTCCAGTTTGAATTTTTCTCCTACCGACCTGTGGCGGCCCCGTGGTTGCTGCTCGCGTATTTTTTTTTATCCGATAAAAGTTTATAAAAAATGGTTCTTTGTTTCCATGCTTGTTCGGTGTGAACTGACAAACAATGACTAAAGTTTTTTTCTTGAGCAATTTGTAGTGATTAAACAAATGTGCTTAAAAAATCGTAGATTAAAAAAAAATGTGTGTGTGGATTAGTGTGAAAATTTATGTTGGTTCACCAAGGCGTGATAGTATTGATAGAATTATACCATCACGGAATGCCATCGAGACGTTCCTTCAACAATCTTCAAAGGTAGGTCAATAAAACAAACCGGACAATGGCAGTTGGACTTCTAAGTAGTTAGTTTTTGTTTTTAATATTGCACAATGCATGAATTTCAATGATTCTTTTTATCCCTTGCATGTTAACGATTTTCAGGAAAATTGATGTATATTTACGGAATTTTCACTGACCTCAGCTATTGATTGGTATTTATATATATATAAATATATATTCTTCATCGCTTACGTGTGATTTAACATTTATAAGATTTGATTACTAAACGGGGCAGATAAAATCTTTTTTTTTTAATAAATATTACTAAGTAGACAATTTCATTATAATTGTATTATGGCATTTGATAAGTCAGAAATTATTTTAGACTTCTCAAATAGTTGAATTTTACTCAAGCATTAATGAAACAAATTATACTATCTGTAGCCTTCTTTATATATCATAAGGAGCATTCTCGTCTGAAATGGCGATTGTCCATATATCTCTGCTTTATAAAAAATGTTTATATTCCAGGCTTGACGTTTGTTTGACAGCTGCTATGCAATTATTTTTAAAAATGTTGTCAAAACTTTGTATTATGACTTGATTATAAAACTTGAGTTTTTTGTAAAAACGTAATATGTAAAGAATTGCTCCAAGAACAATAAAATTTTTGAAAATACCATGGAGGTCTTAAACATTTCTCAATTTAGCGAGATTTGTAGAGTTTGTGTGAAGAAAGGCGAACTTCATCCGATATTCAATTATAATGATCGGGTGAGACCCGGAGAAGTGCTCGACCTTTCAATTAAAATGAGATTGTGTGCCAATATAGTCCTCGCCATGGGTGATGGTCTTCCCAGCAATATTTGTAAAGAGTGCATCAATCTGCTTATAATGGCTCATCACTTTAAAGTTTCTAGTGAAGACAGTGACAGAATATTGAGAGACATTTTAAATAAAGAGAAACAGTGTTGTGATATCATTCCATCTTCACATATTTATAAATCAGAAGTTATAAAAGAGGAGAGAATGGAATCAAGTTCACCTGATATTCTTCTGAAAGATATTAAAAAAGTTTCTATTAAACCTAAAAAACTACGCAAAACACGAGAAAGAAAAGAAAAATCTTCCGTGCCTTCTAAGTTAAAGGAATCTAGAAAAACAAAAAGCAATGTTGTAAATAATGATTCAGTAATTGACCAAATAGTAAAAATAGATTCTGTTGAAGAAATCAAATTAGAAAAAAAAAATGAAGCAATGAATTTGCAATCTTGCGATGATTCTTTTCACGGTGATAATATATCTTATTCAGACACCGGAGAAGAAAATATTACATTGCGGAGGGATGTTTTGAAGAGTGATGATGATTTTGATGTGAGGGCTAATTTCATGGTTGATTTTTACGGCTGCCTCGAGTGTAAGAGGCATTTCCCCACTAAGGTGATATTGCACAAGCACATGGCCGAGGAACATGGCAGCTTCAAGAAGGAGTACAAGTGCTATGGCTGCGGAACGATGTTTGCCACCAAGTATAAGAGATCGGAGCACGAAAGGACTAACTGCCCTAGGATGCCACCCGGCACTAAGTACCAGTGCAGGTAATGAAACTGAGGTTTAATAACATTTTTAATGAGATACCGTATAAGAGTTCCAACTGCCAGAAGCCAGTGAAACTATGGCAACCCCATTTTGGAGAATGCTATTAGGTGATTATTGAGTTTAATGTTAAAATAACCCCAATTTTACCCTATCTTTCTTTGCAATACCAAACCACCTTAAAATATAATAAGAATGTAAATTAAATTGATAATGTGTAGGACTATTTAAAAATATCCCATATGTACGATTGCAATACCGAAGTAAGTACGACAATGTTTACAATTTAAGAAAACATTTTAATTATTGTCACTCATTTGAAACCATGTAAGTTGAACACAAGAACAAGTCGTAGAAGCCACCCATTCCTATGTATCGAAAGTCAACTGTGTACAAATGTTGGGCGCGCGTTTGTTGAGTTTCAAGACTATGCACCGGTGCCGAAGGGAACAGTGATGCAAGTTCTCGGAGCATCTTACATTGAAATACCGATAGAACAAGCACAGAATTACCAACTGGCGTCTGAGCTCCAAAGATTGCAATGCGTTTGTTAAGACAAAAATCAACTCCTCAAAATTTTTACAATGAAATTGATCATCTGGTCAAAAAAGAATTTAGATATTTGATCAAGAAATAGGTGAAAATTGGGCTCACTTCGGAAACACCAATCACACTTCTATCGAATTATTTCTTCAGTGAGCAGAGTATTATGTATTTTTTTCAATTTGTTGTCTTCAGAGAGTGCGACACAGCACTGGACACGCGTAAAGATTTTGACCTGCACATACGGCGCCACCGTACCGCCCTCGCCGCCCCTCGTGCCAATACGCTGGAGCTGGGCCCCCTTTTCCCCTGCCCCCACTGCCCCAAGACCCTCGCCACCCATGGCTCCCTTTACACGCACATCCAGAACCATAGCAAACAGGATCTAGTCTGTGAGGTAAGTGATGATAATACGTTTTTACTGTTGATTATTAGGTGTACTAGGAAATTGTAAATCATACAAGTTTTTGAGAATTTCCTTATTTTGTATCTCGTCTTGAGGAGTGGTATCCAAACCATGTAATAGAAAATCTGTTTGTTGTTTTCACAAAAAACCTTGCAAATCATTAATTCTGGTGCAATGTTATTGGCACACGTTTTACCATTTGAAATATCTAGGTCAACACAACTCTTATTTCAGCTCACAATAACATCTTCATCATGACCTTTGTAATAGCTGATAAGACAAGCCATCAAATTGTTTCTTCCTTATTTTTCAAGACATTTTTTTAAAAGGTGTTGAAATTTATCACTTATTAAACTGTTTGGCTTATCCAATTTATTAAAATATATATATATTTATGTGAACACCGCACAAAAGTCTCAATCTCAGCACTGCTCCCAACGGTTTGGAGCCAGTGAGTCTATGGCATCCCCAATTGTGGTATGTTGTGAGACTGAAGGTAGTGGGGAGAGGAATGACATGGGGAAGAGGAAGGTGGGGAAGTACCTGGATATTCAGATCTGGTCACCAAACATGGCTGAAGCCATTTCAAGCAAGGTTTCCATTCTGAATGGTGGTCTTTCACCAGGGCAATAATGAGAGTATCTACCACTCTGGAAATATCTACTTTATTCTCAAGTTTTACGATAAAATAAAATGTATTTGCTATGAAATGCTTCAGTTTATTTAAATGCACTTAACGTATCAGGTTAGTGAATGTTATTTCATAAAACACAAATGCACTCTAAAAAACGTTTCTTTTGAACTTCATTGGTATTAAAAATATTTTATTTTTTTAATAAATCCACAGATCTGTGGCAAATGCTTCAAAACCCGCATTCGGCTGATGTGCCACATCAGGCTGCACGCCAACTTCAAGGCCTTCTCGTGCAAGGAGTGCGACTTCCGCACCTCCACGCGCAACTCCCTGTTCCTGCACACGCGCAAGCACTCTGGCGAGCGACCCTACTCCTGTGAAGTCTGTGGCAAGCTCACCGCCACCAAGAGCAACCTCAACTCGCACAGGAAAAGGCACACGGGAGTTAAAGATTATAAGGTGGGTTTATATTTGTTATAATTGATGGTGGGACCAATGATATTACAAACATATAGACACGTTATTATCTTAGAATATTTAAACAAAAGTGGCAACTAACAAGCACACGTAAGTTTCCAGTAAATTCAAAGATTGGTCATGGACAAAGAAAGACATTTAAATAATATTTGTGTATGGATGAAATAGATATAGGACCTGGCGGCGCTACACCAATGAATATGGAATGCAGTATAAGATGACCTACTGTCAGTGGGTTGTCTTTCTTATGCTTGTGTTGCTACGTGCACCATCTCACTCTCTCTAATGGCGATTAAAATCTTTGGGGAACGGTGGAAATAATTGTTTTACTTAAATAATAAGTAATTTGCATGTACCTACAAATGAAATGGTATTCCTTGAGTTTTACTAGTGTTTGCAGTGTAATGAAAACACTTCCTCATCACACACGAGGGCATTTTGGCAGTTTGTTTAGATTCAGTATACAACCTCAAGCGATGCTTGACAGCTGCTAAATTGAAAGTACGGCAATTACCATATCTTTTGCTCGCTATTTTGAGAGCTATAAGTAACTACATATAAGTTTATAATGTTATTGGTTGGGAGTGAAAAATTTCAAATGAAATTGACAGTTCTACTTCTCTTTGTGGATTTTCACAGATGATATTTGAAGCTCTAATCAATCCTCTTATTGGAATATCACAATTAAAATTGACGGCTATTATCTTCTTTTTATAGTCTCACAAATGAATTTGACAGTTCTAATCCTTGTTTTGGATTCTCACAAATGAGATTGGTAACTCTAATCCTAGTTTTGGATTCTCATAAATTATTATTTGAACGAAATAGATTTTTCGATGGACAATTATTTCAATATTGTTATTTTCCTGAACTTATCGATTTGGAATGTTTTGATCCTCGAGTCATTAATTAGGTGCATAGTAAATTTGCATGTAATTTTTTATACAATGCATCCCTGTCTTTCCAATGACATTTCTTCTTCTGATGGTGTTTTTTCTCAATACATCAACGTCGTCAATCACAATATTACATAGTTTGTTTAGTTCGTAAAGCTGTTCATTCCCCAAGAAAATAAAATCCGATAAATTTATTTTCCTATGCATTTCTTGGATCATGCAAAGCTTTACAGATGGTCTTCACACCCCTGGTGGATACCTATTCTTTAACATCTGATGGTCTTACAGTTCTAAAATATCTTTTCCCTGCCAAGCTGGTTGTCCATGATTGTTGTCCAACATATATAGGTAATGCACTTACTAATTTAATGATTAACCTCAATCTGTGCGATCAGTGTGACATCTGCGGCAAGACTTACGTGGACAAGCCCCCGCTGGAGGAGCATATCATGGCGGTACATGCAGGTCTTCGCCCCCACGGCTGCCCTCACTGCGGAGCCACCTACACGCGCAAAACGGGCCTGCGCAGACACATCAAGAAGCGCCACCCCAAAGGCAGTTGAGACTGGCTGATGCTTAACACTTCATCTGGTACATGTATTTTATAATACATATCTTACTAATTAAAACCTGCAATAATTACGTTAGTAGTCTATATTGTATGTTAAGTGCAAAAAGGATAATTTTGCAACCACTTCTTCATTTCGCATTCGTAAGTATTGTGTACCGTTTCGTTTGATGTAACCTATGACAACCTTATACACAAAGGTTCACCAAAACAACTGGACTCATAAAACTTAATATTTTTCTGTTTACAGGAACAATTAAAAGGTTTAAACTGTCTACACTTTACACTTGTCGTTTTTTGACCTACCACACAGATATTATACTATTTATGTAAGGTTAGGATAGATATCTTTGTGTCATACCACCATTCAAAAATAGTTAAAATATGTGCAGTGTATGAAAGTACTGCTAATCTCATAAATAATGTGCAATATTTTTTTTAACAAGTTGTGAATCTCATTTGGAATATTATTATATAGACCAGGAAAATAATTTCTGGATTGTACTAATTTTGAAACAAAGCTAAGAAAATAATAATCATTCTTCAGTTTATCTTCTCGTAAAGATTCTATTAGGTTGTTCATTACATTTTATTTTCACATTTACATAAGAAACTAAGTAATTTAAATGTGTAGTCCTATTCTGATTTGTTACAAACGTTGCAGTGACAATTGAAAAGGTTACTTCTGTTGTCATAAACTGCTATTATTGATAATTGTGAAGAGATACAAAGTCAACAAAAAAATATTTTAATCAGACATGAATTCTTATTTTTGTTATCTTTAGTTTTTTTTATGATACCATCAATTTTTTAAAATTAAAACCATGCAAGAGGCCCTGAAGGAAATAATTTTCCACTGGGCCTCCGTGATATTTGAGGATGCTGAGTATTATAAGCAATAAAGAAAGTTTTGTTAATTTTTGTACAGTAAAATTTAATAAATAGTAAAAATGTATAAATCATGCAATGATTATTCTATCACTAAAAAATATTGTCATGCTGTGCTTAATTTCTGGCAATAATCCTCAAAGTGCTTTTTATGATTGTCTTTTAAAAACCTTCCCATATCTCGCAGCAGGTAGTGGACTTTGAGATTGGGGAAAAATATGCTATCCAAAGTCTTTAGAAATTCATCGTAATTGTTGCTTGACTTGTAAGATGAAATAGACATTTGAAATTCTTTATAAACGTCTTTGCTCAACGAGGTTTTAACACACTTCACAAATTCAATTAAATCTTTAGGGGCTAGCTTTTGCACCGGTAAAGCTTCCGAGGAACAATTGACTTGACTGCTCGGAGAATCAAAACCGAATGGAAGCATCTTGAGTTTTTTTTTTTTATTTTTTATTTCCTCAGAACTTCTTTCTCTCTTGTGAATCGTAACTTCGGAATAGCTTGAAGAAGGAATTTTATTAATGAAAGCTCCCTCACTGCAGGAGTCCAGTGCACTGAACAAGTCAGAAGCCTTGCTTAAACTTTGTCTATTGTCCGAAGCACACTTTGTGTTTTTGTAATATTGAATATCTCCCAAAACTTCATTAGACTTTGGTAACAAAGGTAAATTCGTCTTGCCTTTATCCTGCTTGGGAATAGTGCGAATATTTGATTTTGACGTTTGCAAGTAATCCATAGCTGTGTTTTTGGTAACGTCGTTATATTCCGCATCAATCAATGGCTTTAATTTGGGCGATGGAAGAGTTTTTTCCGCATTCTTAAAGAACCTGCACAGCTCTCCCACAGTTTCACCAAATTTATTCCCGATGGTAAGGTGTCCCTTCAACCAAGAAGACAACTGATTTTTCAACCGAGCATTATTAAACCTAGTATCACATAGTAATATTGCACCATAGTCATTCTTATGACGGATGACTCGACCTATGGCCTGATTGACGGCTCTGGAAGCCTCTAAGGAGTACCATTCATCGCCGGATAAAAATTCATTGTCTTTACTTCTCTGTTCTTCGAGATATTTCTTCTTTAGCACAATTCGAGGGTCTTTAAGCGGTGGGAATGGAAGTCCAGTTACAATAACAGCTCGTCCATTCATATCTGCGAAATCTAATCCCTCCGATACTTTTCCTCGGCACACGGCCATAAAGCAAGCTCCGCGTGAATTTGGATCGTTGATTTTACTGTAGAAATCGGCCATGGTTGCATTGAAGGTATCTTTGCGCTGTGGTTCCACGTAGATGGGCTTTATGTCGGAAATGTTCCCCCATATTCCTTCCACCTGCCAATCTTGCTGGCATTTGGCCATGATGGGATACGAAGGGAAGAACACCAACAAGCCGTCAGGAACCACTCGGCAAAAACTAAGAATAGTTCGTCCCAGGGAAGTGATGTATTTAGGGTTGTTTCTGTTTTCGTAGTTGGAGTTGAGAGTTTGGGCGTCGGGTCCCTGGCTGATTATTTTAACAAATATTTGTTTTCCAGTGACGATGTGGGGGTTTTCTAGTCTAGCCTGAATCGGAATTCCTAATTCTAGAATGAGGGGTTTAAGGGGTGCCAGGGTTCCGCTGGTGAGGATGACGCACCGAACATTGTGATCCATGAGCTGCTTCATACCAAAGCCAGGGCTGAAGCACCAGTAGCTTATGATTCTCTCCGCCGTACTAGTTGTGGGTCCCTTCATTACCCCCAAGAATCTGACTTCTTATTTTTCTTTTCTTCTATATGGACATGTACCTTGTAGCACTTGGAAACTCTTTCCCTATGCACATCCTTAGTATTACAGAAACAAATATTTAATAAATCGGCAAACTTTTGTAAACCATTTCCCTTCCTCTGAAATGGGGAGGTACCACCGGTCGTGGTCAGGTACTGAACCAAATTTTCTACAAGCGTTGTCACAACCATACAGTTAGTTTCGTTGATTTCGGCTTTGGCTAGTAATTCAAAAATATGGCCCCCATCAAAAGTGATTCCATCTCCAGATTTAACGGGAATCATGTCCACAGCCCTTTCCAGGGCCAAAAAGATTGTTTTAAGGGTGCACAAGTCATCTGGAGTGAAATCTTTAGGCTGGGCATTCTCACCAGTTGTAAACTCAGAGCCCTCGTCCTGAGTTTCAGTGAGGGCTTTCATGATATGAGTAACTTCTTCAATGCACAGCGCTATTTCAGTGGAACTAATCTGCAGAGATGCCGATTCCTCGCACATTCTTTCTATGTTATGCGCTTCGTCCAAAATGATAACATTGTTGGTTAGTTCTACCCCGTTTACTTTGCGTGACTTTTGATCTAATAAATAGTTGTACGGCAAAAAAATGATGTCAGCATTTTGTTTCATTTCCTTAGCCAAGTAATAGGGGCAACATTTCAACTTCTTACCAACTTTGACGAGGTCCTCGATGTCTAATATCCCCTCCTTCAAACTGATGTCTTCTTTTTTAGATTCTACATTCGAGTAAAAGTAGCATGTTTTGGATTTGACTCTGGCTTGGCAAAGAGTGACCTTGTTAGCGTTGTTGGTTTCTTTAGACACTTCAGGGTGAATGCACATTTGGTCCCGAGAGCCGAGGACTGCAGCCTTGACGTTTCGATAGTTGGATCTCTTCAACTCCTGCATGGCTTGAGAAAGTTGGGAATGGGTACGAGATGCGTAAATAATCTTTGGCATTCCCCAACCGGCTGATCCTTCCGCTTGCTTCCCGGCCACATTCTTTAATTTATTTTCTAAAGAATTCATAAAGGATCCTGGATTATCCGATATTCCCATCTGAGCATTTATTTGTATTTGTGCCTTCTTTACTAAAAGCCAGGCCAAGGAAGAACACAGTAGGCAGAGGGTTTTGCCGGTTCCAGTAGGAGATTCTAAAACACCATTATATCCATTCTGCAAACATTCGATAACTTTTTCCATGTAAGCTTCTTGGACATCGTAGGGTTGAAAGGGAAATGAGACTGGAATCCCATTTACCATGATTTCTGACATCTTGAGAAACTTTATCTAAATAAAATAAACCAATTTAAAAAAATTAAAACACCACACGTAAGTCAGTTTGACATTTGGGATTTGCGCCAAAAAACATTGCTGGGATAATGATGACTAATGTTGCCAGCTTTGGCTGAAATGTATAAGATACTCCACAGACGAATTATGTTGATGGAGTGAAATAATATGAGGGAAGAATAAATATGAAAAGTTTAAAATAGTTTTTACGGGTCATAAATAAATAAATATAACGGATTTATCATTCCGACACAAACTTTTATTTATTCAACTTGTTTTTTAAAAGTATGTATAATATTTGACTCACCGCAAAACGATTTATCCGCATTGTGGAAGTTATTTCAACGCTTTAAGTTACCAAAAGACAAAAATTAATCAGTATTTTTTTATAATGTATACTTAATCCATATTGTGCATTGGAATTAGAAAAATAAATAAATGCTAGTATCATTGAAAATATAGTTTTGAAATTAGCGACTTCGTTATCGCAGTACAATAACGATTTACGTGCAATATTATCATAATGGTAATGTTCGCTAATCAATATCATTTTCAGATTTAAAAAAAAATGAATGACCCGTGTGTACTTTGAAAACATTTACTTCTGTCGGCAGGCTATTTTAGCCCTAAACAAATATTGTTCATTCGTTAGCTCATTGCTCACATTATATTGAAATTTAGTGTCTATGAATATAACCTCAAAATTTCACTGCAAGAGAGTTCTCTCGAAAATATATTGATATTTTAATCTTACCGTACGTTGTAATATAAAATGGCAAAGATGTCTTCAAGCGGTAAAGAAACTTTCATGCCGGTAATACACCATACAATTTTATATTGACTTATCTACGACAAGTTTTGTAATCACCTTGTCTTTCACTTTTCCTCTACTCATATTGACAATGGAATTTTTTTTTCGGTTTATTTATGTAGGATTACGACGATGTTTCCATCACATTTGAAGACCAGCAAAAGATTAACAAATTCGCCCGTTTTAATGCCAAATTGGAAGACATCAAGGAAGAGCTGAAGGTGAAGCAAAACGACATGACGAGCCTGGAAGAAGCTTGTGATGAGCTCGCTCTGATGGATGAGGCCGATGGAAAAGTTCCCTACTTGATCGGAGAAGTCTTCATTTGTCAAAATGTGGATTTCACTCTGGTATGCAAACGTTTTTCTTCAGATACTTGCTATTATTTCTGCGGTCCTAGGTCAATATGTGATAAATTGTTATTTTGTAATAAGTACGTCATTTTATAAAGTTATGCATCCTTTTTCGTTTAATGTTAACACATTCTCATACACAAATTGTCCACCAAGCCTAAGAAACCAGTGAAACTGAAACAAATTGTCCACCAAATCATTTTTCAATTTAAGAAACTGAAACTTTCCCCTGCGAAATTTTACTTTTGCACTTATCGTATTTTGATTTAAGTCTACAACATATTTGCAGTCATTAATTCACAATAAAATTCTAGGAGAATTCTCTATTGTGTATCCTAAAAGTATTGATTTCTACAAATATAGGATAGACAAACCACACAATTTTCACCTGTATCATAAGTTATAGCCATACCGTCTTACTCATTATAGATTTTTACGCGCCGACTTAGCTTTGGTTTAGTTACACCGGACGTGGGCCATTAAATTAGACAAATAAGCCGTGGTTTTAAAGCAAGTTTATCGCTATTCCGACCCTATAACAGGCGTAACATTTACATCTCGTTTATAAGTAAGGGGGTTAGAATATTAACACAAAATGTGGCAAGTAACAAACAAACTTACGTTACCAGTAAATTCATCATTCAAATATCGGTCATGTATCATCATGTATGACAAAGATAGACACACCTAGAATATGTGTGTATGAACGAAACAGATTTAGGAACGGACGGCGTTCCATACTCGCTAGTAGCGTTGAATGCTCTGGTAAGAATGAGATAGCACTTCGCTTACGCGAAGACGTCATTATGTTGGTCAACAATGGAGATAGTTGTGTTGTCTAAAATAATAAGTGATTGGCGCGTACTTAGCTGAAATATTATTCCTTGGCTTTTGTAGTAGTCTGCAGTGTAATTGAAACACTTTCTCATCTCACACAAGGGCATTTTGGCACTTATTTTTGTTATTTGATTAGATATAGTAAACGACATCAAGTGATGCGTGACAGTTTACTACTAAATCGGCCTAAACACCGAGCACACCAACTAGCGTGGTTTTTGCTTGCACACTTTGAGCGCTCTGCAACTATATTTGTAACGTCATTGATTTCTTACAATATTACTCCTCTTACTCGAGGATTTATTAGATGAATATGCTAAAAAGCTTACAGTTTTTTTACTTAAAAAATAGAATAGTGTATTGATTTAAAAAAAAGTATTACCTTTTAAATATTCTCAAATAAAAAAAAAAACGAAAAGGGAAGTATACTAAGTAGATTATTAATTTTACAAAAAAATAAATAACAATCAACTAGCTTTTGCCGACGAATCAAGTTTGTTTCATAATTCATAAATGACACATAGTTTACTAACCATTTTAATGCGGCCCAGCGCCATTGCGCCTTAAGCGTCAGTTAAATAAATTGCTACGCAACTCTGCGATTTTCAGCGAGCGCTTGTCGGTTCCCGGGAGAGCACGTGGTCAATTTGAGCGCGGTAAATTGCGGTTGGCGCGTTTTGATAACTGTATTTTTTTTTTTTTACATGAATGCCGCACAAGAGTCTCTACTGCTCTCAACCGTCTAGAGTCAGTGAGACTGGCATCCCCGATAGGGGTATGTTGTGAGGCTGAAGGTAGTGAAGAGGGGAAGGAGATGAGGAAGTTGAAGGTTGGGAAATACCTGGCTATTCAGATCTGGTCACCAAACATGGCTAAAGCCATTTCAAGCAACGTTTAAATTCTGAATGGTGGTCTTTCACCAGGGCGATACTCAGAGTATCTACCACTCTGGAACGTGCCGCAAATATACCATATTTTATTTCAATTAAATGTGTTGTGACACATTGATTAAATATATTTTATTTGCGCATGCTGAGTTCGAACCCGCGACCTCTGGATTCGTAGTCGAGTGTCTTACCACGCGACCATTTATTGTTAATCCTATTGAAATGAATACACCCTTAAGTGCATCCATGTCGGAAGTTAGTTCTATTGTGGATGATCTCAATGTATCAAGTCAAAACCCCACCCAGTGTTACAGTTATCAACCAATGCAGACACCGATAGTGTAACCATAAAGAAAAAGCAAGATAATTTTGAATCAGAAAAAGAAAAAGAAAGCTGTAAAAAGGGACTACATGGACTTTGCGCGGGAAAATACAATTGTAAAGTGACATAATCTTGTATTTTTATATTTTTTAATATTTTTTGTAGTTATTTTTATTAGAAGCATAATATATCATTCTTTACTCGTGTAATTGCAAAAAGAATCATTAAAATTGGTTGTTATTTGTCAAAGTTATCGGATTTTTATAGAATACCATATTTAAAAAAATCTAAAAACACAAAATATCTCTAGGAATTTATATACACACTTGCTAAATAAACATAGCACTACAACAGCTAAACATTATTCCACAAGTTTAATTAATATTTGTATTTTTCTTTTAGCAACGACTCGAAGAAGCCAAATTAGCCAAGACCGCAGAAAAGGAAAAACTAGAGGCCCAGGCCGAGGCCATTAAAAACCAGATGAATGAACTAAAAGCCCACTTGTATGGGAAATTCTCCACTCACATAAACCTTGAGAACGAAGACGATTGAACAACTCTAACTTTAATAGCTTATTTATTAATGATTTTGCCTGTTGTCTCATGTCTCATTTATATTTTTTATAAATAATAATAAATATGTACTCGAACAATATTTTGGTACTATTCACTTCATGGATGTTTAAATTGAAAGTTTTTCTAAAAGCATTCTTCCTCGATATTGAAAATCTCTAATTATTTTCTGCTCATCATATTTTCTCTGTGGAAATTGGCTATGCATTATATATTTTTATTTTCTTTATGAGTTGAATTTGATAAAAAAATTAAATATGTAAAACTTATCGGTATTTTTTAAAAATGGTTTCAAATTTATAGTTTTCATATATAAAAATATTAACAAATTGATCATAATTTTGTTTTATTGTTTCAATTTTTAGTTAGTCTATTTCAGTTGGAGATATTTTTCTCCAAACCAAAGAAAAATTCGGGTCCTCATTTTGTAAATGTTGATACTCAATTTATAAATAAATGCATACTATAAACATTATCAAAATCGTATAAATAAACTTTTTTTTTTAAATGTCTTGGTACAATGCATATTAAAATATAGTATAACGCCTATTTAGGCGTATTATAATATGTATTTACATGGCCAGCAACAGGGCGCACCTAACAGTCTAGCAGAGAAAGATGTTTCCGGCGGGAAAGGATGAATTTGCCCGCGGAGACTGCGTTTTTAACCTTTGTGACGGAAGACACGGCTTCTCTTGTGTTTACTCACGTCAGCGTGTTTGAATTCGTAAATAAACGTGATCTACCTAACCTTAAAGACTATCATTTGACAATTACCTACTTCGTTTATTCATTATAGTTCCTTAGTTTTACAATATATATATATCATTGCACTATTTGGAGTATTCTTTTTCTTGACAAAAAAATAAAAAACTGTTTTTAAACAATAATATAAACATATTCACTTGTTTTAAACCACTTTTTTTAACACATTAATCAACCGTTTTCAAAATTACCCTTCCATCAGGACAATATTAATTATCAATGTATTGTTTATAACAAATTTATGTGTTTATATTATTATTACGGCAAGCCACAAAGTTAATGCTTTTTATTAATAAATAATTAAGATATTTTTGTTATATGGAGCCAGTGGGACAATGGCATACTCGATTTGGTGAATGTTCTGAGGCTAAAGTGTGGAGGAATGTTTGGGGTGCCTCGCTATTCAGATCTGATGACAAAAGACGTAAAGGCTTTTAAAGCAACGTTTCGATTTGCTTCTCATTTTGTCTCACGATTCATGGTTGACATTTCTGCTGATTCGTATATAATTCTGTTGAAAATTATTTACTACAAAATTTAGAAAAAAAAGACAGATTTATTACCTTTATATTAACTACATAATATTATTTAACTTCTCAAATGTAAACCAACAAATGAACGAGAGTAATTCCCCAAAGTGGGCAGTTCACTTATTTGTCAATAGATTGCGCTATAAAATTGTTACTTTTAATTAGATATCAACTGAAATCTATAATCTTATGTGAATATGTATGAATATTTTTTTGTTTGTTTCTTTATGTAGTTAATTTATTTAATGAATTTAAGTTTAGATTGAATTACACCAATTTGGCATGAATTATTATTTAACAAGCGCAGAACTAGCTCCGTCCTTCGGTGAAGTTTAAAACTACATGAAACAAGCGACTTGATGAAAAGTATAAAACCAACAATGAGTGAGCATATTGTTTAAAAAAGTTCAAATACGCTCTTTCTTTTGTTAAAATTACCAACCAAAGGCTTAATTTCTCACAGAAAAACAGAATATTATATTAAAATAGTCTCGGTGATAGGATTGGCTGCGTTTAGTGAACATTAAAAAAACTTCTTAGGAGGAATAACAACTTTTCTAGATGTGCAGTCTGAGTCTACATATTGTAACACATAGGTGAGGGGGGGGGGGGGTTAAACCCCCTGAACCTAACCTTATATAAGCCCATGCTAACACGTGCTAATACTGCTAATGCGATTGAACTATTGATAAATAACAGATGATTTTTAAATAATAACAAAATAAATTAGAATATTAAGAAATTTCATCAAATGACTTATCAAAATGCAAGGATTTTTCTTCTGACATGAACGCATTTTTCTCCGTCCCTACGTGTCGGATTTGTACGTTATTGTGAATTTGTAATTAAATTGATAATTGACAGATGATTCCTAAACAAAAACAGAGAAAAAAATGAACATAATGAAATTTCTTTAAAAAGTGATCAAAATGCAAGGATTTTGCTTTTGACATGAACGCATTTTTATCCGTCCCTACGTGTTGGATTTATACGGAATTATGAATTTGTAATGAGATCAATAAGTTACAGATGACTCTTAAATAAAAACAAAAGAAATTGGAATATTAGAAAATTTCATCAGATAACTTGTCAAAATGCCAGGATTTTTCTTCTGAGATGAACGCATATTTCTCCGTCCTTACGTATCGGATTTATACGAAATTATGAATTTATAATGAGATTAATAAGTTACAGATGATTCTTAAATAAAAACATTAGAAATTCGAATATTAAGAAATTTTTCAAATGAGTGGTCAAAATGAGAGGATTTTGCTTCTGACATAAACGTATTTTTCTCCGTCCCTACGTGTCAGATTTGAACGTTGTTATGAATTTGTAATTAAATTGATAATTGACAGATGATTCCTAAACAAAAGCAGAAAAAAATGAATATAAAGAAATTTCTTTAAATGAGTGATCACAATGCAACGGTTTTGCTTTTTACATGAACGCATTTTTCTCCATCCCTACGTATCGGATTTATACGAAATTATAAATTTGTAATGAGATTAATAAGTTACAGATGATTCTAAAATAAATAAAAAAAACCAAAAGATTGTAGTATAAGAAATTTCTTCAAATGAGCGGTCCAAATTCAAGCATTTTGATTCTGACATAAGCGCAGTTTTCTCCGTCCCTACGTGTCGGAGGTCTACGTCGAAGTGAATTCGTAACAAAATTCATGAGTTACATATGATTCTTAAATAAAAACAGAAGAAATTTGAGTTATAAGAAATTTCTTCAAATGAGTGTTCAAAATGTAAGGATTTTGCTTCTCACATGAGCGCATTTTTCTCCGTTTCTACGTGTCGGATGTGTACGTCATTGTAAATTTGCAATAAGATTGATGAGTTGCAGATGATTCTTAAATAAAAGAAGAAGAAATTTGAATATTAGAAATTTCTTCAAATGAGTGGTCAAAATGTATTGATTTTGCTTCTGACATGAGCGCATTTTTCTCCGTTCTTACGTGTCGGATGTGTACGTCATTGTAAATTTGCAATAAGATTGATGAGTTACATATGATTCTCAAAATAAAACAGAAGAAAATTGGAGTATTAAGAAATTTCTTCAAATGAGTGGTCAAAATGTAAGGATTTTGTTTCTGACATGAGCGCATTTTTCTCCGTCCTTACGTGTCGTATTTGAACGTTATTGTAAATTTGTTATTAAAATTGATAGTTGACAGATGATTCTCAAATAAAAATAGAAAATTTGAATATAAAGAAATTTCTTCAAATGAGTGGTCATAATGTTAACATTTCGCTTCTGACATGAGCGCATTTTTCTCCGTCCCTACGTGTCGGATGTATACGTCGTAATGAATTCGTAATAAAATTCATGAGTTACATATGATTCTCAAATAAAAAAAAAAGAAATTGGAATATAAGAAATTTCTTCAAATGAGTGTTCAAAATGTAAGGATTTTGCTTCTCACATGAGCGCATTTTTCTCCGTCCCTACGTGTCGGATGTGTACGTCATTGTAAATTTGCAATAAGATTGATGAGTTACATATGATTCTTAAATAAAAGAAGAAGAAATTTGAATATTAGAAATTTCTTCAAATGAGTGGTCAAAATGTAAGGATTTTGCTTCTGACATGAGCGCATTTTTCTCCGTTCTTACGTGTCGGATGTGTACGTCATTGTAAATTTGCAATAAGATTGATGAGTTACATATGATTCTTAAATAAAATTAGAAAAAATTTGAATATAAGAAATTTCTTCAAATGAGTGGTCAAAATGTAAGGATTTTGTTTCTGACATGAGCGCATTTTTCTCCGTCCCTACGTGTCGTATTTGAACGTTATTGTAAATTTGCAATAAAATTTATAAGTTTCACATGATCCTCAAAGAAAATAAGAAAAAATTTGAATATAAAGAAATTTCTTTAAATGAGTGGTCATAATGTTGACATTTTGCTTCTGACATGAGCGCATTTTTCTCCGTCCCTACGTGTCGTATTTGAACGTTATTGTGAATTTGTAACTAAATTGATAATTGACAGATGATTCCCAAACAAAACAGAAAAAAAATAATATAAAGAAATTTCTTTAAATGAGCGATTTTGCTTTTGACATGAGCGCGTTTTTCTCCGTCCCTACGTGTCGTATTTGAACGTTGTTGTGAATTTGTAACTAAATTGATAATTGACAGATGATTCCCAAACAAAACAGAAAAAAATTAATATAAAGAAATTTCTTTAAATGAGCGATTTTGCTTTTGACATGAACGCGTTTTTCTCCGTCCCTACGTGTCGTATTTGAACGTTATTGTGAATTTGTAACTAAATTGATAATTGACAGATGATTCTCAAACAAAACAGAAAAAAATTAATATAAAGAAATTTCTTTAAATGAACGATTTTGCTTTTGACATGAACGCGTTTTTCTCCGTCCCTACGTGTCGTATTTGAACGTTATTGTGAATTTGTAATTATATTGATAATTGACAGATGATTCCTAAACAAAAACAGAAAAATATTAGAAATTTCTTCAAATGAGTGGTCAAAATGTACTTTTGTTTTTAACCACTTTGGTTCTTAAAAAAAAAAAGTGGTTAAAAACAAAGTATAAATGTTCTATTTATAAATATGGCAAGCCAAAAAATTAATGCTTTTTTCGAATATATAAAGAAATTTCTTTAAATGAGTGATTTTGCTTTTGACATGAACGCATTTTTCTCAGCCTCTACGTATCGGATCATTACGAAATTATAAATTTGTGATAAGATTTATAAGTTTCAGATGAATTTAAAATAAAAACAAAAGAAATTGGAGTATTAAGAAATTTCTTCAAATAAGTGGTCAAAATGTAAGGATTTTGCTCCTGACGTTAGCGCATTTTTCTCCGTCCCTACGTGTCGGATAGATTGATAGGTAACAGATTATTCTAAAATAAAAACTAAAGATATTGGAGTATTAAGAAATTTCTTCAAATGAGTGGTCAAAATGTAAGGAATTTGCTTCTGACATGAGCGCATTTTTCTCCGTCCCTACGTGTCGTGTTTGAATGTTGTTGTGAATTTGTAATTAAATTGATAATTGACAGATGATTCCTAAACAAAAACAGAAAAAAATGAACATAATAAAATTTCTTTAAATAGTGATCAAAATGTAAGGATTTTGCTTTTGACACGAACGCATTTTTCTCCGTCCCTACGTGTTGGATTTATACGGAATTATTAATTTGTAATGAGATCGATAAGTTACAGATGACTCTTAAATAAAAACAAAAGAAATTGGAATATTAGAAAATTTCTTCAAATGAGTGGTCAAAATGCCAGGATTTTTTCTTCTGAGATGAACGCATTTTCTCCGTCCTTACGTATCGGATTTATACGAAATTATGAATTTATAATGAGATTAATAAGTTACAGATGATTCTTAAATAAAAACACAAGAAATTCGAATATTAAGAAATTTTTCAAATGAGTGGTCAAAATGTGAGGATTTTGCTTCTGACATAAACGTATTTTTCTCCGTCCCTACGTGTCAGATTTGAACGTTGTTATGAATTTGTAATTAAATTGATAATTGACAGATGATTCCTAAACAAAAACAGAAATAAATGAATATAAAGAAATTTCTTTAAATGAGTGATCACAATGCAAGGGTTTTGCTTTTTACATGAACGCATTTTTCTCCATCCCTACGTATCGGATTTATACGAAATTATAAATTTGTAATGAGATTAATAAGTTACAGATGATTCTAAAATAAATAATAAAAAAACAAAAGACTGTAGTATTAAGAAATTTCTTCAAATGAGTGGTCCAAATTCAAGCATTTTGCTCCTGACATGAGCGTATTTTTCTCCGTCCCTACGTGTCAGATTCGAACGTGATTGTGAATTCGTAAATATATTGATGAGTTACATTTGATTCTAAAATAAAAACAGAAAAAAATGAATACAAAGAAATTTCTTCAAATGAGTGGTCAAAATGCAAGAAATTTGCTTCTGACATGAGCGCATTTTTCTCCGTCCCTACGTGTCGTATTTGAACGATTTTGTAAATTTGTTATAAGATTGATAATTGACAGATGATTCCAAATAAAAAACAAAAAATTGAAAATAAAGAAATTTCTTCAGATGAGTGGTCAAAATGTATGGAATTTGCTTTTCACATGAACGCATTTTTCTCCGTCCCAACGTATCGGATTTATACGAATTTAGAAATTTGTAATGAGATTGATAAGTTACAGATGATTATTTATAAAAAAACAAAAGAAATTGGAGTATTAAGAAATTTCTTTAAATGAGTGGTCCAAATGCAAGCATTTTGCTCCTAACGTGAGCGCATTTTTCTCCGTCCCCACATGTCAGATTCCTACGAAATTGCGAATTCGTAAACACATTGATAGGGGACATATGATTCTAAAATAAAAACAAAAGAAATTGGAATATTAAGAAATTTCTTCAAATGAGTGGTCCAAATTCAAGCATTTTGATTCTGACATGAGCGCATTTTTCTCCGTCCTTACGTGTCGTATTTGAACGTTATTGTGAATTTGTAATTTAATTGATAATTGACAGATGATTCCTAAATAAAAACTGAAAAAAATGAATACAAAGAAATTTCTTCAAATGAGTGGTCAAAATGCATGGAATTTGCTTTTGACAGGAACGCATTTTTCTCCGTCCCCACGTATCGAATTTATAAATTTGTTATAATACTAATAAGTTACAGATGATTCTTAAATAAAAACAAAAGATATTGGAGTATTAAGAAATTTCTTCAAATGAATGGTCCAAATTCAAGCATTTTGCTCCTGACATGAGCGTATTTTTCTCCGTCCCTACGTGTCGGATTCGAACGAAATTGCGAATTCGTAAACATATTGATAGGTTACAGATGATTCTTAAATAAAAACAAAATATATTGGGGTATTAAGAAATTTCTTCAAATGAGTGGTCAAAATGCAAGGAATTTGCTTCTGACATGAGCGCATTTTTCTCGATCCCTACATCTCGGATTTATACGAAATTGTGACTTTGTAATGATATTGATCAATGATATGAGCGCATATTTATTTGTCCCTACGTGTCGGATTTGTACGTTATTGTGAATTCGTTATGATATTGATAGATTATAGGTTCTTAAATAAAACTAGAAGAAATTGGAATATCTGACCTTTAGAGAGAAAGCTGTCAGATAAACAACAGAGGAGCTATAGCAGCCGAGACGGGCAGATGTTTGGTGGTCGCATATTATATTACACTGAACACAATATATTATTACCTACTGCTAGGACGCTAGGAGAAGGTATTTCATGTCAATATAGAATACAAGAAATATAGAAATAAGACATTTAAACTATTTTTACTGCGCCAAAATTAATTCGTTCGTTTTGGTTGATACATATTGTTCTGAGTGGTAGATACTCGTCTAAGTATCGCCCAGGTGAAATACCACCTTTTCAATCGAAATGTTGCTTGAAATGGCTTTGTGTCCTGTCCCAATGACAGTTGTGTTAGCAACCAGTAGCGATACCTACGTCGTAGTCAAATTCGAACCTTTTGCGAATTAGCGATTAAAAAAAAGAGAAACATTCCCTGGTTACGAATAACCTGTCAAATTTTTGAAAAACTCCTACCGCCATCACAATAAACAGAAGATTTGCTTGTGCAATGATGGAGGACTTAGCCGGCAGAGGAATTGAACCCACGACGCCCTGGTGGGAATCCGACGCGTTTGTCCACTCGACTACCAACCTCTATTTCTACCTCTGCCTTCAAACACTCCATGCCATATTAAATTGACACGGAGCCGGTCCTGTGCAGGCGCAATTAGAGCAGTCTGCTCCAGGCGGCGAATCGCCAAAGCGCTGATAGTACCTAATCATAGTGCTTTTTAAATATCATATAAAATTAAAAATACCATTCATGGATGGGCAATTATTGAACCCGTAAGTTACCGAACGACGACGCGAAATAAAAACCCGCACCTCTCGTATTATACTTGATACGAGTTGGTACCAATCTTCGGTTTGAACAAAATTTTGCCGGGCCCTTATTTACAAACATTTTGATTATTCCTTGGAACAGGAATATTTTAGTAGAAATAATATGTTCAAAACGCGGTCACTGAAAAAAGTACCTACTTACCTTGTATTATTTGTAATTTTTTGTCAACAACTGAAAGGTGTCCTTGTTGTGAGTGGGCCAAGTAACCTTCAAATATCGAAGGAAGGTGTAAAGTAGAGATGGTCGATATTCTTGTCCCGGTTAAAAGGAACCGGTTCTAAGCCGGTCACTGGAACCGTCGATATTATTTCTTAGAGGAACCGGTTCCTTTTTTCGGCAAATAAAAATCGATATCCTTTGTCTGAGGAACCGGTTCCATAGTTGCAGTCCCCCACGAGAAAAATAATTTGGCAAGAGGAAGCGGTTGCAGTTCCAGTTCTTTTAGTTTTAAAATTCGCTAATAACCCCCCCCCCTCCACTCCACTATTTTTTTTCTGGCGATGAACCGGTTCCAGTTCTTTATATAGATATTATTTATAATAAGTTAAGTATTTAAGATCTCTGAAGGTACAGCGTCAGTTGTCACGACCTTCTGGGTTCTGAAACCCACAGGTAAAACATTTTCTGCTTCAAATAACTGATTAAATTATTATTATTGACAACATTATTTTTATTCATAGGTCAGGATGTCAGCAGAAAGTCTACAACACGAAAATTCCAAAAAATCTACGCCCAGTTACCCGCTCCAAAGAAGATAGAAAATATAATTGCAGATTCTGTGCGAGGAGCGAACAGCCCTGCAATGGACTGAGGCCAGTGAAGCAATATCTTCCCGATACTACTAAGAAAATAGGTATGTGCCAAAAAATATCAAAAAGTAGAAAATAATTTATTTATGGACCGGTTTGTAGCTGTACTCCTAGAGTGGATAAAGGCGTCGGATTCCCACCCGAGCGTCGTGGGTTTAATTCCTATGCTGGCTAAGTGCTCCATTATTGCACAAGCAACATTTTCCGCTTATTATTATGGCTGTAAGAGTTTTTCAAATATTGTCAGGTTATTCGCAACCCGGGAATGTTTCTATTTCTTTAACAAAAAAGGTAATTGATTATAAGACCCAAAATCTGTTGTTTTGTCTTGGTTAAGATTCTTGAACGGTGAGCTCTGGCGTCGTGAAATGTGCACAGTTTTTTTCTATCGGAAATTGATAAATAAAGAGAAGTATTTTCAGCTCGCAACAACATTTCTCGAGCTATGAAAACTTAGAAAAATTGATTTGCGAGACTGCCAAAAATGTATTATTTCGGTAAGTACCTATAAACTAGCGTTGGGAAACACTTCAATGTTTTGTGAATGCTTCACGAATTGTTAGTTCTTTAAAATGAACACTTCAATTATTTGAAAACGAAAAGAACTGGAACTGGTTCCTCGCCAACGAAATCACGTACTAGTCGGTAGCGCTTTGTAAGTGGAAAGTGGCCAATCGGTAGAGTTTAGAAAGTGAAAAGAACTGGAACCGGTTTCTTTCCAAAATAAAAAGTACTAGTCGGTAGAGATTTTTTCAATGAAATGAATGAAGGCCAAAATGAACTACCAACTTGAATTGAAGTATTTGTTCAGTGAAATAAATGAAGGCTAAAATGAACTACCAACTTCAATTGAAATATTTGTTCAATGAAATGAAGTTATTGAAATGAATGATCGCTAAAATGATCTACCGACTAGAATTGAAGTATTTGTTCAATGAACAATGAATGAACTACCGACTAGAATTGAAGTATTTGTTCAATGAACAATGAATGAAGTAGGAACTGTTGCCAAAAGAAGTAGTTCTTTCAAAGTGGTCACAACGCTACTATAAACTTTTAAATTTAGGTGATGTTGGATAGTAATCTTGATTGACCGGTCGGTAGCTGAGTGGACAAATGCGTCGAATTCCCACCTGGGCGTCGTGGGTTCAATTCCTCTGCTGGCTAAGTCCTCCATCGTTGCACAAGATTGGTAAATACTCCAAGTATCGACCTGGTGAAAGACCACCATTCAGAATCGAAACGTTGCTTGAAATGGCTTCAGCCGTGCTTGGTGACCAGATCTGAATAGCTAGGTACTTCCCCCCCTTCCTCTTCCGCGTGTCATTCCCCTTCCCACTACCTTCAGTCTCACAACATACCACAATGAGGATGCCACAGACCCACTGACTCCAGACGGTTGGGAGCAGTTGAGACTCTTGTGCTGTATCAAATATTAAAAATATTTTTTTTCCGCTTATAACGATAGTAATAGGAGTTTTACAAATATTGTCAGGTTATTCGTAACCTCAGAGCAAGAATATATAGAGACATAGCTAAATATTTTTACCCAACCTATACAAATTTTCTAAAAATCACTTTCTCCGGGTTTTTACGTCGTAAACCGTGGGATAGAAAGAGACAAGAGAAGTCCTCACATCATATAGCCCCACCATTCGGTATGTAAGCATGCTCTCCGTCTCCCGCGTCTCCGGCGACTCCGCCCACTACGTTTCGATTTGCGACATAAATTTATTTATTTAACAAGATCTCATAAAAACAGTTGTTCACCAAATACATTACGAGATAAATGATATTAAAATATTGTAGATACATGCATAGTGTAAAAAAATAAATTAAACATTTATGTACATCTCACATATATCCAAAGGAGTTATATAAGTACAAACTGAAGTAGTGTGACGCACTATATATGATATAATAACGCAAATAAGGTTAGCAATGAAAAATAAAAAAAACCTAAGATATAAGAGAGGTTCATCGAGGAAATGAACATAACTCAACGATTTTTTTAGGTTATGTCATAAATTTATGTTTATAACAATATTGTGAAAAAGTGGTCATACAAATAAACAAAAACATTATGTCGACATGTGCTATGAATGGATGTTAAAATACTCTAGCCCTAGTCCTATCCACGACTAGGTCTAGCCGAGTCAGGCAAAAACCATCAATACTGACTACAGTAGTGCTTTCTCCTGTATATTATGGCTCTGAGTTCGTAACTGAATAAAAAAGATTATTTTGTTTTACTGATCATTTTCTTTGTCATTAAATATTCTTTTCTTTTCTTTGCAAAAGTGATAGAATATCTGGATTTTGTTTGGCTTGTATTATTCGCCTTAGATTTAAAAAAATCACACATATTTTTCTGGAATAATTTAACTGTTAAGGTCTCATATTAGTTAAATATCGTTAATTTTACTACGTAAATATGTGAAAGTTGCCACTAGTATTAGTATTATTATACAAGAGATATTATAAACAGTTTTATTTGTACTCGGTCAAGTTTTTTTAATGCGATTTATTTACTTTCTCGATATTTTTATTACTAAGCGGGAGCGAAGACACTTAACGTGTTTAGTAACAGCTGTTATTGAAATCACCCATTTTACAATAATCATTATTTTATGTCCAACAGCGCTCTTTAAAAAATGACAATTATTATGAGTACTATTATAGAAAACGTGGACTTTCCATTTCGATTAAAAATAATCTCTCTCGAGGTAAAAACTGGATTTGTATATAACATGGGTACAGTTTTCTGTGGTTTTCCTAAACAAATATAATGTTTCTAACGGACATCCGCTAAACTTGCGACATTTTTTTTCGCCGAAAAGTATCAAACAGGTGTAACATAAAGACCCTTATAATGCTAACTAACTAACTAACCATCACGCCGTTTCACCGCAAGGATAGGCAGAGAGGACGGACCGCTATACAATTCTGTCTTGGCACACACTCCTTGTTTCATTCATCGTCCCCTACATACTCTTCTGTTATTCTGACTCTTCACATGGCCCGACTCAAGAATCGTGCCATGTCTTCCTCGGGCATCCCCGACTTCTTTTTCCATTCGCTTTTGCATCGTACATTCTTCTCTTATTAGCCCTATTTATTACGTTTACACCAGCGTAATGAATCGGTCGTACATGGTTTTACCGCACATACGCCTCAGATATCTCATTTCTACAGCATTCACTCTACTTTCATCCTTCATCTGCCAGTTCCGTACCTCACTGTCATACGTCAGGGTTGGTATAAGCACTCCCTTGTTAACTGCTAGCTTCGCTTTTATGGAAAATGTTTTATTTACGCCAACAGCGTTCAGTCCTCCATTAAAATTATTAATTGAGTTTCCTGCATTCACCCTGCTTTCATTATCCTTATCAGCCTTTCCGTCTCTCGCAAACACACTTCCTAAATACCCAAACTTATAATATGTTTACAATAATATTTCTAGTGGTATAATGGAAGAACGACTTTGATATGCTGAACATAAATACTTATTTGTCTCTATCGCAAAATTCTCATGGTTCCCCCAAAACGTATAACATTTGTAAATACGTTTTATAACCTATTTTCGTAACATATTTTATGAGGCTTTGATTCAATCTATAAGTTATTAGCTGAGTATAATTTAAGTAGGTGTTTAACGGCTTAAAGTTTTTTTTCAGTTTGTAGTAAGCCCAAGGTGTTATTTAACCAAAATTACGTTACAGAAATTAGCCAATAATTATGACGTTTTTTTTTGTATCTACTTATTTATCCGAAAATGTGATTGCCCAAAACTATATTACAAAAACAGTTTTACACATTAAAAAAAACCTTGGTTAATTATTATACACTATAAAATAGGGATATTCATAGCATAGCGGGCGAAAATACAGAATACATTTTTCAACAACCTTATTTTCATTATTTCTAATTTTGAAACTGTTAATTCGTGGTGGAACTCCACTTGAATGATTTTAATAATACCATTTTTTAAACTTTATTCCACTATTTTTATTTAATACCTGAGCGGTTTCACCTTATGACGGGCATCTTCAGACTGGTACAATTTCAAGTAAATCTACTTTATTCCCGGGATGGACGCTTATTGAGTCTCATAAAGAACATTTGTGACTTGGTTTTTGTTTTATTGCTGACAGAGGCGGCTTTACAATAACATTCAAAAATACATTCAGGTAGTTTTATTACCTTCTGGGAGACGGGTTACATGGTGATGCTTAATATGCGTCTGTGTTTTTTTTTTTTTAAATTTAATAATATATATAGTTGTTAGCTTTATTTTTAACAGATAGAATGACTGGTCAGCAGCTGAGTGGACACACGCGTCGGATTCCCACCCGGGCATCGTGGGTTCAATTCCTCTGTTGGTTAAGTCCTCCATCATTGCACAAGCAACATTTTCCACTTATTATGATGGTTCCTATGATTATTCCTAACCCGGGGAGCTATTTTGAATTTACTTTTTGATTTTCCCGTCTCTGTTTGGTTAATGTATTTATATTATTATTAGAATTATTATTAAATAGTGGAATAAAGTAAAATTCTTTTAATAAAAAAATATATAATAATCACGTAACGTCTCTATGCAATAGTTTATGCCAAATTTGAAATGTGATAATTGAAATTCTTTAATCGGTTTAGTTTGAGATTATTTTAGGAATCGAAGTATGTACCTGTTACACCTCTCGAATGTGATGAAATATGTCAACATGCGGGTGGTTCTGAGATACTGTACGTACGTACCTACCAGGCCCGTAAAACTTACTTGCCTTGGAAAATCTACCACGCGTCTTATTTCCGTAGCCGTAGGCAGGGCTAGTACAGGTACATAGTTGCATACGTAGGTATTACCGACATCGTGCATTAAAATGCCCTTTGTTGAAGCGAGTCATCCGTTCCCCTTTATCAAAGTTTCAGAGGCACTCTTCCGACCCTCAGATCGGCTCTTTAGTTTGGTGCAATCAACTTTAATTATAAATTTACACAGATAGCAAACACGTTGTGGTTAGACATTGTAATTAAACAAAATAAAACATGTTTTGTAATACTACATTATTGTACATATACACTAGTTTCTGTTCATTCGTTAGGACTGCATGTATTCATAGAGTCCTGATAGGGGTTTACAATGAATATATATACAATAAAGCGGTGATAAACAATGACAATATAATTTTTATATAATTCAATTGAATTAAATTTAATATTATTATTATTATTGAGTTCTGCTATTTTAATTTTTTTAATTTTTGTTTTTAGTGACAGTTGTTTTGGCGTTTAAGGCCATTGTCAAACTGTATATATAAAAAAAACTTAAAATAGCAGAACTCAATAATAACAATAATATTAAACTTAATTTAATTGAATTATATAAAAATTAAAAATGGAGTTCTACAAATTGAACACAAAAACTATAAATAATGACAATATATATATATACACGTTATAGCCTTAGAATATTAACACAAAATGTGGCAAGCAAAACACACACGTTACCAGTAAGTTCATCATTCAAATATCGGTCATTAATGACAAAGATAGACATTCATAGAATAGAAACAGATCCGAAGTTCAGACCGCGTTCCATACTTGCTTGAAACGACCTCAAGCGACGCGTTACCGTTTAGTACTAAATCGGTTTAAACACCGATCACACCAACTAGCGTGATTATTGCTTGCCACTTTGCGAGCGCTACAACGTGTCTATAATATATGTGACGTCATTGGTGTTAAACAAAACATTTGTTTTTTTTTTAAACATTTAAAAAAAAAATTGTTGTTGAGATTGAGATAGGTGCTGGATCTAATCGATTATTATAATTATTTTATTTTTTTACATTGACTCAACACAGAAAGCCTTTAGGAAAATAATTTCTCTTAGAGCTTATGTTGAAGGAGGGAGGAAACACAGAGGCCGGCAAATCGTTCCACAGCGGAGCTGTTGCATAAGAACGAGTCGTAAAATCAATCCGTTCTCATATATTGAATTTCAACCGTGTACAAATGTTGGGTGCGCGTTCGGAAAAAATCCTGACTATGCATCGGTTCTAAGGGGATTCACGCAACAGCTGGACATGAGGGGTCGAAGATTGAAACATTTTCCAATCCTGACTGTGCCACTCCTCCAGCGCTTATCATCTTTCCAGAATAATGGTGGAAAGTATTAGTACCTATCTAAGCTGATAGCGCTGTCTGTCGACTCAACGCATACATTTGCGACGTGTGCTATACTTATCAATACCATCCAATGACCGATATTTTCATAAACAGGCGCATATGGGAACATCTAAATACAAGACGGTGAGGCGTCTAGTGCAGCGAACGCCTTTTACGATGAACTTATCTTAAGAACGCTCTGTTTGCTAGCGTAAGTAGCAGCTGAGGATTTGAACGTAGAGTAGAAGAAGATATTGAGATAATAAAGGAGCACTTACCACAGAAGAACTGAAAGAGAAGCACATAAATAAGGTTGGGGAATCGAAAAAAAGGTTTCCCCGGTGGGGGAGGAAGAGAAAAACGTAGTCAGAGTAGTGACTTAATGCCCTCACCTAGAATAAAGAAGATTATGAAGGAATGTATGAAACTTTACAACGGGATTTGGAAATGGCACTCTACCACAGCTGGAGTGAACGGAGTGGGAACCTCTTCGACAGCTTAACCCTTCACTGATTTAGGATTCTTAAAAAGAGAAAAACAATTTCTAATTGTTAAAAATAAGAAAAAAAAGCCAAAGGAGCTGAAGAATCAAGAACTTCTGAATGTGAAGAAGTATACCCTTTAAAAAAAAAAATTGTTATAAAGAATACCGCACAACAGTTCCAACTGCTTCCAACCATCTAGAGCAAGTGAGACTAAGGCATTCCCAATTGGGGTATGTCGTGAGGATGAAGATAGTGGGAAGGGGAAGGAGATGGGGAAGAGGAAGGTTGAGAAGTATCTGCCTATTAAGATTTGGTCACCAAACACGGCTAAAAGCCATTTCAAGCAACGCTTCGATTCTGAACGGTGGTCTTTCACCAGGGCGATACTTAGAGTATCTACCACTCTGGAACGTGCCATTAATTAAAAATATATTATTTCCTATGAATTAAATGTGTTATGACACATATTCAAAATAAAAGTTACTTGGGCCCGTCGGGTTTGAACCCGCGACCTTTGAATTCGTAGTCGAGCGTCTTACCACTCGATCACTGAGGGCGTCAAACCTGTACTCATACAAAAATAAAATAAATCGTGATCTTTTTGGTCCACGGTAGCAATTAAATTTATTTCCAATAAGATTCCATAGGAAATCGCGTTCCGTACAGCGAACTTTTCATTTTTATAGTTTTTGTGTTAAATTTGTAAAATCCAATTAAAATCAATTAATACTATTAGTATAGTTTTGCTAGTTTTAGTTTTTAATTTTAGTAACAGCTGCTTCAAGGCCATTGTGAAACTGTGGTTAGGCCGCATGAAACCGATTCATTTATATGATTTTAGTTAATTGTTTAATCACTAATTTAGGTAAAAACCGAATTATCTTGAAATTCTCGAACCTTTACCTTGAATTCTTCACGAATCGGATCGTGGAACGAATCAAGTTCTTGGTAAAGTGTATGTAATCTCTTTGAATCTTAATGCACAATACGATGGTGTCAAATCATATCTACAAATTGGCGAAACGTGATTCATTTGCGCCTTGGAGTAAGAATATACATGGAGAAAGAGCGAAATATGTTTACCCAACCAATACAAATTTGCGATAAATTACTTTCTCCGGGTTTTTACGTCGTATACCACGAGAGAGAAAGAGATAAGACAAGTCTTCACATGCAGCACTTAGAAGTATGTGAGAATGTTCTTCGTCCGCGCTAACTTCACATCATCGAGTCGTTTAACTTACGTCAACGGATTTTGAGGTTATTTACTATATTTGTATACATTAAAAAACTTGTAGTGGTTATACAAATAAATCATACATGATGGTGATAATATGTGCTATGCGTAAATGTTCAAATAAGACCAAACAAAGATTATAAAACATCACTTCTCAGAGGTATTTCAACAGTTTCAAATATCTTCGATAAAACTTTAGAATTTTCAGATTTTTAATGATATAAAGAGATAAAATCAATAAAAAGCTTTCATTATTATTTAGGCAAACCTTCTTTTATTAGTGTTTGTGTGGTATTCTGACTTTATAAATTATTTTAATGGTGTATTGATATTGTTTTTGTAATGTGTTCAAATATGTTTATTAAAAAAAATGTCCAAATTCCGTGTAGGCGGTAACTAATAGGCTATCCAACATCCTTTAACATATCTTTGTCTCTTTCTATTGATTCAGTATAAAATCCACCGTCCTGACTACACTGTTTTGCAAAGGTACCTCTCCATATATTCTTCAATATACTCCAAGATTTGCACATTTTTAACTGTCGACCTTCCCATACAGAAGAATAGGACTTGTCAATCTGTGGAGTATTGAACTATTAAACAAAACAACGATAGCGTAAAGTTGCGCGAGTGACGTGCATGTCAATAATTGACTTGTTTCAGTGGCCGGCAGCTGGAAACAAATACATATCTCGCGTGCGCTGATACACTATTAAGAGGGTAAGAGAGCAGACGATATTATCAAGATTTGCCAAAATAGTTATAATTTTTGTCGTGTGTGTCACTGTCGTCGTATTTTGTAAACTATTCCATCAAAAGTTCATTGTACATTGTTACTTACACACCATCCCACAATATCCCGCTCGTAAATACGAACATTCCCGAACCAATATTAACGGTCTTCGTGTTTCCACACAGTTTGCTTTTTCCCCATAATTTGGGGGAATTTCCCTTGATATTCCTTATTTTGTCTAAAATATATATTTTATATTTTTATACAGGTGGATAAATTACATGCTTCAATGAGTTTGATTGGGGAGGTAAATTATAATGTTTTTTTATGGAGTTAACACTAAAATCTATGGCAATGTTTAATTAAAAATATATACATCTCAATAAAGTCAACAAAGTTTTAATAAAAACAATTTTAACTTTCTTCCACTTATTTGTAAATTTAAATAAGTGGAAGAAAGTTAAAATATTTTATTAAATCATTAAAATGGAATTCCACCACGAATTAACAGTTACAAAATTAGACTTAGTCAACAAAGTTCTATAAAAATCTGCTAACTTAATATGAAATGAAGACGTCTAATATTTTAATTTATTTCACGTTTAAAAGATACTACCAAAAAAAATAATTTGCAAAAAGAAATAATTAGAATTTTCCCAAGATATGGGATCTTTTTTATAAATCGGCAATACTGCGAGAACACGTGCGTGTGACCGCGTGACCGCCAAGGGTTTAGCAGAAAGTTTGTAGGTAGGGCTGGCACAAAATGTCAATATAAAACACCATTGATAATAAATTTATTTATTTTTATGTCTATGGAAGGTTTTAAACAATAAGTGGATATAGAAAACAACAGTTTAATATAATATTATGAAAACACATAACTTATTGCTTACAATAAACCACATTATCATATTTAATATTCTTACAAATTTGATATGGCTACGATCATTACACAAATAATACAACAATATTATCTTCCTCTTCTTTAAATGAGTGAGGATTTATTTATTTATTGTGTGGTAGTTTGTTGACGGCCTCTGTTTTCGAGGGGTAAAGACTACAAATCCAGAGTTGCCGGTTCAATTTTCGACCGGGTTTAATTTTAAAACTACAATGTTACGTCACAAAGTTACCGCTTCATATGAAAAAATAGTAACGTCTACTGATTTTTTACATATTATATAATTTGACCAAGAACATACATTTAAATACATCAGGTATTGTAATAATAAACAAGCTATTTGCACAGCCCTATCAGCTTTGTTTTGAAATTTGATGTTTTTACGCACTACATAGAAAGGAATATGTTAAAGGTACAATCATAAATGTCCGACTGTGTCCTTTTGACATATTTCCTTTAAATTGTTGGAACAAAATCAAAGGTCTGAATTCGTTTCTTCCGGGTTATACATATTCCATTTAAAGCACCAACACATACATCTTTATTCACACCACTTTACGCAACAGCGCGTCAGGAAACGACCACTCTCGGCGAGATATTCCCGCGTTATGAAATACATTATTTCATGCGAGCGCTTTTATATCTTTTTAAATATTAAGTAAAATAGCAAATTACCAATTAAATACTTTTTTCTTCTTCAATTTATACAGCAAAAGTACTGTTATATTTAACTGTATTTTTTATTTACTTACTTTATAGTTTTTTGGCACATAAAAATCTGTTCAAAGTTCATTGATTTACGTGTTTTTGAAAAATAATATTTATCGTTCTTTAGTCATTTATAAAATTTAAAAAATATTTCGTGGTATAGATCAAAAGATGTTCTATTGGAAAATATTTTTTTTATGTTTTTTAATATTCGCATTTAACCACAGAAGAAGAATGTTTGGAGGTCGATTAACGATTCATTGAAAACAGCTCTTTTATGAAGAGTTATAAAGTAAGAAAATATATTTTTAAATATTTTTTATATACTTGGTGGTATAAAGCATACATACATCTAATGTGTGTTATAGTAAAACTTTTTTTGAAGTGCTTTTGTAGATACAGGCGACTTTTAAAATGCGCAAAAAAAACATAAAAACTGAAAAATCTCTCGTATCCTCTTAATGAGAAACTTCGGCACGCAGCTAAAGCGATACATTCTCACGGCCGGAGTGAGCTGGGAACGTCAGACGGTGCAATACTATACATTATTGTTTGATCTTTCGAGAGAAAGTGACGAAGTGAGGCGTTGTTATTTGGTTTTGCTCGACGAGGAGAAAATTCTCAAAACTAATGGCGGACTGCGGTTGCCTCAAAATTTAGGTGGGAACAACGGTAGATTCCTTGGAGTAAGACTATATATGGAGAGTTACCTTTGCGAAACAGTGTAGTCAGTATTGATGACTATATTGACTCGATAGAAAGAGACCAAGATATGTTAAAGGAAGTAAGATAGCCTATTAGTTACCGCCCACATGGAATTCGGACATTTCTAATGAACACATTAAATAAAACAATATCAATACACCATTACAATCCATTTATTGTTTTAAAGTTTATTTTGTAGAACTCCATTTTGTTTTTTTTTTTAAACAATTATTATTATATTTCAAATTAAAAAAAACGATTTTTAGGTCTAAGTTCTGCTAGGTAATTATTTTTATGCGTGACAGCTGTTTTGCCTTCTGAAGGCATTATCAAACTGTGGAGAAGCCACATACAGACGGACTATTTATATCCTATAATGAACAAATATTTGATATTATTATTTTTAACTACCAATGTCCCCATAAACTTTTTCTGACAAATTGTTATTCTTGGTGATTGTTATTAACATAGGAAGTTTCCCTAACTAAGGGTATTCTATTGTTTGGATTTGATTAAAAATTGATTTTTAAATTTTAAATAATAATAATTATTGTTAAAAAATAACCATTACAATGATTTATAAAGTTAAAATATCAAACAAACACTCATAGCAAAAGGTTTGCCTAAATAATTATGGAAGCTTTTTGTTGATTTTATGTCTTTATATCATGAAAAATGTGAAAATTTTAAAGTTGGGTCAAAAATATTTAAAATTGTTGAAATACCTCTAAAAAGTAATGTTTTATAATCTTTTTTGGTCTTATTTGAACATTCACGAATAGCACATATCACCATCATGTACGATTTATTTGTATAACCACTACAAGTTTTTTAATCGACACAAATATAGGAAATAACCTCAACATCCGTTGACGTAATTTATACGACTCGATGATGTGAAGTTTGGGCGGACGGAGAACATTATTACATACTTAGAAGTGCTGCAATATTATTTGAAGTCCTTTCTTGTCTCTTTCTCTCTCGTGGTATCCAACGTAAAAACCCGGAGAAAGTGATTTATCGCAAATTTGTATTGGTTGGGAAAAAATATTTAGCTTTCTCTCCATATATATTCTTACTCCAAGGTTGATTAATTCTCGCAGATGTAAAATTTTAGGTAATCTATGCTAACTATCTAACTAACCAACACGCTGTTTCTCCGTAGAGGTAAGCAGAGAGGGTGGACCACCACACTACTCTGTCTTGGAACACACTTTTTCTGAATTGGCTTTCATACATCGTCTCATACACACTCTTCTGTTATTGTGACTCTTGACATGGCCCGACTCAAGTATTTGATTCACTTGATCGTGCCACGTCTTTTTGGGGCGTCTCCGACATCTTCTATTCACTTTCGCGTCATACATTCTTTTCACACTCCTTTCTTCGTCTGTTTTTTTGATTCTTGATATGACCTAACTCAAATAAGATTCAGTTGATCGTGCCGTGACTTCTTCGGGCGTCTTCAAAATTTTCTACCATTCACTTTCACGTCATGTATTCGTCTTACACTCTTTTCTTCGATCACCGCTCCACATTTCCAGAGTGTCTTAAGCGTCCCTTTCTTTATCTCATTCATCACGCTTATATCAGCATGGCATCTTTTATATTTTCCATATTGGTAACAGTATTTTTTCACGTTTTACCACACATATGCCTCAGGAATCTCATTTCCACAAAATTTAACCTTCTTTCATCGTTCCTCCGCCAGTTTCATGCCTCATTTTTATACATCATAGTTGGTATCACCACTCCATTGTGGACTGCTAGCTAGGCTCGCTTCTTAAAATTAATTTCGTTTGAATTGATTTTCATTTGTACTTACCTATGCAGTTATCAAACAAAAAAATGACCGGCTAACGGCAGAGAGAACTTGCAAAAAGCATCTTGTGCCCATGATTGTGTTTGTTTTACCGATATTTCAAGGGAAGGTGCTCCGAAGAACTAGCATTATTAGATACCAGTGCACATCCATAAACGTACCCAGACCGGTTTATGTTTTTCATTCTACCTTCAACATTTCTCCTTCTTTTCACACTCATCTTTTTATCTCAGCATCCCCAAATATAACATAAATAGGCGTGCGTGGTCGAGTGGTAAGACGCTTGACTACGAATTCAAATTTTATTTAATTGATATGTGTTATAACACATTCAATTAATATAAAATAATGTTTAGTATATTTTCGACACGTTCCAGAGTTGTAGATACTCTAAGTATCGCCCTGGTGTAAGACCACCATTCAGAATGGAAAATTTGCTTGAAATGGCTTTAGCCGTGTTTAGTGACCAGATTTAAAAAGCCAGGTACTTCCCAACCTCCTCTTTCAACCTTCCTCTCCCCACTACCTTCAACCTCACAACATACTTCAGTTAGGGATGCCATAGCCTCACTGGCTCTAGACGGTTGAGAGCAGTTGGGACTCTTGTTCGGTATTCACTTCAATTTTTAAAATTAGGTTTACTTCGGCCACTGCTGTGTTGAGTTAATATTAAAAACACAGAATTTAACAGTTCAGTGCAATGAATCATTTTCTTTTGTCGTGTGTACTCAAAAATAAAGTAGTGAACAGAACTCAGTCTTCTATAATGAATCATTATTAATGAAAATGTTGTTTATTATCCCATTTTTTATTAATCTCCCCGGGTTTCCAGCTTATCCAGCCGTTTCTCTTCCTTTCTCCCGAAAATAAAGCTTTTTCGGGAAATAAAATATTATTATCATTACACAAATCTGCTCCTTTTCACGTCGTAATATTCTACAATTATAGTGAAATTATCTATTTCGTTAACTAGTTACGATTATATCCTAGCCAGTAGCGGCTCGTGAGTTTTCAGTGGGCTAGAGTTCTAAGATTGAAAAATACGACATTGTTAGTGTTGTTGTAGTCGAAAATGATTTTTATTTTTTTAGAAGAGTTTTTTTTTGTAAGATTTTCAGGATTTTTCAGTTTTGGTGGTGTACTGCACGAATTTCTGAAAGATCTTCATACAAAAAAAATTAAATTTAGAAAAAAAAAATGTTTTCGGCTACAACAACATCAATAATGGTGTTTTTTTAATCTAACCATTCTAGCACACTAAAAAGTCACGAACCACTACTGAATTCCCAGCCTTTTCAGGATAGTACTATTATAAACTCTATAATTCTAATATATATTACTATGTTTCAAAAACCTGAACCTTCCCCGCTGAAGCCTTACAAAAACCTTATCAGCACCATTAATCTTGTTTTGTACCTACATGCAAGTAGTGGAGCTTATTTTTCGGAAATAAAATTAATTGATTTTACGTGTTAAAGATATGTTTTATATAGCTACCTAATACTAATGACTTCGTGGTTCTGACAAACGCTATTTAACATGTCATTTGTTTAATATTTCAATTCCATTTTTTTTTTCTAAACTCAATTCCGGATAAAGGTGCTAGATAGTTATATAAGTAGTGGAGTTAAACTCACTGGTGCTACAAATATACAAGTGCACACGAATGACTCTAATAAAATAAATATTTGGACTCCCTCGCTATTGCAGCGCTTCGGCAAAATTTAACGTAGGCTAAATATACACCCTTGCAAGGAAAGTCTTAACACGTGCAACTTGTCCATAATTTGGGCTTCATCTAAAAATAAAGTGAACTATTCTGATTAATATTTGATTCTTTTATAATGTGTCCTTCGCCCCAACTATGTACTACTTTTATAAATGTTTATCCAATCAATTGTCGATTGCGTCCGCCATAACACAGGGACAAAGCATACTAACAATTGATTACAAGATATATATAAAAAAAATATATAACAAGTAATGAGAGCGTTTGCACCCAGGCCGGGCCCCGAGTAAAACGGCGTCTGCCGCAGGTTAAATTTTCGTTAGAACAGAAGATTGGTACCAACTCGTATCAAGTATAAGACGAGAAGCGCGGGTTTTTATTCCGCGCCGTTGGGCCGGGGATTTACGGGTTCATTTGCCGTCCATGAATAGTATGGTTTTTCCATTTTATATCATATATATCGACCGGTCGTTAGCTGAGTGGATAAACGCGTCGGATTTCCACCCGGGCGTCGTGCGTTCAATTCCTCTGCTGGATAAGTCCTCCATCATTGCACAAGCAACATCTTCCGCTTTTTATGATGGCGGTAGGAATTTTTCAAATATGTTCAGGTTATACATAACCCGGGTATGTTTGTATTTATATACTTATATATATATATATATATATATATATATATATATATATATATATATATAAAGCTCTGTGATTAGGTACTATCAGCGCCTTGGCAAATCGCCGTGCAGAGCGAACTGCTCCAATTGCGCCTGCATAGGACCAGCCCTGTTTGCACCAAATTAAGCCTGATTCACACCAACGTCCGGTTCCGCTCAGTGCCGATATTGTTCCGCAAGAAAACTTATTTATGAATATCAATCAAGGAGTATGTGCCAAGACAAATTTGTGTGGCAGTATATCCTTCTGCTCACCCTTGTGATATTTAACTACTTATTTAGTTAAATAATTATTTTGAAGTGTAAAAATACTTAAAACGCAGATTTTTTTTAAACCATTTTTTTTTATCACTAAATAATATTTTTATTAATTATTAAAAAAATTATTTAGTGATAAAAAAAATGGTTTAAAAAAAAATCTGCGTTTTAAGTATTTTTACACTTCAAAATAATTATTTAACTAAATAAGTAGTTAAATATCACAAGGGTGGGCAGAAGGATATACTGCCACACAAATTTGTCTTGGCACATACTCCTTGATTGATATTCATACAATATCAATAAGTTTTCTTGCGGAACAATATCGGCACTGAGCGGAACCGGACGTTGGTGTGAATCAGGCTTTAATGATTACAGAAGTGAAATACGAACAACAATGACTTTATAATTTATTTTTTTGTCAATCTGTTATTGAAATTCGTTTTTCTTATCAGTTTTTTGTATTATTTTAAAGTGGGTTGTGTATTGCACCCACTGTACAACCACGCTGGAACAATTTACTTATTACGATTATTTTAACCAATATTCATGGAAGGTAACCTACCTATATAATATACATATTGCGTAATATTTTATAGTTTTTTTATGATTTCCATATTATGACTGCGTAGGTAACAATGGAGGCATGCGGGCTGTGTGTTCATGGTATGGGGTGAGACATAAAAAAAAACAATTTTTCTTCTTTCACGTTCCAAGCCCGTGCATCTTATTAAAAACTCTGATAAGAACTACAATAGTACTCTTTTTCATCATATTTGAACAAGATTATTTTTTAAGCATTGGTATTCTGAATTTAAATTTGAACAAAGAACAACAGTTCTGCCTTAACCTCTAGTATGCCGGAGGTGCCAAAAGTCACCGGGTATTCATAAATATCTTTTTGAAGTTTTTCTCTTTTAAAACCTGATGCTCGTTTATTTGAATGTACCATAATAGCTTGTCAACAAAATAATCAATATATAGAGATATTTTGCATTGTGTTAAATTCGGTACAAGTCGAGTAATAAATATTTGAAGTTTGTTTACGGCAGTGCGACAGAAAAAAAACTATTTTCTAAGTGAAATTACTGTTTGTATTTACAGGAAAACCGCATACAACTCAATTATTATTTTGAAGGAAATATATTCAGCCACACAAAAATACAATAAAACGACAATTTTTTTTCATATTTCTTCGTCAAACTTTTTTTTACTGACTTGATGGAGAAAAAAACAATTCTCCGAATATAAGTAGCTATTCCAGAAAAACCTCTTATATCATTAACATACAATTATAAAACATACGTAAACACATTATCTGAGAAGATAGCATAATTGACAAAAACATTATTTTGAAAAACACAAGTGAGTTGTTACGAAAATACAGTCAGCAAGATACGACGGAAGCTGTACCTTGCGGTAATCTGGCATTCCAGAGGTTAATTGTGTTCAAACGTTAAGAAACTTAATATCCATCAATGATAATTTGATTTTCTCGTTCAGTACCTGCTTGAATCTTCATTTGCCAGTTACCGGTAAGAACTGTTAAACTTCGCAGAATAACGGCGCATCCAGGCAACATTTGAAATCTATTTGGCTGATTTGCGTTAGAACAATCGAGCCATTCACCACCAGACGCGGTTTGTTTAGCGGCGGGTACCTAACCGCCCGCTTCTTGCGTTTCCCCCCCCCACCGTCCGAGCGGCCATACAGCCGGCAAGCTTCTTACCACGAGCGGTCCCGACAACTTTCATACCGGCGAACGACGTCGGAGTACCAACAACTCCAGCCACCCGGCCGCAACTGATTGTCCCTGAATACGTCACGCCGCGTTTGAATTAAAATCGAATCCATAGAAAAAAATCTTCGGTAATTTGCACAAAGCTCACGGCTGCGCTGAACTGTTGACAGTCGCGCGCTGCATTTTGAGGTGCATAGTACTTACTCGCGTAGTACATTTTTTTGTGGGATCATTTTGACGTGATCTGGTAGTGTTGTCGGATATATTTCTTTGTGAGTTCCTCTTCTGAATATGGAGAAAGATCACCAGCCTGACTCGATGGCGACCGTAGCGATGAAGCCGGATTATCCCCCATCAGAAGGGTACAGCAGCTCAGAACCCCCACCGGTAAGAATTATAATTAAAAATTAAAATAAAACAAAATCGCGAGACCATAATTCTTAACATTAAAATATTCGCTTTAATGTTTCATATTCTGGCTAAAGGGTAAATTGGGAATTTTTAGTTTTTTTTTTAATTTCACCCCATACTATATAATTATATTTCTAAATATTTTTATTTTATTTTGTCTTGGTAGAACACTTCCGTAACAACGGAGATTCAATCTCACATCAGTTTACCGTATCAAATATTTGCGGCTGAATTCAATACAATCGAGACATACTCGCACATAAATACGCGATAGATAATATTTTATATTGTATAATTTGTTTTTGCTTATCGGGGCGGAATATTATTTATGAAAAATAATTACTCTTTTGCCCATAGTTATTTAAATAAACTCTATTGATGTATTTTAATTACCACTTTCCTCGTTAGTCAGAGGTGTACTACGGCTATTTTTAAAAGCCCTATGAATGAATAATTATTTTTCAAACATAACCAGCAAGAAAATGCATTCAAAAGCTTAAGAATACCGCGGATGATATTAAGGGGTTGACGGAAATCCAGAGTTTTATTAAGTATTCCTTACATTCTGTCGAAGGTTTCATAACCGATACGAATTACTTGTTTATTTAATTCAATTCAATTCAGAACCCATATACCTCCAAATAAAAAGTGATCAAGAAAGTTACCCACGAACTCGTCTCCTTTTCTCAGAGGTTTGGAATGAATGGTTTTGTTCCGTATTTTCGAATAAATAACACGTTGTTGTATTGTGTCGCCATTCACTGCAATCGACACTTCGGGAAGTGATACATTTTTATAATTCAAAATAATTTGCTTAGTTTAATTAATTAACGTAAATTATTTTAGGCGTGAAAAGTTCCAGCCCTGCTAGCAATGCTCCATTTCTCTTGCCTTTTCTCTTTGAGTTTCCGTCGATACAAAATAATTTCTCTCTTTCGATATCTTTCCATCTGCAACCAGAAACAGCAGAAACCTGCAACCATACTCTCTTCGAGCAACCGACAGACAGACTCGCTCGCGATACTTAATCCGAAGTTTCTCTTCGGAGCATGAGAACGAAACGTATTTTAATCTATGAAAATTTCCTTTGTGCCATCGACAATGATACCTCCTATGGGATGAAGTCTAGAATATTGTACTCCTTTATCCCTGAAGCAATAAAATGTTGATTTTTTGTCACGAGTTGGATCTCATTGGAACTTATTTGAAAAGTGCAACTATACACGTGTAATGAATTTAATTATACAGACAAAAATTTGTTTGTATGAAACAGAACAAACTCTCAACAGTAAGATCTGGTTGCATGAAATTCGTACACCTTTTCTGTCTGGAAATTCGAGGTCAACACAAATATTTATAGCGTGCGTCGATATTTACATCATGAGCTGCCGAGCGTTCGAATATCAATTTAATTATCCACAAAGAAGGAAAGATACTGTGGATATTTCTATTTATTAAAGAAGGAATAAAAAATACTCTTTTTAATTTTTACGGAAATTTTTCTTTTTAATGTAAATTTTATTTTCTTATGTGTTCTTTATCATGTATGAATGAACTGGTGAATATTATTCAAAAATTCTTAAACATCAGTCACAGACATGTTAATTTTATCATAAAAGAGATACATGCCTTAGAATGTGTCAAAAATGAAGTAAAATGATTATTTCGCTTATTGAGTTTTCGAAACATGTATTGAAACTATTTATAAGCAAATGTAAATTTATTTCGAGTATTGTACGCAAACTTCAATGACGTGATAATATAAAAGAATATATATTCGATCTTGTTGGAGTTACGATTATTTTGGAGAGAAATATCAATAGTAAACTTACATTATTAGAAAATGTGATAAAAACTTGTAATACGTAAGATGGTTTTGTTATTACGCAAAGGCCTTAAACTGTTTGTTTTCAGAGGGAACAGAAATTCATTTCTTCTTAAAAAAACTCAATGCTTCACGGATGAAAATCTTCTTTCGGCAAGATTGTGAAAGTGAAAGGCAGTGGGAAATGCTTATTATTATTGTTGTAAGTTTGTACATTGTACGTGGTTTACTGAAACTTTCTTTGTTGCGTTTTTGTTTTAAAACTTTATCTGAAGTTATGAAAGAAACCGCAAATATCAACAAGTTGTTTTGACGGATTTTCGTGATGTTTGTCTACAAAGATAATTTCGAAAGAATATACACAACACGATACTCATAAAATTGATGTTTTATTTAACACATTTAAAATTATTATTTTTTTGATTAAATATAAACTTAAAAAAAAAAATAGCCACAAAATAAAATCAGTCTCGAGGTTGTTTAAATCTAAGCCTCGTGGGTAGTTTATTTCCTGTCTTTACGCTTTTCTATTCTATTTATATTTTTCAGCTGTATCCTAGGTTTTTAACACCATTCGAGAAGTATTCTAATGTATGTTTTTAATCTTCCTACTGCACCGCTTTTACTTCACTTTCCCACTTATCTAACACACTTTAATATGCTTTTATATTTTAGCTTAGTTTTTCGAGTCACCTAGCATTTATAAAAATAAAATTAAAAATAAATTATCCTACAAATGTGTTCGTAGTAAGTAAGATTTTAGCAACTCTAATTGACACATTGTATTTTTTTCGTCAAGAAGGTACCTGCATATTTAGATCTAGTTACTTAAAACTTTTAGCCTCTCCGTACTTAAACGTACAAATCAAAGTTACGATCCGAAGAGGGGTGACGTAGTTGCCCCATTTGGTCTTGCTTATTAAAGCGTTTTCATAACATAATCTCGGGGATTTTTTTGCAAACTTAGAGAGAAGTATATTCATAATATTTCAGCATTCTCATTCTAAGATATTGCACAAAACTCTCGTCCGGGGTTAATATTAGAACCCCCCTTCGAAACGAGTGATAGAAATCGAGAATCCAACCAGGTACTAAAGAATTATCAATTTTATAGTACAACAAAAAAAACTTTAATGTGCTCTGGTGTAAACTTCCCAAAATGGCGCTTCAGGCTTTTTACCTTTCCGGCGACGATGTTAAGTTTTTTTATTATTTTTGTTGTGAATTAACATCCTCCGTACACCTATTTAAAGATATATCACTTTATCTTGGAGTTTTTAAAATTTATTTAATGGTTAGACGTTCTATTTTGAATCTTCTAATGTTTTAAGGTTTTTATTTTATTCTTTTTTTTTCTTAATCTTATCTACCCTAGACCTATCCTTTCACTATCGAATTCAACCAAAAATTATCTAAATCGTGTTACAACGTGTTCCTTCCACTTTTTCGCAATACATCCGCTCATAAGTGTTAAAATTCCCATATTTTATAAAACATTGTTTGTTTTGTATTATAGTAAAAAGCAATCGCTTTGTGGTTTGACATATTTAATGAAAATGAAATTATAAGTTTGTATAAGACCACAGATTTTATTTTTATTTTTATGACTGACCGGTTTCGCTTAGTACAATACTAGGTATATTTCCCGATAACTCATAAAATTTCTCATTTTCCTTTTATCACGTTCTCAGTTGACATTTTGCCTCTTTCATTTCATATTATCTGTTTTTGGTCTCTTTTTTATAATTTAAATGTTATTCTTTTGTTTTCTTACTGTTCTCTTTCTTTATTTTATTTCATATTGTGTTCTCCCTCTTTATGCATGAGTATATATAATTACACACTATGTATTTTTTGTTTAGTTTAATTTTGTACCCTGATGGTGCTTAGGCTAAGCGAAACCGGTCGGTCATAAAAATATATATAAAATCTTTGGTCTTATACAAAGTTATTATTATTTTATTTTCATTGTTTATTCTCTCTGTAAAATTTTCTAAACTGGTACCGTTTTTCATAACCAAGCATTTTAATAAATGGTATCTATTTGGAGCATTTTTTCTTATCAGTTTTTCCATAGGAAAATGGTTGCAGGCTTGCTGAGGCGTTACCAAATGAATTGCTTTCTATTGACAGAATTTCGTCAGATAAGTGCCCATTGCTCATAACGTGTTCGAACAGAATTTGTCTATCCAAACACCGTGTACACTATGGCGCTTTGTACAGTTTGTACACTGTTCAGAACGAATATTTGACAGTGAACAATTTTCCTAATTTAAGTAAGACAAAACACGTAAATTAGAATAACTTGACAGTTCTGACACAATGTACTTGAGATATTTTGTTTTGTGTTCATTTGTTTTATTCTACTACATACATAGGTTTTGAATTCGACTCTGCTCATGCACTTATCGTTTAAATTTATGTTGAATCGATTAAAACTTTGACAATGGACGACGTTTTTTGTTGTATAAATATTAAATCTTCATCTGCCAGCATACACTATAGTGTGTTAGATGGCTCGCTTGTGAAAGTAGGACATACAAATATCTATGGAAGAAGAAAATACTGTTACATTGAGCGACTCTCCACGGGACTATGTGTGTTTGTAAGAAATATCAAAAATAAATATAATTTGTCTTCAATACTTTTAATCCAAAATATGACAAAACGAATTAAGTGAATACTGCACAAGACTCCCAACTGTCTGAAGTCAGTAGGACTATGGCATCCCTGATTGGAGTATGTTGTGAGGTTGACGGTACTGGGGGAAATGAGACGGGTAAGAGGAAGGTTGGAAAGTCCCTGGCTATTCAGATCTGATCACCAAACACGGCTAAATCCATTTCAAACAACGTTTCGATTCTAAATGGTGGTCTTTCACTAGAGCATAATTTAAAGTATCTACCACCCTAGAACGTGCCAAATTATACCACATAAAAATATATTTTATGTGAAATGACACATGTTAATTAAATAAAATTTACTAGCGCCCGCCGGGATTCTAACCCCAAGTTCTAGATTCGTAGTAGAGCGCTTCACCACTCGACCACGGAAGCTTTTACCTTAAGGACTAAGTTTTTGCGGCTGACACTTTCTTTAATTAGAAATATAATTTACTAACGTTTTATTGTTGTTTTTAAATAATGTTTGAATTACATATTAAATAAAGGTCAGGATGGAAATAAAAAAAGAGTGTTCGAAGCATCTAATTGTGGTGGCTAATGAAAATTATTCAACGAGAAAACATCGTATAAGGTCGAGATGTATTATATGTCGAATAGCGTAACTTCAAAGAACTACTTGTTTTGGCAACAGTTCCTACTTCATTCATTGTTCATTGAACAAATACTTCAATTGAAGTTAATAGATAATTTTAGCGTTCATTCATTTCAATAACTTCGTTTCATGGAACAAATATTTCAATTGAAGTTAATAGTTCATTTTAACGTTCATGCATGTCAATAACTTCGTGATTTTCGGCGTGGAACCAGTTCCAGTTTCAGTTCTTTTCTTTTTTAAATCCCTACCGATTAGTACTTTGTATATTGGCAGGAACCGGTTCCAGTTGTTTTCACTTACAAAGCGCTACCGACTAGTACGTGCTTTTTCGGCAAGGAACCGGTTCCAAAAAGAACTGGACAAATAACCGGATAAATTCAAATCTCGTTTTTGCAAGTTCGACTTCAATTGAAGTGTTCACTGCGAAGAGTTCATTTTGAAGAACTAGCAATTCGTGAAGTATTCACAAAACTTTGAAGTTTATCCCAACGCTAATATCGAATGATTCGAGTTAATATTCAAACTTAATTTGGGTTATTATACCTAACGTCCATATGTCGGTGCAATTAATTTAATGGGCAATCAAAATAAATGAAACAAACTTATTTTGAAACGCGTTTTCCGTCCATTATGTTTTAGTACATGCAGTTGGTAATAAATATCTTTTCGCTATCAGCTTTAGTAATGTAAGTATAAAAGGTAGGTATATTGTCAGTTTCTTAATTTCCTTTGTGAATAAATACGTAATAAGCCACTATTTGTAATAACTATATGTTAAACGATTGGGACGCACTCGTGAATACTTGCGGTTCTGACATTTATGTGTTCCAATTGCGTCTTTTATAATATCAGATTTCCTACCCGGTTTTGTCAGAGATTCAAGACACCGCTCAAGAACTTTTACCTTATGATTTTTTTTTCAGATCGATTTTCTGTATTCGATTCCATATTCTATATAAGATACATTTGAATGCACTCCGGTAAGCACCGGAAATCTTTGACGCGGAAATTAATTTTATTGGCAATTGGTCAAACGAGGAAGTGAAAGGTTGTCTTTGAAGATGGTTTCGATGTGCAATTCACATGTCTTCTTCGTATCAACCGTCCATTTATTGAAAAGGTAACATTGAAGTAGGGAATGGCACTAGAATACTGTATGTAATACTAAAGATGTCCTTGGATAAATATGGTTGTTTGCCTTTTGAAGCGAGTGACTTTTCCAAAATGAAAAAAAAAACTAACTGAAACTGCATACTAACAAGTCCGTTTAAATTGTATCAATTTTGCAACGATTACTCATAACCAATATTTTAACTTTATCAAAGTCAAAGCCTCTGATTGTATTTTCATTAATGAAACGCTTACCAAAAATACACCCCGGGTAGGAAAATTTGTTTTATATTCCCAACCGCTATAAACGCTAGCATTGATTTACCATTGTTTGTTTGTTTAGTACCCTTCTTCATGCGCGGTATATTTTTAAATCTACATAATGCACCAGGAATATATTTATTAACGATTTAAAAAAAAAATGACTAAGATACAACGGCTGAGAGACGCCATACTTTAATGTATCTGAATGTAGCGGAATGTTTAAAAAACCGTTCGATAGAGGCGCTGATGTTTATTGAAACAAGTCAGTGCCTGCCCGGCTGTGATAGCGTGTGTTTTATTAGTAAAATTGGATATATGAGAATTTTTATATTTGTTTTTCTGGTTATGTAAATAGTAAAATATTGCATTGTATTATTAAACCAATGTTTGATTGCCATTCTTTCAAAAAGGGCGATGTCTCTCCGGGTTTTATCCTAACTGTACAATAATCATTGATATGTTTGGAATTAATTGGACACGTGATGTATGAATGTTCATAATTGATCAGAAGTTACAATACTGTAAATAAATCAGTGTGAATTTTTTGCTCCTCGGTGACATAGAAAGTAATTATTATCTAACAAATATCAAATCTTGCTTATTCACCTTTTTATAGTTAAAACAGTTTTTATTTTTTGTAATTCAGTAATTGCCATTGTAATCGTCGATGTAAGAATGGTGAAATGACTGCTTTGATTACAAATTACAAACAAAAAAGACACGTAAAGATGGCGGATGCATTTTGACTATGGACCCCGACGCAAGAGTGAAAGGCGAATCCGCTCAACCTCAGTCATACGCCGTGCTGCCATTTATATAGTTTAGATATAATTAATGTACTCCGGTTGAGTGGCAGAGATAATAATCCCGGTAAAATGTTAATTAGTTAGACCATGTTACGTGAATACGAGAATCAACCTCATTTTTACCAGTCTGAAGATGCCTGTTACAAGGTGAAACCGGTCCGGTCTTAATAAAAAATAGTGGAATAAAGTTAAAAAATGTGGTATTATTACATCATTAAAATGAAGTTCCACCTCGAAAAAACAGTTTCAAAATTAGAAACATCTACCCACTTTACTGTCCATCGAATATACGAGGCCTGTTCAAAAGAAAAGGAGAATTTTGAATTTTCGCGGGCTGTGTACATTCGATTGTCGATTTTTTTTTGTTATGTTGGTACACATATGTTAGCATTATCATCCATTTTGTATTAGTGGTTGGTTTTTGACAACTGGAAAGGTTAGTCACGTTTTGGTGTGTTCTTCGATTTTTTACTTTAAAAAAATGGATCAAAGAATATGTATTAAATTTTGCGTTAAAAATGGAATAAAGTGCTCCAACGCACTTAAAACGTTGACTGTGGCATTCGGCGAGTCTACTTTGTCTCAAAAAAGTGTTTATAAGTGGTACAAGCGCTTTACAGAAGGTCGAAAAGATGTTAATGACGATGAGCGTCCTGGAGTTGTGGATAAATCATGGATTTTATTCTTTGATCCATTTTTTTCAAAAGTAAAAAATCGAAGAACACACAAAAAAGTGACTAACCTTTCCAGTTGTCAAAAACCAACCACTAATACAAAATGGATGATAATGCCAACATATGATAAATATATGTGTACCAACATAAAAAAAAAAAACGATAATCGAATGTACGCAACTCGCGAAAATTCAAAATTCACCTTTTCATTTGAACAGGCCATGTATAACAGTTGCAAAAAATCACCCTTATTTATATTATTATTATTTAATATTTTGTTCAATTGCATTTGATATTTTTCACTAAAAAACATTTGTTAAAAGTGTTCACAACAACAAGAGATCGATTCCTCCCAACTCAATCAAATCATTAGATACGGCTTAGAGGTTGGTCTGAAAGGTGATTTATTATTCAATTTGTTTTTTTAACGGTAACCTTAATATGCCCTCCCTAGTGAACAACGCGTATTGTTGACGAGAAAAAGAGCTGCTTGAGTAATTAATTTATTTATAAAATAAAATAAACTCAGTCATGTCGAAAGTCTGCAACGAAGCAAACATAGTATTGCAACACACAACGGTGGATACCTTCAGCAGACAATTTTTGAAAGAAGAGTGTTAATAATTTAATGCATTAATAAAACTGTGTGAATTGAAAATTACGGTGGCTCTGAAGGTTGTCACGATAGCTCTAGAGACTTGTATATATTTTTGCACTTTGTAGAAATTGAACCCGAAACTACCGAATTGTTTAGACACGGAGGTAGTCACGATCTCGCAAAATAATTGTATTCAGTTAATAGAGCATTGTGTTAATCTATCCATTATGCAAATTTTACCTTGGAAACTGATTCAAGTGATTCAATTTTTGCATACGGTCGTATCTGGTAAACCTTGAAATGTATAAGCGGCTATTTGAAATGTTCACTCAGTGTTGCCACTAGCGGAGATTAATTGTTATTATATTCAAATCTACAGCGGATTCAAAATTCTAAATAAATAGATTACATTGAAAAGTGTTAACAAGTATTTTTAAATACTTATTTTCACTCTAATGCAGAAAGTCTGTATTTTTAACCTAAACCTTAGACTTTGTGCAGAAATGGGCGGTCCGTTCGATAGCTTCTCCTATCTTAACAAACGGATTGCAATCTTTGGAGCATAGACGTCAGGTAATGTTATCGTTCTACCGGTATTTCAATGGAAGATGGTCCGAGGAACTTTCGTCATTGATTCATTCAGCATCGGGAAAGACATATCCGGAAAGCTCGCCAAACGCGCGCCCAACGTTAGTACACGGTTGACATTCGATATATGGGAACGGGTCGCTTCTACGACTCGTTTTTATGTTTAACAGCTCGGCTTTATAATGATTTTCCAGCTTCTATGTTTTCTCCCTCTTACAACATGGGCCCATTCAAGTCCCAGGTTCACTCCTTCTTTCCCTCAAAACAACCCTCTATACAGCTTTCACAAAGTTGACATAGGCTCTGAGGGAGATTGTTTTCCTCAGGGGGCTTCCTGTGTGGAGTTAATGTAAGAAAAATATGTTCTGAAACAGTTAAAACTCCCGAACGACGAGCTTTAGTATCATTACAGTTGCACAGTTTTTTTTATACCCAGAAATTCTAGGTTAACGGAACTATTTTCAGCTTGGAACGTCATTTGTATTATGAGTTTTTACCAACATTTTCAGCTGTATGCCAAAATATTTAAACTAAAAAACATTCAAACTCTAGAGCCAAGCGGATAGTAAAGCTAGTATCCCATAGTTCTACAATATACTGTATTTTCTCTGTCACACGGAAAACTTATGAAAGCATTTTTACATAACGTTCTGATGGGTATTTCTAGGTCAACGCTATTATTTCGCCTACAAATGTTGTTTTTATCCGAAATAATGATCCTTTGTTTTCATTGAATTCATCTCTAAATTCGTTCATTAATAAATGATGTCTCGTGTCAAGATTTCAAGAATTGGATAACTTTACCGTTGATTAAATATATTCTTTTACGGAATATTATGCAAGTCGTAATACTTTTCTGAAAAAGTTTTTAATGTTTTGGAAAATCACAAAGGCAGTCGCTCATGGTCAACATTATCTCGCAATGGTGCATTCAAAACTGTGAACATATTTTATTCTGTTATTAAAATAATTCGAAACGTAAATATCGTTGTATATTTATTAATAAAAAATATATTTTAATTAGTAGTTAACTTAAGAATCATAGGACAATAACTTTATCAAAAACTATTTCAATAAAATAAAAGAGAAGCACTGTAATTACTATAATAAGCACAAGATTATTCTTGATGACCCTGTCGATATGTGCTAACTATTTACCTATGTAGGTTCTATAAAGATAGATGAACTCAATGTCTTTGGAATAACACCTAATTGAAATTCGATGTTTGGGGAAAACATTCACATAATTTACATAATATTACATATTCAGATTTCGTGTTTCGTAAAGCCCAACACTGTTTTTCAAGGTTTGTTTTCACATCGGCTTCTGAACGTCAACGTTTCAAATTATGCAGATGTCGCTTTTGTCAAGAAAAATCTGGAAAAAGGTGTTGAATTTGAATATGTTTGCCTCTGTTAAGCCGGCTACCCGTGGGTAGGCAGGTATCCATTGAAAATACAAATGAATCTTCGTCTTTGCATAGTTGGAGAGTAGGTGGCGGATATATCGAGTTTTTGAGATTTTTCAGTCATCCAATAACATCCGGTATCGCGTCTTGTAGCATAGAAGTATCCTCGGGAAACTGATGTAGTAGACATTCATTAATACAGTGTTCTGTGGTTTACACTTATCCACATTCACGTAATAAAACATTTCGTAGGTTTATCACGCAATGACTATATCTGCATCGGATGCAGTTTAATGTTGTTCACACTTTCCGAGGGAGAGAGAACGAACCCTAGGAATTTAATAAAGGGATTCACAATATGTTATTTTATCTTATTCGCCGAATGAAGTAGTATTGAGCATTTTAGTATTTTATTCTAGATTCACTGTATTTTTTGCACATGACATATAGTTTTTTGGACTCTAGCGACTACCATTCCCGTATTTTAAATTTATTTTTACAGTAAATACCGCACAAGAGAGCTGCTCCCAACCGTCTAGATCCAGTGAGACTATGGCATCCCCAATTGGGGTGTGAGGATGATTATGAATGTTGTATAACATGTAGTTAATAATGGCTTTTTGGATATGAGGAGGCAATTCTGATGGTTTTCGCTAACGTTTTGTAGAGGAAACTCACGTACAGCCTTTTTGTGGAACAAATCCTGTCATCTTATGAAGGATGTCGAAAATTTTAGGAATAATTATTATCAATTCTAGTCTTACCATTTGGCTAAATAGCTGCCACTCGTCTGTAATTTCTGGATACCTGAAACCATAGACTCTGCAAAGACGGATAATCCATCTGATAAAATCTTGAATGTTTCGTAACGTACCTGTATGTATCGTAATATATGGAGTAAATTCATATAAAAAAGTCGTCGGTCGGGGTGAAGGCTTTACAAGATAAGGTTGTCATGAAAGAATGATCAATATGCAGTTCAACTTTAGATGTCCGTTTTATATGAACGCGAGTTGCCAGTCAATATCGGTGCATAAAACATGACTTAAATCCTCGGTGCACGACACTTCGTGAGTGTTGCTTTGGGTATAAGACAAAGTTTGTATAACAATTACGTATTGACAACGGGAAAAAATATATCAAGCAATATCGACGCAAATAGGTTGTGAGTGCTAAATTAAATAAATTCAAAGCAGAGAAGATAATCCACTGACGCTGATTTATTTCTTGTGGTTTGAAAAATATGCATTCACGCTATTTACGTATAAATCCTAAATGATAATAAAGTATTTGATTTATTGAACAAGATGTCATCGGAGGATTTAATTTTAAATAGATTTGTAAAATTTAAAAACAGAATCCTCAGCTATAGATATTCAAACCAACCTTGATCAAAGCATCTTCAAATGACGTCAAATATAGAACTATTATAATTAGTGAAAAATTAAGGCCTCCTGGTGACGTTGGTTGACATACCTTTCTTAAGAGGCAAATGAAATATTTTTCAATCCGACACTTTACAATATTTGTCTTATTTATATAGCGCCATTTTAGTGAAATATCATTGTTATATAGCGCTTCATGATGACATTTTCGAATCCGAAGCTGCGATGAAACACCGCATGTATTTCCAGCTTTAGGTGAATTTAAAAAATAGTGGACTGGAAACGATAAACTATACTACTTGAGAGAAGTGTCTTATTGAAGCTTGTAGAAAGATTATGGAATGAAGGGAAAATGGGAAACCATTCACTCACCGAAGCAGTTGGATTAGAAGTTCTTGATTCCTTCTTAAAAAAGTGTATTATTAATGAAACGAATCGTGAAAATGCCACACATATTTAGGTATTCTTATTTAAAAAATGCCTCATTTATTTTATGTTATTTGGAGATCAAAACAACAAACTGACGAATAAGCGAAAACGAACGAGCAATTTTTTTTTCACATTAAACTCTTCTGTTTGATATTTGATTGTTTCAAATACGTGTTGTTGAATTTGGAATTTGATATGGCAAAATGGTTGGATAGGTAGGTACTTGGATGAAAAATATGAAGGTAAAAACCCAATAAATTAACACTTTGAAATCCAATAGACACATATTTATTATTTCTTTCTGAACTTGTTGCTAGTTTGTCATATATAATAACTTCTTCATGTTCAAAAACGGTGACAGTTGAAATAAATCTAGGGGAACCAATAAAAAAAAATGAAAAAAATAGTTTGAGTGATCCTATATTTTTGTGTAACTTCCATCGGGCTATTCTATATTCTGTGTACGTCATCCGAGCGGTTCCCCCAACCTTGGCCACAATGTATATCTATCTTTATGGATACAAATTAACTTGACCTTATTACCCGGAGATTAAATGCATTTTTTATCTAAAAACGCGAGTATGAACGAATAAAAACAACAGCAAAATCTCACGAAAAGTGTAATTAATTTATTTTTCAATGCATCTTTTTTCTCACGACTCGTGACAATGGAACAATTGGTTTGAGATAAATGTCTCGGTTTCCAAATTAAGTGTGATGCTCGGGGGAGGTTTTAGTTGGGCTGGTAATGCGATTCTTTTGTCAAAACAAGATGATTTATAGTGAGAATAAAGTTTTTGAAGTAGACTTTTTATTATCCTTTTTGTACCTGACGGTGCCTAATTTAGTAACTAGGCAGCAATGCAAAGTGAAAACAGATTTCGCAGTGTTCTAAAACGTAGTTAACGATCAACATTAACGCGGATCTCTGAAAACATAGTCCCTACCTCAGAGCAATATTATACCAGGAGCGAGCGCCAGTGTAGTCAGTATTGATGATTTTTGCCTGAGTGGGACGTGGCTAGGGCTAGGGTATTTATACATTCATTCATAGCACATGTCGACATAATGTTTTTGTTTATTTGTATAACCACTTTTTCACAGTACTGTTATAAACAAAAATGTAGGGTATAACCATAGACATAAAATACAAGACACGTCATATTCATACAAATTGAACGATAAATTTGGCACGCTCTGATATCTGTTTGAAAACTTATAATGCATGAAAAGGATAGCCATACCAAGCAGAATATGTGTGTATGGATGAGATAGCTATATAAACGTCCCGCGTTACATTCTCTGCGTTACAAGCCTTCTCTTCCCTAACGAACTTACGAGTGAAGTAGCATGCGACGTACTCGTGTACTGTCGCTAGGTTGTCTTCCACACACTTATGTATTTCTGCATTCGCTATCTTACTTATACCATTTGTATGAGAATACTTGTTTAATTGAAATAATAAGTGATTTGTGTGTACTTCGCATGAAAAGAAACTCTATGAGATTTGTTTTTTGTTCCCGAATGATTTTTACACTTGTCAAAAGCACAGGAAGGCATTTTGTCTCAGAAAAGAGCTAACAGCGATGCGTTTGTGGCAGCTGGTGACAGTTTGTTTGTCAAACGAATGTTTGTGCGAGACAAAACGCAGTAAATCTCAGGTACGCCACGTTGGCTTAGTTTCGCGCCGTCACGCGCGTTGTCTCAGTAACGTATCTACATTATTTAATTCATCTAAAGGTATAACCCTAAAAACCGTTGAGTTCTGTCCTGTTGTGTCGCATAACAAAACGTAGTGGGCGGAGTCGCTGGAGACAGATAAAATGCTTACATACCTAAAAGCGGTGCTCTATTGTGTGAAAACTTGTCTTATCTCTTTCTCTCACGGTTTACGACGTAAAAACCCGGAGAAAGTGATTAATCGTAAATTTGTATAGGTTGGGTAAAAATGTTTAGCTCTCTCTCCATATATATTTCTATGTTGTAATAAAATATATGAAGATAAATTAACCAAGATACAGAGTTAGTTTAAACAAATATTTTACGATAGTTAGGACTTAATAATTGATTTTTTTTTAGATAAAAATAACAAACTAGAACAATAAAAAATAAATGCAATAAAAAATATTACTACCAATGCTAATCTAACTTTTTACGTGGGCAAATTTGTAAAATATAGCTTTTACGTTAAATGCGAAGGAAGTAGTGTTAATTTAAATAGGAATTCGTTTAATTTTGCTGATACGAGTATAACCACTTGGATTTAAAATAAAGATATTATTTAATTGAAACTTTTGAAGCGAACCTTGGATAGCCTTTTATGTGTAGGCGTATTTGAAAGAAATCTAATCTGATATATTGCGTTTGCAATTTACCTTTGAAATGCAAATTATATCGACGTGTTAATTTTTGGTTTTAATAAATTCTCACGAGTTTAATAAAGGTTTATTTTTTTATAAAGATATGTTTTTGCTAACGAAAGAAGCGGGATTGTATTTTACATGTAAATAGTTGTAACATTCACTAGTAAGTAAGTAAATAGTCGTAGAATTTAAGTAATTGTGTAAGAGTGAGTTATCGTAACATTCAAGTAGTCGTAACACTCAAGTAGCCGTGTAAGTAGTCGTAACATTCAAATGGTCTTTTAAGTAGTGAGTAGTCGTAGCATTCAAGTAGTCGTCTAAGTAGTAAGTAGTCGTAACATTCAAGTAGTAAATAAATAGTCGTAACATTCACTAGTAAGTAGTCGTAACATCAAAATAGTCGTGTAAATAGTAAGAAGTCGTAACATTCAAGTAGTACATAAATAGTCGTAACATTCACTAGTAAGAAGTCGTAACATTCAAATAGTCGTGTATGGTAAATAGTAAGTAGTCGTAACATTCACTAGTAAGTAGTCGTAACATTCAAATAGTCGTGTAAATCGTGTAGTATTCGTAACATTCAAGTGGTCGTGTAAGTAGTAAGTGGTCGCAACATTTATCGCAACCTAGTAGATACGTACAGGTAGCAGTAACATTACACAGCCTTGTCTCACACCACTCGGGACTGACCCCACACACTACACATCCAATTAATGGAAACATCTTCTTCTTCTTTCAGGCTTACCGGCAGCCCCGCTCCACGGCCGTGCAGGTGGCCAGGATAGTGGCCTTCACGGTCATCCTCTCCAGCATGGTGCTGGGCGGGTTCCTGCTGGCTGCCAGCTATGTCCAGGCCAGGGCGGGATGCCAGCAACTGGAGCAGTTGGACGCTATGCTGGAGAAGGAGCTGGCGTACGAGGCGAGGCTGCAAGCTGAGGATCAGGTCAGTCCAACTCTGAAACATCTTGTTATTTGAGGATATGTTCAGCATGCATTTATAACAGGGTTGGAATGTTTTGTATTGCGGAAACCACCAAAAATCCACACTGCCTGATTGATATTTTAGGCGTACCGCTAATAGCTATTTTTTTCTCTTTTTTATTAACGATACAATGGAGCTTTCAATAGCAAGACCATATTCAGACTACAATTGTCAACAAATGTAGTTTCTTCTTTGAAAAAGAACCATAATAGTTTATTGGAAAACAGTTTTGTCAAATCGATGCACGCGATGAAGCTATAATAGTTAATTTCAACGAAATAAAACCCTGAGTTGTAACATAAAAAAAACACTGGAGTTTTATAAAAATAAATAAAGAGCTTATAAACAGTTTTTTGCGTAATATATTTAGGAAGTCAAGAGCTAAATCACGGATTTGTTAAAATGTGGTTCAATCCTACCTTAATTCATCGTTTTAGGCATAGGAATAACACAATTGCATGTTCAGTGGGTTCCTGAATTAGGTAAACATTACAAGAACGGTGATAGAGAATTTTTGTTTTACAGTTAGAAACAGTTATTTTATATTTTCGCAGAAAGCAATCACTTTGTGGTTTGAAATATTTAAAGAAATAAAAACATAACTTTGTATAAGACTACGAATATTTTATTTTATTTTTATGACCGACTGGTTTCGCTTAGCCTACGCATCAGGGTACAATATTAAACTGAAATAATACTAAATTGAAACCGGTCGGTCATAAAAATTAAAATAATATTCGTGGTCTTATAACAGCTATTTTAGTTCATTTTCTAGAACAGCGTTTTTTTATTTCCAGAAACTTTAAACAAAAAAAATTATCTATTTTTTATTCAACACCTCTCTCTATTTCATGGATCTTTCCTTATTTTCTAGGTCGCATAGAATATTTATCAATATCAAATGTGAATATTTTATCCATATTTGAATTAAGAAGGTTTATTTCTAAATATCAAAGTTTGGCAACAGTCATCGCATCTATTTAATTTTTGAAATACGAATTAAATTAAAATATTAATAAAAACCATATAACCTGATTTGCTTATTGCGCCACAGAATATTTATGCAACGTTGAGTAATTATTTTTCCGATTGGTAAATAAGCAGAGAAATGCATTCGTTTATATTAATAAAATACAATGAAGCTTCTGATTTATTTGTACGTTAACGAGTTTTTATATGAAGGTAAGTAGTGTGACTAGATAGGTATTAATGCTTATTGTTCATGGAGTGTTTTTTTTTTACTAAAATATAAAATCAAACACATTATATAATAAGATTGCTTTTGCATACAATATGATTATGTGAATTACAAGTAAAGTTATTAGATAATATATTATAATATACAGAAATAGTGACTCACGGAACTGACGGAATACGAATAAATAAGTCTGTAATCCGTTGGCAACTGGCAGTATTCGACTTGACTTAGTAGTTTTTTTTATTTATGTAGGCAGCAATTAATTTTCCACTTGCGATTATTTTAATTTTTTTGCTGGTTGTAATTTTCTCTTTTTTTTTAGTTTTGACTGTAAATTCAAACGATATACTTATGTAAGTATGGTGTCACGGGATAGATATACAAACGTTTAGTTTATTTTCTGTAATTTTTCAAGTGGTTGTTTTGCAAGGTTGGTTGTTTAGTTGGTTGTTCAATTTGTACATGGATAATTGTATGCAAGAATTGAAAGGTGTGGGCTTGGGCGCGAAAATGAACAATCTGAAAGTATGTTGTCTATTGTATGCGGACGATACGGTGCTGATTGCAGACAGTATGGAAGATCTACAGTTTCTCGTGTCTAGGATGAACCAAGTATGTATGCAAAATGATTTGATGATGAATGTAAGTAAGCCCAAAGTCATGGTGTTTGAAAAAGAGAGTACGAGAACAGCGTTATAGTTGTGAATGATAAATACTTCGAGCAAGTGAATGAGTTTGTGTATTTAGGAAGTATGTTTACGAGAGACGGAAAGGCTGATAAGGATATTGAAAGAAGGGTGAATGCAGGAAACTCCATTAATGGAGGATTGAACGCTGTTGGCGCAAATTAGAAATTATCCAAAGAAGCGAAGCTAGCAGTCCACGATGAAGTGCTTATACCAACCCTGATGTATGGCAGTGAGGCATGGAATTGGCAGAGGAAAGATGAAAGTAAACTGAATGCTGGTTTGGGCATGTAGAGCGAATGAACGAAGAAAGGAGTGTAAAAAGAATATATGATGCGAAAGTAAATGGATGAAGAAGTCGAGGACGCCCGAGAAAGACATGGCACGATCAAGTAAATCAAATACTTGAATAAGATCTGAAGAGTCAGAATAACAGAAGAGTATGTATGAGACGATGTATGAATGTGAATAAAGCAAGGAGTATGTGCCAAGACAGAGTTATATGGCAGTTCGTCCTCTCTGCCTACCCCTGCGGAGAAACAGTGAATACCGCACAAGAGTCCCAACTGATCCCAACCGTCTAGAACCAGTAAGACTATGGCATCCCCAATTAGGGTACGTTGCAAGGCTGAAGGTAGTGGAGAGTGGAAAGAAATAGGAAAGAGGGAGGTTGGAAAGTACCTGGCTATTCAGATCTGGTCGCCAAACACGTCTAGAGCCATTTCAAGAATAACATTTCGATACTTGAATGGTGGTCTTTCACCAGGGCGATACTTAGAGTATCTACCACTCTCGAACGTGCTGCAAATTTACCATATTATTTTATATGAATTAAATGTGTTATGACACATGTTAATTGCGACCTTTGGATACGTATTCGAGCGTTTTACCAGTCAACCACGGAGGCCGTCACGGCGCGATGGTTAGTTAGTTAAATTATTTAAAAAATATATATGGTCGTACGATAAATTCAATTAACGTTGGAATCGTAATTTTAGAGGTGAGAAAAAAATACACATCAGAATAAAACACACGATTGACGTTATAGGATCTTTTTCATATCAATAATTCAATTTCGATCATAACATTAGCGTGGACTTTGCGACTCTCGTATCGCAACGATGTGGTCGGTTGTTTCAAGTCATTACGGCCTGCCAATTTACTCAGAGGGACCTCCAGTCGTAGCAAATTAGAGGTTTCAGTGTACAATAATGGCTTTTCATCCTCTTTATATAATGTTATACTCATGTCGCTGGCAAATAATTATAAACGCCGGTCGATGATGTCAGTGATTATGAATTGATTGAAGGCTCTTTTGCCTGAACTAGCTGGTTAATTAACTTTGTATTTTAGTAGGAGTTCCCCAGGAAAACGAGTGATTTAATGTGAGGTGCATCAATAACATGATCTCAAATTATTTTCTATTTTTTTATTTCTTAGTTTTTCATAGTGAATATTCCGCACAAGAGTGCCAACCGTCTAGAGTCAGTGAGGCTATGGCATCCCCGATTGGGGTATGTTGTGAGGCTGAAGGTAGTGGGAAAAGGAAGGAGGGGGGGAAGATGAAGGTTATAAAGTACCTGGCTATTCAGATCTGGTCACCAAATACGGTTAAAGCCATTTAAAGCAACGTTTCGATTCAGAATGGTGATTTTTCACCAGGGCGATACTTAGAGTATCTACCACTCTCGTTAGTACCACATGCTTAATTTTAACAATTTGCTTAAATCAAATTAATCCCAATCTAGTCTCAATTATTGACAGAAAAAAATGATATTTCAGAACTCCATAGCTGATGATGGAAATTATTATGCAGTTTGAAAATAGTTTCGTTGTTTTGAGATTACATATTAAAATATATATATATTAAAAAAATATATTTTCATAAGTATATTGTTATGTGTTTAACACGTTTCCGGGTCATAAACAACCTGACAATGTTAAAAACTTCTACCGCCATCATTTTAAGTGGATAATGTTGGTTGTGCAATGATGGAGGACTTAGCCAGCAGAGGAATTGATCCCACGACATCTGGGTGGGAATCCAACGCACTTATCCACTCAACTACCAACCGGTCAAAATGTATAGAACATGTTGTAAATTTTATTACGCTACAGCTTACCGCTAGTCGGGGTGCTCGAGGAAGACATGGCATATCGTCGCTAGAAAGGAAAAAGGGCTTAAGCAACACTTTGGTCTAAAACAGTCATTCCCAAAGTGGTCTATATCGACCCCCAGGGGTCGATTCCGACCTGCAAGGGGTCCACGTCAGTAAAAAAAAACTTGGGGGTGCATGAGACGTAAATGGGATACCACGAGAGCGGATTCCATTTAGGCAGGCCGTCACCAAAATGTTCGCTTCCCGCAAACTTCAAAGAACTACTTCCTTTTGTGGCAGTTCCAACTTCATTTAATTCTCATTGAATAAATACTTCAATTGAAGTTGGTAGTTCCGTTGGTGCGAACTACTTCATTTTGCGGCAGTTAATATATTTCAATTGAAGTCGGACTTCAATGAAGTACTTTATTTTAAGTACTTCAATGGAAGTTCGACTTCAAAGACTACAAATAAACAAAGAACTACAAAGATTTGGCGAGGAACTGGTTCTTGCTCAGTTTCATCTTTTTGTCGATACTACTTTTTTGGGGAGGAAATTTTGTCGATTTGCTAGTAATTTTCGATTTCAAATCTTTACCGACTAGTGCTTTTTTTTCGGAGGGTAAATTTTGTTGATTTGCTAGCATTTTTCGATTTGAGGTCTCTACCGAATAGTACTATTTTTTGGCGAGTTCGACTTCAATTGAAGTGTTCACCACGAAGGTTTCATTTCAAAGAACTAGCAGTTCCCGAAGCGTTTCACAAAACTTTGAAGTTTTTCCCAACCCTAAAAAAAAATCAATATTAGGAAAGCAGGGGGTCTATACAAAACAGAAAAATCGGCATGTGGTCTGCGGGACAAAAAAGTTTGGGAACCTCTGGTTTAAAATGAGTTAAATATACAGTTTTGATCAGTTCTTTTTTCTGCATAGAAGGCTCTAACTCTCGTTTAATTCTGAAGACTTTTGTGTCCCTTCAGCCATCTAAGATATATTTACCCTTTGGGAGAAGGCTTGACTCAAGCGACACAAGGTTAGAAGTTTTTTTTGTTGTTGCTTTTTTAGCTTGTTTTTGCTTCAGGCTAAGAGCAGAGTTACCTGATTTAACTTTTTTTTTAAACCCAACTAGGTACTGAAGAATTTTATTGTAAAACAAAAAAAAACTTTAAAGTGCTCTGGTGTAAATTTCCCAAAATGGCACTTTAGTTCATTTGCCTTTCCGGCGAAGATATGATCAAAAGCAAATACTTGAGTCCGGTCCTGGTCCGTGAATGAAGCAAGGAGTGCTTGCAAAGCCAGAGTTGTTTGGCAGTTCATCCTCTCTGCTTACCCCTGCGGAGAAACGGCGTAATGGTTATTTAGAGTTTATCATTTGCGAGTATTTTTCAAGCAAGTGCGTACGATTCTTAATTGTAAGTCTGGCAGTACACTCTTGTTAGCTTCTGTGAATTCCGGTACAAGAGACTTCCTTGATATAGACCAGAGAATGAGTGTTACAAAACAGAGCTTATTTGGCCTAGAAAGTGTCATTAGCAAACAGCGCAGTGGTTCACTTCTCTGTCCAAAGTGTCCTCGATTCTGAAACATATCCGCTAGCAAAAGTATTTTTTACTTGTTTTATAACTTTACTTGCCAAGAAAACACGTTAGTTGCTTTAATCCACCCGTTTCAAATAAAGAATAGTGTGTTCTAAAATATATTGTAGGTTGGTACTTTTCTGGGTAGGTAGGTATTTGAAAAGATTCATTTTTATATTTGATAATTTCAAATACCATCAGTTCCAAATATGAAAAGCTCACAATTATACGGTCTTACGTACTCACAAAGGAATTTATTTATAGTTAAAATAAATATTTTACTATATTATTAAATAGTATAACAATTATAACTTCAATCAATACAATCTAATTAATATTAATTATTGAAACAAATTCAATAATTTTCAACGAAATATAAAAAATAAAAATAAACTAGTTCGCGACCGATAATTGAACTCGGAACCTGTACTCTATCCGAGAGTAACGTCTATGCCAATTGAGCTACCGAAACATTTTTAGAAACCGTCATCACATTTCTTTTAAAAATTAATAATAAAACGTTTTTTTCTAATTCGTGTTCTTTTCTGTGCCTTCTTTTGTTTCATATTTCGTTTTAAATGATTGATATTCTTTCAATAATTAATATCAACATAAAGTTTTGGTAAGTTATTTATAATTTAAATTTTTTTTTTTTTTTTACGTGAATACCGCACAAGAGTCTCAACTGCTCCCAACCGTCTAGAGCCAGTGAGACTATGGCATCCCCAGTTAGGGTATGTTGTGAGGCTGAAGGTAGTGGGGAGGAGAAGGAGATGAGGAAGGGGAAGGTTAGGAATCACCTGGAATACTTATTAATATTATTGTTAACATTTCTAAAACCGCCCAAAACGGCCTATTTCAATCGGTAGAAGGGGATCACTTGTATTCAAATCAGTTGTCACTCTAACTATCGTAGCTAGTGGCGTGGGTTTCGATGACGTCAGCACTTATTCGACCAATCGTAGAAAGTATAGTAATATATTTTGGTTATTCATAAGTTTTCCAGAACGATTTATTATTCTACACGAAAACGTGTATATTCAGGATAAGTGTTCGTTGACATTATGAATATATTTTTAGTTATATTATTTTTCAGTAGGATTCCTAATTATCATAAACACCTTCAATCGATTATGACGATTTGAGTGCTGGTGGAATAGCATTACAATTTAATTTGTCAGTTGGTAGATTCATTTAGCATGAACATCACTCTAGAGTTGCTAATTGAGTTCAAAACGGTTGACTTAGATGAGCCTTTTTTGAAAAAAAAAATTCCATGTCACTTCAACAGCGATAAATCTCACGTCACACATTAAAATGTGACATGTGTTTCTGATAACTTGCATTATCACATTCACAATAACACGAATTACATTTATTTTATACGTCATCCGTAATAGAGCAATACAAAACTACCTGGGTAGCTACGTAACTAACTGTGAAAAATCACGGGACGTAACTTGACTTGCCAAGAAAAAAATATCAGTTGCTTTAATTCACTCGTTTAAAATATAGAATAATATCTGCTAAAATAATTACATGTACGAGGCCTGTTTAAAAGAAAAGGTGAATTTTGAATTTTCGCGGGCTGTGTACATTCGATTATCGATTTTTTTTTGTTATGTTGGTACACATATGTTTATCGTATGTTAGCATTATCAGCCATTTTGGATTAGTGGTTTGATTTTGACAACTAGAAAGGTTAGTCACGTTTTTGTGTGTTCTATAGATCAAAGAATAAAATCCATGATTTGTTTTTCCACAACTCCAGGACGCTCATCGTCATTAACATCTTCTCGGCTTTCTGTAAAGCGCTTGTACCACTTATAAAAACTTTTTTGAGACAAAGTAGACTCGCCGAATGACACAGTCAACATTTTAAGTGCGTTGGAGCACTTTATTCCATTTTTAACGCAAAATTTAATACATATTCTTTGATCCATTTTATTCAAAAGTTAAAAAATCGATGAACACACAAAAACGTGACTAACCTTTCCAGTTGTCAAAAACAAACCACTAATCTAAAATGGCTGATAATGCTAACATATGATAAACATATGTGTACCAACATAAAAACAACAAAAAATCTATAATCGAATGTACACAGCCCGCGAAAATTCAAAATTCACCTTTTCTTTTGAACAGGCCATGTATATACTTTATTAGGTGGGTAGGGATTTGAAAAGATTTTTTTTATAATTCGATAATTTTCTAAACACACACGTCGGTTAAACATTTGAAAACATCACGCTTGTGCGTATGTACGTACGTACTTATACAGGATATATTTATTGTTTATAAATAGGTACGCTTTTGTACGTAAAATAAATAACAAGTTAACATCTCTGAAGATTTTTTATGGAATTAGAAAGATTTCTCTGTTACTGGTACAAAATAAGTCTAGGATTCAGATATTTTACTCTCAAACCTTATCCTGGCTGGGGGACCGTAAAACTTTCGGTCAAGAGTCAGGATTTCAGAAAAAAGATGCAGAGACGACGCATCAGTGCGCCCTACTTTTGAATTTTGCAGCCACCTTTAGTATGGGATCCCAAAACACCTGAAAAAACCTAGAATTTGTGTAGAAACGGGCGGTCCGTTTGATACATTTTCCAATATTAATAAACAAATTGAAATATTTAAAGCACAGACGTCCAGTAGAATGCTGTCCTTGTTCTACCGATATTTCAATCGAAGATGCTCCGAGAAACTTGCGTCAATGATCCCTTCGGTATCGGTGCATATCCAGGAAACTCAAGACATTCGATACAGGAGAACGGGTCGCTTCTACAACTCGATCTTGTATTAAATGGGCTTATTTAAGATCCAGGTTCGCTCCTTTTTTTCCTCAGTAAGACCCTCTACACAGCATTCCCAAAGATGACATAAGACCCGAGGGAGATTATTTCCCTCAGGACCTCCTGTGTGGAGTTAATGTAAAAAAAAAACAATAAAGTGAGGTGTAATTATAGATAGACAGATCAAGGCAGAGTAACAGTATTTATATGAAGGTATTCGGTTTGTTTGTTAGTTCTCCAGGATGTGAGGCAATACGGTGTGCAATAATTCCTCTCTGAAGAAGCACGACCATTTTCTGCACGAATGGCAGACTTAAATATTTTCATTTGGTTACGGCGATTATTCACGCAGTCTGCAGCTGGCATCGCAAGATAATATTTAAAAAAAGTATTATAAATACAGAGTTAACGGTATTTGCACCTTATCCTAAATGCTAAACGAGTGTTGTTTCTCTAAAATGATACATGTCATTAATTTGATTGAACGAGCATTATGGGATATAAAAATACAAGCTAGTCATTAGATCTTCACCAATGATCAATCTTTAATCTTCTCTTATGTATTATTAGTATCCGAAATAGTAATTACTTTGCCATTTGAGTATTAAGCATTAAAACCGAAAATTCAAGCGAAATATTTTTTGTAACTAAGAAGGATTTTTACGATTGTATAAATACTGTATAAGTACCTACCTACATTTGAGTTTTTTTTTAAATCTCTACTTGTTCTTTTTAATGTGTCTTGTTACCGCACAAGAGTCCCAACTGCTTCTTGCTATGGCATCCCCAATTGGGGCATGTTGTAAGGCTGAAAGTAGTGGGTATGGGAAGAAGATAGGAAAAATGAAGATTGGGAAGTACCTGGCTATTCAGATCTGGTCACCGAACATGGCTAGAGCCATTTCAGGCAACGCTTCGATTCTAAATGGTGGTCTTGTACCAGGATGATCCTGAGAGCTTCTCTTACTCTGAAACGTGCCGAAAATATATTGTATATTCTTTTAAGTCAATTAAGCACGCCGTACGCCGGGATCTGAACCCACGACCTCTGGATTCGAAGTCGAGGATCTTAACCGCTCAACAACAGAGGCCGCCTTATTGTTGTGCAATAATATTATTTTCACATTCCCTTATACATCACCAAAATACAAAACAAATTATTTGCAATTAATAGAAATGTCGAAAAAATTGAGCAAAGAGTTGTGGATAAAGAATAAAAAAAATATTCCTAGGTTAAAAAAAATTTAACTTTATTTGAAAAAACTTCGACTACCATTATTGTTATCTGAATATGTTCCTTGTGCAATGATGGAGGACAAAGTTAGCAGAAGAAATAAATCAAAATGTTGCTGTTTTAAATGGTTTTAGTCAAGTGTAGTGACCAGATTTGAATAGTCAGGTACATCCCAACCTTCTTACTGCCATAGCTCCGAACACTGGCTCCGAACAGTTGGCACTTTTATACGGTATTCACATTAAAAAAAAACACAACTGTCTCATTATCTCTTTTCTTATTTATTTGACAAATATTTCGATCAGCGCTTCGTAGTTTAAGATGTTGCGAGCTATACATTGCTGTCTACTTAGAAAATCTTTTGAGAAAAAGCTTTACGTATCATGAATTAAAAGGCCGCTGTTTGATGGTTTTTGCTGCTTCAGAGAAACAAACAGTTTTAGTTTTAAAGGCAAGAATTAAGAATTAACTTCCGCAGATTTCAAGCGGAATAAAACAACTATTACTCACTATGTACTCGTTGTTCGAATGTGTATGGAGGTACATAAACATAAAAATAAACACGAACATTTGACTATTGAACGTGTTGACTTGACAACTTTCATTTATCTCCGAAAACTCCAAGAGATTGCGGCTTTTTAAGCTAAGAACCGAGCCTGGCACCATCTGTCACCAATATCTCTTGGTTGTGTTGGTTATATGCATAATAATAATTATCATTTGAACGCAGCCAGAGAATAACAGTGAACGTCATCTCAACATGGCACCAGGTAGACACCGCCAGCTGTATCGGCTCGGCTGAGCAAGGTGTTTTTCATAACGCCACACACACACGAAACGGTTTCACACAATGCAAATAATTAAAGTACCTACCCACATATACAAATACGTATTTACCTACCTGTGCGACTGCGGAGTAGGCTTTTAACTGAGAAGTGAATGGACTTGCGTTCATAATATCTAACATTATTGAACGAATCGAGTTATATTGCGTTACGCTTGTCAAAGACCCCTTTCAAATCACGACTGTTCACTGGTTGCCGAAATATCAGCTAAGTGGGTAGCAGCGAATGGCGAACATTGAAAAATAAGTGTTTTTGGATAACCAAATATTGGGTGAGCAAATAAGTACCAGGTAAAACTTAAAAGCAATTTTCGTTTTCCATAATTATCTACGCGATTAATACATCTATACCGACGTCTTTGAAGGAAAGGATGAACCGGAAATGTATGAACACATTTAATTTGACATAAAAAAAATAATTCAATGCTTAAAAAAAGTGGCAGTAGGTAACTTTTCGTAGAAAGGATCCTGGACAATCAATATATAATATCTAGTATCAAATATACAAATTACATACTAGCCCATGAATAAGGCGCAATTACTGACCAAAATAGTCTGTAAAATCAGCTCTATATACCCTTTACGCTCCGCAACATCAATCAGATACAAAATTTCTTAAATGTATTTCGTATAAATAACATTCAATGGATATTCAATGTTTAAATAATTCGGCTTCAGTTATTCAAGCTAAACGTAATATTGTGAATGCTATTCTGTGCATTATACCCATAGGTATTAAAGTGGTTTTTTGTACGTTGGATGCTGTTCACAAATCCGTATACAGCATTAGAAGACCTCGGCAGGCGGGACTGAATGCGCATGTGCGAATGTCAAATACGTTCCAGCTTTGGGGATACGGAATGAATAGAAAATTATTAAAAACTTATGTTTATTGTAATTGTAATTTAATTACTAATAAGTAGACATTACCTACACTTGAAAACATTCTACTATTGACACTCCCGGGGGTGAAAAGCCATAAGAATACGGAGATTAGAAAATTGAGTTTCCGCGGGAAACTCTTTTGGATTTTAAAAAGAGAGGTTAAAAAGTACTCTAGGTCAGAAAAATATATTGTGGAAATAACGTTGTGATTAGTGTAATTTGAGGATGGTTTACAGAAAATATTATAATGAATATGTGAAATAATGATTTAAATCGAAAACTTAGTAATGATGGAATATATTTATATAAAGATAATTTTACTTTGCATAATAAAGCGAGAAAGAACGGAGATTTTCCACAATCCGAACCCATTAACACAATGTTATGTAAGCGAGAAGTGGGCATCACTTAACCATTGTTAATTCAGCGTCCACCCGGCGTGAGATCTTCCTGCGAAGGTTATCTCCAAAGGCATTCTCGATGATTCGAAGATGCTCAAATGCAGCGATAATTAGAACATTCAATGAGTTTTGTATGAATGCAAAGATCAAGACTTCCGGCAGTCAATTTATCACTTTAATGATAATTTCTTAAACACTTCAAGATATTATTCCACACTTAAAATATTTTTTTATCAACTCTGAATATTTTTATTATACTGAAATAATTTGTATCATTTCACAGTGAAATCATTTAGAATAATATATCGTCGCTGGAAAAGCAAAACGGCTTAAACGACACTTTGGTCGAAAATGAGTTAAATATGCAGTTTTGATCAGTTTTATTTTCTGCATCGAATGCTCTGACTCTCGTTTGATTCCGAAAACTTTCGTGGCCCTTCAGCCATCTAAAATATATTTACCGTTTGGGAGAAGGCTTAACTCAAGCGACACAATTTGGCACTTTTTTAAAACCCTTTTGTCGCTTCAAGTAACTCAGTGAGAGCATTGAGTTACCTGAGTCAACTTTTTTTTCAAAATCCAACCAGGTGCTGAAGACTTGTAAATTTTATTGTAAAACAACAAAAAAAAACTTTAAAGTGCTCTGGTGTAAACTTCCCAAAATGGCGCTTCAACCTTGTTATCTTCCGGGCGACGATAGTGTATTTACGGCACGTACCAGAATGGAAGATACTCTCAGTATTGCCCTAGTGAAAGAACACCATTCAGAATCGAAAAGTTGCTTGAAGTGTCTTTAACCGTGTTTGGTGACCAGATATCAATAGTCAGATACTTTCCCATATTTCTCTTCTCCGTCTCCTTCCGCTCCCCACTACCCTCAGCTTAACTACATACTCCAAGTGGGGATGCCATAGTTTCACTGGCTCTAATGATAGATGTCTATAGAGTTATTAAAATAATCATAAATGCCGTATTAATTGAATAGTAGAAAAAATAAACTTGCAATACTGGCGATAGTCGATTGGAACGATTAGATGAAAAAATACTTATGAAAGCGATGCAATTAAAAATAGTGCGAAATTATGTGTTTTCGTTTGAAAATTGGTTCACCAATACATTTTATAGACGCTTTAATTAAATAGTGCAAGTAGAACACATCTCAGCCTTTCCTCTAATCTTTTTTTTTTTCAATTAGTATTTTTATAAGCCTAGAAAAAAATAATGTTTAAGACCTGTAAAAAAATTCAAAAATAAAAATTCAGAATAAAAAAAAATCTACTTATAAATCTTTTTTCGGATTCGCTTTTATTGTATCATGTGGCAAATGAATTTTTTTAGACATAAAAATATTTTAATATTTGTGTCCGAGGTTCCCAAAACACAATGCAATATGCTTTTTGGCGATGTTTTATTTGCATAAATCGAAACAGGCGGATGGTGTCAAGTGGCAATTTAAACCTTATCGCCGTTGGTTCAATTGGATTGCCTTAAGTAAGGGCTAATAAATAAGTTTTCATGGGAGAGCGACCGCCATTGATATTTGTTTTTCAATTGTTGTGTTGCTTTATTTTTCTTACAATGTATCGTATCTTTTTTGCAACTTATCAGTCGTATAATAATAAAGTTTTTAGTTAGATTTAAATAGAAAAATACAACTATTTGCTAGCACAAAAGCTGGACTGAAGAGAAATCATTAGGTTGCAAAGAATTAAAAAAATGAATCAAAGAATATGTTTTAAATTTTACGTTAAAAATGGAATAAAGTGCTCCAACGCACTTAAAATGTTGACTGTGGCATTCGGCGAGTCTACTTTGTCTCAAAAAAGTGTTTATAAGTGGTACAAGCACTTTACAGAAGGCCGAGAAGATGTTAATGACGATGAGCGTCCTGGAGTTGTGGAAAAACAAATCATGGATTTTATTCATTGATCCATTTTTTTCAATAGTAAAAAATCGAAGAACACACAAAAACGTGACTAACCTTTCCAGTTGTCAAAAATAAACCACTAATCCAAAATGGCTGATAATGCTAACATATGATAAACATATGTGTACCAACATAACAAAAAAAAACGATAATCGAATGAACACAGACCGCGAAAATTCAAAATTCACCTTTTCTTTTGAACAGGCCATGTATGTTCCATGCAATTCTTTTTTGTTGGTGCTCAAGTCATAGAACTATAATTTTATTTAAAATATTTTTCATTAAAACGTTTCAAAATTTTCACATCGTTATCGAATTCAATATCAACTATCTTCGTATTTCCTTTATCTATGCAGAACGTATTAATGTTTTGAGAAGTAGCCTACTGTAAATGCGATTTCCTTAGTCTGACAACGAGACCGAATCAGCCTTGTAGACAGCACAGTAGACAATCAATATTGGTCTGTAAAATATAAAACGTTAAAACATACCAAGGTTATTTCCTACCTCGATTGTTTAATGCAGGGGACCACAATCAGGAATCCCTTAACATTGCAATAGTCGCTGGTGCACTGCAATAAGAATAATATAAGTTGGTGACTACTTTTAAGTACAAACAACCTCCAAGGGACTTGATGATTGGTGTTTGTTTGTGCTGTTCACTGTTTTTTTTTTCCATTAAGCTATTTTTTTTTACAAACCTGTGTTGGATTTCAAAATGATAATTTTATAGGTTTTTACCTTCGTGTTTTCATCCAGTTCCTACCTATCCCACCATTTCGCTATTCGATTTCCTTCCTCAACAACACTGTGTTCGAAAACAATTGACAATCAAGAAACAGAAGAGTTATGTGAAAAAACGTTATTCGTTCATTGGTGTCCCGCTTGGTCGTCGTTTAGCTGTCGTTCTTCAAGTAAAAATGAATTAAGTGTTATGATTCGTTATGTAAGAAGAATCGAGAACTTAAACATCAACTTCATCGGTGAGTGAATTGGTTTCCTTGCTTCCTTCACTCCATAATTTCTCCACATCCATAATTAGACACTTCCATCAAGTAGTATAGTTTTATCGTTTTACAGTCCACTATTTAAAAAAAATCATCTGAAGCTGTAAACACATTAGGTTTTTTATCGCAGTTTCGGATCCAACAATGTGTTAATATCGTTAATCACTCCTTGCTCACATCCGTGAATCCCTCGGCAAGGCCTGTGTCGGTTGTTTTTCGGCAGGCTGCGCACCGCCCAGTTTCTGTCTTCTGCGCCGCTTCTTATTAGTGACGTCCGTGCGTGATAGTGCTGTATGTACAATGATATAGTGCAGTAAGTACGTGTACTTCACATAATTTACTATGTCACACATGATAATAATGTAACGAATATTGTTGTGGAGTGTAAGGTTAGCATCGGAATGGAATTACCATGAATGAATATTTATGTTAGTATTAGGAGAACTAATACCAGGTGTTCAAGAGTCTATGTTAGAATGATGTTTATGTTATTGTAATTTTTTTAAGGTTATAGCAAATATTGTACACGTGCGGTAACGATTGTTGGGTGAAAATTGTGCACTTAACCTCAAAAAAGACGATTTGTTGCCCGCCCGTCAACACTTTTTGCTTACTTGGCAAACACTGAATATCGGTAGATCGCAAAAAATTGGCAAATGGTGCAATTAATTGCTTTATTAACGTTAAGTGGTTGGTATTTAATATCTACTAGAAAATAAGATCTGTACAACGCCCTTGAGGTGATTTTTCACAAACACGGCGCTAAACAAAGCATCCAAATAATATTGTCATTTAGTCCCTTATTTACCCGTACAAGCACCCACTGTTAATGTGATGTGACTGAATTAGTTTTATTGCAAGGAGGGCTCTAATTCAGATAAATCAAAAAACTTGATAAAAAATAATATTACAAAAATTTTATTCAATCCCAAGATTGATTCCCCCTGGTTAAGAGTAATTAAAATGATAATTATTTAGAATGATGCGACGCTCGGAGACGGCACGAGTGAGTTGGCCACTTCTGAGAAGATCTTAATGGCCGATATTAATCTTAAAAAAATAAAAACTCTTGTCTAACCTTGACCATTGTTTCGTTATTCGAATGGAATCTTCCTCTAATAGACGTATTTTTCACGTTAATAAGAATAAGAAATATCACACGAATAATATGCAAATTAGTTTTGCAAAGTTTTTTTTTTTTGCACTTTTAATTGTAAAGGGTCCGCCAAATAACTTTTTTTTTTTTGAAAAAGGGCGCAAAACATCGAGTGTAGCTTCGGCTGTGTGGCACGTAGCGCCGTCCTGTTGAAACCAAATGTTGCCAATATCCTCCTCTTCAATTTTTGTGAACAAAAATTCGTTCAACATGGCCCGATAACGATCGCCATTGACTGTAACGGCCACTCCTTGCTCATTTTCAAAGAAAAATGGCCCAATTATGCCTCTGGACCAAAATCCGCACCAAACAGTGACTCGTTTTGGGTGTACCGGCTTTTCAATGTATGCGTGCGGGTTTTCTGTGCCCCAAATACGACAATTTTGCTTGTTTACATACCCGCCAAGATCAAAATGAGCTTCATCCGAAAAGATGATTTTTTGGCAAAATCGGCATCTTCTGTAAGTCGATCGCAGGCCCACTCAGCGAAGCGAAAACGCATTGGATGGTCAGTTGGCTTCAACTCCTGAACCAATTGGACTTTGTATGGCGTCATACCAAGGTCTTTATGCAAAATTCGTCTCAATGATGTCTCCGAAATGTTCAATTGTTGAGAACGACGGTGAATTGATGTTGATGGCGCTTCACGCACACTTTCTGCCACAGCATCGATATTCTCGGGTGTACGCACTGTTTTTGGCTTTTCACGCTTTGGTTTATCGATGAGGATGCCAGTTTCTTTCACTTTTTTCACAAGATAACGAACATACGGAGCTGACGGTGCTTCTCTTCTTCCAAAAACCGTACGCAATTTTCGCACACATTCTGCAACATTACCATGATTTTCAAAGTAATGTCGCAATATTTCCCAGCGTTGTTCAAGCGTATACACAACCATATTCGCTCAGCGGAAGGATAAAACTAATTATCTGTCAAATCAGACATGAGCTAAGTGTTACCATTCACGAAATAAGCACTAGTTGAAAAAAAAAAGTTATTTGGCGGACCCTATATAATAAGAAAACATAAAAAACGTAACTACACAAATGTATATTTTTAAAGAAATGAAAAAAGAACTTCTTATAAGACCACAGATTTAATTTTAATTTTTATGGCCGACTGGTTTCGCTTAGCCTTGAAGCATCATCTTATTGAAAAAGATCATACCTTCAATAAAAGCACCGGTGCTCATATTCTCCACTGAAATGGTCATGCCAACATATTGAATAATTTAGAAGGACTAGAAAATAAAGGAAGCCATTAAAACTAATTGTCATATTCTTAATAATCAGTTAAATTTGTCCAGTAGTCCAATGTTAGGTATTTTTCTTGTGAACTCATAACATTTCTCACTATAACCTTCTTATTTGACGTTTTGCGTCTTTTAATTGATATTATCTGTCTCTTTATCTCTGTTCCTTTGTTATAATTTAAATTTTATTCTTTTGTTTTCTCACTGTTCTCTTATTTTATTTTATATTTTGTTCTCCCTCTTTATGTACGAGTAAGTGTATTTGTAGCACGTTCCAGAGTGGTAGATACTCTAAGCATCGCCCTGGTGAAACACCACCATTCAGAATCAAAACGCTGCTTGAAATGGCTTTAGCCGTGTTAGGTGACCAGATTTGAATAACCAGGTACTTTTCAACCTTACTCTTCCCCATCTCCTTCCTCTTACTTCCTTCAGCTTCACAAAATATCCCAATTGGTGATGCCATAGTTCAACTGTCTTCAGACGGTTGGGAGCAGTTGGGACTCTTGTGCGGTATTTACTACGTTAAAAATATATATATGATAGATTCGGTTCTCTTTGTTTATTCATAAAGTCAAATACACCGATGTAATCATATGACATAATGCATAAGTATGTCGCTGTTCGTTGAAGCTAAATGATAATAAATGTGGCTTGGTTAGAGTCGTGTGACATCATGGGTCACATGTCACATGTTTTTATGCCTTCCACAAAAACACCGGATTTATCTCAAAAAAACCTGTTTGAAGTTCACATCTGAATGAATTAAGGGTATTGCTCTTTTACCTTGAAACCTGCTGGAGCCGTTTGGAAGCTATCTGCTTTTCTCATTTTGGAAAAAATAATAGCACAGACGAATGGTTTACTTATCAAAAATATTAATGTAAGAGTTACTTACCTACCAATATTTGTGCCGATTAAAAAAGAGGAGTTGATATTTTAGGTACGGCAATCAACTTAAAAATAAGTTTTATAAGTTTATTATTAAAACATCTACGACTTGAATGATCAATTCAACTATACTTTATGTATTTTATTTTGAGTTTTTATTCGGTTTGATTTATGTGTCTGTTTTACGTGACACACCCCTTTGAGATGATACCTCAACTTCCCCTTTCCCACAATATTTATTAAAATAGCGACTGCAAAAACGGCAGAAGGGTCTCTCTTCGCCCAAGTTAGGAAGAACCCTTGAAATTCCGACCTACCGGCAAAATACAGCCGTGAAATTGCATTTACTTAATGGTTTGACAAATAAATATTGCAAAAGTGTTCATTTTCAAAGTGACAATTACTGTTATGCATTGCGCAGCTCTGAAAGACATACGCGTTCGCCTTAAATTGCCATACAAGTAGAAGTAAAGTTCCACAATTGCTTCACCGCAGGCACATAGACTCACCTTTTTAGTTACCTATTCTCGCAGTGGGTACTTTCATATGTAGTTCCTGCATCGATTGATTGAATAATATCTGTTAACTTCTTTTCTCACCAAAGATCTTCAGTGGAAGACGCGGAGATTGTATAAGAGGCGTTTTCACCCGGAAGAAGATGCTTTAGCGAACATTCTAACGTCAGTTTCTAGCCTTTGTTATTCCCAGTTCGGTATTGTTGACGCGTAGAGTAACAAAACGTTTATTCACGCTTCCTACCTCTTATCGAAACAATCTTTTCAGGTGGGTTATTTTCCTGCCAACATAAATGTTACATGTTTCTGGAAAGCAGTTACACTAAGATTTGCTATGGTTAATTTTAACTCAACAAATACTCTGTTTTTACCACTGTAGCAATTTAAACTGTCAACCGGTTTCGACAAAACCTTTCCTTCATCAAGACAAAAGCTTAACTAATAATAGTTACTTAAAGAAATACAATATAATGATTTTAATAATACGAAATTCTTAACTTTATTTCAGCATTTTTACTTAATACCTGACCGGTTTCACCTTATGACGGGCATCTGCAGACTGGTTGAACACCAGTCTGAAGATTCCAGTCATAAGGTGAAACCGGTCAGGTCATAAATAAAAAATTGTGAAATGGTATTATTAAAATCATTAAAATGGAGTTCCACCACGAATTAACAGTTTCAAAATTAGAAATAATAAATACAACATATTTATAACATCGCCTAAATGAGTTAAAACCAAAATTTTGTTGAATGGGTATTCAATTATTACGAGTCTCCATACTATTTTAAAATATTTTTTCCCATTTATCTTCGATATGTTTTAACCTCTTTATATTGGTCTATTCTTCGAGGTCACCAATCCATTTTGAGATTTTCTCCTCCTGGATCAATCTGGGAAATCTCTTTGAATATGTCTAAAGTAGGTAGAATGTAAACAGCTCCATGTTCAGTTAGCCAGGTTAAAAAACATTAGCATTGAATATGAAGGAACCCCATTTTGCCTATTTATATTTGCAGTATTTTTCTCAGAATCAAAGCCTCAATTGTTTGGCGTCTGTTAATTGTCTTTTTTTAGGAGCCAGGTTTCGTATTCGTGTAGCAGAGTAAACCTTGCAAGACCTATTGTCTAACATTATATAAAGCATCCTGTCAATTCCGACAGAAAAAGGGTATTCCCCGTTACAACTACCGTTATAAAAAAAAAAAAAAAACTGTTACAACACGATAGGTGTTTATGTATTGTAAGTGTTTAAATACTCACTTTTTACATACACCTACGTTTGAACTTGCGAACTCGGGGCCTGGTGAACGTGAAACTCGCCACTTTGCGACGGATGTTGTCGATTAGCACTCACTTTACATAGGCTTTTAATTTTACAAGAGAAAGTTTGATAGTTTAGCTAGTTTATGCGCAGAAGTTATTGGATTTTTATGGTTTGACTATCACAACAAAGCGGTGTTTTCTCTTTGTGAAATTGTTACGTTTGATAAACGCTGTGAGTAGGTTTTAACTACTGTAAAAGCGGCAGAGTTGGTGCGAATACGCTAGACTTGTATCTTAATTATTGTGAATAAATTCGGACGTGAAAGAACAGTGAATTTATTCGTTAGACTTGCGTCCTTTGCGCAGTGTGTGTTTATTTTTAAATACTGATTTGAAGCAGTTATCGAATAGTGGTTAATCATCCTATTGTATTATATAAAGCAACAAAATCTCTTGAACAGTGAACAAAGAAGAAGAAAGGAATGGATAAAGAAGCCATGGCACGATCAAACACATCATATAATGACCGGCTAGTAGCTGAGTGTACAGACGCGTCGGATTCCCACCCGGGCGTCGTGGGTTCGATTCTTCTGCTGGCTAAGTCCTCCGTCATTGCACAAACAACATTTTCAACTTATTATGATGGTAGTAAGAGTTTTACATGGTCAGGCTATTCGAAACCCGAGAATGTTTGTCTTTGTTTAAAAAATTAACAAATTGGAGTTAGTCGAGTCGGCTTATATCGTGTCAACAGAATAGTACCTATGTATGATAGATCTATGAATGTAAATGAAACAATATGTGTGCAAATACCGAGTAGTGTCGCATTATAAACGCTTACGCGGTGAAATAACGTGTTCCTGTAGAAAATTAGTTTTTAGATAGTTATGATACGAGTATAAGCCATAATAATCTATGACTGAATACACAAGGATTAATTTTAATTTTAAAACAATCGATTTAACTGTAGGCACAATGGCTTTGTGCATTTTACACAATGCTATGCTGAGAATATTTTATTCTATTCTACATGAAAAACCAAAAGTGAGGAACAAAACGATAACAGATATAACTAACGTTCTGATTTTTTAAAATTATTTTGATAATTACTCATGTTGGTTTATCTGAATGCATTCTTATTGTCTTTGAAGTCATTGTTTCAAATTCCGGGCATCGCTGTGAAGAATATTGATCTTATCAAATCACGTGATTAGTAAAAGATTTAAAAAAAACACAGTGAAATCTAATCGATGGTGAAAATCAAACAATGCTCCGTAACAATGGCTGCCGGTCAATTAAAGGTGTAATTAAAGTCGCGAATCTGACTCTTAATCGTCGACACGTAGAGAGAGTGGGCTCGCAAGCGGTATAAGGTATGCTTAGTACCGATTAAATGGAACATGATATTGATATTTCAACGTGTGGTTTTTTATAGTGGGCCGTTGGTAAATCAGGGTGTAGACTTTATACTGGTTGTAATGTCACTCCACGAGTAAACTAAATGAGATTCTTATTAGATTTGGGGTGTTTGTCTCTTCAGCTGTGTGTACGGTATTTGACTCTGTTCAAATCGCAAGTTCCTTCTACTGGTCAGTTTGCTCAGAGATATTAGATTCCTGGAAATAATACCCTCGACTCTGTTAGATTATTCTATCCTAATGAACAGATTTTCATTGTCGAATTACAGACGATAAGTGAACATATTGAATCTGTTTCAGTGGTATTTAAGGGCAGGTGTTCTGATGAAATACCGCTTTGATCCTATTGATACAAATTACAAATGCAAAGTTTAGGAGACACGAAAAAAATGTGCCCAACACTTGTGTGTTGGGTTAATTTAGAAAATATTATTCGATGTCTGATTTTCGATGTTTGATGTTCGATGTAAGCATGATGTAGATGAAAGGTACAGTGTATGTGTAGCAACGGAATAGCACGAAGTTCTTTCTATTCTGCCTTCACCTGGAGTGAAATTTAATTATGGAAAGATGATCTACTATTGACGTGTTTGGATCGCAAAAAGTGACCCCATTTTGACTTACATAAGGTAAAATAATTGGTATACTGTTCATTGTTCACATTCATACAATCTTTAAACATCACAGTTTATGCACATTGTAGTTTTTAGCTCAATGCTTGTCAAACGAATCATTGTTTGATTGGTTAGTAGAAATATAACTATTTTTCTTGATAATATTCTTAAGTTAATTGTAATAAACGTATGTGTTATCACTGATGTTTCCTTTCCTCAATCTAAAGCAAGTTAATTCCCAGCCAACAGTAAAGTTGATTTCTCGACTGAGTGATGCATTCTACTTTGCATTCAGTTCAAGGCGGAATGTCTGCCTTGCAGCATAGACATGTAGATTAGGGAGCAGGTGGTAAAATTCTTACCCATTTTGTATCCGATTACGATTACATTTGCAATTACCTTTCCACTGCAAGCTCCAATGGAAAGTGGTGTGCGGTGTATCTGGTTTCATTATCAAAGTGATTTCACGGTTAGCGGCCACTTCCCAGTAATGCTCGAGTGTGCTCGATCAGAGCTCATTGCTCACTGAGCTGTTTGTTCAATGCTCGGGGGAGGTAGTTTCACCCGCTGCCCCAAAGGGAGGGCTACAACTAAATTAATGCAGAAATAATCGGAATACTTGAAACGTTTTTCACAATGTTTTAACCAAAACTGTATCAGAGCAGTCAGAACAAAAAATTGACATTCAACAAAAGCACAAAATATATAAGCATTGGAGCAAAAAATAATAAAAGGAAAACAGATCTGTAAGGCGTGTGTAGGAGAACTGACTATAAAATTTTTCTTTATAACACAATAGAGAAAAATAAGCTCATGTGGTTAAAATTTAAAGGCAGTTTTTCGGGTGATATTTCGCGTAAAGAAGACAAAAAAAAACATTTTAAATATTTCTGAAATTTATAAAAATCTACCTGAGATGTCGTACAATCTAAATTTTTGCTATAAGGAGTTAAAGGTCTTTTTAGTATTCTCAATAAAGCTCAGTGTATATGTCAGTTTTTTTTCCGCTGCGGCTCCGCAACTCCGTGTGGATACTACGTAATATAGTGTCCCGCGCCGTAATGGCGGAGCCGCAACGGAAAAAAACCCTGAGGTGTGCACCGGGCCTTACTGTCACCATTGCACAAACGGTCACCAAAAAATTGTGAAAAAATCTCCCATGTTAGATGTTCGTTGTTTAGATAATTATTTGAGAAGATAGTTTTAAATCAAAATAAAATCGATACATAATTAAAAATAAATATTAATATGCCATAGATTATGTTATGTTAACAGTAATAAGATAGAGACAAGGAATTAAGATTTGTACAGAATCCTTGAAGTTGATTTTTCACAAAGACGGTTATTCAAATATTATATTATTATTATAACTGTGAGATCGTGGTTTTAAAAGTCTACGGGGAAACTTAAATTCTTATTTAAACAATCTCTATCTTATTTGTTTTGTGTCAAAGTTTTAAGCAAATAAAAGTGACACATACCTCATTAGTAGTCACCATTAGTTTCGCATATTTTTCTTCTGTCTCTTTGGCTATATATTTTCTTTAAAAGGGTTTCAAAGTTCATGCATTCTATTAGTATTTTGTTTGAAGCTGGTCACAAGTCCATAGTTCGGTACACAATGGAAAAAAATCATGACTCTTTACAAACAAATACTCACAAAACACTACGGAATAGACAAGCGGTCCACGGAGATGAGTTAACTAACTTTGTTTAATATTCTTTAAGTTTTTAAAAATATATAAACAGAAGAAAACTTTACATATGATTTTAATTCCACTAAGCTTCCGTTTACTTTTCTTATTTATACACATTTATAGTTATCATTTAATATTGTGTGGTTTTCGGTCAAAATATGACACAAAATAGACATTTATTTTTGGCAGAAATCATTTAAAAAAATAATTATTATGTGAAAACCGCGCAAGAGTCCCAACTGCTCCCAATTTTTTAGAGCCAATGAGACTATGGTATCCCCATTTAGGGTATGTTGTGAGGCTGAAGGTAGGGGGGAGGGGAAATAGATGGGGAAGAGGAAGGTTGTGAAGTACCTGGATTTTCAGATCTGATCACCAAGCACGGCTAAAGCCATTTCAAGCAACGTTTCGATTCTGAATGGTGGTCTTTCGCCAGGGCGATACGTAGAGTATCTACCACTCCGGAATGTGCCGCAAATATACTTTTTATTATTTAATATGAATTAAATGTGTTATGAGACATAGTAATTGAATAAAAATTATGGGCCCACGCCGGGTTTAAACCCGCGACCTTTGGATTCGTAGACGAGCGTCTTACCACTCGACCATGGAGGCCGTCAAATCTGGTCACCGAATACGGATAAAGCTAATTCAAGCAACGTTCACATTCTGAATTGGGCTATGTTGTGAGGCTGAAGTTCGTAGGAAAAGGAAGGAGACGGGTAAGAGGAAAGTTAAAAAATACCTGGCTCTTCAGATCTGGTCACCAAATGATGGTATTTTACTAGGGCGATATCTTCCAACTTTCAACCGTTCACAACTTTCAATTATCCCTGCACCTATGCCGAAAAATAATTTGGTGTCGTAGTTTAGTGAAGTATTTACAAATCACACTCACACAAAAATTAAAGAATAAAAAATAAAAATTATATTTTGACTGAATGAAGATTCCATTCAACCGCTGTAGATTGTTTCAGACCAAAGTTCAACCATCATAACATTTGAGTTGTAAAAAAACAGAAAAGAAAGTTACCTCTAAACGTGATAGAGGCTGGGAAGACGAGACAATGAGTCACGCTGGTACCTACTCGCTTCAGCTGGTAAGTGCCTAGAGTACCTACCTGGAGGAGTCGCCATCTTGGTGGTTAGTGGTTACATGACTTGGTTAATTAGTAGCGTTGTCACATCGCTGGCACTTCAATACGACACGAATTTACATCTCTTTGCATTCAAAAGAAAAAAATATTATTTACGTAGGTGGAATTAAAAAAAAATATTCTTCCTTTCTATTGAAGATTTTAAAAGGACCATTGTTTGACACGTTCATTGCTAACTAAAATTCGCACATTTCAATGCTATATGAATGACGGATCAATTCATATTGACGAACAAATAAGTGACGGGTTTTCCTGTGCCTTGTGGAATGACTCAAAACCACATGGTTGCGTCTGTTTTAGATCGGTTCAAAGCGAAGAGGCAGCACTGCGCGCGTGGCGCGTTGTGCGCATACCGGACACAATGCGCGACGCGCGGTGTCAGCCACGAACGTGTTAAGATAATGTAGGAGGTTCGTCATTTGGTTTTTTAAGGTGTATTTTCTTAAGCTTTCATTATTACCTCCGTGGCTGAGTGGTTAAGACGCTCGGCTGCGAATCTAGAAGTTGCGGGTTCAAATACCGGCGTGCGCAAATATTTTATTAAATTAATGTGTTATTTCACATTTCATTAATATACAATATTTTATATTTGGAACGTTCCAAAATAGGAGATACTCTAAGAATCGCCTTAGTTAAAGATTACAATTCAGAATCGAAACGTTGTTTGGTGACCAGATCTTAATAGCCAGGTACTTCCCAACCGTCTTTTTTTCCATCTATTTCCCTTCCCCACTCTTTTTAACCTTATAGCATACCCCAATTGGGGTTCCCATAGTCTCACAGGGTCCAGAAGATTGGAAGCAGTTGGGACTCTGCGGTATTAAAAAAAAAATCACACCATTAATAGCTGTGCTACCTTTTCACTGTGACGAAGTCTTCTAAACTCCAATTAATAGCTAATTTCCTTAATGATAATAACAATATTAAAATACTTAACGATATTCAAATTGTTCAAAGAAACGAAGCTAGCAGTCAACAATGGAGTGCTTATACAACCCTGATGTATGGTATTGAGGCATGTAACTGGCAGAGGAAGGATAAAAGTAGACTGAATGCTGTAGAAATAAGATCCATGAGGCGTATGTGCGATAAAACCATGTGGATATCCGCAAAGAATGCAAGGTTGATATAAGCGTAATGAAAAGGATTAACAAAGGGACGACTAGATGGTTTGAATATGTAGAGTGGATGAACGAAGAAAGGAATGTGAGAAGAAGACATGACGTGAAAGTGATTGGAAGAAAAAGTCGGGGACGCTTGGCACGATCAAGTGAATCAAATACTTGAGTCTGACCTTGTCAAGAATCAGAATAACAGAAGAGTATGTATGATACGACGTATGAATGTGAATGAAGCAAGGAGAGTGTACCAAGACAGAGTTGTATGACGGTCCGTCCTCTCTGCCTACTTCTACGGCGAAACGGCGTGATGGTTAGTTGGATAGTTAGTCACAATTGCTTGCATTTTTTATGAAAAGAAAAGTCTCGATTTTTAGCTCCATTTTGTTTCCGTGAATCGTCTAAACGCCCTTTCACCATTATCATATATAAACAAATGAATATACAATAAACAATGATGAATTTATGACAAACATAAAAACTTAGGTAGATGTTCTTAAATATTTAGGTCACAGAAAGTCTTGATGTAGCCGTTTGATTTTGACATGTTTGGTGAAAGAATAACTTACAGCGTTCGGTCGATACAATAACCGCTAGAGAGTGAGTTTCTGCTGATGCTGAAAACAGATTTCTACTTCACAGGTGAGATATTTAGGTTGCATCCTTGGCGCTCTAACGTATAAGTGCGTGCCAATGTGCAATGCGATCGAGGACTAATGAACGCGATCCGCCCACCGAGAGCACCAGTCAGCGATGCATCTGGCTGCAGCGGCTTATCTCGGCAATTGGATGCAGTATCGCCTTTGGAACGAGATTGCATTGTGTCGGGGTTCCCCGCAATGCACTCGGCTTTCTCCTTTCTCCCGGGGGCGATGACCTGCCGTGACGGCAAGGCGGCTTCAGGCTTCAATTCTCAACACTCAAAAAGATTATAATATCTACGCGGGATATTAATGTGTGAACAATCTGTCATATCTAGCGAGAATAGGACACAATTTTTTCCCACAGAGATGACGAGTATTTATAAGCTCCCAATTTTTTTACTGTTCTTTCTTCTGTATAATTTGTAGCACTACATACTATTTTCTTATACCATATAATTATTATATGGTATAAGAAAATAGTATGTAGTGCTACAAATTATACTTTTAAAGGGGTAGCCGTGTAATTCTCACATGGCTATGCAAACTTTTTAACCAGTGTTTAGAGGATGATTACACGCCATTAGATTGGAGAAGGGCTGTGATCATACCTCTGTACAAAGGTAAAGGGTCACGCATGGAATGTGGGAACCATAGGGCTATAAGCTTACTAAGTTCAGTTGGCAAGAAAACAAAAACAAAATATGGGACATCCAAGGTGCTTTCATGAGTGGAAGGGGGTGCGTGGATCAAATTTTCTCATTGCTGATGCTTACAGAGAAGTTTTTGGCAAAAAACAAGAAACTTTTCTGTGCTTTTGTCGATTTGCAAAAAGCGTATGATCGAGTTGATAGAAACAAATTGTGGAAGGTATTATCTATGTATGAAGTTAACACGAAGCTTATACAAGCAATAACGTCCTTGTACGAGGGAAGCGTTACATGTGTTAGAGTAAACGGTGATTTTACGAAGTGGTTTAACATCACAAAAGGTGTAAAGCAAGGCTGTGTAATATCACCGTGGTTGTTCAATTTGTACATGGATAATTGTATGCAAGAGTTAAAAGATGTGGGCTTGGGCGCGAAAATGAACAATCTGAAAGTATGTTGCCTATTGTATACGGACGATGCGGTGCTGATTGCTGACAGTATGGAAGATCTACAGTTTCTCGTGTCTAGGATGAACCAAGTATGTATGCAAAATGAGTTGATGATGAATATAAGTAAGTCCAAAGTCATGGTGTTTGAAAGAGAGAGTACGAGAACAGCGTGCAATATAGTTGTGAATGATGAATACTCGGAGCAAGTGGATGAGTTTGTGTATTTAGGAAGTATGTTTACGAGAGACGGAAAGGCTGATAAGGATATTGAAAGAAGGGTGAATGCAGGAAACTCCATTAATGGAGGACTGAACGCTGTTGGCGCAAATAATAAATTGTCTAAAGAAGCGAAGCTAGCAGTCCACAATGGAGCACTTATACCAACCCTGATGTATGGCAGTGAGGCATGGAACTGGCAGAGGAAGGATGAAAGTAGACTGAATGCTGTGGAAATGAGATCTTTGAGACGTATGTGCGGTAAAACCATGTATGATCGTATGAAAAATGTGGATATCCGGAAAGAATGCAAGGCTGATGTGAGCGTAATGAATAGGATCAAGGAAGGGACGCTTAGATGGTTTGGGCATGTAGAGCGAATAAACGAAGAAAGGAGTGTGAAAAGAATATATGATGCGAAAGTGAACGGAAGAAGAAGTCGAGGACGCCCGAGAAAGACATGGCACGATCAAGTAAATCAAATACTTGAATCGGAGTCATGTGAAGAGTCAGAATAACAGAAGAGTATGTGTGAGACGATGTATGAATGTAAATGAAGCAAGGAGTGTGTGCCAAGACAGAGTTATATGGCGGTCCGTCCTCTCTGCCTACCCCTGCGGAGAAACGGCGTGATGGTTAGTTAATTACTTATATAATAATTATAATCCATCGTTTTTCAACTAAGTCACCTTTACGAAAAATCCTTTTATTTATTCATTTAACAAAGATCTCATAAAAAACGGTTGTTCACAAAATACGGCCAGGCGCGCACGGGTGACTTTTGCCACGGCAACAGTTTCGTCACTGTCACTGTCACTGTCACTGTCACTGTCACTGTCACTGTCACTGTCACTGTCACTGTCACTGTCACTGTCACTGTCACTGTCACTGTCACTGTCACTGTCACTGTCACTGTCACTGTCACTGTCACTGTCACTGTCACTGTCACTGTCACTGTCACTGTCACTGTCACTGTCACTGTCACTGTCACTGTCACTGTCACTGTCACTGTCACTGTCACTGTCACTGTCACTGTCACTGTCACTGCCACTGTCACTGTCACTGTCACTGTCTTCCAATCGATCACGCACACGGCAAGTAACTGTCACCCGTCACCCTTTTATTCCAGCAATGGATTTCGAACAGGCGGATGAGTCGCCGAATGACATTTTGTCACCCGTGCGCGAGCGCCCATACAAAAGTACACTTTACAGACACGGTGACAGTTTCGTCACTCTAAATTCGCCGGTCAGTGGAACTAAAAAGTCACTCTAATGTCACGCCGCTGCGTGTGCGGACCTCCATACACTCCAATAGATTTGGAGATGGTGACGAAATTGTTGCCGTGTAAAAGTCACCTCTGCGCGCCCGGTCAAAGAGATGAATGTTATAAAAATATTGTAGATACATGCATAGTATAAAAAAAGAAACTAAACATTTAGGTACACCTCACATATACACAATGTATTATATATCCGAAGGAGTTATATGAGTACAAACTGAAGTAGTGTGACGCATTATATATGATGTAATAAAGCAAATAATGTTGGCAATGAAAAACAAGAAGATAAGATATAAGAGAGGTTTATTCTTATACACGTGTATAATGAATTTCAAGTAATAAGAAAGTGTTACATGCACCTACTACTACCTACTTCCTAATAAACTGATAAATAATGAAGTGTTAATAAATTCATTAATGCGACGGTCGAGTTTGTTTATCACCTAAAAAGTTTTCCATACCTAGATCGACATTTGAAACACACATAAGTAAATTATTTTCAAGTGATAATAGACGATTTCTGTATTTGGTTTTTTAAAGCCACCATAGACGAGAAGCTTCTTTCGCACAAGTAAGAACTGGCAAATAATGGTATTCGTGGCAAGTGTTTCAAGACATTCTATTTCAAGTTAGTGATGCAAAACTCTGATAAACGTCAAAATACCCAGTGAGGGAGTCGTAAGGTATTTTACACTATTTTTTGGCTTTTGGGTCTTGTACCCTGATGAAGCTAAGGCTATTTAATTAATTTGTGTTATAACACATTTAATTAAAATAAATAATATTTAGTATATTTGCCGCACGTTCCCGAGTGGTAGATACTCTAAGTATCGCCCTGGTGAAAGACAACCGTTCAGAATCGAAACGTTGCTTGAAATGGCTTCAGCTGTGTTTGGTGACTAGATCTGAATAGCCAGGTATTTCCCAACCTTCCTCTTTCTCATCTTCTTCCCCTTCCCTCCGCCTTCAGCCTAACAACATACTCCGATTGGTATGCCATAGTCTCACTGGCTTTAGACGGTTGGGAAATATATTTTTTAAGGCTAACCGAAACCGGTCGGTTATAAAAAAATAACTAAATTCCGTGGTTTAATGCGATTTTTTTGTTTTATTTATATTAATATGTCAAACCAAGAAGGGATTGCTTTCTACGAAAATACATTTTTATAATATTTCGATATTTGTTTGGTCAATGCACAAGTATAGCGCTCTATCCGCAAATCTATTTCTTAAAAATCATCGTGAATTGTTAATAACACATAACTCTTGTAAAAAGTAATATAACGGATCATTATTTATGAATATTATCTCGAAAGAAGAACTTGAAGCCAGCTGCTGTAAAATGAAGTCTTTGAGCCATCTTTAAGACAGACATGGCCTTGAATTAAATTTATAAATAAACTTAGTGTGCCTTGCAGTGATATCTCCGGTTTAAATCCTAACGATGATCGCACTCATTAGCATATTAAAATATTCTATAATCACTTGTTGTTGATCGCTCTTTTTTTGATGTGATGTTATTTTTACTTAAAAAATATTTGTGGTTTAAAACTTACCTACTTAAAAACTGTCAAACGTAAATTTAGGCTTTTTGTAAATGTCACAAGCATGGCTCATTTTATACCACAGTCACGTCTGAAACCTTCGGTTTACGTAATCTTGCTTGCAGGTATTTGTTTTTACTTTTTAATTGTTAATGGCTTAGTATTGTAAAATCTCAAACAACTGGTAAAAAAATAAAGACAAAGTCGGTATCAAAAGGTAGTCTGATCTTTTTTTAGTACAGTTTTCAAGGAAAAAACACATGAAGTAACTAACTAACCATCACGCCGTTTCACCGCAGGGGTAGGCGGAGAGAACGGACCGCCATACAACTCTGTCTTGGCACACACTCCTTGCTTCGTTCTCATTCATACATCATCTCATATATACTCTTCGGGTGGCCTGATTCAAGTATTTGGTTCATTTGACCGTGTCACGTCTTCCTCGGACGTTCCCGACTTCTTCTTCCATTCACTTTCGCATCATATATTCTTTTCACACTCCTATCTTCGTTTATTCGCTCTACCGGCCTAAAAAAATATAATTTGATATTTAGTATTTTTTATGATTAGAATCAGACATATATCGTCGTTGGAAGGACAAAATGGCTTAAGCGACATTTGGGTCAAAAATGATTCAAATGTTCAGTTTTTTCTGCATCGAATGCCCTGACTCTCGTTTGATTCTGAAGACTTTTGTGGCCCTTCAGCCATCTTAAATATAATAACCATTTGGGAAAAGGCTCGACGCTTGCTTTTAGCTTTTTGTCACTTCAGGTAACTCGGTGAGAGCACTTTTTTTTTTCAAAATCTAACCAGTACAAAAGACTTGTGAATTGAACCTAACCTAACCTAACCAGTACAGAAGACTTGTGAATTGCATTATAAAAAAATACTTTAAAGTTCTTTGACGATATATTGATTCTTTTGGAAGCATTGAGATAACTTTTTTTTCAAAATCCAACCAAGACTTAGGAATTTTATTGTAAAAAAAAATAATTGCTAGTGCTCTGGTGTAATCTTTCCAAAATTCCGCTTCAGCTCTTTTGCCTTTCCGGCGACGATATGTTGTATATTCGTATGATTAATCCGGCCGACATGAGAAAAATATGTAAAAATTATGAGATGGCTTGCATCTTCCGCAACGCATTTGATTTTGTCCGTCTCTATTGTCTTCATTTCTTCTTCTGATTCCCATCGAGAGAGCGATCTATTGTGTGATCTCCTTAATTATCCATCCATTGCCAGAGGTCGTGATAGCAACTCCGCGGGGCGCAGAAAGCCGTAGCAGGTCACGTCCGACAAAACGTCAAATAAATAAATCACTCGGGCAATAAATCGAAGAACTCTCAACAAAAGTAATAGAGCGCTTCAATAGCGTGAAATTTCTTTAATTCGCAATTAATTTTTCGTTTTTACTTCGTCTCTTTTTCGGCAGCACTCCAGCATTGTGGATTTTTAAATTATCTCTCGTCTTCTATGAAAGTGTTTGAACAAAGCGTTATTGATCATTTCTGTCATCCTAATCAAATTCTAGCTCGATCCTTATACGTTCTACGTGACGTCAAAACTTTCTATAGAAATGCCATCCAATTGTGATCGGAAGATTGTTTCCGTGGTATAATGGTTCGTTCTTTGTAATTGATTGGTTTTATGTAGCTAGGTGTACCGTGCAACATTCAGTATTTTGCAGATTGCCCACACGAACGCTGCTAAATTCTTCGTTGTGTCAATAGATTGGAAAATGGAAAGCTATTATTGACGAACATTGTTATGCCAAAACCGGTCAAATAATAATACTATTTTCTAGAAGGTATGCAAGGGTAGTACCTCAGAGCATAAATATATACGGAGTGAAAGCTAAACATTTTTACCCAACCTATACAAATTTACGATAAATCACTTTCTTCTGGTTTTTACGTCGTAAACCGTGAGAGAAAGAGATAAGACGAGTTCTCACACAATATAGCTCCGCTTTTAGGTACGTGAGCATGTTTTCCGTCTCCCACGTCTCCAGCGACTCCGCCCAATACGTTTTGTTATGCGATATAACAGAACATAACTCAACGGTTTTTTTAGGTTATATCCTATATTTTTACTTAAAACAATACTGTGAAAAAGTGGTTACACAAATAAACAAAAACATTACGTCAACATGTGCTATGAATGGATGTATAAATACCCTAGCCCTAACCACGCCCCAGTCAGGCAAAAATCATCAAAACTGACTAAACTAGCGCTCCCTCCTGGTATATTATTGCTCTGAGGGTAGTACCTTCCAAAAATATATACAAATAAAAATAGCAAAAAAAAAGAATCAATACTAAAACCGAACAAAAACAAATTTAGGCTCTATAAATTGTCAAACTATTGTAGATTATTTGAAATAAGTTTATGGGAAATATTTTTTTCTTTACTGTCAACAGAGGGTTATCAAGAGGGTCTTCTTGCATTTATCAATGTTATTATATTGTAAATTAGGCGTAGAAGTGGCCAGAAAGAGGCTACTCGTTTTTTCAGGAAAATTTCCGTAGCGCTGCAGTACCTCGGGAGCCAAAGCAAAAAAGTTGATGATATAAAGAGTTATCATAGGGGTAGTTTAAACCTTTATTTTATGCCATTGCGATCCAGAACAGTCGATTAAAATTTCTAACATATATTTGCAAAATACATTATTTTAAAATTCGGGTTACAAAAGTGAAAAGGTCTTGCGGCGTAACTGCTCTAACGGATGTCGCTCTTATCTGTCTCTCGATATCCCCAATGTCCTTCAGGTCTATATGACTAATATGTCTCAGGCATTTTACACTTATAACAACATCCATGTTATGAATATACTCACACCCATCTTTGTGCATGTACATATTGTCTCAAAGATTCAATCGTCTTAGTATGGGATCTAACAATAAATTTGTTTGTCGACATTTAAGCAGATGCGTTGTTTAATTAATTTATATTCCTTATACAAAGAACACGACTTCCGTTCGCCAGTCAATAAAACGTATCACAATCACGAGTGTTCATCTGTTGCCGTTTTGTTACCAGTTAGTTGTTGCTACCTAACTATATCAATCGTTGTGCACTCGTTCCGAATTCAAATCACGCGTTCGACTTTCAAATCGTGATGCTCCCAAAAAGTCGTGGATAGATCCTCAAAAATATGCAAATTAGTGTTGGAAATCAAAACACACATTTACATTAAAATGGATGATTCACGAAGTGGTCAGGGAGAAAATAAATTCAGACATGTCCTAGAATCTTCAGCTCTTTGATATAAAAAGTTTTGTTTTTTTTTTTATTGGCAAACAAAACAACCAGGATAAACTAAAAATTTGTTGGCCGAAGCTGCGATGAAACACCGAATGTGTTTCCGGCTTCATATGAATTCAAAATGGTGGACTGTAAACGATTATTTTCGAAATATTATGATACTTGATGGAATGGCCAATTATAACGGTTGAAAGATTAGAAAAGGAAAAGGAAACCATTCACTCACCGATAAAGTTGAATTGCTTGATTTATGATTCTTCTTACAAAAAATTATTTATTAAACGATGCACGATCCACGAAAAACCCCCATTTATTATAATCTTCTGGTCTACGAAACACCACGTTTATGTTATATTTTTTTAATGCCAATCAACAAACCAACCAACCAGCGAAAGGAACGAGCAACGACCATGTTTTTTACGAAAAACTAGTTAGTAGTACTTTCAATTTTTTCGAATCGTCAGTATTTTAATACAGTGAAATGGTTAAGTATGTAGGTATTTGGATAGGAAACATGAAGGTAAGAACTCGCCAAATTACCACTTTGAAATCCAACAGTATTAATGTGGAATTTTGTAAGTTTGCGTTTTACAATTTTTTTTATGAAGATCGGATTTTGTGAATGTCAACCTTGCTAATAAAATACGAAGGTGTGTTTTTGTTATGTTTTAGACATGTCTGTATAAATGTCAACGTATGGCTAACTTCCAGGTGTGAAACATAAAATTCTTTTAATAAAGTTGAACCAGTGTAAATTTGGTTTGTTAATGTGGTTTTTTGATAATTTATTTGACCGACTAGAATAATATGTTAAAACATAGTGATTCAATTGCCAGTTATCTCAAAGCAACACATTTCAATTTAACCTATTGATAAAAGGGAACCCATAATTCTCAGCGGCCTGAATAATTATTGCATTTTAAAACTGTTCATCCGGCTACCCAAAATAAACCAGAAAGATGATTACCTTCGTTTTATACGTTCCTTGTATGCGATTACATTTATAATTGTATTAAAAGTTGCTTTAATATTTACAGCACTAAGTTTTCAAAACTGCAATCATTTTGTTGAAAGTTGAAAAAACAATACTAATGTAAACATGCTTACAGCCAGTATGTAAACAGTTGAATAAAAATGTGAGAACTTCGCTCTAACAATTGAATTAAATGAATAAAAACTCAGGCCGTTTTCTCTGCCTATTAATAAGTGGAAAAATCTTATATACTATTGAAGTATTCTCACGCATACATGTACTCGTATGTGTCGGTTGGCCTTTGTAGGATTCAAGTATGTACATAACTTTACACATAACTATACATAACTTTGTACATTTCTATAGCCACACGAGTTGAAATTCTTCATTATAGAGTTCAGTAGTTAAATGTTAGTACATTTCCAGATTCTGATTAGATAATTTGAACGAGATTTTCTTAATTTTTAAGTGACGTCTACGAACTTCTAAAATTTTTTTACCACTATGAGAATAAAAAATTAAATTACCACTGTGAGAAATTACATGTCTTTAAAATGTACATTCGTTCTCAAGGAGATTGAAAATCTTTGTTTTTTTTTATAGCAGATATTCAAATACAAAATATTAAAAAACGTAGGTAACAACAACAAATTAGAAAAAATACCGGAAAATATACATTAAGAGACGTAATACCGGCAAATATGACATGTTAAAGATGTCTCGGGCATCGAACATAGTTATTCAAGCGCCCCTGGCGTGATATTGCGGAATAATGGCGCTGTATAAATAAGCCAATTATAATCGATAAGTTTGTTATATTTAAAGACGCAATTTTTGGTCAAATTAAATATTGAAAGACGAATCTAATACAGATTCGTTAGAAATATTGTGATATGTAATATTTAACAATACCAAATTATGCGAGACACTCTCGTACACCCACAAATAATAAATAATATAGCTCCAATTGTCTGTAAAATGAAAAATAATTTCGATTATTAATAATAATATGAAAATAATTGTTACTTTCTAATGAATGACTATCGAGTTACTGTTGATGTTCAATTATTATTTGAAATACCTTATCACTGTCGTGTGTTAAAATATTGCAAAACTATATTTAAAAAAATATTCATATTTTTTTGTGATGAAAAAAATCTAGAAGAAGTAGGAACCATTAGCTTGATATTGATATATTAAGCGATGTGTGTAATGCTGTCTTTTATATTGCACTCGCGTGTAATTTGACATTATTTCCAATAATAACTGCGGTGACGAAAGCATCACCTATTGAGTTGCCTGCGTTGGCATAATAATAATACTAATGATTATAGCGGACCGACGTTGAACAAAGCGCATTATTAAATCACGTTATAACGCTGTATGGATGTATTAAATTAACATTATAATAGCCAAATGGCTATCTGAGTTCAGGAAACCTAGTTTGATGAATCCTGAAAGTAATAGGGCCGTGAAATATTTTAGCTTAAAAGATAAAGCATTGTAAACATATCTCATCTCCCGAGTACGCAAATGGTTAACAGTTTACAAAATTCCCTTTACACAAAAAAACAAAAACAATCCTTTTCTAATATTCTCTTCTTATTGTTTCCTCTGACATAGCCATGTGTTATATGTATATGACGTTACATGTACACATGTGTTTAGCATGATTTTATAGACATATAATAGATCTAACCAAGTAAAATTCCAAAAATAATCGTAAGCCCTAAGAGGTTCATAGAACGTAAAAGATTCCCAAGTCAAATTAAAAAGTTCAAAGCTCGTAAAAGGTTCACATTTCTCAAATTATTCGTCGGCTTTAAAAGGTTCGTTTGCACTTATAGTGCCTTAATAACTCAGAGCAATAATATACAGAAGGGAGCGCTTCTGTAGTCAGTATTGATGATTTTTACCTGACTCGGGCGTGGCTAGGACGAGGGCTAGGGTATTTATACATTCATTTATGGCACATGTCGACATAATGTTTTTGTTATTTGTATAACCACTTTTTCACAGTATTGTTATAAACAAAAATATAGGATATAACCTAAAAAACCGTTGAGTTATATCCTGTTATGTCGCATATCAAAACGTAGTGAGTGGAGTCGCCGGAGACGCGGGAAACGGAAAACATGCATACATACCGAATGGTGATGTTATGTTATATGAGAACTTGTCTTGTCTCTTTCTCTCTCACAGTTTACATTGTAAAAACCAGTAAAAAGTGATTTATCGTAAATTTGTATAGGTTGGGTAAAAATATTTAGCTATCTCGCTATATTTATACTTGCTCTGATCTTAAGAACCACATTTCTTAAGGCATTATAAGGCCCTAAGCGGTTTAAATATCGTAAATAGTTGGCGGCACGTTCCAGAGTGGTAGATACTCAGAGTATCGCCCTAGTGAAAGATCACCATCCAGAATCGAAATGTTGCTTGAAATGGCTTTAGCCATTATTGTTGACTAGATTTGAATATCGAGGTACTTCCTTACCTTAATCTTCCCCATATATTTCTCCTCTTTACTTCGTTCAACTTCACGACATACCCCGATTGGGGACGCCATAGTCACACTGGCTCCAGGTTAGGAGCAGTTGGAACTCTTGTGCGGTATTCACTATAAAATAGGCCATAAAGGGTTCTTAGGTCACAAATGGTTTCATAAGTCAAAAAGTCATAAAATGTTTTAAAACCGACCCCGATGAGCACGATGTTAATAATAGTTGTATGATTTACAAAGCGCCGTTTTCGTGACAGAAATATCACCACGGTGGCCCTTTACAACATAATATTAAAACCTTAATATTAACTTATGCCTAATACTTATAACTAGTGACTTATAGCTAACAAATTTACATTAACAAATACAAGTAATAGTTGTTGCCCGTGCTGTCGGACCTAGGGTAGAAAAAATGGAGTAAGCAACAGTAAACTATATATTTGTAAACGATGTATAGCACTCGGACTGAGTGATCAAAACTCTAACTAAGCAAATTGACGTTATTGTGGGTATGATAATTTAAAAAGGTGAGTCCTTAGTTTAACTCGGTTGAGCTGTCGATCTTTCGCAAATGTGAAGGGAGGTAATGCCGTGTTACATGCGTAAACATCCACGAGTATTACCATACAGCGTGAAATATGAAATTCATACAGCTCTGTCATCTCTCAAATGTCATCTTCCGTGAATTATAAGTCTCCGCTTGGTACAGAGTAACGACACAAATGAGAACGGAGTCATCTCGTACGAAATAACATCGTCATTTAGAAATAAGTTTATGTGTTTTGCTTTCTCTTTTCGTGACCCGTGCTTACAGCCAAGTACCTACTTACATTTTGTCAGTCATTCGTTCGCTTCGAATGCTTGCACGTAACGATTTAACGAATGGTTCTCTAATAAACATAACGCGGATGCAATTTTTGCACGATGCACTCAATACGGGACGTTATAAAAAAAGTCGAGTCAAATTAAAAGAGGAGGTGGTGTTTGAAATTGCCGTTGTATTAATATAAACGAGTATATCACCACATATATTTTTATTTAGGAACACAGTATTTTCTTTTGATCTCAGTTAGTTACCTTTTGTTATCTAATATTTTTCCCACCTGTCCATTTAAGACACGGTTTAGCTATGCTACAGGCATCCTGGTACAAGTTATAATGATGCTAGGATATTTATGGCACCTAAGCCTCTAGCGATAGAATCAAGAAAAGGACGCTTAAATGGTTTGGGCATGGAGAGCGAATGGACTAAGAAAGGAGTGTGAAAAGAATATATAACCCAAAGGGAATGGAAAAAGAAGTCGGGGAAGCCCGAGACATGACACGATCAAGTGAACCAAATACTCGAGTCGGGCCATGTGAAGAATCAAAACAACAGAAGATTATGTACGAGTATGAGACAATGTACGAATGTGAATGAAGCAAGGAAAGTGTGCCAAGACAGAGTTGTATGGCAGTGCGTCCTCTCCGCCCACAACGCCGTGATGGTTAGTAAGTCAAAACCTCTAGCTGAAAACATCGATAGGTTTTATCGACAATGTCGGTAATTTGGGATTGCTTCCGAGCATGACTGCAGATCGCCGACGAACGAACAACAGCTCACGTCGACTAAACATGCATAATTTAGTCGATGTGAAGTATCGTTTTTACGTTGGCTATCTGCAGTCGGGCTCGGGAACGATAACAAATTACTGACATTGTCGATAAAACCTTTATCGATGTTTTGTGCTAGAGGCCCTGAGTTCGAATTGAAAACGTTGATTCTATTGTGTAATATTTTTTAACTAATCTATTGATATTATTGTATGGGATTGATTGGTTTTTACATTAATTAATTTGTAAGGCGAACCATATCCAAATGTTATTTGTCGTTATATGGTATTGAACGTCTAAAGCTTATGTTTTATATTGATAGAAGATAGCAATAATAAACGCAGAATATATGCATTTCTGCGCTTATTTCGGAAACATAGTTTTGCGATTCGTTGCCTAGAGGGATGGGTACCAAACAATAAAACACAAAAAAATGTGTCAGTAGAATAATATAATTTTTGATATTTTGATCTCTGGTTCCGCTTTCCATCTAGATCCGTCACTATTCTTCAAGCATTTGGGAAATGTTTGAGATAATCTCCAATTTAAGTTTTGGGTACTTTCCTGCCATTGGAAGTCCCTAATTCAGATGTAGTTCCGAATTTAAAATGCTAAAACGAAACCCTTCTATTAATTTAATTTACATATATATATATAACAATTCTTTTCAAAATTATGACAGATATTTTATTTTATTGCAGCTCCAACTCACTCGCCTTCCCGCTCTTCCTCTCGCCCTGCGACAGGATGCTCCCGCAGTGGAACTGAAGAAGGATGACCCCCTCCTCGCCGAGGAACCTTCAGTCCGTGCCAAGAATGAAGAAAAACTTCAGGTTAGTCAAATTCCAATAAGATAATCATAAGATGATAAAATGACCATAACACTTTTAAGCTTTGAGGTTTGAAAAGCCATCACTTTTATTCATATCCAGATTCTCCTCAACTACCGCACCATAGCCGATGATTTAAATAAGCTGTGCAGAGTGGTAGCTACTCTAAAAATCGCTCTGGTGAAAAACTACCATTCAGAATCGAAACGTTGCTTGAAATGGCTTCAACGTGTTTTTATTTTTATTATTTTTTCATTAACTCCACACAGGAGGCCTGAGGGAAATAATTTCCCTCAGGGTCATTCGGTGACCAGATCTGAAAAGCCAGGTACTACTCAACCTTCCTCTTTCGCATCTCCTTCTCCTCCCTACTAATTTCAGTCTCAGAACTTACCCCGATTCAGAATCAAAACGTTTCTTGAAATGTCTTTATCCGTGTTTGGTGACCTGATCTGAATAGCCAGGTACTTCCCAACCTTTCTCTTTCCCATATCTTTCCCCTCCCTAACACCTTCAGCCTCACAAAATACCCCAATCGGGGATGCCATAGTCACTGGCTCCAGACGATTGGGAGCAGTTTGGAATCTTGTGCGATATTCACTATAAAAAAAACATTGTTGGAATATTGCCAACATGGCGATTTTTTAAAAATATTTGTTCAACTATTTTTTTACACGTGACAAACATTTTTCTATTCCAAGGCTATATCAATACGCATAAAAATCAAGTTATTCTACTTTTATTTCACTGGGAAAATTTAATAATAGATAATTTAAGGAAGATTTTACACTGATAATTATTTTTTTATGTTTTTCCTCATCTGATATCAAATGTTTGTGCTGTCATGGTTGGCGATGTTAAATTGTTTTTTTTTTTCAAATTCTGGTTGAGATCTTTTTCTCTGTTAGGTTGGTTGCTTACCTTGGTTTTAAAACTCACAAAGGATAAGTCCCACTTAATTTTAAATTAAAAATATGTTCTTTGTTTGAAAAGCTCGTTAGTTTTTAGTGGAGATTGCTGATTGATATCGTTCGAGGTTACTGCACCAGTGTAAAAAAGTAGATAAGACAACTGAAAACTTCGTCTCGTTTTTTAAAACATGAATATCGCAAAAAAAATTATATTTTGTTTAAAATATCTGCAGTTATTTTGTACAATTGCCACGTTATCGCAATCGTTACAATTTTGGTATTTAATTCTCTGATTTCAACCATGAAAATAATTTCCAATATTCCATCAGAACGGCAATTTCGTATTCTGTTCCCTGTACATGCTAGCATTGCATTTTATACAAGTGAGAATATTACACCTAACGTGTCTTACCCACGATAGTCACGAATAACTTATGGTGAATATTTATTTATTTGACAAAGATTTCATAAAAACACAGTTGTTCACCAAATACACTAAGAGATGAGTGATATAAAAAAATATTGTTGATACATGCATAGTGTAAGAAAATAAACTAAATATTTATTTACTCCCGACATATAGACAAGGTATTATATATCCGAAGGAGTTATACTTGTACAAACTGAAGTAGTGTGACGCAGTATATATGATATAATAACGCAAATAATGTGAAAAACAAAAAGATAAGATATAAGAGGGGTTCATTCTTATACACATGTTATATCGCACTAGAGTCCTAACTTCTCCCAACCGTCTAGAGCCAGTGAGATTATGACATCTCCAATCGGGGTATGTTCTGAGGTTGAAGATAGTGGGAATGGGAAGGAGATGGCGGAGAGGAAGGTTTGGAAGTACCTGGCTATTCAGATCTGATCACCAAACACGGCCAAAGCTATTTTAAGCAACGTTTCGACTCTGGAACATGCCCTAAATATAATAAATATATTATTTTATTTGAATTAAATGGAATATGACACGTATTAATAAAATAAAATTTACGTGCGCACGCCGTGTTTGAACCGGCATTCTCTGGATTCGTAGTCGAGCGTCTTACCACTTGACCACGCGGGCCGTCGTGGTTGGGTCTAGTGAAAAGTTTTTTGTTGTTGTGTATTTACTGTTACGTTGTGATACTTAATCACATCATGATAAATACACGTGTAAGAGAAAAGCAGCAGAATTGGCTTTGTTTATAACAGTTAATTGAACTATTTATTACAATCTATTCATAAAATAAACAATAACATGATTTCAAAATAATTTATAAGAAAACTTAATTATACTTGTGAAATACACGGATGTGAGACTAGTGATACAAATTACAAAGAGTTATAGAAATATTCAAGCGTGCAAAACTTGATTTTCCAGTTAGAATGAATAACATTAATTTATAAATAGACAAAAAAAAAAAGAATCGTTTGTACCTATATATTACATATGCATACAATATGTATATGCGTTTTATTTCTGCTGAATTAAATAATACTTACATTTCAACATTATCTAATCAATAATGTTTTAAAACAGATAATGGCTTGTCTGCAAATGAAAAATCATTACATTAAAAACATATTTTTCTTAATAATAAAACCAATGGTTCTTATATAATTGGAGCTTCACGATTATATATTCAATTACAAACGCCGAAGAAACAATACTTTTATTAATACAACATTTTATTAGTGTTTTTAATAATATTGAATTGAATTGTATCACTTTATAATTTATTTAATTTTTACTTGCAGTACTTTCTGATTTTAATTACACCAAATATTTAACTTTATTCCACTATTTTTTTATTTAAGACCCGACCGGTTTCGCCGTACGACGGGCATATTCAGACTGGTACAATTTTAAGTAAATCTATGGCATATAATATATACTATTAGTGTCCGGAATGGACACTTATTGAGTCTCATAGTGAACATCTGTGACTTTGGGTTTTGTTTAATTGCTGACAAAAGCGGCTGTAGAATACCATTCAAAAATACATTCGGGTATTTTTATTACCTTCTGAGAGACGGGTTACATGGGGTGCGTTAGATGCGTCTGTGGGTTTTTTTTTTTAAATTTATGTAACATCTAACATGTAGTTAGATTTAATTTAGCCCGTCATAAGGTGAAACCGGTCAGGTGTCACATTAAAAAAAAAGTTTACTAATGTTAAATATTTGGTATTATTAAAATGGAGTTCCACCACGAATTAACAGTTTCAAAATTAGAAATAACATTTTATTTTTTTATTTTATTTCACGATTATTATTTGAAATTCGCATAATAAACTTTTTAGGACGATGCGATGGTGCTTCTGTTTGTATACTCTAAGAGAAATCGTCGCGAAATCTCGATGATGTACATGACACGTATTAGAATCGCAAAGTGTGTCAAAAAACACCTAAAACTTTTATTGATTAATAAAATTATTACCGCTTAGAATAACTTCACTGAAGGCTTTAGACATTAGAGTAATCCGGTTGTTAGTAAAAAAAAGCTTTAAAGTATTTGTAAAATAAAATAAACCGTTATTAGATCGACTGATTTTATAAAACCACCGATTTAAAATAATATTATTTCGCCACCTCCCAAAGAACCGCAACAGCGAGCCGTTGGAACTGGATCGTTTTTATTACAAACAACTGAAACATTCACTGCTATCTTAAGGGTCAGCACCCAAAAATACACACCTTTTGGCTTTCTAGTACAAGCAAAACTACAAATTATTCATCTGTTAATTCCGTACAGGTAGTTCGATAATAATAATTATATAATTCGTTAATATCTGTGGTTTATTATTATTTTTATAGTGAATATCGCACAAGAGTCCTAATTGCTCCCAACCGTCTAGAGCCATTGAGATTAAGGCATCCCCAGTTGGGGTACGTTGTGAAGCTGAAAGCAGTTGGGAGGGAATAAAATGAGGAAGAGGAAGGTTGGAAAGTGCCTGACTATTCAGATCTGGTCACTCAACACGACTAAAGCCATTTCAAGCAACGTTTCGATTCTGAATGGTGGTCTTTCATCTTTTCTGATAGTATCTACCATTCTGGAACGTGCCGCAAGTATACTTTTTATTATTTTATATGAATTATTGTGTTTTGACACATATTAATTAAATACAAGTTATTGGCGCACGCCGGGTTTAAACCCGCGACCTTTGAATTCGTAGTCGAGCGTCTTACCACTTGACTATGGAGGCCGTTAAAATAACTCTTGTCGTGAATACAATTCTTAAACAGTAATCTTTCTAATTCTTTATGAAATGCATACTGGAGTTTTGGGTAAAACGTTAAACAATGCGTTTGCTGGTTTTTAAACTGCACCTTTACTGTTATTTTGGTATGTTTTTCATAGAATTTAAAGGATTTCAGTTAAAATTTTGTATTCACTGGAAACCTCAGACATTTTTCTAACTACTCGTAGAAAATTTGCAGATAAATCATTTTTAGTATTATTGATTTTTAATAATACAATATTTTTAAACTTTATTTCACTATTTTTTTTTATTTAAGACCTTCCGGACCTAATAGTATATATGCCATAGACTTACTTAAAATTGTACCAGTCTAAAGATGCCCATCATAAGGTAAAACCGATCAGGTCTTAAATAAAAAATATTGGAATAAAGTGTAAAAATTGGTATTATTAAAAATAATTCAAATGGAGTTCCACCACGAATTAACAGTTTCAAAATTAGACATAATTTGAAGTATTGCTTGTTGTAGAATGCTACAAATTAACGTTTAAAGTCAATCTTGAGTGCTGACCTATAATGTTAAACTCTTTTAATCACTTCACCTTTGAATTTGCTTGAAATTGTAGTAGGTTTCAAGAGCCAAATCGTCCATAACGTCGATCGAGCTTTTTGTAAGGTATTTATTTTTTTGTGACTATATGGGGCTCCTTCACATATATTGACCCTAATTTACTAGAACCAATCTGCTAGTTGCGTCAAGCCACTCTAAGAGCCAAGTTATCTTGTTTGGAAGCTATTTTACCTCAGTACCTGCGCCAGGCTAATCTTCACATGTTTGTTGAAATGTTTTTAATGGAAGGCAATGTTGTTTCTTGGGAGGTGATGCAACCGCGCGGAGAGTTCACAGCGCAGAACAATACCGTTTATTTGGCAACGGAACATACAGAACATATTATATTATTCAGTTGTGGCAACACTGGCAACATCCGACGGCAAGTAGACTCATCCTCGACGTACGGCGATGTAATTACCACACACACAGAGGTATCATTACACTCGCACTGAGGAGGAAGGTTCGTGTACGTTTTAGCCAATTCAGGACAATTATTTAAATAGCTTCCCATATAAGTGCTTATTTATCAGGACAATTAGTTTCTTTATTTCCTTACATTATAATTTTAGGAAAAAACTATGGAAGGTATTATCTATGTTTGGAGTTAACACGAATCTTATACAAGCAGTCGCTTCCTTGTACGAGGGAAGCGTTGAATGTGTTAAGAGTGAACGGTGATTTTACGAAGTGGTTTAACATCACAAAAGGTGTAAAGCAAGGCTGTGTAATGTCGCCGTGGTTGTTCAATTTGTACATGGATAATTGTATGCGAGAATCGAAAGGTGTGGGCTTGGGCGCGAAAATGAACAATCTGAAAGTATGTTGTCTATTGTATGCGGATGATGCGGTGCTGATTGCTGACAGTATGGAAGATCTACAGTTTCTCGTGTCTAGGATGAACCAAGTATGTATGCAGAATGAGTTGATGATGAATGTAAGTAAGTCCAAAGCCATGGTGTTTGAAAGAGAGAGAGTATGCGAACAGCGTCCAATATAGTTGTGAATGATGAATACTTGGAGCAAGTGAATGAGTTTGTGTAGACGGAAAGGCTGATAAGGATACTGAAAGAAGGGTGAATGCAGGAAACTTCATTTCTTTTTTCCGCCTACCCCTGTGGAGAAACGGCGAGATGGTTAGTTAGTTTAAAAAAAATTATAATTGGTTTTTCAGTCGAGACACAAGAGTTTTAATGAAGTGGGAGAAAATATAGGGAAAAAGACAATCTAAAGTGCTCAAAGACGGTCCAAACCAAAGTGGTAGATACTCCAAGTGTCCACTTTGGTGAAAGACCACCATTCAGAATCTAAACGTTGCTTGAAATGGCTTTAGCCGTGCTTGGTGACCAGATTTAATTATCCAGATACTTCTCAACTTTCCTCTTCCCTACCTCCTTCCCTTCCGCACTAAATTCAACCCCACAACATGCACTGATTGGGGATGCCATAGCCTACGGGCTGCATACGGTTGGGAGCAGTTGGGACTCTTGTGCGGTATTCACATTAAAAAAAAATATATATCATTTATTTTACAAAATATAATGTAAGTATGAAAAAGTTTTCCAGAGTCACAGTTAAAATACAAAAAGGTCTATTAATTATTATAATTTTAACACTATTTGTTATTATTTAGTTTTTTTTTCTTAGTCTTTCTCACTGGGGGGTTCTGTGCTGAGGCGGACTAGAGATATTTAATTCCATGTCATCTAACTCTGTGCGTCTTCTATGTTGTTTTTAATGCTGCTTTTAAGGTTAAATCATTGACTTCTTTCAGGCAGACCTTAGTTCTTGATTTGCACTCGTTCAACTTTTCTTTTCGTTTTTTTTTTCTGGAGGAAGGATGTTGAAAAACATATGTAGTTTCTTTGTTCAAATGTGGTTTTATAACATGGAATGGTTATATGTCGTTTTGTTCTATCAAGCGTCATAAATAAATAGGAGAAACATATGAAATAAGATAACTTATATTGCTGGTAGATGTTTTGAACCCCACACGAGCCGGGAAACTATTTAATATAGGTACGAACTCACCGAGAAACCTAGTAGTAATATTAATAGGACATTGCCATCCAAAGGAAACACATGACACGTTTGTATTGTGGGGTAGAAAACACCTTTAGCAGTAAAAATGTAAAGATGTAAAAGAAATAGAATGTAATATGTGGTGGTAAAGGTGCCAATATAATTCCTTGATGAGAAGGACGATCAGATACCTGAAGTGACAATTTGTGGAACTAGCAGACATCGTCAACAACTCAAAAACCAACCTGGTGAGCTTTATTAAAGGGGTTGGGCTACTGTTTGAAATAAAGTAAGCCACGCTTGTGGGTTTTTTAAAAACTCACAAACGCATCTAACGCACCCCGTGTAACCCGTCTTCCAGAAGGTAATAAAACTACCCGAATGTATATTTGAATGGTATGGTAAAGCCACCTCTGTCAGCAATAAAACAAACCTAAAGTCACAGATGTTTACTATGAATCCCAATACGCGTCTATTCCGGATCTAATAGTATGTATTTCATAGGCTTACTTCAAATTGTACCAGTCTGAAGATGCCCATCATAAGGTGAAACCGGTTAGGTCTTCAATAAAAAAATAGTGGAATAAAGTTTAAAAAATGTGGTATTATTAAAATCATTAAAGTAGAGTTCCACTACGAATTAACAATTAATAAGAAATAATAAGGTGAGCTACGACTATCAGAACAACGAGCCTGCGGACAGCTTCAGTATCAATGAAATATTCCGGACAGTTTCCAAGTCTGGCTGTACTAGACTGAATCCGAATGTCATTATATCACACTTAATTGGCTCATGCATACGTTAGGCTTAAGCAAACTGCAAGTTTTGAAAAAAAAACCGACGATGTCCTAAGCATGGCAAAATTGGTCCAGTAAAAAATATATAATAGTTTTGTTCATAATACTTTTCAAATTGTGTGAAATAAATCATAATATTTATCATAAGCTTGAGCTCAAACTAAACATAAGCCGCCGAACCATTAGTGCCCGGACGACTGAAGAAATATGTATTGTGAAAGGCCGGCTCAATTAAGTGTTGCGTAACGTTATTTTTAAAGTATGTAATCTCTTTTCCTATCCGATACATTGGCCTCTGAAATGTATGTGTTTATTTGGCAAGAGCTACACCAGTTTTGGGTTCTTATCTTGACCGCGCGTTGATATTTTTTCGCTGAAGTGAAAAAACCTCGCAATTCTCAATACAAATAAAAATTAGAGTTACCGTAATCAAAAGTATTATTATATATAGATAGCGGTATGGGAATGGTTATAGAAATCGATGGAAAAATTATAATTTGATGATTTTTTTCTGAAAATTTCCGTGTTTGATAATTTAAGATTCTCTAAATTAAAAAAAATATGTTTACGAGAGACGGAAAGGCTGATAAGGATATTTTAATAAGGGTGAATGCAGGAAACTCCATCAATGAAGGATTGAACGCTGTTGACGCTAGTGAAAAAATGTCAAAAGAAGCGAAGCTAGTAGTCCACAAAAGAGTGCTTATACCAACCCTGATGAATGGCAATAAGCCATGAAACTGGCAGAGAAAAGATGATATTAGACTGAATGCTGTAGAAATGAGATATCCGAGGCGTATGTGCGGTAAAATCATGTTTGATCGTGTTTAAAATGTGGATATCCGGAAAGAATGCAAGGCTGATTGATGTAAGCGTTATGAATAGGATCAAGAAAGGGACTCTTAGATGGTTTGGTCATGTAGAGTAAATGAGCGGAGATAAAAGTTTGAAAAGAATATATGACGTGAAATTTAATGGAATAAAAAGTCGGGCACGCTAGAGGAAGACGCGGCACGATCGAGTAAAGCAAATACTTGAGTCGGTCCATGTCCATGATGCGAATGAAGCAAGGAGTGCGTGTTAAGACAGAGTTGTATGGCGGTCCATCTTCTCTGCCTACACATGCATAGAAACGGCGTGATGATTAGTTTGTTAGTTAGTTTCAAATAAACCTCGTAAGTATTTCGCAATTTTGCCAAAGCTTGCCTCAAGTCTTTTAAAATATTTTTTTATATGAATTCCGCACAAGAGTCTCAAGTGCTCCCAACCGTCTAGAGCCAGTGAGACTATGGCATCCCCAAATAGGGTATGTTGTGAGGCTGGAGGTAGTGGGAGGGGAAGGAGATTGGGAAGAGGAAGAGGAAGGTTGGGAAGTACCTGGCTATTCAGATCTGGTCACTAAACACGGCTAAAGCCATTTCAAGCAATGTTTCGATTCTGGATGGTGGTATTTCCCCAGGGCGATACTTACAGTATCTACCACTCTAAAACTTTTTATATGCATTTAATGTGTTATGATACAAATTAATTAAATAAAAGTTATTGGCGCACGCCGGGTTTGAACCCGCGACCTTTGGATTCGTAGTCGAGCGTCTTACCACTCGGCCACGGAGGCCGTCAAGTAATACAAAGTAAAAAGCATTCACGCGAATCCGATATGATAGTAAATGTATCAAGTTGTGCCAGCGCCGACGGTCCACAGTTCAATGCCCGGAAAACGTAAATAATGACCCGAGTTAGAAAACATTCTAAACTGTGGTTGTTGTTGAATTTGCTTTGGGCGAGTTCTGCCAATCTCTGAAATCCGTCAATTCTCCAAGATTTTTTTGGTGTATTTAAAAAAAAGTTGAATACCGCACAAGTCCCAACTGTCTGGAGCCAGTGGAACTATGTTTTTTTAAATTTATTTTTATTAATTACAATATAACATTAAAAAAAACAGATATGTTGAAAAACAATTATATTTTATTCACAGTCCTCCTTACTAGGGATTCCTGTTCCGAGGGGGACTGTAGGCTGCTGCGTTGGTGTCACTGGTTCTATGATTACTTCATAATCTTTATAATTTCCTCGCTTTCATGGTTGTTTATCCACATTTTTATGTTGCTCTTGAACATTTGCACCTCGGTGGCATCTCTTATATGATTTGGGAGAGCATTATATAATTTGGCAGCATGGAACTTGTTTGGATTTTTCTGTCCAAAATATGTGTTCAATCTTGGAATGTTGATTTTATTAAAGGTTTTTGTTCTTGTAGTGTGAGCGTGTTGGTCAGTAAGGTACTCACTCTTTCTTTTAAAATTAAGTAGAGCATTTTTTGAGTATATTTTTTTGATGCTGGGAACATTAAAGTTTAAAAAAAAAACTTTTGACATCTATGGCATCTTCATTTTGTTTTAGGTGGGGCAGAAGAAGGTTGGGAGGTATCTATCTATTTTAATCTGATCACCAAGCACGAGTAAAACCATTTCCAGCAAGTTTTTGATTCTGAATAATGGTCTTTTACCAGGGCGATACTTAGATGATCTTCCAATCTTATTGCGTTTTATTCGGACATACTTATAGGTAATCAACACAACATTTTTTAAAGAGATAGACAAACATTCCTGGGTTAAGAATATTTTGACAATATTTGTAAAACTCCTACTACCATCATCATAAACGGTAAATTTTGCTTGTGCAATGATGGAAGGCTTAAGCGGGAACCCGCCGCATTTGCCCACTCAGCTCAGAGACGTGAACTCCTCAAAGGCACATTAGCACTGCCTACCCTGCCGTACTCGCATAAAAATATCTATAATATTGATTAAATAATATGAAATTATTGCAAAAAATAAATCTATACTCTTGAAAATAAGCGAGAAATTTCGCTAATCGCACCGCCGCGAGCGCCCCACCGACCTTCCCACTATAACGTGTCAAAAGCAGTAACTACATATGCTCAAACGCCGCCAACGTTAGAGTAGATTATTCTATATTCACTAGACTCCACAAAAGATGTATGCTGTGAGCTATTGTCCGTTCAAGTGGCGTGTTAGTATATTTGTTAGTGTCCAAAGCAGTGCTTTTGGAAAACAAATCCAATGGCAATCAGTGATATTTGTTGGTACCTATCTCTATTATTGATTTATCTCCTGTTTCTACTGCCTACCCTGTTCAAAAACTCTGCACACGCCACTGACTCAGCTACCAGCATAATCTGGGTTTTTCTTCTCACGAATGAGGATGGTGATCTTAAATGTTGCCACTTACTATGTGGATTATCTTCTCCAGTTAGTTCTAGGCTGTGTATTGCTCGTGGGGTCTCCAACATTAATGTTATCACCCAATGTTTAACGTGTTCAGAAAGCGTGTCTAATGACTGGAAAAGCTAAGTAAAAACATAGAAATTCTCAAGACACGATTTGTATTATGGCAAAGAAAAGTAATAGGCTCTAGGTTTAGTTTTATTATGTATTTGATTTTAGCTTGGTGACGTAACGCTTTATTTCTGTGACCAGATAAAACACTACGTAACTTTTACTTTACCAACGTTTTGGACAGCCTCGCAGTGTCTATTATCAGGGTAAATATGTAGATTGTGGTGTGTTTATTTGTGTAGAAGTGATACCTTAAATGTGTTTTTTGGCGATTAGTTTACTCAAATTTTTACTAATTATAGTTATAATAATAACCATATAATACTGGATACCACAAACTATCACACTTAGCTCCATTGTCCCATTGATATTATTTCAATACGGTATATTGCCTCGAAAACCAATCCTGATGATATTTTTAGTCGTAAGAATCTTAAACCATATCTGAGATGTTACTTGGTTCGTTTGGTCACAAATGCGGAACTGGCAAAGGAAGGATGAAAGTAGACTGAAGTCTGTGAAAATGAGATCCCTAAGACGTATACGCGGTAAAACCATTTATGACCGTGTTAAAAATGTGGATATCCGGAAAGAATGCAAGGCTGACGTAAGCGTAATGAATAGGATCATGAAAGAGACGCTTAGATGGTTTGGGCATTTAGAGCGAATGAACGAAGAAAGGAGTGTGAAAAGAAAGTATGACGCGAAAGTAAATGGATGAAATTGGCACGATTAAGTGAATCAATTACTTGATTCGAGCCATGTCAAGAGTCAGAATAATAGAAGAGTATGTATAAAACGATGTATAAATGTAAATAAAGTAAGAAGTGTGTGCCAAGACAGAGTTGTATGGCGGTCTGTCCTCTCTGCCTACCCCTGCCGAGAAACGGTGTGATGGTTAGTTAGTTAAGGTTATGAGAATTCTTACTAAAATACAATTTTAACATCGAAAAAGATTGAAAAAAAACACAGTGCGTTGATATTTTTTTATAGCATCCGTGTGCTTATTCGAGATGTCTTTATTTATTTCAAAAGTTATAAATTAGTCATTCTGTCATTGTCAAGGATTAAAACCGCTAAAAGCTGTTTGACTTTGCAAATTCAAATCATGGGAAATCATCTCTAGTAAAAGATCCAGAAACGTATAAAGACGAACCTTTTAAAAAGAGATTAAGTTATTTGTTCGTCGTCCAAGACGACAAAAAGCATTGACGAAATGAGATCACTGCGTGTCGAGCCAATTCCGAGGTTAGTGTCCTATTGTTAGAGAGATACGAGTGACGATGGTAAAATACTATCTAGGAATGCTCATGGTAGTTATTTTTCATCGTTAAAAGTAGAATAGCGTGACAATTAAACTGCCTGCAGATATGTCATAATCTATCGCGCCTTAACGGTGAATATTTTCGCAGTAGCATATTATCTGCCATGATTTAACGAGCAGAGTAGAATTCAGAGCGAATCCGCCTACATTTTCAAAGGATGGCAAGTCGATATCAACAAAGTGGAATCTGACAAACGAAAGAATGCGCCTCACGATTTATGCGCAGAAACGCATTTTGGTATGGGAAATTGTGCGGATTGTCTACTTCCCAAAAAGCTTAGCAGCCTAATCATCAACATATTATTGTGGGACACTCAGAGTTAACTTCTGACTACCACATGCAAATCAGAAATATGTATATTTCCCTTTAAAGAATCTTCTAGCTTTAAATAAAACGTTCACCTCTTTGGAAGCTAGATTTACTTAGAATTGAATGGAGCTCCGAGAAAACTTGTTTAATTAATAGGTTTTTTGAGGTATTTTGGATAAAACGCTGGTTAAATTGAAAAGTCGAACCTAGCGCAACTGATGATCACAGTCAAAGTGCAAAGCAGAAGAATGAAAAGAAGTTAAATGAAAAAATCAGTGTCTATAGTCTTACATGCTTCTCAGGGCCCCTAAAACAAAGCGTCGACAAAAGATTTATCTACAATGTCGGTAATTTTTTATCATTTCATAGCACAACTCTAAATCGCCAAAGAACAAATAACATTTTCCCGTCACGTAACGTGAATTGTTGTTTGTTCATTGGCGATCTGCAGTCGTGCTCGGGAACGATGATAAATACCGAGATCGTCGATAAAGCCTTTATCGATGTTTTGTTCTAGGGGTCCAGAATTAGAACTAGGAAAGTGGAAGAGTCTTGTCATTCAGAGCTATTGGCGTTGAGGTCACGATCCTCAGCAATATGACCAGTTAGTAGCTTAGTTGATAAATGCTTCGGGTTCCCAACCAGGCGTCGTGGGTTCAATTACTCTGCTACCGAAGTCCTCCATCATTACACAAGCAAAATTTTCCGCTTATTGTGATGGCAGTGGCCCGGTGAAAGACCACGATTCAGAATTGAAACAGTGCTTGAAATGGCTTAAGCCGTGTTTGGTGACCAGATCCTAATAGCCATGTACTTACCAACCTTTATATTCTCCATCTCCTTTCCCTCCCTACTACCTTCAACCTCACAATGGGGATTCCATAGTCTCACTAACTCTAGACGGTTGGGAGCAGTTGGGACTCTTGTACGGTATTCACTATAAAAAATAAAGTAAGACGTTTTCAAATATTATTTAGTTTTGTTTGCCTTTCTTAAACAAAAAAAATCGTATGAACAGGCTACTTTATTCTGTGTGTTTTCCCTATCTCACTGGTTTGAATAAACCAACACTGATGTTAAATCTGGAAACTGACAGTTATATCTGGAAACTGACAATGTAAAGAGCAACCAACAATGAAATCCGCAATTTAAATCTGCAATAATATTCAATGTAGGTTAATCCAGTTCAGATTGGCATTGAAATTTCCAATTGGAACGACTTAACGGTAGCAGTGTGCGCGGGCACATCTAATGAAACACGTACTATGAAGTTCCACACTGCAAATAAACCATCAAGCACGGCCATTCTCGATTCAATTCAGGATGTAGACTTCTTCGTTTTACAATATGAAGCCCTGGCGTATTTTCTGCTATCAGCCACGTGGATAATTCAATAATAGATTTAGCCGAGAAGAATGAATTATTTCACTTACTCTCAGGTTAGCCATTCAAAATCGGAACGTTGCTTGAAATAGACAACCGATCTTAATATCTAGGTAATTTCTTACCTTCCACTTCATCATCTCTTCTTCCATATCCCCTTACTCCACAATATTCTATAAATGGGAGGCTATAGTCCCACTGACTGAGTATTTTGTGAAGCTGAAGGTAATGGTTAGGGTAAGGAGATAAGGAAGAGGAAGGTCGGGAAGTATCGAGCCATTCAGATCTGGTCATTGAACACGGCTAAAGTTCTTTCATGCAACGTTTTAATTCTGAATGGCGGTCTTTCACCAGGGCGATACTATAGTATAGTATCTACCACTCTGGAACGTGCTGCAAATATACTATATATTATTTTATAAAAATTGAATGTGTTATGCTACATATGAATCAAATAAAATAATGTTTGTTTTACACAGCTTCAATTTATTCATAAATAAGTGTTGTTTTTCAAAGCGTGTCTTTTAAATAAGTTGAAATTGATGTTAGGGAAACCAAAGTTGGTTATTTTTCAAACTGTTAATATTTTCCTTCTTTAATAAAGCAGTGTAAAAAATGACCCACTTTCCTCTGGTGACAAGAATTGCACCTTGATGCGAAACGTTCTCGTATGTAACGAACTCTATTACGGTATTTAAATAATGGGCACTAGAATGGCATGTCCCCTCAACGTGATCCGCCATCTCAGGGCAGCGTCTCTCTCATCTCGAATTCTCCTCGTGAATCACGAAAGATGCTGTCGGTAATTCCCATCTTTTTGGAAAACGTGATGGCAGATGGATCCCTCTTATTTATAACTATATACAATTCTCAACGAGCTGTTTTGCACGCGAAGCGGTGAAAAAACTAAAGGTTCTTAAAATATCGTCGCTTGTGCAGTTTTTATCTCCAAATGATCTGTTTTCTTGTGTTTTTATTGCAAAATTTATACTACATTTTGTGCATAATTTATAGTTTATGTTTAAAATGTAAACTACCTTTTTTGCATATGGACGATATCCGCATCTCACGTTAATTTATTTAAGATTTACGGATTTTATCTTCAACTTGGAATAATAAATTTAGTTTTGTGAATCATCTAATTTAAAAACATGGTCTAGAATGGTTTATTTATTACCTTGTCTGTTTGTATCCCGGGTCTAACGCGAACATATTTTGTGAAAAAAAAACTACTAACTGATGGTATTATTGGTGGAATTTTCCTAAAAAATTGTGTATCTACTATATTAATATAGTAATTTTATTTATTGAATTAAAAAAAAAAACATTTTTTTTTAAATTTACAGATTAAAAATATTATATATTACGACCTCCTAAACTATGAATATGCTCGTATCATGGTTGTCTGTATTCTAAATAATTATGATTTGAAACATAGCACTGCTCAATAACAATATCATAGACAATAATAATGAAAAACAACGATTTCCTTTTTTTTTCAGAGTGTATACCGCATAAGAGTCCTAACTGCTCTTAACCGTCTAGAGCCAATGAGACTATTGCTTGGGGGTATGTTGTGAGGCTGAATATAATGGGGAGGGGAAGCATATGAGAAATAGTAAGGTCAAGAAGTACCTGGTTATTCAGATCTAGTCACCAAATACGGCTAAAGCCGATTCAGCGTCTTACCACTCGACCATGGAGACCGTAAAAGTTAGTCCGTCTAGTTAGGTCGTCTAGTTGGGCCGTCTAGTTAGTCCGGGAAGTCATGATAGACCACGATGGACACAGCATAACAGCAGAATCCGACCGGTGATGGGAATGGAGATGGTTTAAAGGGCAGCGTTTCCTCTAGGAGCCACAGTGATTGAATCGTCATTTCGGTGTTAATTATCAGTCAGGCAATGATTTTATTGAGGAACATTTACGATTCTTCTCGTCCACTTTCTATTAGCCATTTTGTAATTTGTTTTTTAAGCGGCTTTGTAGTTTGTTTTCTGCGTTGCTTATTGAATCCATTATATGCCTTAGGAGCTAAGAAAATATGGAATCGTTGTCCAAAGGAAGTATTAATTTTTGGCACCATCACCCCTGGTTGAGTTCTTAATCGTGTCGTGTAACTGTGATCAACAAGATTGTGTAAGATAGAATTGTTTGTATAGTACATTATAAATGCATGTTTGTGTTTCCTTGAATAGCGGTGTCGATATGAAATGTTTTTTACTCATCACTCTAAGCTCAGTTTTTTGCGCCTTAGCTTGGTTATACATTTGCCGATAGGTATCTTCCTTTTTAAAAAATCAAACACGGCGTAAGAGTTTCCACGCAAATACCCAAAATCAAATATATTATTAGAGTTTACAGATTTGCCGCGGAGGTCGTTAAAGCGAGGTTTTCCGTTTGTTAAAATTTCTATCTCGGCATCTATTACATTATGGAATCAATATTGTTTATGGAAGCGTAACCGCTGATCTCTGCATCTTGAATAGCAATTCTTCGCTTATCTGACTTCTAGATCCGATGGTGCATTTTTTATTCGCTATTTCAATGCAACGGAGCCAGTCGAACGAATCTTTCGAAACACTCGACTCCACACTATGCCTTATTCATTAGGCTCTTTGAAAGGGAATTAGAAACCTCAATATCTTCTGTGAACGCTATTCTCTCTCACAATACAATGGTTATTGTTACCTCTTCTGAATAAATTGATAAAAATGCGATAGTTTGCATTATCCATAGAAAGGAGTGCTTTGTTTTATTGCTATCAATGCAATATATTTTTTATTGACTATCATATAATTAGTATCATGATTATCAATCATATCTACAATTGAGATATTTATTCATTGTTATTGTCTATATAAAATAATTTACTACACCCATTGGCAGAAACAATTAAAAATAAGTTGATTTTCATTTAATTAAGTTTATTTCTAGCCGTGTGTATAGAATCTAGTTAAATTGCAAATTTACATATTTTCCACAAATCTATCTCATTTCCCACTCGGAAATAATTAATCATATTTCTTATGAGAAATTTCAGACATTCTTTATTTTCTTATTTCTTTCAATCGACAGTTTATCCCACAAATCTGAACCTTTTCACAGGCACATCTTTTCTCACCTCCAAACAATTTCTAATACCTTTGTTATTAATTTCATAAAGCCTCGTTAGGTGAGCTTGTATTTAGAGTTTTCGTTTGGTTTATTACGATTCGTTTGAGACAATGTGTTTAACCTCCGTGGTCGAGTGGTTAAGACGCTCGATTACGAATCCAGAGGTCGCGAGTTCAAATCCCGACGCAAATAAATTTAATTTAAGAAGTATGTGTTATTTCACATTTAATTAACATTCCATAATATATAGTACCTTTCCAGAGTGGTATACACTCTAAGCATCGCCCTGGTGAAAAAACGTCGTTCAAAATTGAAATGTTGCTTTAAATGGGATTAACCGTATTTATCGACCAGATCCGAATAGCCAGGTACTTCTAAACTTTTTTCTTCCTTTCCTCATTATATTCAGCCTCACGACATACCCCAATTAGGGATGCCGTAGTCCCACTGGCTCTAGACGGTTGGGAGTAGTCAGAACTGTTGTGCGGTATTCTCTTTAAAAAATGTAGTTTAAAATTATTTATTAGTAGTTGAAGCCTCAGCACACAAAAATGGCATTAAACGTCACTTTGTAGCATTCTAATACAAGCAAGACTACACATGATTTATCTGTAAATTTTATATGGGTAGTTAAAAAAATGTCCAAGGTTTCTGATGAATACATTGTTTAAACTAAAATCTTTCATATTATATTTAAAAAATACTAAAATTTAAAGTGTAAAAGGTGCAGTTTTAAAAACCAGTGAAGGTATTTTTTTACATTTTACCCAAAATTCCAGTATGCATTTCATAAAGAATTTATAAGATTACTGTTTAAGAATTGCATTCACATGAAATCTTAGACATTGTCCTAACTTCCCATATAGAATGAACAGATAAATCATTTTTGTAGTACTGTTTGTATTAGAAAGCTAGAAAGTCTGTATTTTTGGGTGCTGACCTTTAATTTGTATTTTCTTAAATAAATATAGCGCTGTAAACCGAGTATTTTATTACTTGTGACCTATTCTATTAATTGTGACATGTAAACGGTATGCGCACAACGCGCCATGCGCGTTGAGCTGCCTCTTCGCTCTGAACCGATCTAAATCAGATGCAGCCATGTGGTTTTGAGCCGTTCCACAGGGCACAGGGAAACCAATCACTGTTTATCAGTTTGAATTGATCTATCATAAATAACCTAAAATGTATTATATTCATATGATATTCATTTTTAATCATTAAAAATTATTTTTCAAGAAACCCATGATAGTACTCCCTCCCTAAGCACAAGAATTTTCTCAATCAGGGAGGTATTTATCATTAACTAGAAACTAGACATTGTATATAAACTGAATTAATATTATACCTACTGTTAGTATTAAGTAAAAATGTTTATTTAAAAAAAAAAAAATCATTCATATGGCATTAATATGTACGAATTTTAGTTAGCAATGAAAGTGTTAAAGAAAAAAATATTTGCTTTACAAGTAAATCCTTTACCATCAAAAATGTTATGTTTATGACCCAGTTGGTATGTTTTTTATGGGTTTATTTATATAATGAATGCTTTGGACTCAAAAATGAATAACTCCGTGAGAATTCAATTTGGTTCTCAAGTCGCACGAAGACCTTGGCTTCTATTAAGTAAAAGGAGGTTTAACTTGTTGTCCTATTTCTTTGTGACATTGAAATAATGTTTGTTATTTTTTTGTCAAGTAGAGTACCTGACTTCGAGTTGACATTGTATTTAGTCAAACCGTGAGGCTGTATGAATCTGTACAATTTTTGATAATACTTACTCATATTCTTTCATTCGTAACGATACTAATTCTTATTTGCCTGTCGCAAATGTGGATATTTAATACAATATCTTTATAATGTTCTTGTAATTTATTCTTTAGAGAAGTAGGTAGATAATAAATATTTAAAAAAAAACACACACAATATGATGTTATTATTATACACCAGTTATTACCCGTGATTTTTAACGGGTTAACTTGACTTGTCAAGAAAAAATATGAATTGCTTTAATCCACCTATTTCAAATATAGAATAATGTCCGCTAAAAAACATTAGAGGTAGGTACTTTATTAGGTAGTAAGGGATTCGAAAATATATTATTTTTAATTAACATCAGTTCCAAATTTGAAAAGTTCACAACAAAAATTGTTTATATTATAAACTAACGTTATATGTTTGTTTATATTTTTAAACTAACTAACTTACTAACCATCACGCCGTTTCTTCGCAGGGTAGGCAGAGAGGAAAGGCAGAAAAATATGTCTTGGGACACACTCCTTGCTTCATTTACATTCATACATCGTCTCATGCATACTGTTCTGTTATTTTGACTCTTGACACGGCCCGACTCAAGTATTTGACTTGATCGTGTCACGTCTTCCTCGGGCGTTCCCGACCTCTTCTTCCATTCGCTTTCCCGTCATATATTCTTCTCACACTTCTTGCTTTGATCATCGGCTCTACATGCCCACACCATCTAAGCGTCCCTTTGTTAATCGTATCCATTATCCTCGCATCCTTTCCAGATACCATTTTTAACACGGTCATACATGGCGTATATTATATATCATGTTTTTCCTTGTCAGCCAATTCCTACCAGAATTTTCACTAACAATCCACGTTTCTATTTTCCAGTCGATCGACGAGCACCAAGACTCATCTTCCGACGAGTCATCCGAGTCTGACTCGTCCTCCGACACTTCGTCCGACTCCGGCGAGTCAGCCGAGGGAGACAGCGACGGGTCGGGCGAGTCGGGCGAGATGGGTCGCATCCCCATCCGCATTACCCTTCCTCTGCAGTTGAACTTCGATGATCTGGCCGGAGCTTTGATTGAGAAGAACCAGAGGTAAGATATTAGTCAAAGCGCCTTTGAGGTGATATTTCACAAAAATGGCGCTGTATAAATTAGCAGAGTATTGATATATCGAAAGCGTCATAGTTTACCGGATTTAACCCTTCCATTCCGAAGGGGGGTTTTAATGTCACCCCGAACAAGCGTTTTTTATGCGATATCTTTTATCATCATTTCTCAGGTAAGGTGGGGGGGGGTGGGGCACTCTATTTGCACAAGTAAGAAGTGGAAAATGGCATTCGCGACAAGTGTAAAATCATTATTTTTCATGTAAAAACTTGATAAACGTTAAATTATATAGTGAGGGGGTCGTAAGGTTTTTTACACTATTTTTGGCTTTTAAGGGGGTCATAACACTAAAAAGGTTCAGAGATGATGTCTTAGATAAAGATGATTTGAATATTATGAATATAATTCTCTTCAAGTACTACCTAAAACAAATTACCTATAATTGTGTTATGAAAACAATTTAATAAGCAAAATCAAATGGGGAAGCTGCGTCCCCCCTTCGGATCGTACGTTTGATTTTTACTCTCAGTTACGGAAAGGTTAAGAAGCATGACACAAATGTATCTTATTTTTTTAATCATTTGTTCTATCGGTGCTTGAGTATAATCAGATGAATATTTACCCTACACGTCTTCCTCTACTATGTCTTCCATTTAAAACAAAGTGAATACCGCATTGCCGAGTCCCACCTGGTCCTAACCGTCTGGAACCAGTGGGATTATGGCATGTTGTGAAGCTGAAAGTAGTTTAGTGTGGAGGGGGTGGTGAAGAGAAGGGTTAGAAAGTACCTGGCTATACAGATTAGGTCACCAAACACGGTTGAAGCCATCCAAATCAAAGTTTCGATTCTGATTGGTGGTCTTTTACTAAGGTGATACTTAGAGTATCTACCATCAATCTTCTACGAGATTATCAGTTGGGTAATGTTCTCGATTGATAATTAATTTATGTTTCAAGCCCTCAGTGACGTATGACCAAGATCTAAGAGTGTTTAACTTTGTAAATATTTATTATAATTTTAATTTTGTTTTGTCATTCGATGGAGAACTTTCATCTCTACATCATTTGAGTATTTTGTAGTAGTCATATTTCAAGGGCTTATTTTGTACTTGTCGATGATTGTTTTTTTAGGATGTGTTTTAAGATTCTTACGATTAAGAATTTTTTATTTTTAGACTTCCTGTTTCTTAAGCCAAGGTTCCCGTTAGCTTTTTTGTTTGATATTCATGTTTTCCATTCCATGTAAAATAAAACACTATTTAGAGATTTATCGATGAGTCGTTTTTTCGCAATCAAATACCACTATGTGATGAAAGTCACCTATAAGTGAAAGAAAGGCTTTTAAATAACAACTAGTTGTTACCCGTGAAAAATCACGGGATGTAACTTGACTTGCCAAGAAGAAATGGTTTTATCCACTCAATTCAAATATAGAATAACGTCTGAAAAAATACATTAGAGGTAGGTATTTAATTAGGTCGGTGGGGATATGAAAAGATTTTTTTTAAACGTGAAAAATTTTCGAACACATCCGTCAGTCCCAATTTCAAAAAGTTAAACTCGCACGCATTATTTATGGTTACAATAAATGTGATCATTACAATAGTCCGCATATGCTAAGAGAATATTAACTAACTAACCATCACGCCGTTTCGCCGCAGGGGTAGGCAGAGAAGACGGACTGTCATACAACTCTGTCTTGGCACACACTCCTTGCTTCATTCACATTCATACATCGTCTCATACATACTCTTCTGCTATTTTGACTCTTCACATGGCCCGACTCAAGTATTTGATTCACTTGATCGTGCCATGTCTCCCTCGGTCGCCCCCGACTTCTTCTTCCATTTATTCTCGCGTCATATATTTTTTTCGCACTACTTTCTTTGTTCATTCGCTCTACATGCCCAAACCATCTAAGCGTTCCTTTCTGGATTCTATTCATTACGCTTATATCAGCCTTGCATTCTTTTCGGATATCCACATTTTTAACACGGTCTTAGATGGTTTTACACACCATTGCCTCAGGGATCTCATTTCTATAGCATTCAGTCTACTTTCATCCATCCAGTTCCGTATATATTTCTATAGCATTCAGTCTACTTTCATTCTTCCGCTGCCAGTTCTATATATATATTTCTATAGCATTTAGTCTATTTTCATCCTTCTTCTGCCAGTTTCAAATATATTGCTATAGCATTCAGTCTACTTTCATTCTTCCGCTGCTAGTTCTATATATATTTCTATAGCATTCAGTCTACTCTCATTTTCCTTTGCCAGTTCCATATATATTTCTATAGCATTCAACCTACTTTCATTCTTCCTCTGCCAGTTCCATATATATTTTTATAGTATTCAGCCTACTTTCATCCTTTCTCTGCCAGTTCCATATATATTGATGCAAGAATATATTGAAACGTTATTTTAATCTTATCAAGTTTCAAAACAAAAACAAAAAATACCACAATCCACTTCAAGTTTTTCTATCGTCTTTGGTCCCTATTAAACAGATATTAGTTTTGAATTTATTTGATTTGCCTACAAAGTTTCACGTAGAACAATGCTACCAATTTAGATCAGTTTTTCTCAGCTTCGTACCTAACCTGAATCGACTGAATTGCACACATAATCGAAAGTTTTCTAAGACTATTTATGTGGAAACCAACGACTCTGCTTGTATATTAATCCATACTTACCCAGAATATATAAACTAAAGCTCGAATTTCGGTTTCATGCTTGGATGTAATATCGTTCATAAATAATTCATATTATATTGTTACGAAGCCGCGTCCTAAGCATCACCAGAAAACTTAACTGGTCATTCAACTTAAGGATTGAATGGCACATTATGTAATGGAGTCACGGCATATGAACAAAATTCGTACCATAATTTGCACTTAGTTTTAATTTTTAATAATTACGGGCTCGTTGACTTTTGTCTATTTCACTAACTAATAAGTGTTATTTTTTTCTGGTTAATCAATGATCAATGAGCAATGATCAATGATCAATGATCGAAAACACTTTTTTGTATACAGGTGAATACAAATATATATCTTTGAAACTTATCAACAAAGAAAAACATTCTACTGACGCGGTTTGCTTTCTCATATTTTCATAGAATATGTAATTTGATGTAACACTGTAAATAAAATACAGAGACAATGTTTTACAGTGGTATATACTCTCAGTATCACCATGGTGAAAGACCATCATTCAGAATTGAAACGTTGCTTGAAATGGATTTAGTCGTGTTTAGTGACCAGATATGAAAAGCCAAGTACGTCCCAACCTTCCTTTTCTTGTCTGCTTTTCTTCTACACTACCTTTAGCCTCACAGCACACCCCTATTAGGAATGCCATAGTCCCACTGGCTCCGGACAGTTATGACTCTTGTGCGGTTATTTTACATAAAGTAAATTAAAGAACTTATTGTTTTTCTTCCCCATAAGTCTTATGGTGTTAGACATCATCTGAATTCGGCAGTTCTATTTCGGTCATCAGACCCATCACATCTGTGAATGTTTTTTTTCCAACTAAGGGCACCATTCGATGATTCTGTAAATTCTGGTGGTAACTTGTTAGCAGTGCTCGTACGTACACGCCAAACTTAATGTGAGTGTGGAGATAATGTCGGCTACATTCGTCTTGCTTCTAAACAACACCGTATTTTGTCTACCTCTCATGGAAATACCTAGCTATTTTCTTTGCAAGAGAGACTCTTTTCATGGCTTTTGGTGTGATTTTTCTCACAACACTCTCGATGAAAGTCCATGTATGCGTTTCAAACGTTTATGGTAGTTGATATGTTAACCTTATATTGAAATTTTTAACTTTATTTCGACTCATTTCGGAGTCATAAGCTTCTAAAGTCATTTCGTATTTAACCAAAATCCAAAGTGTGCAAATGCTTCCCTTACTCCAGCATTTTCTAAAAAATATTCAGGAAGGAAATTTTAGGCTTAACTGTTTTTTATTATACTTACTAAGCTTTTATAACATTTTAACTTATGCCTCAGCACTCAAAAATGGCGCTAAACGTCACTTTGTACCTTCAAATTCTAATACAAGAAATACTACAAATTTAATGATTTATCTGTAAATTTAAAACAGGTAGTTAGGAAAATGTCTAAGGTTTCCAGCGAATGATTTATATTTACTGTGATTACTTTTAAATTCTATAAAATACATACTAAAATGTATGTACCAGGCGCAATTTAAAACCAGCGAAGTCATTTTCGAACGTTTAAAAATTCAGTATGAAATTTCATTTAAAAGATTACAATAAAAGAATGTTATTCTCTGGAAACCTTAAACATTTTCCGAACTGCTCGTGTAGAATTTACAGATAGAACATTTGTAGTATTGCTTGTGTTAGAAAGCTAAACACAGTGTCTTTTTGAATGCTGCAGATGATGAATATTGAGAAATTATGTTTTATTAACAGACGAAGTTGTCGAGGTTATAGCGTAGGTGATGATGTTGTAAAAGTCATCTTATAACATTTAACTGTTTGACCTCAGAGCAATAATACACAGGAGGGAGCGCTTCTGTAGTCAGTATTGATGATTATTACCTGAATCGGGCATGGCTAGGACTAGGGTATTTGTACATACATTAAAAGCACATGTCGACATTATGTTTTTGTTAATTTGTATTACCGCTTTTTCACAATATTGTTATAAACAAAAATGGAGGATATAACCTAAAAAACCGTTGAGTTCTGTCCTATTATGTCGCATAGCAAAACGTAGTGGGCGGAGTCGCCGGAGACGCGGGAGACGGATAACATGCTTACATACTGAAAAGTAGTGCGATATTATGTGACAACTTGTCTTATCTTTTTCTCTTTCACAGTTCACGACGTGAAAACCCGGAGAAAGTGATTTATCGTAAATTTGTATAGGTTGGGTAAAATAATTTAGCTCTCTCTCCATATTTATGCTCCGAGTGTTAACTAACTCTGATCTGAGTGTTAAGACTAACCAACAATGCTTATCTTTCCCCAGGTCCCGCATGAACTGCGTGGTGGAAAAGCGAAAGAACGAAGAGTTCGTGGACCACCAGGCGCGCAGCCTCCAGCTCCCCTTCGGCCTCAACCTGACCACCGCCCCCCGCCTGCAGAGGGTCACCGGGGAGAGGATGGCCATCTTCTGCGAGAGCGGAGACGACAGCGACAGGTAAAATAATTATTTCACATTGATTAAGTTTTATAGGCCTGAATGGTCGAGTGGTAAGACGCTCGACTACGAATCCAGAGGTCGCGGGTTCAAACCCGGCGTGCGCAAATACATTTTATTTAATCAATATGTGTCATAACATATTTAATTGATACTCAATAAAATAAAGTGCATTTACGGCACGTTCCAGAGTGGTAGATACTCAGGTAAGTATCGCCCTGGTGAAAGACCACCATTCCAAATTGAAACATTGCTTGAAATGGCTTTAGCCGTGTTTGGTGACCAGATCTGAATAGCCAGGTACTTCCCCACCATCCCCTTCCTCATCTCCTTCCTCCCACACTACTTTCTGCCTCACAACATACCCCAATTGGGGATGCCATAGTCTCACTGGCTCTTGACGGTTGGGAGCAGTTGGGACTCTTGTGAACGTTTAGAGTGAAACCATCCCTCTCAATATATTATCCGAGCGTCGTGAGTTTAATTCCTCTGCTAACTAAGTCCTCTATTATTACACAATCAAAAATTTTCGCTTATTATGATGGTGTAAGGAATTTTTAAAATATTGTCAGGTTATTCGTAACCCGGGAACGTTTATCATTCTTTTGAAAAAAGAAAAAGAAGATTTTATTGACAATGTCGGTATTTGATATCGTTTCCGAGCCGGACTGCAGGTCTCCAACGAACAAACGACAATTCACGTCGACTAAACATGCTTAATTTAGTCGATTTGAACTGTCATATTTTCGTTGGCGATTTTTATTATTATTATTAAATATCTTGCTAACATACATAGCAATCCCGATGAGTTATAAAAACTGAACAATTGGGCTCGGGAACGATTCTAAATTAACAACATTGTCGATAAAATCTATATCAATGTTTCATGCTAGGGTCCATGGAGTTTTTTCAACCAATTATTCGACAGCTTTGACGATAATATTCGATGCGCAGAACGTTATGCTGTAAAGTTTAAGGTTTTTGCAGATATATAAAAATATTCCATTGCATCTCCAACAATGCTCTTTTGGTAATTGCTTTTAAAATAACTAAATGCGTGCACTGAAAAATATTTTTGAATTTGTGAATATTCTCAGAAATGTTGAATGTTCTGATATCTTAGTAGTATAAGTTACATAAGTCCATTTTTAAAATAACTAAGTACAAGATTCTAAAACAAATTAATAAATTAGGCAGTGTTAAATATTGCCAGAAATTAAAAGTTAAGAAAACTTTTCCTGCAGAAAAAAAAAATCACTAAGAAAAGTGTTGTTTATAATGGTTTGGTAAAGTAATTCGTTCCGCAAAATATTATATTTGAAGACAAAATGATAATTATGTTGACTTCTCAGACAATCGAACAAGCCACAAGGGCAATCGCTCTATGTGAAGGTAATTGCTCCTCTCACGGTCAACTTATGTCGCAATATCACGATCGGACCTAAAACGAGCCTGGCAACCTGTAATTTGCTAGAAGATGAACACAATCCAACTAAAAACATCACTAATGTTGCCAAGTACTGAATGATACTTTGCAAGTGGGAACATAACATGTTTCTCATCTTTGTATACTTCCTAATCTGTAACTTAAAACAAATGAATGCAATATTTTTTGCATTAATATTCTCACTCTAAAAATACTCGTGAAATAATGTCATCTGTTGTAGTGAAAATTATAAAAACCAGTCAACTTGAAATAAAAACTATATTTTTCATGTTGGCAACAGATGTCACTGTGTGAATGGCAGTCTAAAGTTTTTCTTCTGCGCGAGCGCCATCTGTGAATGTTTACATTTAGCCTCAGCAGAGATTTGAGTTTTTCATTTAAGGTTGCGTGAGCATTTTAAGGCTTTGCACAGGTTTAAAACTTGGATTACTTAAAAACAGCAACATTAAGAACGTGATTAGTATCTGATAATAACAGTTTCGCATTGATAGTATTAATTATGTTAATTGTATTTTTTTGAGATATTTCATTACAAAGATAAATACATAACTGATGATTAGGATTTTTGTTAAATTATCATGTTTAATTGCAGAGACATGCCCGAGGGTGTAGAGGTACTGAGCGGCTTTCCCGTGCCCCTGGGTGGGCCCGTGCGTCTCCCCCTCAACTTCCCTATCCACCAGGCCGCAGCCCCCGCCTTCCGCCCACCTATGCCCGCCCAACACATGCAGGTAGGAACTGTCATAAGCTTAAAAAAATATATAAATTCAGTTTTTTTTGGTAACCACTTTAAACTTTTTTGTAAACTGTCGTAGAATATACATGCTAACCTAATGCAGCGCTGACGATCGAAACCGAGCTCGCAAAGTCGTTTCGTATTTTGGTGAACAGTCTTATATTGTCACTTCAAATATCCATTTAAATTAAATGTACCATCTGTGTAATGAAGTGTAAGCTGGTGTTTTTTGTGACCCGTGATTAACTTTTTTAATTATCAAAAACATACTTTCATTATTGGTTATACCAGCTTCCAATTTCGTTTTTAGATTTTTATATTTATAAAACTATGAATTGATACGTAGTTTAAAAAAATAAATAAATTCAATCTTAACCACCGCTATTTGAAACTCGGTATTTTTAGGCTATACTCGTATGAGTGGTATAGTATCAAAGACAGAACTATCCAGAATACCAATTTAGAACCCTCCATTATTTAAATATTTACATTTAATTAAACGCAAAGATGGCACTCACGCTATTTAAAAATTGTGATTCAGATATACAAATAACGTTAAAAAATCTTCACATTAAATAACTCCTAAAAACACATAAAACTGTTTTCATTAATATTTCAATATGATCAATAATTCTGGATAGTTCTGCCTTTGATCCTATACGACTTATCATATAAAACAAAACAAAGTGTTCTTTTATTTTAATAAAATAAAACAAGTAGACACTAGGTATCCGGTTTTGGCATACGTAAATAACATAATGCTTTGACGGTTTGTTATTGTATGTAATTTGGTATGCGGAATAGTACCTACCACCCACCTCGGATGCCATTTACCAATGTGGATATATGCTTTATGTTTTTAATATGTATTTTTGTTGACCTTTCCAAGGTTAAAGATAAAATCTAAAGTTTTCTAAAGATTCTAAAGATTCAAATAACCTGATAATTAAAAAAAATAAAGCACCTTCTATTATTTCTAATTTTGAAACTGTTAATTCGTGGTGGAACTCCATTTTAATGATTTTAATAATATTATTTTTTATTCAACTTTTTATTTATTTAAGAACTGACCGGTTTCACCTTATGACGGGCATTTTCTTATTTTTATTTTACCAAACCACCAATGAAAGTACCGTACCTAGTACCTTCAATAAAATACATTAACCAAACAGAGACGGGAAAATCAAAAAGTAAATTCAAAAATAGCAAACTGTTAAAAATAAAGCTTACAACTATAGATATTATATAAATTTAAGAAAAACCTACAGACGCATCTAACGCATCGCCATGTAACCCGTTTCTCAGAAGGTAATAAAACTACCCGAATGTATTTTTGAATGTTATTGTAAAGCCGCCTCTGTCAGCAATAAAACAAAACCCAAGGTCACAGATGTTCACTATGAGACTCAATAAGCGTCCATTCTGGATACTAATAGTATATATGCCATAGATTTACTTAAAATTGTACCAGTCTGAAGATGCCCGTCATAAGATGAAACCGGTTAGGTCTTAAATAAAAAAAATAGTGGAATAAAGTAAAAAAAATGGTATTATTAAAATCATTAAAGCATCTTCTGTTACTCATCCAATAACCATTTCGAACAATGACAGTTTTTTATTAGTAGCATGGTACCAAACAAATGAAATGTTTTTATTTCGAGTTCAACTGAAAACCAAATAAATCATTTTTACTTGTGGCGTTGATACGCAGTTTCATGGCTAATTCAACGACGTACACTACGAATAGACAATTTGGCAAATCATGAAATGTTAGCGTTCAGTTATGCTTGGAATAATCGGTAGAAAACATCAATTTATCGCGTCAAATAACAACACATGTTTTCTCCGGTGATTTTAATGACTTTAATAAAGACGATGATACCTTCACCCACATTACTAAGGTAAACAGCCACCGGGCGATGACTTTATTGCATTTTGATGCACGCAATATGCTTAAAATTGCATCGCCTGTTCATTGACATTGAAAAGCTTTGTTTGAATGTTCAGCTTCAGTGCTTTTACATCAGTTTAAATGTTTTTTTTGCCTTGGAAATATGTCATTTGGGTGAACGTTTAAAATAAACGATGCCGAATCATCAGAATTATGCTTTTTATTATTCGTATTTTTGGAAGCGGCTCTTATGGCTCTGTTAATAATAATAAATAATGGTATTCAAAAAGCTCTTGGCGTTTTTTCCGGCCAATTAATGGTCGCCATTGTGGCAGTAAAAATGATATTTTTTACTTCCAATGTGAATAAGACAATCTCAATAAAGCTTTAATTAAAACAAATGATGTATTACATCAACATAATTAACTACTTTAACGTTTTTGCAAACCCCGCCAGACGGCGATTGGTATGTAAAAAGATAATCTATCTGTATATAATATTATGAATAACATACATAATAATTCTCACGTTGGAAAGAAAATCACACACATTAATCAAGTTTTTGTTGATTGATGGGTTGGTATTATCATTTTTTTATAAGTTAGTCATGAATTATTTTGAAAAAAGTTAAAGTTTTTCCATAGTTTTTATGAAATATTCGATACCACAAAACTGCACTATATAAATGCAATGTTATGGTAGATTTTTAATCGTAGGGTTTCTTGTTGTTTCTATTTTAATTAAGTATAAACTGCTCTTCATTTTTCATGAGCTTGAAGACTATTAGCATCTAACGGTAGAAATTTTAAAGATAGACTTGGAATATCGCGGTGTATTATAATGTCGCCCTGTTATTTACAGTAGGTACACATCTTTCCTCTAATTAAAAGTCTGTGACAGGTATTGCAGTTGAACGAGAATAGTTGACGTAACTACAGTTGACAAGATTGTCGATTTGCGATTTAATACGTATTCGCAAAAGGCAGGGAGTTGCTATTAACTATATTATATGTTATTATACCATTAAAACAGATATTTTGGGTAAAAAATCTGGTAATTTTATTAAATATTATAACTGTTTTAATATACTAGGACTATTCTAAATTACTGAGCATCTACAAACCAGCCTTGATTGACCAACAAGTTTTTTGATTAATTGAATAAACAACCGGCTCTCCAAAGTTGTGCAAAATACCCTTTGTTTAATATTCATTGTACGATAAATGTCACAATATGAAGGGCCGAAGTTTGAAAATTTCTCCGGCCACAAATACTAGCTTTGTGTTAGATTATTTAGGGTTTCCAATTCAATAGAAGTTGTGAACAGCCGTAATATTTCGATTTGTTCCACCTGATTTCAGAATGAATAAACATTTCAATGTTGTTGTTTTTGTGTATGTTTGCAAAGTCTTTACGAAATGCATACTTTGCAAAAGAAACACACATGTATGGTTTAGTAACGTTAAAAAAAAAAACATAAAATTAAATTAATAACGGGCGAGCCAGAATATAAATAATGTATTAAGCCGTAGAGGCCAACGAGCGTTGAAAATAACTCCATTTATTCATTTAAATTTAAAATGATTCCGAAAGCTCGTTTTCATTGATACAATTTTTTATTATCTTATAAATGGCTTTTTAAAGCTACATGTTTTCATTAGAATTCAAAAGCTTTTTGATAACTTTACAAAAACGATTTAACTTTTTTAGCATTTCACGTTATTAAGTTCTCAAATAATATTAACTTTTATTCCCAAAAGATCCTAAATATAATTTAAAAATTCTAATGTTGAGATTAACGATGCCATATTAGTTAATGTTGACTTCAATAAATTATAGATCGACTGCAATACTTTTATCAATATTCCACAAATATATTAAGTTGAAAAAATATATTTTTTTAGCGGTTCCACCAGTCTATAAATAAATAAATTCATCTTAAACATAAAGAACCGGCTCTTTTTATCATTAAAACAGATGTTATATTGAAGATACTTAAAACTACGTCGAAGGCACTAATAATTTGAAAACTGTCAAATAAAGCAAAATGTAGACCGCTTCAAGCAGGACCTCCTAGTGAGAAGGAACAAACTATATTTTTTATACCAAATTCACAAATACGCTTATAAACGAAGCGAGTCTTTTAGCAATTAATCTACCTGTCTTTTAACAAATAATTTTATTAAATTTGTAGAGCTTGCCGCTCGGCAGCGATGAATTTATCAATGTGCAGGTGTGTTTCAAAAACATGATCTTCAAATGAAAATTAATCATTTATTGTTACTGCGGGGAGCGGGTTGCAGCATCTTTAAGGCTTTGTTTCGTTTACCGGATACCGAACATCGTGATACAGTTCTGACATTCAAGAGGAATCTTTGACATTCAAGAGATTCACGCTTCGGGCATGGCTACGACTCGATATAACTTATTTTTTACCTACACCAAGTATAACTTGTTACATTACTTTATCGATATTTACTCCTTTATCCCGATATTGATTCCGTCAGCCCTGGTATAGCCTTATGAAACTTTATTAAACAGGTATTATATAATACGACAAATAAGAAGAAGTAAAAACTCCGTGTGGCAAGACAAATACCGGTTTCCTCAACTTAGAAAAATCATTAAAAGGGACTGACAAATTGTTCTCGTTAATATGTAACGTATCCAGATGATTGGCACTGTTTTAAACTGGGGTATAGTCCTGCCGCTGAGAAATCAAATGGAATCTCTCTTTTCCTTAAATGCATCGTTCGTGAGAAAGAGGGAAAGGTTGTAGCGGATCCATCAGCGGTTTGACTGTAGGGTTTTTATGCTGTAGATCTTGGTTATGCCTCATTTCACACGGGCGTTTATTATACCTGTGACTTATATATTATTGTACCGGCGTAAGGAGATGAGCTAAGGTCAAATGAAGTTGCATTTCAATGATCAGATCAAGATTAATTAATAATATGTAGGTGTGAGTAATTATATTAATTATGAATGCTCGCATTTTAAGGTCACCTTCATGTTTTGTAAGCTGTCGGGTAATCTGCAATGCTATTATTGTCATGTGTTTATAATATTTCAAACTTTGCATAAATTCTATATCACTGTGTATAAAATCTACTTTTCTGATAAACTCGTAAATAAACAACGTTATATTAAGAACGTATTTTATACCTACTTGTTTAAGACAAAGGTAGAAAAATTTAAAAGTGTCTATGTTTTATAGACCTTTTAAAAGAATATATCAATTCAAGGGCGCTTATCAAAGCTAAGAAAAGAACTTCAAATCGTATACACGGCCTTAAAAGATACTCAGATACTTGTACATTCAACGAAAACTTATAAAATATACAGAAGCTGGCAATTACATATTTACAAATGTTGCACTATGTTGAGATTTAAATTTGTGTACTTATTGTATTAATCCAAACGTTTGGAATATACGAGTATAGAGCAGATGGATGTTGAAAGTAGAGTTAGGAGTTAAGGAGAATATAGGATGAACAAGTGGATGAAGATGAGATGAGATGAGATATACAATTTAAGGTTCCTAACATGCGGAATGTTTCTACATTTATTGGGTGTTAAAACAAAGTACAAAAACCAATTAAATTAATTCAAGCCCCTATTAATATCTTAGCTTTATGAAATAGGTAAGTACTTATTAATTAAACTAATATATTGGCATCTCAATGCGAGAGCGTGTAATTATTTCCGTGGGTGTATCAATAATTATTGAACTTTGGTTACCCGCATCAAACATAAGGACCAACTGATTATATCGTATCCTTGCTCATAATTTTAAATAAAAAAAGCTGCCGTGACCAATGCAAGTAGCTTTTCAAGTAATAAGGTCATATCGGAATATGCGCAACCGGTTTGAAACCTAAATATGTTATAAATATGGTTTATTATATATGTTTTTTACCTTCACACGTAAAAGCTGAAGTATTGAAGTTATCCTTTGAGATCAAGTATTTTTGGGATTAAAAATAATTGAAGGAGAAATTAAATTTGCGTTTTATGCGCTTTTTTAAAAATATTTTACTTCTTTACGCGCATGATTACAATAGTGTGAATATATCCTGTATGTGTATGAAGCTATAAAATCTCTATTACAGAAAACTCTGGCTTCATGAAATTTGGACACATTTTTCGTTTTGGAATTTATATTTTATTGCGACTGTTTTTAGCTCTCCACTTCATTTTTTTTTACCAGAAATTTTCCACTGTGAGCTATAAAGTCTTAAAACATCTTATTCACTATAGAAATATAAGATTAGACGCCAACTTTTAAAATTCAATTTGGTCTACTAAGTTTAAAGCTTGACTCATATCTACGAGTATGTTATGAAAACATTTTATGCATCTTTTGGGTTTGAACCATGTTTTTACTCATTATTTAATTTAATTTTGATGGCGGTCATGTTTTTAAATAGTTTTAATTTGCATACAAATGTGTTATATATTAATTTCTTGCTGTTATATTAATTCACCGTTATTATAATTGTTGATAATTCAAAAAGTATCATGCGTAAGAAAATTTATAAATCCTGAACCTTAGGAGGATAAATAAAAGCAATACAGTTATTGTTTATTTGACTCTTTTATTATTTAAATAATTTAAATTGTAAGATTTTTTCGATACGCCATACACAGTTAAAAATATTTACAGAAACCATCGTTTATTTCGTGATTATGAATGTTCTAATGAAAATTCGTACCACTCAATCGTTGGCAGGACTATAAGTCTACGATCCAAATTGCCTAATAAAGGAATTGCGTTTGATCGACATGGTTTCATGCACGCTATGTATCCAGGTACAGCTCCATGTTGAAACGGTTACATTTTTACTTTTCTTATTCTCGCTTTTCAATCAGGGGCCGGGTTAATCAATAAGTCAAACAAGTTTACATTTCCCAAGTGGCCAACTTGGCCGGCGCTTTGCTCTAATATTTCAAATATCACTTACTAACAATATGTTAAAACACTTTGAAATGTACATGCATTCCTCTGCTCTCTTGCGTGCACCTAATTATGTGGCAAGTACACACATGAGGCGGTCCTAATTGAATGGAAAACATATTAAATTATATCAAATGGAGAAATATAGGTATTTATCTGGTTCACAGTTGACATATTAAATTCAATGGTGAAAAACCTCGCAATTGAGAATTTTCACGAAGCTTAATTCTCGGTTAACATACCAACTTAATTGATTAACAAAACTCCTCAGAGGTGAGTCAATTTTTCCCGCAGTTTATTGAGTGTTCAGTCTGGTATCTCAAGAAAGATATTGGCATTTGTCGGAAATTAGAGTTGACCCAACAAAACAATGTGTACGAGGCCTGTTCAAAAGAAAAGGTGGATTTTTAATTTTACATATGTTTATCATATGTTAGCATTATCAGCCATTTTGGGTTAGTGGTTTGTTTTTGACTACTGGAAAGGTTAGTCACGTTTTTGTGTGTTCTTCGATTTTTTACTTTTGAAAAAAATGGATCAAAGAATAAAATCCATGATTTGTTTTTCCACAACTCAAAAATTGTTCACTGGAAACCTCAAACATTTTTCTAACTACTCATAGAAAATTTACAGATAAATCGTTTGTAGTATTGTTTGTATTAGAATGCTAGAATGTAACGTGTAGCGTCATTCTTGAGTGCTGACCCTTAAATTGGGACTATTTATAATTAATATTTTTTTGTAGGATATAGTAATTATTTTATAGGAAAAATACTTCATAGCCTACCCACATGGTTAAGACTATCGAAAAGGTGAATTATAACACCTTTTAATGCTTACTATCCATATTTTTCTATGTTATGCAAGATCCTCCTAATACGGAATTCCATGAATAGATAATGATGTTCTGAAACGAGGAGAAGGCTAGGTAATATTACGCTTACGAAAAGTTAGTACAACTTCCCATCACTACACACGATTACTTACCGCAATTTTCAATCAAGGCCGCAGTTATTTAGCCAGTTGCACAAATGTCAGACGATAGCATTTTGCACGGGCAGGTAATGTATGCAATTGCATGTGCATATAATATTAGCAATTGAAACAATGCACATTCAGACAGACGATCGTCATATTTTTATTTATTTTACAAAATGTCAATTATACTTAGTACTAAAATATTCGTAACTAACACTATAATTATAATAATAATCTTATTAGCTAAACCATAATAAATAGAATAACACTGCCGGAAGGCGATTCAGAATCAACATAGAAGTAGGCACTACTCAGCATTACGACGCTAATGCATGCATTATTAAGTTTGTATGTATTTCCAACGGAATGGAGCACAGCCTTAAGGCGCATTTAGAATCTCAAAGTGATTTAATACGTATTGAGGTGGTACATAATTGATAAAATTTAGATATTTTTTTCAAGACCTCCGCGTGATTTTTTTTGTTTTTTGTACAGTTTTTGGCTATCCTTTTGAAGGATATACGAAATTCAGTCGTGCTAGAGATATTTTACTGTGGGTATATTTTTCATATTCCGTACAGTTTCCATGTCAATGTGTTAATCGATTATTAAAACACCCCGAATGCGTCGATAGACCAACGAACTGTCACTATCTAGAATTGAATTATTGACACGAGTGAGAAATTGAAACGTTTCTCAAATGAAAGTTTCAATTCGCGATCACTTCTATATTGGATTTTTATGGGGTTTGTGGCATAAATGACTGAATGAGATTAACCGTGTATTTTTGCTGGCCATGCGTGAAGATCCTGGACCCCGTTTCCCCAGCTTCTGTAGTTATAGAGTTGATTGTTCTTCGAAGGTGCTTGGTCCGCCCAATACAGCTTGGACCTCCCCACGGGTCTACTCACCCATCTCCTCGATGCTTGCGGCACCTGCAAATTGATAAAAACACATTTAAAAGTGCACTAAAAGGTAAACGAGAATTTAAGTAACAAACAAAATCGACGTAAATCCGCTCGTCTAATTGACATCAGCAAAAAAAGTTCACAGAGCAGTTAAATACATTAAAATTAATTCCAATTGTTAAATTATACGAGTTTTATCAGTGAGTGTCTTCTAAATAACATTGAAAAGTAACCAAATGAGTGTCTTTATCAGATAAAATTATTTGGAAAAAATGTTAGTAGTAAATGAGATAAGCATTGTTTTAAGAAACATCGTAGGATGTCGCAAACCTTAGACAATAGAGGCTCGCCGTTAGGAAGTTGTATATTATTACTTGAATTGCTTTGAAAAAGGTACTAACGTACCGTTGGAATAAATAACTAAATAAAAACATCGATAAGTTTAACAGGAAAGTCCCTTGCATCGGAAAATATTTCTTTCTCTGACGTAGCCTAGACCAATTTTTACTGGTATATTATAAATTATAATATACTATTTGTGGCGTGGGCGCTTGAAGCGAATAACAAATTTCATTATTATAAATAAATGTAAACTTTTGATGATATCGTATTAATTTACATTCACGTTTTGTAAGATGTAAATTATTTATTATCCAATATAAGAAAAACGTAAATAGGCATTCAGACGGCTCAAATTGCTGTCAGGTATTTTGTTTGAACATCCAACCGCGTTTGCTGTTCGCTTAATAATCGTAACAACTTCACGGTGTCCCGTTACCAATTTATTATTTTGTTTATTTTATTGCAAATTGCTCGACGTAGGATTTTGTTATGTTGATTGGAAAATTAAAGAAAGACCTGTACCGTTATCTCGACTCGAGATGTTTCAGCAAAGCATTCATTTTACGTATTAAGGCGATCATATTTCTATCGAGTCGTACATTTTTTATTCTTCGTTATTTTATATCGTTGGGAAAAGTTTGATTTATAATTCTCATTAGGTTAAAGTGTTCGTGTATTCTACTGAGAGCTCTGACCTCGAATTTCTGTCACGATTAGTGTCAAATAAGTACCAAGAACGTTCTGTAATAAATTCAAAAGGAAATATACAATCTGTCAAATAAATCACACCCAATTCCATGTCATTGAGATTATTCTGAATTTGAATCGAGCTCACGAGATTATCAAAAGGTACCTCTTTCACCAGATCGAGTGCAATGGATTGCTCTGTGTAAGTTCTAAAGAAATTATTTAGGTTCCAATATAATTTGCATGAGAACGTCTTTGAGGTGCTTATGAAACGAACTCTTTTGAAATTTGTCAAAGTAATAAACCAACACAATGTTTTTTATTATTTATGTAGAGCCGTAGAGCTCATCTTGAATAATAAAACAGAGCTCGGTTAAAAGGCCTTGGAAAACATATTTTTCGTAATGATTTGAACGCACACGTCGAGGAAATAAAACATTAGTGTCAGAAATAAAAACAGAAAACAACACATGTATCACCACTCGTTGACATCATTCTGAGACGCATTCTGTGAAAATCCATAAATGATCACGTTTTCCAAACCTTTAGAGCAGGTATACCCGACACAATGAACACTTAACGTTCGACGCACATGTGACATTGAAATTATAATAAGAGTATCTAAATTGCTTCTACGCTTTGCATTTAGATTAGTTTTCCTGATCATCACACCATAATAACATTTTACCGACATTTACTGAACTACGTATAAAGTGAATGGTCACATAAAACTTGGAACGATTCCACTACCTTAGCACGATAACTCGAATTATAATGATGCCGAATCAAATTCGAAACAAAGTTCAACGTCCGCAATCAATTAATACGGACACTTAAATAAATCATCGAAATATCCTCACTCTTTGGTATAAGGGCTCGTCTGGCACTATCACGTTTTGCAGGTTCCACCCCCTCCTGACTCTCCTCGCGCGAAGGAGCTCGTTGTTCACCCTGCTGGCCTGCCTATTTAAATGCAAGATGCCGGATTCGACGATGATGTTATCTTCGACGACGGACTCCTGGTTGTCGAGGTCGTCTTTTGTTATGATGAAAGGATGCTTCGTCCTCTGGTCTGCGTGTTTTCGCTTGATGGGCGATTTGAACTTGGCTTCTTGGTCTGCAGCGAGCTGCTTGTCGACGTCCATGGCCAGCAGGTCGATGGTTCGCTCGTCCCTGGCCGGCGTGACGAACTGCGCGTGGGAGTTGACGCCGGGCAGGTCGACGAGCGACATGACCAGGGGGGACTGCGCGCCCGCGCCCGCGAGAGCGACGAGACAGGCGCAGGCGCAGGCGACGGGAAAGGTGCAGGTAAAGGTAGAGCGCTGCATGGTTGCACCGTTGGGGATTGCGGCGGTAACCGAGAACCAACTGAGCGGAGGCCGGGGAGTTTGTTTCTTTTATACCGCAAATTCGAGTGTGTAATCACTGCCGCGCGATGTCTGCGTTCTGCGTTCTGCGTCTACAGTCTACAGTCTACAGTCTACACACGCGGGAGCCTATAAATCCCAAATCGTTAATTGTTTTTTCCTTCTCATCTCGTTCCCTCTCATCGGTGATGAGACGCCGGGAGGCAATTATTTCGGTCCGCGCTCGCTTCTTCGTCTTCTTATCCCTGGCTTTTTTTGTTTCTTTTGCTTAATCGTGTTCCTGACCATTTCGTTTCTTTCTCGACAAGGTTCCGTGCATTTTAATAGCTTTTTTATTAAGCGCTCCTATCGTGACTTTATTGCGCGCTGGAAGAGGAAAAAGGAAATGAACGAAGATTTACATTGTGCGTTATTTGATGGACCGTTATGTTTGCGTTTGAGATTCAATATAACGGTAGAAATGGTGGAACCAGCGCCACCTTCTTAAACGCGTCAATAGAAAAATAGCGTGTTTCAGATTTTATAAGAGTTCTGATTATGTTAAGTATCGCAGTGTGATCAATTGTCAATTGAAATGCTTCACAGTTTCCAGTTTCAAAGCGATTATTTCGGTTTAGATTTCTTTATCAATCCATTGTCATTTGAAATCTCTTTACATTGGGGTTTTCTAATTAGCATGTGGTGATTAGAAACGCTTACGAAACAACCATTAGTTTACTATTCCATTCGTAATTAATTACGTATTTATTTTTGCCACCTTTAAACGGTCAACCTAGTTTTTTGTTATTTTTTTCTTTTTGAACAAACAATATACCTTCTGCCTTCGATCACCAAAACTTCATAGCTCATAATGAAAATGGAATTGGAAGCTGAAAACAATTGCGACGGTATAAGATGCGCAAATTTAACAGTCCCAGAGATCACTGTTCGATAGTTTTGCTGCTTCGGATTGTGCGATACACAAACAGATGTTCTGCTTTATAATCAAGATGCATTTTAAATTAATATCGGCGTATCACAAGTAATTTTATTGTAATTACATTGTTTGATTTACACATAGCAAATATAGTGATAGCCTTGTTTGTAGAATTTAATTCTCCATATATATTGTACATTAGTTAATGTTTTGTCGTAATTGAAGGTCTCGTTAATTACTGATTTAAAAACATTCTAATATATTACCTTAAATTACCGAATGGGTATAATATTGCGGAAACAATGGCTTCGCAGCCGAAAAACTATTCCATAAATCTCATATGAGTTATTCGGAAGACAAAGGAATCACCGCCATGGCTGCCGGGAAGCTGAGCGCAGGAGTGGATTAACTAATGAAATTATCAACAAGTTATTTGAGCCGCTAATCAACATACGAGTACATAGCGCGCAGGGGCGTGCTGTGATATGTCTAGTTAATGCTAATTACTGATATTGTATAGAAGATTTAGATTCATGCGGATTTGGTAAGTAGTAGTGATATCTGAAACAAGCGAATACTAAAAATAATTTTAAAAGAAAAAGACGCAGATGTTTTTCAATGGCTACCGAACAAGAGTCCCAACTGCTCTGAGTATGTTGTGAGGCTAAATGTAGTAAGGGGAGGAGGAGATAGGAAAGAAGAAAGTGGAAAAGTACCTGGCTATCCAGATCTGGTCATCAAACACGATTCTTTAGCCATTTCAAGAAACTTTTCGATTCTGAATGTTGGTCTTTCACCAAGGCGATTCTTGGATTATTTACCACTCTGGGACATGCCGCAAATATACTATGAATTATTTAAAATTAATTTATTGTGAAATAACACAAATGATTAAATACAATTTGTGGGCGTTGGTATTTGAACCCGCTACCTCTGGATTCGTAATCGATGATTTTAACGGCTCCACCACGAGGGACGTGACATTAAATGAATTATTTGAGATAATCGAGAGCATCCAGACAAGAAGTACGATCAACAAAATATCCTGAATGATAAATCTGTCAATATTTGTTGATAAGTTTAATTTTCTTAGAAAATCTTATTTTTGCATAAATACAGCTTATTTTGATTTAACAAAGTTGTACGTCTTGGGCGATATGATGAACAAACTCCGAATTCATCGCGTACCAAGTGCCTTAACATAAAGGTTTTTTTAAATACCTAGTTCCAACTTTTAACAAAGATTTTTAATCTTCGAATAATAGCTTACCATGAAGGGCACGCCCTTGGTAGCGAGTAAATAGAGTTCCATCGCTTCGTATTATTCTCGGTCGATGTAATTTCTTATATTATTATAAATAAACAATACATGTGGATGTATTCCCACAGTAAGATGTTAATACGAAATACGTACCTATACACGATGTGCGTTATACATATAAGGTTAAGTCAGCGGATACTAAATAATTATACAGATCATTAAATTACTAAATATAGCTTCATGAGTTTGTAATAGTACTCTTATTTTTAGGTCATATAATACATAGAATTTATAATCTGCATAATAGATATCAGCATCTTGTTGGTACAGATACTAGAATCTTGATAGGCTGTAATGTATTACATATACCAATTGAATTTAACCCAAAATGATGTTTTTAAAGGACTGCTCGAAATGTTAAGCGTGATTAAAATTATTCCAAAAATGTCCTCATTTAATAAATAATTATTTTACGGCACTTTTATGACACGATAATTAAGTAAAAACACTTTTTAACTTCAAGTAAGAACTAAATTTACATGGATTTAAAACCTATTTTGGCTTAAAAAAAAGATACGAAAGTTTTTCATAAACATTTATACACTGAAAAAAAAGAGGATTATTTCAAGATTATAGTAAATAATTAAGCTTTTTGGGAGCTTAATTAAAATAAATTATTTTCATAGATCAATTAACTTCAAAATAGCTATTTTATTTGAAACCGATCAGATTTTGCTGATACCCAATCTTTATCAGAGTTGTATGATATTTATATATCACCCAGTGAGAAGGACCAACAATAAAAATTGCTTCAAGCGAATCTGAATATTTTAATTAATACAGTTTATTATATTTATGTTATACTCGTACATATCGTCGCGAGAAAGGCAAAAGGGCTGAAGTACCATTATGGGACTTTAAAGTATTTTTTACACTAGGTACACCAGGGCACTTTAATGTTTTTTTTACACCAGGTACACCAGGGCACTTCAAAGTTATTTGTTTTGTTTTTCAATAACATTCGTAAGTCTTCAGTACCTGGTTGCATTTTGAAAAACAAAGTCAACTCGGGTAACTCAATCGTGACAAAAAGCTTAAAAAGTCCCAAACTTGGCCGCTTGAGTCAAGCCTTCTCTCAAATGGTAAATATATTTTAGATGGCTGAAGGGCCACAAAAGTATTCAGAATCAAACGAGAGTCAGAGCATTCGATTCAGAAAAAAAGAACTGTTAAAAACTGCATATTTAACTCATTTTTTATCAATGTGTCGCTTAAGCTTTTTTGCTTTTTCAGAGTTGATATGGGACAAAAAATACATTTCTCGATGTATTCTTTTCAAGAAATCCTAAAAAAACTCATTCCGGGAAAGATAAAATTATAAAACAAAAATGAATATTATTTTTACAAAGACATACAAATTAAAAAAAACGGAGTCCAAAAGAAGAGGAAACAAGCGAAACAATACACCCAAGGAGACTCATAGGAGTAGAGATTAATTATATTAACATCAGAAATACAATAAGAAAGAAATTCACACACACAGAGGTTTTACAGAAAGGATATATCGCTGATTAATAAAATTGACGAGAAAATATCCTTTGATTGTTTTTGCCAATTTTTGGCCAAAGTGTCGCTTAAGCCCTTTATCTTTCCAGCGACGATACATATTTTTTAGTTTTGAAAAGTATTGAACCCTTTTGAAAAGCAATCGCATCAAAGAGCCGTGGCATTCATAACACACTGACTCTAATCAACAAGAAGGTAGTACGTGTTAAATGACACACTTAAAACTCTACAATCAAAATCAGGTAGCTGCCTATCATTAGTATATTATAAATATGTTCACGCCATTAAAGCGACCATTATCACTTTAAACTATTTTTTTATCAAACACCACACATTCATTACTACAAATGGTACAAGGTTCGCTCAATCACTGGCGATCCAATTTACGTCCTCTAAATTCGATGTCTGCAAATAATATTAAAATGAATAACGTTTTACAGGTGTTGCCGATAGCATTTATTTTGTTCTTTGAATTATTGCTGTCAAATGTTTTGTTGTATTTCCCAACGTTCATACGATTTGGCGTTGCTTCAATGCTGTTTCGCTAGGTACCACCTATCTCTTTGGTAAATGTGTTTTAAAATCAAACATATGAGAGTAGAAGGACTAACTAACTATAACATTGAAGCCGTGATTGATATTTGGTCGATCTCGGAAATAACAACAATATAATATGTTAATAGCTCACCGGCAGGAAAACTTTATATAGTACCTATTTATTGTTATTAATAATTGAAATATTTTATTTATAAAATGTTGCTGCAGTAATGAAATCCCTGAAGCGTTTGTGCGGTAAAACCATGTATGGCCGTGTTAAAAATGAGGACATCCGAAAATAATGAAAGGCTGATGTAAGCGTAATGAACAGGATCGGAAAAGGGACGCTTAGATGGTTTGGGTATGTAGAACGTATGAACGAAGAAAGGAGTGTGAAAATAATATATTACGCGAAAGTGAATGGAAGAAGTCGGGGACGCTCGAGGAAGACATGGTACGTTCAAGTGAATTAAATACTCGAGTTGGGCCATGTCAAGAGTCAGAATAACAGAAGAGTGTGTACAGAAGAGTTGACGGCCTCCATAGACGAGTGGAAAGACGCTCGATTACGAATCCAAAGATCGCAGGTTCAAACCCGGCGTGCGCTAATAAGTTTTATTTAATTAATGTGTGTCATAACACATTCAATTCATATAAAAATAATAAAAAGTATATTTGCGGCACGTTCCAGAGTGGTAGATACTCGAAGTATCGCCCCGGTGAAAGACCACCATTCAGAATTGAAACGTTGCTTGAAATGGCTTTAGCCATGTTTGGTGACCAGATCTGAATAGCTAAGTACTTCCCAACTTTCCTCTTCCCAATCTCCTTCCCCTCTCCAGTATCTTCAGCCTCACAACATACCCTATTTAGGGATGCCATAGTCTCACTGGCTCTAGACGGTTGAGAGCAGTTGAGACTCTTGTGCGGTATCTATATAAAAAGGGACGATGTCTGAATGTGAATAAAGCAAGGAGTCTGTGCCAAGACAGCGTCGTATGGGATTAAATCTTCTCTGTCGACCCTTGCGAGAAAACAGCGTGATGGTTAGTTAGTCAGTTAAATATTTCATACATTATAATAATTCATATAATTTCTTATGTATTTCTTACGTATCTACAGGTTTTAGTAGTAGTATCGTATCGTACGTAATAAGTATCGTCTGCCAGTTAATTAAGTAGTTGAGGTAAATTAATAAAGCAAATGGTACCAAAAAAAGATTTTTGAAAAGTTCAGTTAAACTTACATTTGCTAAGAGGGTTTGCCCTCTGGATTTGAAAATACCGTATTGTAGTTCAAACAATGTTTTAAAGTATTTTTTTTATAATAAATAAAATAAAATAATAAATAAATCAAGGGCGCTGTACAGATCTTATTTTCTAGTTGAAATTAACTGGTTTAAAGAGAAAATATACAGAAGCATACTTACCTGGCAAGTCCCATCAGATACACACAGGGTTGGTACTAATACATGAAAACAGAAAGCATAATTAGAGCGAGAAAAAGTTGACATGGATAAAAAAGTTTTTCAATCAAGTTCTGAAGAAGAAATGTGCATCCCTGGTTGAAAAGGAGAGTAAAAAGTGTTGAGGAAAAAATGTTAAATGCAAATAATGTCGGATGATGTGGTCCAAACAAACATTCATCTCTCGAGCTCTTGCTGGGAAGCTGGACCTTTTTGCAGGCATCCATCTCAAATTTTGCGTGCCCAGTCAAATAAGTCTCACTGTTTGTTTTGGATGTCTGAGTATTATATTCAAGGCGCTCATTATAATCTGAGATCGAGAAAACGAATACCCACACATGCTCACGGTATTGTTATGTTAAACTTAATTAAGTTTAATCTTTATTTATTGTTGTATTATTATCTCCTTTTAATTCTATGGGCTACGTGCTAGGCATAGGAACGACGTCATACTTCAAGACGTTGAAGCATTCACTTTTTTCATGATTGTAATGAGTGTTATCAATTAACTTTACTTTCCGGCTTCGCCCGAGTCTGAACACATTTTTTTCTTGATGCAATGAAAAAATATGGCGCCTCGTTTTACTTTTTGATAGTAAAATGGATATTTCAAAGGTCCTTTGAATCATGATAAAAATTACGCTGCGAACTGAAATTAATTTCGTCGATCTATAAATTACAGTCAGAAAAACTGTTAATATTTTATTTCGCCGGAGCTCATTTGATAGTTTTAGCTAGTACAGAAACAAATAAATAAGAAAGCAATGACAAAACTATTCGTTTGATAAAACATTCAAGTCAAAGCTTGAATTAATGTTGTTAGACAGAATAAATATTTGAAGATTATTATCGTTAAGAATGACAAAAACATTTAGACTGGTACCGAAAATTTCAAGACCATGACTTGAGTTGCCAAGTCTCGACATTCTGGACAGTGGAGAATGATACCCATAATTAGAAGAGTGATGATTGAGGAACAGCAATTCATTGTTTCTGAGTCTACGGCAAAAAACATTGTACTGGATGAGTTAAGAGATGAGAAAATGAGTCAATAATACAATTAATAATTTTGAAAATGCAAATTAAATCAGTCTTTTCTATACTTTTCTAATGAAGACATTTTTAATGTTTGTTCAATTTCATCATATGAATAGTCGCGTCTTTCTCGTCCTAATCTCCAAGTAATTTCGCGTAAACGTGATTTTTTACGGATTCATTCTGATGAATTTAAACAGTATGGAAAGCAAATTATATTTTATTAAATCTGTGTTTATTAGAAAAGTCCTTTTATAAATACGCTTCATTAAATGAACAAGGTATACAAAATATTCAGTAAAAAACATTTAATTTTTAATTAACTTTTTAATTATGTATACTATTTTAAATAGTCAGAGCAATAACATTACACACAACCAGCAAAAATAATGATCCGTCAAAACATGACAAGTGGAAAACCCCGTAAAAAGAGATTTCTCAATGGGTTTTGTTGTGATCGTCAAAATCGGTTAACTTAACTATTACTCACACAATACTAATTCGAGTTTACTGTGGAGTTCGTCTAGAATGCCAAAAACTTTCGTTGAATCACCATTTCTCGTCTCTGAGAAGAGCCGTTCGATCATAAAAATTGAGGGCATGCGTAATATTGTCCTAACATTCTATTGGCTGATAGTTGAGAATGTGAATGAGTAGGGATGACTGTATGAAAGAAATGGAAAGTGACGCAGCGAATTAACTCGTGATTTAATAAACTTCCCGGCATTGGAACATACATCGTGGATCAATCGTGAACCCCAGAAAAGGACGAAAGTGAACTTTGTATGATACATAATTATTTGTAAGTGTCTACGTTACATACTTTTTTAGATACATTACATACGTTTTTATTTATACATATTAAAATTTATACCAGGACACTTAAAAGTTTTTATTTATTTTACGATAAAATTCATAGGTCTTCAGTACATGGTTGGATTTAAAAAAAGTTAACTCAGGTAATCTAAAGCTTAAATTGAGTTAACTGAAGCAAAAAATCTCCCGAACTTGTGTCACTTGAGTCAAGCATTCTCCCAAATGGTACAGATATTTTAGATGGCTGAAGCGCCACAAAAGTATTCAGAATTAAATGAGAGTCTGGACACTCGATGTAGAAAAAACTGATTAAAAGTGCATATATTATTTAATTAATTTTTGACTAAAGTGTAACTTAAGCCCTTTTGCATTCACAGGGTCGATATAGTACAAAAATACCATCTCTTGATGTAGTGTAGCCAAGGAATTAAATAAAGTTCATTCCGGGAAGGACGAAATCATAAAATAAAAAGGGAAAATATTTTTATAAAGACGTACAGATTTTAAAAGGGAGTACGAAAGAAGGGAGATCAAACGGAAAAATACATTAAAAAGATACTCATAGGAGTAGAGATTAATTAGATAAACATCATAAATACAATAAGAAAGATATTCACAAACACAGAGGTTGATATAGGATATACCATTGTGACTGATTAATAAAATTGTCGAGAAAATATTTTTTAATTGCTTTTGTCATTTTTTTTGGTCGCAACCGGGAGTTTTAATTCTTTGGGTGCGTTGTATTGTGTATTTCCAATGTATTGTAAAGAGTTAATTCCAAATTTAATTACGTGAGTAGATGACGATAAGTGTATTTTATTTGTGCTTGTGTACGAGTATGTTGGAATTAAAGGCCGGTTTAATGTTGGTGTGTGACGAGTGTTGAATTATTTGTAATATGGCAGTTGTAATATTATATTTTGGCAGAATTTAACATCATAAATACATTAAGAAAGATTTTTACACTCATAAAGCTTTGGCTTGTAATATTGATTGTGTTCTTATGATCAGCTGACATTTTCTTTTGTCTTCTTACTTTAAAGAAATTCACGAGCAACATTTTTGTCAAGAAGTATGAGTCAATACGGTTTAATTATTTTACAAATTCCTCTCGGACCATTGACTTCCGAGATGCATACTTCGATTATCTTGCACATGAATGGTTAGAATAACTATATCTAAATAAGGGCGGCACTTAAATACGCGTACATAATCAGATATGACCTCCGTGGCAGAGTGGCAAGATGTTTGGCACGGTGCCCAGAGGTCTAAGACCTGACTAAGTGTAAAAAAGGAATTCATTATTATTATTTTTTTTTTTAATTTCGACATTATTTTTAAAGTGGAAGACACGACAAGGAGTGCCATTGTAAAAAACCAATATTCCAATAGCAACGTTACTTAAAAATATTTTAGCTATACTTAATAACTAGGACCAATTATTTTTCAATCCTCCACTTCCTATTTTCACTTATTATCTTGCCTTATTTCCTGATACCCCAAACATTCCCGATTTGGCAATCTTTTTGTGGTAGACGCTCCAAGTATCGCCCTGGTAAAAAAACAATATTCAGAATCAAAACGTTGCTTAAATTGGCTTCAGCCGTGTTTGGTAACCAGATCTGAATACCTAGGTACCTACTTCCCAACCTTCCTCTTAACCATCTCCTTCTCCTCCTCATTACCTTCAGCCTCACAACATACCCCAATTGGAGATGCTATGGTCCCACTGGCTCCAGACCATTCAGAATCTCAAAGTTGCTTGAAATGGCTTTAGCTGTGTTCGGTGACCAGATCTGAATACCTAGGTACCTACTTCCTAACCTTCCTCTAAACCATCTCCTTCTCCTACTCACTACCTTCAGCCTCGTAACATACCTTAATAGTCCTACTGGCTCAAGACGGTTGAGAAAAGTTGGGACTTCTCTTAAAAAAAATACAAATGATCAACAATCAAAAAAATCAACATTTTTATAATTTGATCAAGATCTACGAGCGCCTTCATCGTTTCGTTTGTTGATTGATGTTTCCACAAAAAAAAAATGAAGCCTCCTTCGCAATTACGCAGTGGGAGTAAGTACGTGTACGTATCATTAATAATTATAAATAATGGTTGAGGAAGAATAATAGCTGTGCAGGTACGGGCAGCTCTTTCGGTGTTTTTTCCTCTGCACCGGCGGTGGATTCACACAGGTACCTGTAATTAACATCGAAATAATGCATGACGTACGAATATCAAACACAGGCAGGACGGCGTATCAATAGCAGACAGTTCTGTCTTATCGTTTGTTAAATGAACAAAGCACTTAAGCCAGTGATGTTTTGGTCAGACTAACCAAGGCGCGCGGCGCGTATCTATCACTAATTGCGTACTTCTTGGAGTATCTATGTACGTCGTTCTACATACACAATGAAGTTATACATACTTAGTTATATTGTGAGTAGTTATACGGTCAAATCTAAAAAATATAAACCACACTGTCCCCGGTTTTATAAACGATGTCTGAAAATGTATTATACATTTATAGTAGTCAGGTTAGTATTATTTCTAATTTTGAAACTGTAATTCGTGGTGGAACTCCATTTTAATGATTTTAAAACTACCAACTTTTTGACTGGTCTTAAATAAAAAATAGTGGAATAAAGTTAAAAATTTGGTATTATTAAAATAATTAGTGAGGTTAGGTTAGATGGCTTAGATGATTTGGGCTTGTTGAGCGGATGAACGAAAAAAGGAGTGTGAGAAGAATATATGACTAAAAGTGGATGGAAGAAGATGACCAAGTGAATCAATGAGTCGAGCCATGTTAAGAGTCAGAATAACAGAAGAGTATGTATGAGACGATGTATGACCGTGAATGAAGCAAGGAGTGTATGCCAAGACTGAGTTGTATGGCGGTCCATTCTCTCTGCCTACACCTGCGGAGAAGCGGCGTGGTGGTTAGGTGTTTTGGTAATTTAGAGCGGATGAACGAAGAAAGGAGTGTGATATAAATATATGACACAAAATTGGATGGAAGAAAAAGTCGGAGACACCCGAGGAAGGCATGGCACGATCAAGTGAATCAAATACTTGAGTCGGGCCATGTAAAGAATCAGAATAATAGAAGAGTATGTATGTGACGATGTATTAATGTGAATGAAGCAAGGAATGGGTGTCAAGACAGATTGTCTAGCGATCCATCTTCTCTACCTACCCATGCAGAGAAACGGCGTGATGGTTAGTTAGTTAGTTTAGTAGTTAGGTACTATCAGACAAAAACTATTTTTTTAAATCTTACAAGAATACCACGAGTTGTTTTGTTGTCAGTTAAAAACATGTTTTTAGGCTTCATAGCTCCTGATGGAGTTGACGTTACGAACTGAAGGTGATGGGGTTGACCTAAAAACTACAGTGTAAATTTATAGTACTAGAGATTCACCATTCGATAAAATATGCGGTTTCAGAAACAAATGATTTTTTTGCTATGAAATATCTTATAGAATTCAATTGTTTTATAGTATTTTCTTCACACATTCATTGTTGAAGCTATTCAGCTTCAAAAATATCATTAATATCAACCTTGATTTGTTATCATTCGATAACATTACATGGTTAAAGTGACATTATGTTAATGTGTTTTGGGTTTTTCCAAAACCAGTTTCGTGGATAAATTTCTATTTTCTGTCACTAGAATAATCTTAGTAAAATTCTGTGTCCACCAAATAGAGTGCGATAGCATTGCAGCAGAATTTTACTACAAACTGTCACGTATTCCGTTCGTTTTTCTTCTTCGTGTGGTGGAGGAAGGTTGTTCAAGGTCAAAGTGAGGTTATTCAGCCAGTTAACATCATCAGAAATTACTTGGATCAGCACAGATGAGCTTCTAGAGAGCTAAACATTTTTACTCAACCTATACAGATTAACCATAAATCACTTTCTCCGAGTTTTTACGTCGTAAAGCGTGAGAGAGAAAGAGATACGACAAGTTCTCACACAATATAGCACCGTTTTTAGGTACGTGAGCATGATCTCCGTCTCCCGCGTCTCCGGCTACTCCGCCGACTACGTTTTGCTATGCGACATAACAGGACAGAACTCAACGGATTTTTAGGTTATATCCTAAATTTTTACTTACATCAATACTGTGAAAAAGTGGTCACATAAATAAACAAAAACATAATGACGAAATGTGCTATAAATGAATGTATAAATACCCTAGCCTTAGCCCTAGACACGCCAGGCAGTCAGGCAAAAAACATCAATACTGACTACACTAGCGCTCCTGGTATATTATTGCTCTGAGAATTGGTCCACAACTAAGCTCTCGTTTTTTACATCCGAGGTCTACGGCCTCCATGATCGAGTGGTAAGACGCTCGACTACGAATCTAAAGGTCGCGGTTTCAAACCCGACGTACGCTAATAACTTTTATTTAATTAATATGTCATAACACATTTAATTTATATAAAATAATGTAATGTTTATTTGCGGCACGTTCCAGAGTGGTAGATACTCCAAGTATCGCCCTGGTGAAAGACCACCATTCAGAATCGAACCAAAAAAGTAAACGAAATGCTCTAAATTGCTTTAGCCGTGCTTCGTGACCAGATCCGAATAGCCAAGTACTTCCAAATCTTCCGCTTCTTCATCTCCTTCCCCTCTCCACTACCTTCAGCTTCACAACACACCCCAATTGGGGATGCCATAGTCTCTACTGGCTCTAGACGGTTGGGAGCAGCTGGGACTCTTGTGCGGTATCCACCATAAAAATAAAGTAAAAACCGCTTAAAAGAGTTCGTTACGACTTTCCAGGAAAGTGTTGTGAGTGATGTTGACTTTCGCCTTCAGCCCAATGGGGTATTTCCTGGAGGTGTTCCGACAAAAATACGACGTAGAATTATACACCATACGCATTCTTATGGTGTTCTCACAGTGCTAAACGATATTAGCAGTTTTTATTGCTAGTTTATTTAATATATTACTGTTTATCTACTAGGCAATTAAAATAATCCGTAAAATATTTCGCATTAATTTTAATTGTTCAAATTATGGGCGGTAAAGCGTGCGAAGTGTTGCTGACCTTTGTTCTATAGAAACAGTGAGATGAATCTGTCCGATAAAAGTTTTTTTTATAGGATTTCGCAAACAGTGGAAGCAAAATACATACGCAATATGCGGAAGGCACAGGTTCAAATACCGTGAGGGCTAGTTAACTACGCATTATAAACAAGTATGTAGAATTATATATACTCAGAGTGGTACATACTCTAAGTATCGCCCTGGTGAAAGACCACCATTCAGAATCGAAACGTTGCTTGAAATGGCTTTAGCCGTGTTTGGTGACCAGGTCTGAATAGCCAGGTACTTCTTACCTTACTCTTCTCCATCTCATTCCCCTCCCCACTACCTTCAGCCTCACAACATACCCCAATTGGGGATGCCATGGTTCCACTGGCTCTAGGCGGTTGGGAGCAGATGGGACTCTTGTGCGGTATTCACCATAAAAATAATAAAAAAGCAAGTACGTAGAATGATAGAGACTCTTTGTATTGCACTGGTGAAAGACCAACATTGACATTTAAAACGTTGCTCAATGACCAGATCTGAATAACTAGATACTTCCTCACTTTTCTCTTCTCCATGTCCTTCCCCACCCTACTGCCTTCAGCCTCACAACATACATGATACCATAGACCTACTGGCTTCGGAAAGTTGGGATTTTTGCACGGTTTTCATATAAAAAAGCCACTCCGCTATTCACATAGTCCCCTCAAGTAACCCTTCTTGTCCCATTCCAACACTTAAATATGTATATAAATATCTTAGTATTTTATCTTATTTTTAATATTGTCCTGAAGATGGAAGGGTGCTTCCGAAACCGGTCGACAAAATATTGAATAATATAGTGGTTTTTAAACAAATTTTATCTGTTTTTATTATAAATATGGCAAGCCACAAAGTTAATGCTTTTTACGAATATGAAAAAATAAATTATCCAACGCTCTTCATCAAAGTAAATATGCAACTTTTTTTAGCTCAGTTAAATATATTTTAAAATGAATATCGCAGTGCTGTTTTTGTCTTCTTGTAGAGGAAATAACATTTTTGTTTGTGGCTTTTTTGTTGTTGCCCATTACAATAACTAATAGCCTTAAATTTAATTTTACAATTAAATATTTAATAATCTCGCTTGAATAGATACGCCCCAAAAGTTAATGTTCTCCTATTCATCAAATCAATTCAATTCACTGTCGTATTTTTTACCGGTCTAAGCTGCCATGTTATTTAACCTTATTTTATTATTGAATTATGGTAGTTAATTTAGAGGTTACCCATCTCGGTTGCAAATTAGATTAATAAAATTTATATATAAAAAATATTTTTCAAATTAAAATAACAATAAACTGATAGTGGTTTAGTTTACGTCCACGGTGAAACTTTGCCATTTTATCGACAAACTGAAAATTGTTAAATTAAGCTAAAACACCTAATTATTTCGAACAGGCACGAACCAATGGCCGTGAGCTTAATGCTATTTAAAAAAATAAATGCGTATCATTTTCGAACACATAATTTAATTTAGGATTACGGAAAATATTTTTCACAATGATAATACGTTGATAGCATGTCGTTAATGATGGGGAAAAAATATTCATAAGACAAAGCTGGTCAACGTCATTATTAATAACTATAAATAATTTCATTTGTGAGTACGTACGCCCGTACGAGTGAGAATCTTTCAAAATTGAAACTGAAGTAAATTTAAACTAGCAAAATTATAATACAACATTATCAAATCCCTACCTAGTACCTAATAAAGTACTTACCTATAATGTAGTTTAACAGACATTATTCTATATTTGAAATAGGTGGATTACAGCATCTAATATTTTTTCTTGGACGTTCAACTAACATGCCGTGATTTTTCACGGGTAACAATAAGTATCGTATTAATAAATATTTGAAGATCCTCCGAATGGATTTTTAGATATACTTGATTTATTTCAATAACTTTTAATATCCTTTAAACTCCTTTAAAATTATTTTCAGTTTGCAAGTACAAAAGTTCATTTCTTGTACATACGTTTCAATAAATATTTTATAGTTAACTGATATTCAGGCGTAGATAAAATTCTAATATAAATATAAATATAGATTACAAGATTTTTTACCAGTAGATTATTTCTATGTGCACGCATACGGCTTACTTTCTTAGATCAGTAGTAAAAGTCCTTATTTATTTTTAAAGAAAGACAAACATTTCCGGATTACGAATAATCTGATAATATTTGAAAAACTCCTAATGCCATCATAACAAGTGGAAAATGTTGCTTGCGCAATGATGGAGGACTTAACTAGTAGATGAATAATTGAACTTACGACGCCCGGATGGGAATCACTCAGCTACGAACCGGTTTTGTAACCTTGTTTCTAAGGGTAAAGGAACAATAAACATCCGATTGTGTTTCTCTTTTTCTTTGTGACAGTTGTTTCATCTTTCAATAGCATCAACAAATATTTACGCGGAGGTTTCAAGATCACAGAAATTCGAAGGTAAAGTCACGTTGAATTAACCTTTGCAAGTGTGCAATCACGTGGTGGTTGGGTGATAAGGCATAAAAGGGCAAACTCCCCAGAAGTTTTCAGTGTTATTATTTGTCAAGACGGAGGAACACAGTCAATGACACAATAAATACTACGACCAAACTGTTGATCTTGAGTTATTGTGTTTATATACAAATTATACGTGTCGATGCGACCCAATCGGGAAGCGTACCGATGTTCACTTGGAGTAAGAATATATATGGAGAGAGAGCTAATTTTTTTTACCCAACCTATAGAAATTTACGATAAACCACTTTCTCTGGGTTTTTATGTCGTACACCACCGTGAGAGCGAAAGAGACAACAAAAATTTCGCAAAATATCACACCGCTTTTAGGTATGTAAGCATGTTTTCCGTCTCCGGCGACTCTGCCCACTTCGCCCACTTCTTATTATTATTGATAACAATACTGTGACAATTTGGTTATACAAATAAACAAAACATCATGTCGATATGTGCTATGAATGCATGTAAAAATAAATCCAAAATGAGTTAAATACATCACTTTTCACAGATATTTCAACAGTTTAAAATATTTTTCACAGCACGTTAAGATTATCGAACTATTAAGTATACAAAGACATTATATTAACTATAAACTTCCATTATTATTTAAGCAAACGTTATGCTATTAGTTTTGTAAGATATTCTGAATCTATAAATCATTTAATAGTATTTTTGATATATTTTTGTTATGCGAACGCTTTTTGAGGTTATGTCCTATAATTGTCATTAAAAAAAAAGGTGTGTCTATAAAAACCCTAGCCACGCCTGTTCAGAGTAGTCAGACAAGAGTTATCAAAACTGACTACACTTCCTTGCATAGGTACGTCTCTATGTATATTAATTCTCTAAAAATGTACACTAATGTACCGTGTTCGCCATATATGAAATACTCCCGCTGAGAAGGTCGAATGACATTACATACATGGAACATTCAAAAGACGATGTTTGATGTTTTGTTTGTGGTCAGGACTGTTGTCTCAATGGGCCATTACGGACTGTCGCCTGACAAAGGATCCACGAGAGTGACCCATCACAATAAAAAGTTTTTATTGCGTCTTTATTTCTTATTGTTGTTTTTATTACCATCATTTTATTTTTTGGTAAATCTTCTGCGGTTTTTGTTTACCGCAATGTAGCACACACGGTACGTGTTGTCTCATAATAATAATAATAATAACAGTGAGTTTATATAGCGCAGTTTTGTGATATTTTTCCTCAAGTGCGCTTCGTGCTAAATTAATTATGGTAATAAGACTAACTACCAAGGAGAAAATAATATATACTCGTAATATGTACACAAATTAAAACTATTTCAAATCATGATCGTTATCATAAATAATGAGAGAAAAGGTTCAGATATGGGTATCTACTTAGCTCTACTTGCTTATCTTAGCCCCTGTGGAATAGAATTATAGTTAAAATGTACGTATATCTGTATTCCTTTATCAACTGCAGGAAAAAAGTTAGATTAATTTGTATCTTTATTTCAGTAGTTACTTGGCTACGCTTGATTTTCAATCATTACCTTAATAATAATAATAATATTTGAATGATTTGTATATCGCCGTTTTTGTGAAAAATCACCTCAAAAGCGCTGTACAGATCTTATTTTCTATTATTACATATTAATTCCTAGTTTAAATAAGAAAAAATAAACGAACATACTTACCTGGCAGGTCCTATCAGATAGACACAGTTATTAAATTTAAATTATGATTTTTTTTTCGATTTAGGGCATGGGAGCGAAATTAAAAAAAAATGGACTTTTTGAATTTGTCGTACAGGATTTGGTTAAAATTTGTATATCTAAAGGTAATTAGTCGAGAGACAGATTATATTGAGATTCTTTTGATGAATAAGGATATAAGAGTCTGAAAAGGTAAGTTTTTAGTTTGGACCGAAATTCTGTTGGGCTCGTTATACATCTTAGTTCCGGAGGGAGTTTATTCCAAGCCTTCGGCCCCGACACTCCTGCAGCGCGATCTCCAAACTTAGTGTTTGGATTGCGTTTGGGTTCTATCAGCCTTCCGATAGCCGATGACGTTGCTGATCTAAGAGTCGACTGCCTAGAAGAATGTTTTTTGGAACGCATAGTTTGGTAATGTATAGTGGGGCCATTTCGTTAATGGATTACCTTAATATTATTGAGCAATAAAAAAAAAATGTGCGATGAATGACGATGTGTCTCGTGTTGTTTTTGCTTCCGTAGTCGAGTGGTTAAGAATCCAGAGGTCACGGGTTAAAATCCAGACGTGCGCAAATAAAATTTATTTCAATAATAGTGTGATTTGACATTCAATTCATATAAAATAATAAATAGTATATTTGCGCCACGTTTCAGAGTGGTAGATACGTAGATTAGTATCGCCCTGGTAAAAGACCACCATTCAGAATCGAAGATTTGCTTGAAATGACTTCAGATCTGTTATGTTCCAGATCTGAAAACCCAGGTACCTACTTCCTAACCTTCCTCTTCCTCGTATCCTTACCCTGCTCACACCCTCCAACCTCACAACATACCTCAATTAGAGATGCCATATTACTAGCTTCAGTCAGTCGGAAACAATTGGGACTCTAGTGCGGTATTCGCATTAAAAAATAACATATAAGAACCCGAATAGAAGAAAGTTGACCCTTAAGATCAATGCCATGCATCGGATTCACTACCATCATATTGTAACATTAAAAAATTATGTTACTTTATGTGGGAATGTGTCTGTTTGAACAAGCTATTTTGTTTAGGTTTATTTGTCCGAGATTTTTTTCGCTTTATAAAACTCCTTAGTTATTGCGTTGGTCAAATAGTTGAAACACAAAAACCTCCATCGATCGTAAAGTGCACGAACAATAATTCATATATTGATTCGCGAATGGTACATACTCTTGCAAATTCTTTCAAAGGAGTTGACAAATCTTGCAGTGATAAGGCTGCTTTACTTTAGCTTAGTGCGTAGCATTCTCGAGAGTGGATCTCAGGTATGGGGTCAGAGGACGCCGCCTATGTACTAATGGTCGAGAAAATTCAAAATAATATTTTACGGTTCCTCTACATAAGAGAGTTTGGTTTTTATCCATGGCTGTTTCCAACAGCACTTATCTCGGGAATGCTGGGTATCTGCCGCCTTAGTTCGGAGAGGGATATAGCATCACTGCTTTTTGCTCATAAACTCCTGAACGGTGTTTTATTAATACCTGACATCTTGGCGGAAATTGAATTTTAAACCCTTGATAATTTCACGCGAGGCCGCCAACACACGCTTCTGTTTCTTCCCAGGTGTAGAACTAACTTGCCGATGGTAATGCCCTTGGGAAGATTAACTAGGTTAATTAACTGCCTCGCAGGAAATTTGGATATTTTTCACACGAGCTACAAGTTTAAGCAAGCACTTATTATTCAGTTTTAACTTTATTCTGTAATTTTATAATTGTATGATTACGATTACCATTTCTGTGTTTTCTTTTGTCGCTTTTGCAATAAAATTGGTATAAAACTGTTTTTGCAAAATAAAATAAAATAAAAATAGCAACGCCGAACGAGATCGCTCCAAACCTGCCACTGCTGCTATTATGCAATGGACACATAGTTGTAGTGGAAGAAAACATGAAGTTTAGCAAGACAAAGGACATACCTACCATGTTCGCTCACACAATGGACTTAAGAGCTAATAATTCTCATTACTTTTTACGTGCAGGTACAATAATTATAATTAACTACGGCTATTTTCTCAAGCTAGGATTTTTCACAGGGAAATGTCAGCGCAAGTTAAACGTACGGAATTTTAAATGTTGCCTAGATAAAGGCCCGTAATGATCAGCGATATTATTATATTGTTCCTTCTCGTCTTTTTCATCTTCAGTTAATGGCTCGAATAACTGGATAATGTTGGTTATCATCTTGTTATTTTTTCCCATAAATAGCCGTAATTAATTAAATAACATTATCCCAGAAATGTTACAAATACTTTTAAAATTTTATCAAGAGCCCGAACTATTCCCACTGTCCGGAGCCATTGGGACGATGGACTAATTGGGGTATGTTGTGACGCTTAGGGAAGTGGTAGGCGAAGGAGATGGAAAAGAGGAAGGTAGGGAAGTACGTGGATATTCACACCTGGTCATCAAACACGACCAAAACCATTTCTAGCAACGTTCCGATTCTGAATGGTGGTCTTTCATCAGGGCGATACAGAGAGTATCTACCGCTTGTACTTAAACCATAATATACCTATTTTATATTTTCAATTCATATTATCTCTTTCTCTCTGTTCCTTTGTTATAATTTAAAGGTTATTCTAATATTTTCTCATTTTCATGTTTTGTTATTTTATTATATTCCCTCTGTATGTATACATAACCGCGAACTTTGTATTTTTTTATTTAGTTCAATTTTGTACCTTTATGATGCTTATGCTAAGCCAAACCGGTTAGTCATAAAAGTTAAAATAATATTCGTGGTCTTGTACAAAGTTATTTGGTTGATTTCATATTATACCTGTTAAAATGTGGGAGTGAACAGAAATACGGGTTAACCTTGAAAGATATGGAACATTGCTTGATTCGGGACATATCAAGAGCAAGTTTGTGAGCATGCAGGAATGTAAATGAAGCAAGGTGTGTGTACTACGAGGCGGCATTTCCTATCCTGCGGTAAGATGGCGTGATGATTAGTTAAAATCACGGTAAATTGTTGTGAAAAACAATGTCCTGACAAATCATTCTCTTTGTTGCAGGCCCCAGCACCTCAAGCACCCCAAGATTACCAGAACCAGCAGCAAGAGATGCCCCAGCGCGCTTTCCCTCCCCAGTTCGTCGCCCGCCACCTTCCCCACTTCGGACCCCAGCCTCCCCAGCAGATACATTTCCAGATCAGGGAACAGCAGATGCCCCAGCCTCAGTCCCAACACATGCCATTCCAGATCAGGGAACAGATGCTACACCAACAGATGCCACAACAACAAAACCCATTCCAGATGAGGGAACAAGAGCCCCAACAACAGAGGCTCCACTTCCAGGTCGGGGAAGAGCTACCAAGACCACCAGGCATGTTCCCGATGAGGGAACAAGCCACGCAAGAACAACAAATTCCTTTCGAAATCCTTCAACGCATCAGAGAAATCACCCAGTCTCAAGGACCAGCGCAAGAAAGGGAACAACAGATCCCAGTGCAATTCCAGGTTAGGGAACAGATGCCACAAGAACAGACCAGACAGATGCCCTTCCAGATGAGGGAACAGATGCCGCAAGAGCAGACCAGACAGATGCCCTACCAGATGAGGGAACAGAACCCCCAAGAACAGGAAGTACAGATGTCGAGAATTCCCATGCAGATGGCGCTGGTGCCCAGGGAAGTCAGGATCCACGTTCAGAGGATCCAGTTGCCGCAGGTTGACTCAGACCAGGTCCCCCAAGACACCCACGTCTCCCAAGAAGAACAGACTGAGGTTAGTACCCTAAACTTCCACTTACTCCCTTTAACGTCCGACGTGACCGCCAAACGTATAGAATTGTACATTAAGCACCAAGTAGAGCTGCATTCTTAAGCTTTACCACAAATTGCCTGTAATTTTATTTTTAGACCCGTTTGACCCTGAGATGTTTTTTTAAACCAAACTAGTTTCGACAGTTACAATGCAAATTTCTCGAGAGTTTTTTTCTGTGCCTTTCCTTGGCTCGTGCACTTATAAACCGATAGGTACTTAGTCTTACTCAAAGTGTATTCATTGATTTAATGTTAATAAATTAATTCAAATAAAGCCGAAAGGCATAATTTCCGTGCTTGGAAATTTGCATAAAACAAACGCCTCCCCAGTCGGTCCACCTTTCAATCGTCTGATTCTAGGTCGCTTCCACTGGGACACCCATTTTTACATGACTTTCGGTGTCCTGTCATATGACATTCTTTTTTCCCATCCAGCTTTCTGCGCCTTTGGTAGCAGCATTATCTTACGATGGCTTCTTGCTCAATTAGTTTTTCAAGCTCGCGGTTCATTTAATTTTGACGACCTGCATGGTCGAGTACGAATTCATAGGTCGCGGGTGCGCCAATAAATTTGATTTGATTAATATGTGTCATAACACATTTAAGTCATATAAAATAATATATAGTATATTTGCGGCTCGTTCCAGAGTGGTAGATACTCTAGGCATTGCCCTGATGGACCAACATTCGGAATTGAAACGTTGCTTGAAATGACTTTAGCCGTGTTTGCTGATCAGATCTAAATAGCAAGGTTCTTCCCAACCTTCCCTTTTCCATCTCCTTTCCCTCCCACTATTCTACCTCACAAAATACCCCAATTGTGGATGCCACAATCTCACTGACCCTAGATGGTTGGGAGCATTTGGGACTCTTGTGGGGTATTCACTATAAAAATGTATAAATCGTTGCTGGAAAGGCAAAAATGTTTAAGCGACACTTTGGTAAAAAAATAGTTAAATATGCAGTTTTGATCAGTTTTTTTTTGTATCAAATGCTCGTTTGATTCTGAAGACTTTTGTGGCCCTTCAGCCACCTCAAATATATTTACCATTTAGAAGAACGCTTAAATTAAGTGACACAAGCTTGGGACTTTTTTAGCCTTTTGTCGTAAACTTCAAAATTTGACAAGGTACTGAAAACAAAAATACTTTAAAGTACTGCGGTGCAAGCTTTGCAAAATGGCTCTTCAGCCTTTCAGATTTTAGATTTTAGTTAGACATCAAGTCAACAGTAGATAATCAAGTTTTTACAAACTCAACTTCATTTTTTTCTTAATCCCATAAAATGAATACGTTTTTGTTAGCTTAGGCTTAACTTTATAACCTTAATCTGATCAAAACCCGTTAACGAATCACGGAGATTAAACAGGAATACGAATAACGAAATAAGCAGTTATAATTTTGTAGATTTTATATGAACCTGAAGTTCTCTTCATAAAACCACGACTATCTTAACCATCAGCGAAGGAAAAAATAATTGTAAGGTGGCGTGCCTTAACCAGAAAATGGCAGGCTATTGTTGATAATTACCTTTTATTGGTGATGTTAGATCTAAACATAATAATTATTTTGAATGCAGGCATCTTAAGTAGCTTTCTAATCACGTTTTTATGCGTACTTCGAGTTATCGTGGGATTAAATATTGAAGGTTAACCAGTAAAAATGCTTGAACTAAGATTGATTAAAGACGTAACTCAAAACTTATGTCTTGAACTTTTCAAAATTATGTTGATTAAAAAGAGAAACAAGGAGAAAACCTTATTTCAGAGCTCACCGCCCATTTTTATAGCGAATACCGCACAAGAGTCCCAATTGTTCCCAACCGTCTAGAGCCAGTGAGACTATGGCATCTCGATATGTTGCGAGGTCGAATCGAGGGGAGGGGAAGGAGATGCGAAGATGAAGGTTGAGAGGTACCTGGCTATTCAGATCTGGTCGCCGAACACGGCTAAAGCCATTTTAAGCAACGTTTTGATTCTGAATGGTGGTCTTTCACCAGGGCGATACCTAAAGAATCTACCACTTGTTTTAATAATTGTCCATTTTTAATTTTTATAAACTTTTATTAATAAATTGTTTATTAATAATAATTGTTATACTTTTACATTTCCCTCTTAGATGGCTACTATAGTTTGCAAACCTCATACGGACGCTTCTAACGGGCTAATATAAAACTTGGGCTCACTTGAAATCAGAATTTCTACTACTTAGTACTTCAATTGAAGGGTTCACCGTGAAGAGTACGTTTTAAAGAACTAGCAGTTCCTGAAGCGTTCACAAAACTTTGAAGTTTTTCTCAACGCTAGTGCTAATTATTTACTATATGTTACATATTTCTGTATTACTATTATTTTATTATCCATTTTTTTCAAAAGTAAAAAATCGAAGAAAACACACGAAAACGTGACTAACCTTTCCAGTTGTCAAAAACAAACCACTGATCCAAAATGGCTGATAATGCTAACATATGATAAACATATGTGTACCAACATAACAACAACAAAAAATCGATAATCGAATGTACACAGCCCGCAAAAATTCAATTTCACCTTTTCTTTTGAACAGGCCTCGTATATTCAACTGCACTGAATCTAGTTACAAGAAGGCTATAATAGTATACCTCTACCAAAAATACTAATGTTCATTTATTCCTCTGTAACTTAGTTACGCTTTTGTGTGCTAATTATTTACTCCATGTTACATATTTATGTATCACTATTAGTTTATACTATCTATTGCATAGTGATGTAAAAGCCTATAAGGACGTGTATAATCAAAAATGAATAACAATTTACGTTGTGCGGTTAGTATATCGGTGTCAATTTCTATATTTGCAGCAGATGGAAACAATGCCTCACCCTCTCATGAGCGTTGCCGATCTCCAGGCCGTGCAGCAAGCCGTCAGGGCCGCCGAGCAGGACCAGGAGAAGGAACAGAGGGAGCACCAAGCCGCACAACAGGTCAGCATCTTCATCTTGTCTGTCTTAAAGCCTGCCAATCTGTTCCTCGACACTGAATAAATCTTCCTTCGCGAATTTTCACTGTTGTCCAACATGAACTGCAAAGTTTCCATCTAGGTTTTGATGGCCTCCTTGGATCTGAGTGGAAGATATTTCAGTATCGCTTAGTACAGACTACCACTCTGCTTGGAATGCATTCACACCAGAGAATTTGATTTTTTTTGTTTTGTTTTACAATAAAATTCACAATTCTTCAGTACCTGATTGGATTTTGAAAAAAAATAATAACAGTTAACTCGGGTAACTTAATGCTCTCACTGAGTCACCTGAAGCGATTAAAAGCTAAACAAGTCCCAAACTTGTGTCGCGTGAGTCAAGCTTTCTCCCAAATGGTAAATATGTTTTAGATGTCTGAAGAATGATGCAGGAAAAAAAACTGATCAAAACTGCATATGATCTTTTACCAAAGTGACGCTTAAGCCCTTTTCCCTTTCCAGCGACGATATGTATTATGACCAGATCTGGGTCAGTTCTTTAAGCTTAAAACATTCCCCGATGAATGGTGATCCATAATTTTAGTGGTTTCGGTTAGTCCGGAACTTTAAAAAGCCTCTTTTTGACGAGTCAAAAATTTGGCGATCTAAGATAGCTTGAGATTTGTGGCAATTAGACCCTTACCAATCCAATAACAACTTGCTTATGCTTACCTTAACCAAGCTGAACTTAGATTGCCTAGTGCCAACTCACTTTTACAGTCGAGGAATAACAAAATCATAATAATTTACCATATTTCGAAAACACTAACGGATCATTGGTACTCGTACAGGCATTGATTGTTTTGCGGTTGAGTACTCGATCAAAGTTTGCGGTGTTGGTTTCACAATAAAAACACGGCTATTTTTATTACTTAAATTGATTTTCCACTATTTTGTGGTTTTGGATGTGCGTCAAACGCACGTACTGCCATTTAATTAACTTAACGTTTTTTCATTTCTTATTTTTAATTTGTAAAACCCTTTGCCTGTCACCTCGGACTGCCCAGCCTTGGTCTTATAACAGGCAATTTCATCGTTTGTTCACAAGTCTCACTTCTAAGGTCATTCTTACAAGGACAACAAATTGTTAGTCCCTAGTTTAGAAGTGTAGAACTCTCGCTTTCATTAAATATCAGTTCTACAACCATTGAAGAATTTTGATCACCTCTAGAAAATACCTCGTGTTGGTCTCTGCTGTACCCATCCAATTCATTTGCTTATAGATGCAGTGTTTTCTCCCGTATCGTTCAACCACCTAATTGTAGGCTTTCCAACACCCCTTTTTCCTGCTAGCGTATTAACACTAGGTTTACGGCACCCTTCAAATTGATGGATTTCCGATTTGCTTTGCAAATTTTACTAAACCGAGTATTTAAAAAACTTTTTTTAGGACTTTTTATAATTGAGCAGTATAAATATATTCACTGTATTTTTACTTTCGGAAACTTCTTATTAACTTCTAATTTTTTTAAATCTTGTCGCTATATACCTATCTCCACGGACACCCGTCAAATTGAAATAACGCTTTTGAATTTGTCCCATTTGTGAAATTATTACTTCTAAAACAAAATAATCACAGTGTATCAATTTGTGTAAATCAATGAAGAAAGAATTTCATTGGTGTGAAGGATATTTTGTTTCAAACCCAAATTACAAATACGTGTTCGTTGCGTAACACATTCAGCGCATTATGAGTTATGGGGCAATAAAAAAGGTCTCTTCGAGGGTGGAAGCCAGGCGAAGTTAACCATACGGTTGCATTAGTGTAAGTAAATATCTTCAGTTATAGAATTTTAGTTAGTGTGCGGAGACGTGGAGTCTAATTTTAACAACAGTATTTGTGTTTATCCGTCAATTTGACGGGTGTCCGTAGAAAAAGGGTATTTAAAAAAGATCGTAATCCCAGTGTTAAAGAGAAGCTTCTTTGTTGATCGCCTATCATTCACACTTCTATAAGGTCTGTTCAGTCAGTGTAGCCGTCCAAGTTTGATACATCTTGTTGTTGACGTATCTTTAAACAATTGCCTCGGATCGTTGTTCTATCTCGTCGCATTACACCATGTTTAATGGTAACATATAATCATCTTAGTATCTTTCTTTCAAAATGGCTTTTCATGGTATCATTAACGTTGTGCGATCCTTTGTTTATATTAAAATTCGGGAGCATTAAATCTTGTTCAAAAGTAATGTCCCATCCCGTTTTCATATCCTGTCACACCCACTACATAAGACCGGTGGCCAATCGGGAAACAGATTTTTTAAACGTGTTTTTTAGCACGCAAATATCTTTAATTAATTAATTACTATGTATCATGCTATCTTCTGGTCTAGAGTGGCAAAAAATTGGACTCGAGTCGAGATAAAATTCTGATAGCGTTTTTTGTACAGCGTATCAAATAGTAAGTGTTGGATGTTACCGTGTGAAGATTTCTTCAAATTAAAAATGTGTGATCGGTGGTTGACCTTTTCTTCGGACGAGGACATTGGGTTTATTTGGTTTAAACATTAGCGTCGATTACCATTGTCTGTTGTTCTTTGTCTTTTTGGTCACCTTTAAGTAGTGATGATTGTGTTTTGCCGTGGGTACTTAATTCAGGGTGTAGTGTCATCCCATTCCCGTAATTCTCGTAACGATATATCAATGATAAAAAAACTCCAATACCCATTGGAACGACGGCCTCCGTAGTCGAGTGGTAAGATGTTCGACTACCAATGTAGAGGTCGCGGGTTCAAACCCGGCGTGCGCAAATACATTTTTTTAAATTAATATGTGTCATAACACATTCAATTTATATATATTCAATATATTTACGACACGTTCCAGAGTGGTAGATACTTTAAATATCGCCCTGGTAAAAGACCACCATTCAGAATCGAAACGTTACTTGAAATGGCTTTAGCCGTGTTTGGTAACCAGATCTGAATAACCAGGTACTTCCCAATCTTTCTCTTCCTTATCTCCTTCCCTTCCTTCAGTCTCACAACATATCTCAATTGTGGATGCCATAGTCTCACTGGCTCTAGACCATAGGTTCTCAACCTTATTTTGCCCACCGCCCACTTGGAGAATTTTTTTTTTCCACAGCCCCCCCTCCCAATTTTTATCACCTTCCATCTGTGACGAATCTGAAATAGATATTGCCACGATTATATTTAAACCTGTAATTACACTGTAGTATTATATAGTCGTAAGATAGGATATGACTCCCATCCTATTTCTGAGTTAAACGAATAATGTTTCGATGAGAACAATTAAAACCCATACTTAATTATATTGAGAAGTAAGTATTATCTACTATCTAGGAAAAGTTTATTAATGAAGACTATTAATTAACAGACAACCAAAAACCCTTCGTTATTCTCTAGATGACAGCACTAACTTAAGGATTACAAATATTTCATCTATCGAATTCCGCAGTCATTTACCTTCACAATCAATATCTGTATTTTAATGCAGAAACCATTTTATGTCCGTCGGACATAATCATACATCAACACATAAGTATGAATGATTGTGGTTATGAATGCGACTTGTAGGTCATTGAATCAAAATCCTTGAAATGCGCATAATTAAAATTTATGTGCATCTTTTTCCCATGACGTTATGCCAACAAAACTTTACCTGTGTTATTGCTCAATTGATTGAAAACCTAAAGTTAAATACAAGGTTAACATGAAACCTCAGAGTAATAATATACAAGAGAGAGCACTGCTGTAGTAAGTTTTTATGAGGTTTGCCGGACTCGGCTAGCCCTGGGCGTGGCTAGGACTAGATCTAGGGTATTTATAAATCCATTCATAGCACATATCGACATAATGTTTTTGTTTATTCGTATAACCACTTTTTCACAGTATTGTTGTAAACAAAAATATAGCATGTAACCTAATGAACCGTTGAGTTATTTTAATTCATTTCGCGTATCAAAACGTGTGGGCGGAGTCAATGGAGACGCGGGACACGAAGAACATTCTAATAATACTTTAAAGCGGTGTGATAATTTGGGAGATTTTCTTGTCTCTTTTTTTTCATGGTGTACGAAGTAAAAACCCTGAGAAAGTGATTTATCCCAAATTTGTATAGGTTGGGTAAAAAGAATCACCTCTCTCTCCATATATTGTTACATGCATGAAACACTATAAACCAGGGAAAAGCTGTTTTTTTTATTATACAATACAATCTCAAAACCCAGAGTCAGTGGGACTATGGCACATCCGGTTGGAAAGAGGAAGGTAAAATAAGGGCAGTATAATATATACGTCTACCAACTTTTAAAAAATTTGAATAGCTTGCACTTAGAAATAACTTCTTTGAACATATTATCGTCGCCGGAAAGGCAAAGTAGCGCCCTTTTGGGAAGCTTACACCATAGCACTTTTAAGTTTTTTTTTTGTTTTACAAGAAAATTCTTAAGTTTTCAGTACCTGTTTGTATTTGAATTTTTTTATCTCAGGTAACTTAATCCTCTCACTGAGTTACCTGAAGTGACAAAAACCTAAAAAAAGTCCCAAACTTCTGTCGCTTGATTCAAGCCCCCAAATGGTAAACATATTTTAGATGGCTGAAGGGCTACAAAAGTTCTGTTTAAAAAAACTGATAAAACTGCATATTTAACTCATTTTTAACAAAAGTGTCGCTTAAGCCCTTTTGCCTTTACAACAACGACATCTTTATCAATTTTAATAAGAAATATATTAATTCACATGGTATCAAATGGTTTTTTTTTCAGGGGTGGAAAGAGATCAAATTATTATTATTAATATTATTATTATTATTTTTTTTTATATAATTCAATTGAATTAAATTTAATATTATTATGATTGAGTTCTGCTATTTTAAGTTTTTTATTTTAGTTTTTAGTGACAGCTGTTTCGGCGTTTAAGGCCATTGTCAAACTGTCCTTAAACGCTGTCCTCAAACTGTCCTTAAATGGCCTTAAACGCCAATTTAATTCAATTGAATTATATAAAAAATAAAATGGAGTTCTACAAATTAAACACAAAAACTATAAATAAAAAAAAAATCAAATTATTAAACTACTTTAAAGTGTAAAATAACAAGTCTTTAACTCATTACCAATTATTTTGAACAATTTTTTTTTGTTAACAAAAACATAAATAAAAATGTTTTATCAGCTCACCCGTTGGAGCAAGTTTGGTTTAATATACGTTATACCGATCTATTTAAACATAAATAAATCAACTGAAGGAGACCAGTTCGAGTCCGTGCATTTTATTTACTCTATGGCTGGTTTGGTATCCGAAAATAGCCAATGGGTTGAAACCACAGATAATAGAAACCAAAGGTCAGTTTCCATTAAAAAAACTTAAGCTCTACCGCAAAGCTTGTCAAGTAAGATTAAAAAAAGGAGTTTCGTTCATTAGCTATTCGTAAAGTTTGTCATTTGATATCAGGTTTCAACAGAATGATTTATGAATAACAATAAATCACACATTGGTTCGCAACTTTATCGAGTAGAACTAATAAGAGCAGCGTTCCTCATATCTCATGTTTCACAATCAGGGCCGTACCTACTTAAACACGTTTTCATTGCAAAGCGTATTTTTGAAATTCGCCAAAACGGCTCATTTTTATGTATAAAGTGAAATGAAGGAGTCTAGCATTATACACGAGTACACAAAAAATAAAGTCACACTTAAAAAGATTTTAATAATTATAAATTATTAACTTTATTCCACTATTTTTATTTAAAACCTGACCGATTTCACCTTATGATGGACATCTTCAGACTGGTACAATTTTAAGTGAATCTATGATATATAAACTATTAGTGTCCGGAATGGACGCTTATTGAGTCTCATAGTGAACATTGTTTTTCACGTGAATTCCTCGTTCAAAAAATAAAATAATTATACATCATTGATTCGCAAAACTAAAAATTATATTTATCAAAGCATCGTCGATACCTCTCTTCGTGTTCCAATTTAACATAATTAAATTAAATGCTAAAATAGTGCTTTTTACATGACAAAGGTCCCTTTTAATGGCGAAGTCTAAATCCATTAAAAATTAAATCAAATCTCTTGTTTTTGGCTTTTTCGTATTTTTTTGCCAGTTTCGGTTCCTGGATCCGCCTAATTAATTCCAATCGACCCAAGTCCGCCCCTGGTTACAATTTACGATGCATTATTTGATTAATCCAGTTTTCAAAAATGAAAAAAATATATTTATAAATTCGGTGCAGTATAATTTAGCCGATGATTTTATTGTTACACTAACGGGCTAAATATCAATATATATATATTTTTTTAAATCATCCGGCATTTTATTAAAACAAATTATATTGGAATTAAAGTCATTTTCTAGTTCATTTACCACAATACGCAGTGGTGGCTGTTCAGTTTTCAGCTAGAGTGCTAAGAAAACATTGTTTTTTTATTTAAATATTGTTTTTGTCACTGAGTTAATGAGATGTTAAAATCGTATTTTTTGGCTACCAAATGATTATTTATCAACTATTACATTTATTTAATCACCTATCTTAATATATTATACAAAGCCCAACTCTGATCGATTTAAAGCCGCATTCAAACGAACGTAAAAAACGCTCTCGAGATTCTTCTATAGCCTCTGATCCATAGGCATTAATACTTAATACAGAATGATAGCTAAACAAGAGCGATCATTTTAGTTGCTGTCATTGTCTAGAAAATTAATACTGTTTATTTTTACTACCGTCTAAATGCGGCTTAGATGGGTTACATGTACGAGTATATTTAAGTAAAAAAATACTTTTGCAGTATTATGTATTTAAAAACTAAATAAAAACATCGAACTTTTAAATCGTGACAATAAATTGAAGTCTAAAACAAAATTCAATATTTTTCAAACGCCATGTGTCTGCATTGAAATAAAATCTAGAACAGGTACTTGTGGTAGCATTATCAACATGCGTAAAAACATCTCGATTATTTTCACCTTGATTCTCGTCTGCGTTTAATTCTACCCTTTGTGGGAACCTCGAGTGAGCGGTGTGCGGGGTGTGATGTCTGGGAGGCTGCGCTGCGGTCCGCTGGACCTCCGAGGTCCGAGAGACAGTTCGTGGTTCGAGGCCGACGGAATAATTTCACTCTCGTTCCTCATAATGTGCGCCGGCACATTATATGATGAAAGAACTACTAGTCAAGTACCATAGCGCTGTGTTGTCTCGGGCATAATACATATTTGCTGTGTTTAGGTCAAAGGCGTTATTCCACAATTTTTCGCAAGCACACTTAGACCTAGTGGTTTGAACCACTGTCACATTTACACTGTCGCAAATCGACGATTAGCTAGCGCCATTATGATTTTTTTACCACTACCACTTCAAATAATTGCCCCCTTTAACGGCCGATTTTAGGCCCGTTTCAGCATTTGATCAAATTGTGATCAGGCCTCCATGGTCGAGTCGTAAGACGCTCGACTACGAATCCAAAGGACGCCGATTCAAACTCGGCGTGCAATTTAATTTATGTGTGTCATAACACATTTAATTCATACGAAATAATAAAAAGTATATTTGCGGCACGTTCCAGAGTGATAGATACTCTAAGTATCACACTGAATATTCCTCGGGAAAGACCACCATTCAGAATTGAAACGTTGCTTAAAATAGCTTTAGCCGTATTTGGTGACCAAATCTGAAAAGCCAGGTACTTTCCAACCTTCCTCTTTTCAATACCCCACCCCTCCCCACTACCTTCAGCCTCACAACATACCTCAATTCAGCCTTACAACACTGGCGCCAGACGGTTGGGAGCATTTGGGACTCTTTGTGCGGTATTAACTGTAAAAAATAAAATTAAAAAAGCGTCAAGCATAACAGCTGTTATGTGATCACTAAGGCCTTAATTTCCCTGCAAAAAATGTTGAATACCGCCCAATGGTTCTAAATGGTTCTACTTTTCCAAGAAGATAAATTATTAGCATTTCATGCAGAATCCGATAAAATTTTATTTGAAAACGTATGTTATCTCTTTGTTTTAAATAAATCATTATTTTTAGACATTGTAATCATCAGCCTCCACAGTTATATACCCAAGAACCAAGCGGTCGGCGTTTCCGAGAAATGACCGCGAATATAGGCCGAGTTTGTATGAGAATCGATTCTTTTTTATCACTCGCATCTGTTACGAAACTCGGGCAAGCTGGTCGAAGTAATTATTCATTATTTTGTCCGACTGAATGAAATTATTTTGAGAGGATGGATAAATTACAGGTTTTCGTAAACGAGACCACAATCTATTAAATTGCCTTCGCGGTGTTCCTTTGCAAAGCGAAATCGGATCTGGCAAATAATCGCTGAGAAGTTCAATTGAAGTTACCGAGCGATATTACACGATAGACCAAAATATTAACCAATTATTTAAAAGCAGAAATCTGAAGTAACAAACCACAACACTTTAAAGGGTAGCTACTTTATCCAGATCCTTCTGTCTCAAATTTCAAGGTCGACGAACTTTAAAATATCACGATAAGACGACATATTATTTGTTACACATTTTTCAAATGTTGTATCGATGAAAAGTTTGCGTAACTACTAAGAGACAAAATTATTTATTTGACTAGTATGATTTAATAATACCAAACATTGAACATTAACTTTTACCTTATTCCGGGCATCTTAGAGTCTGAAGTTGCCCGTCATAAAACGAAACTATTCAGGTCTCAATAAAAAAATGGTGGAACAAAGTTTTTTTTTTAAATGTTATTAAATAATTAAAATGGAGTTCCACCACGAATTAACAGTTTCAAAATTAGAAATAATTGGATTAGAACTTTACTTTTTTTTTTAATAGTGAATACCGCAAAATATTCCTTACTGCTCCTAACCGTCTGGAGCCAGTTGGACTATGGCATCCCCGATCGGGGTATATTGTGAGGCTGAAGGTAGTGGGGAGGGGAAGGAGATGGGGAATAGGAAGGTTAGGAAGTACCGGGTTATTCAAATCTGGTCACCAAACACGACTGACGTTATTTTGAGCAACGTTTCGATTCTGAATGATGGTCATTCACCAGGGCGACACTGATAGTATATGCCATTCTGAAAACTTTGTACACCACTTGTAAACAAGTTACTCAGTTGTCAGAGAAATCTAAGCTTTTGTACATTATTTTGGTGTTAAGCTGTGTTATGTTTCATCTTTCTCAACCCGTTGTGTGCCGGCGGTGCCTATAGGCAATGATCATTCATAATTATCTTTTCAAGAGTTTTTATCCTTTAAAACCTGTTATTTGTTTAATTTAAATTAACCGAAATCGCTTTAAAAAAAATAAAAAAACAAAAAAAAATTGTTCAGTTCAGTCGAGTAATAAATATTTGAAGTTTGCTGACGTCAGTACGGCTAAAAAAAACGATTTTAAAAGTGATATTATTGTTTATATTTACAGGAAAACTTCATGCAATTCTATTTATATTTGGAAGTAAATTTATTCAGCTATACGAAAATATAGTATAACGACAAAAAAATCTTCTCATTTCTTAATAAAAAAAAAATTGTGACTTGAGGGAGAAAACCAATAATTCTCCGAATATAAGTAGCTATTCCAGATAGACCACTTATACCATTACAATACAATTTTAAAAAATACATCAACACATCATCTGAAAAGATAACACAATTGAAAAAAAACATCATTTTATAAAACACATGTGAGTTATTACGAAATTAGTCAACAAGGTATGACGGAAGTTGTACCTTGCGGGAATCCGAAATCTTTTCAAAATTATCATCAGGGTAGACAGGCAGATGTGATGGGCGTTGTGATGTTGTCTGAAAGGTTGATTACCAGTTAGTATTTACCAAATGATTTTTCCCAGAAATACCGAATCACCGGTGGAACAGAACGCAAACGAAAATAACAATAAGCAAGTGTAACTTTCGGGACCTTGAAGACGAAAATAAAGCGACTTCGCGTTCAAATGCAGACGAGATGGCTGCCATAATCCTTTACGATTCCGGTTGGGTTTATTAGCTTTACACGAGACAATAAAAAAACAGCTTTTCCACGGCCGAAGATACCACCTATGGTCCACATACAAGTATTTCGTAGTCGGAAATGGATTGGATTCATATAAGATCTTGAGTACGGAATCGGTTAAGAGCACGGATTGAGTTCTGGATAAAACAAAGGTTACATTGAGCTTGTCCACTGTTTATACGATATATTTGAAAGGTTTTCGTAACAGCTTATATCGTTACCGGGAAGGCAACAGAGCTTAAGCGACACTTCGGTTAAAAAATGATTTAAATATGCAGTTTTTTTCTTATTTTTTTCTATTGTGTGACTTTTGTTTGATTTTGGAGAAATTTGTGGCCTTTCAGTTATCTAAAATATATTTACCGTTTGGGAGAAGGCTTGACTCAAGCGACACAAGTTGTGGACTTTTTTATTTTTTGTAGCTTGCGAGGACATTGAGTTACCTGAGTCAACTTTTTTTTTTCAAAATTTAACCAGGTACTGAAGACCTATGAATTTCATTGTAAAACAAAAAAAACTTCAAAGTGCTCGCTCTGGTGTAAACTTCGCAAAATGGCGCTTCAGACCTTTTGCCTTTTCCGGTGACCATATGTAGTTACTGCTTTATAATATTTGTGGATATGAATTTCGTAAGAGATAAGTTTTAAGTTTCGCTTTCTCGGAGTCTTTCGACTTTACCGTCTTAAATTATGTAATTATTTTTACAAAACTTTTTATTTTTCCCTCCATAAATTATTTCTCTAGTGCGCAGCCTTCCAATGCTTTGTTAACATTTACTCAATGTTCAAAATATGATTGATATCTCATTGATTTACTACAATTATTATACTTGACCTTATTTCAAATTTACACTTCTATAATTTATTACCAGATGTCACAAATGAAACACAACAAGGCGCTTCTATTCAATAAAAAACAAACACGTACACACGTACATAAACATCGATAGAAATATAGGTTACTTCCGATAGTCATTTATCATTGAAAACAAGATAACTATTCAAATATGTAAGTTAAATCTTGACCTTAAATTTATGTAGTTTTGACAACCTGCAGTTAAAGTCCGTACGTTTTACACACGTAACGAGATATTGGAGGTCAACTTATTTAATCGAGATCTTAAATAAAACACGGTGGCTAAAAACATTTATACAATTTGTTGGTAAATTAATGTCCACGGACTTTATTTACTGTCCGTTTTTTTAAAATTTATTTTAAGGTTGTGCTGGATTATTTATTGTGATAGCTGTTTAGCCTTCTGAGTCCTTTAAAAACAGAACAGACCGGAATGGCTATTTGCAGTTTCCACGACGGCAGGGTTTAAAAAAAAATAGTAAATCCCACACAAAAGTTCCTGGCGAAAGACCACCACTCAGAATCGAAACGTTGCTTAAATGGCTTTAGCCGAGTTCGGTGACAAAACTGCCCTCAACCATCTAGAGCGAGTGAGACTATGGCATCCCCAATCGGGGTATGTTGTGAGGTTGAAGATAGTGCGGAGAGAAAGGAGATGGGGAAGAAGGTTGGGAAGTACCTGGATATTCAGATCTGGTCACCAAACATGGCTAAAGCCATTTCAAGCAACGTTTCAAATCTGAATGGTGATCTTTCCCGAGGGCGATTCCACTCTGGAACGTGACGCAATATATATTTTTTAATATGAATCAAATGTGTATGCATTTATTTTGCGCACGCTGGGTTTGAACCCGCGACCCTGGATTCGTAGTCGAGCGTCTTATAAATTAACCGTGCAGACCGTTTAGAGCTTACTGTTTATTACGGTTTTTGGTGCTGCAAAATAGTTTTTATTTTTAATCGCATTTACGAGTAGAAATATGCATTCTTATATTATAACCAATAAAACTGTTATGTTATATCAACTAACATAGGATGACCGAATCGACAAAGAAAGATGTGTGAAAAGAATATATGATGCGAAAATGAATGAAAGAAGAAGTGGGGGACGTCCGAGGAAGATATGGCACGATCAAGTGAATCAAATACTTGAATTGGGCCATGTGAAGAGTCAGAATAACAAAAGAGTATGTATGAATGTAAATAGAGCAAGGAGTGTGCGCCATGACAGAGTTTTATGGCGGTCTGCTCTACCTACCCCTGAGAAACGGCGTAATGGTTAGTTAGTTAACTAACATAGGTATTATTATAAAAAACGGTTCTAAAGAAGTGTAGGTATATACGAAACTGCTAGGTGATAAATATAAAATCAATACATTTGTGGTTCACATAAAGTGATTTATTATATAACGGAAATTATTTCTATGTTTTTATTTTATGTGATTATTTAATATTATTTATGATTTTCCCCAGAGCCCGGTATAAAAAATTTAAAGTTCATTGACATTCAACGAATCAACACACCTAACCTCGATTGATTTTGTCTGAAGTCTAATTTTAGATTGACGGTTTATTATTATTTTAATCGGAGATCTGGCTGGGAAGTACACGGTTGGCCTGACCTTTCCTTGTTCCATACGGGCTCCATCAATCAATCGGTTATGATTTGTTATTAATATTAATAATGGAACTGCATTGCCAAAATGCAAAAAAGGTTCGATAAAGAAATGTTTCAAACTCAACGGGTTCAATGTTATTCCTATAACAAAAAAAGCAAGGCTTACATTCCACTTCTATGTTTTTTTCTCTGACATGAGCGGTGGCATACCTATGCTTTTTTTAATCAATTTTTGTGATTGCCTTTCTTACTTCGGGGGTGTTCTTAGCCAATTGATACAAAATGTGGAAAAAGGGGAGGTGAATTTGCCTATTTATTTTGTTAACTCTTAAATGTATAGGATAGCTTAGAGGCGGGAGTTTTTTTTACGAACATATTTTCGCATATAAACACAATGTCCCATAATTGACTCATGCGAATTTGTGAATTAACTTAATTAGATATAAATGTAGTCAACCTTGTTTTTTGCCTCCTCGATGCATAAATACCTCTAGGTTCTAGAGAACTAATGTAAATATGGTTTGGAGTCACCAAATAATAGAATTTTTAATTTATACTTCGGGAAAATCACAGATTCAGTCTTTAACCAACTTCGCTCCAGCTAACACGTCTTGTAATTAACTATCGAACTATATTTTCACTATCTCCAGATTTTGCAAATTAGCCCAATCGCTATATTACTAAAGTATCGCACGGTGAAAATGAATCAAAATTCTTCATATAAAAATCCTTCTCTCATAAATCTTAACTTATTTTAAATTTATAAATAAAAAGCCACTATCTCAAGTATCCGGTAATTGATATTTTTTGTTGCCTCATTATTGAACAGTTTAATATATATTCTACACTCAGCATCTTCTTATGATTACTGCTGAACCTAAACTGACTCCTGTTTTTTTTTTTAATATTTTTACTGTTTTTATGTTGTCTTATTCTATTGTTCATGTGTTCTGTTCTCATTGCTTTGAATATCGTATTTAACAGTAGAACCGCTTTGTCGAATACTTTCCATCTTTTTCAGGTTTATATTGTTTGACACCATTACTGCTTCAGTCACATTTTAAATTTATGATTTTTATATGCATATCTGTTATATTTATGTTACCTGCTTGTCAAAACCAATAATGTAATTATTTAACTTTGCAGGCTGACGAGTCCCGCGAGGCCAGGAACTCCATGATGGAGCGTCAAGCAATGGCTCGGGCCCTTCCCGTCAACATCCCCGTCTCCATGATGATCCAGGAGGCCAAGGAGCAGGAGGACAGGCCCGTGGTGCAGGACCCCGAGAGGCCCCACTGTGAGTGTTCCTTTACACAATTCATTGTCCTTTACCAACACAGTTCCACAGAATGATTCCAGGCTGTAGCTTGCGGGTTGAAGATAACCCTGGTGATAGCTAACCTTGATATAATAATTATATGTGCCCCAAGGAAGCTTGATCTAGGCGAAACCGGTTGGTGTTCAACATAATAAATTCAAACCTTCTTCTGTGGAATATGTCATATGGCAGAGAGCGGTATATGTATGGCTAATCTCGATACAACATGGCGGGTTCAATGCTTTTCATAATAATTTAAAAAAATTATAGCAGATTTTTACATATTGGATTTAATTCAATCTACTCTCTAAACCTTTCCGTAACTTATAAAAAGATAATGTGTTATTGTTAGCGAAATCGGTCTAGTAATTTCTGAGAAAAACAAACAGACTGACATACATTCATTTTTATATATAAAGATATTGTCAAACTACAAAGTGAGTGCTTCATATGAAATATTTAAAAAGGGGTTATTTTTATACAGTTTAGGCATGTATAAGCAGAGTGGGTGGACAGAAATGATTTTTTAAATTTTTTTAAATGTGTGTACAATTGAAGAATATCAAAAATACACACGAGCATGTGTATGTTTACCCCTGTCCTCCAGCCACTGAACAGAAAATCCTTAGAAATGTGATCCATATCTATTTGGAAGAAAACTAAGGTCGCCAATTTACATTTTACTAAACCTTATGACTTCTAGGCCCCAAACAAGCTAACGGAATTGCTTACTTGCTCAAGAAAGAATTTTGAAATTTGCAATTTTTTTTCTCAATTTCACTAGAAGTAGGACAAAATTGACTTTACTTCTGGCAAACAAACATGCCTGAAACACATTTCTATCACTTGCGCTCTTCAGTGCCTTCATGTTTTTGTATATAGTGCATACCGCGCAAGAGTTCAAACTGCTCCCAACCGTCTCTAGAACCGCATCCCCAATTGGGGTATGGTTTTAGGCTGAATGTGGTGAGGAGGGAAAAGAGATGGGGAAGAGGAAGTTTGAAAGTACCTGGCTATTCAGATCTGGTCACTAAACACGGCTAAAGCCGTTTCAAGCAACGTTTCGTTGCTGTTTTCAAACTTGCTTGCCCAGCTCATGAGCTCACCGACTGTCCCTAAATTTTCCGTATAATTTTTTAATGATTTTTTAAATATTTCCAGACGTCCAGCCCCGTTCCGTGAGGTCCGCCCGCTCCGCCAACGCCCCCAACCCGCTGCACCGCGAGAAGCGCGTCAAGCGCTGCACCTGCGACTGCAACTGCTAAGCAGTCCAGTGTGGGCCCAGCCTTACAGTACCAGCAGCTTACAACAATTTATCACAGATGGCACTTTACAAATTTGGCCATAAATAAAAAATAAATAAAAATGATTAATTAAAAAAATATGTAATTGGAGCATTGTGAAAATTGAAACACATTTCAAGTACAAATAATACTTTTTTATTGGATTATAAAAAGAAGGTATGCCTTTAAAGAATATAATTTTTTTTTTGAAATTCAAGGTAAAATGTCCGTCCATAATTAGAGTGATTATTAATAATTTTACGAAGTAAATAATGATAGATAATTATTGTTTATTTTCTGTAGTGGAGTAGAATATTTTCTAAGGGATTGGTCGGTGATGCAATACGTTTTTTATCCTTTCTTTTTTAAAGTATCCTTGTATATAATTTTAATAAAAGTGTATTGAAATTTTACAATATTTTCGCTTCGTCCCAGTATTGTAGATAAGGTCTCTTTAAATTCCTTGCTAATGGGCAGAGTAATGGTTTTTTTTTTGTTTAATTGAAATGTGAAATTTACTTACTAAACATGTACATATTTTTGGTCAATAAATGTTTCAAAATAAAACTGTTTTTTAATTCTTCTTGAAAAGATCTATCTTTTGGATACCCAAAAAATCTTATTATATGATTAAAATGAACTGGCAGAGGTAGGATAAAATTAGACTGAATGCTGTGGAAATGAGATCCCTAAGGCGTATGTACGGTGAAACCATGTATGACCATGTTAAAAATATGGATATCCGGAAAGAATGCAAGGCTGATATAAGCGTAATGAATAGGACTAAGAAAGGGAAGCTAATGTGGTTTGTGCATGTAAAGCAATTGAACGAAGAAAGGAGTGTGAAAAGAATATATGACGCGAAAGTGAACGGAAGAAGAAGTCGGGGACGCTCGAGGAAGACATGGCACGATCAAGTGATTCAAATACATGTAAAGAGTTGAATAACAAAATAGTATATATGAGACGATGTATGAATGTGAATGAAGCAAGGAGTTAGTCGTATGGCAGTCAGTCCCCTCTGTTTAACCCTGTGGAGAAATTCGTGATGGTTAGTTAGTAAATTTTTTTAATGATTAAAATACACACCCAAATACATAAAATACAAAATTCGACCGGTTAGTAGCTGAGTGGACAAACGCGTCGGATCCCCACTCGTGCGTCGCGGGTTCAATTCCTCTGCTGGCTAAGTCCTCCATCATTGCACAAGCAACATCTTTCGCTTCTTTTGATGGCAGCAGGAGTTTTTCAATTATTGTCAGGTTATTTGCAACCCGGGAATGTTTGTCTTTCTTCAAAAAATAAATAAAACTTATTATTAAGCATTCTTAAAGTAACAAAAAAACAGCTCTTAAAAACCATTAATTTATAATCATTAAAGCTTAAAAATATTCTTCCGTGTTTTATAATTTAGTGTACCCTATAGTCTCCTGAAAAATGGATTATTTAAATATTCACTTACTTACACAGTGAGGAAAAAATACTAATAACCGAACAAAAATACTGAACCATATTATTTCTGCAACCCTGGTATTTTTTTATTGTTGACTGTGGAAAAGATCGTGGTATGAAGCACGTTGTAAAACGACATTAGCGCCGCTATGGCATTTTTTCACTCTGCCGATTTCTGCTCTCCGGGTACTGAGAACTATATAAAACGCTTGAAATAGTCGACAAATTCTAGTCATAATTTCTCGCTTGAAACGTTGCTTGAAATAGCTTTAGCCGTGTTTGGTGACCAGATCTGAATAGCCAGGTACTTCCCAACCTTCCTCTTTCTTATCTAATTTCCCTCTCGTCTACCTTCAACCTCACAACATACCCCGATTGGGGATGCCATAGTCTCACTGGCTCTCGACGGTAGGGAATAGACGACCTGCATGGTCGAGTGGTGAGACTCTCGACTAGGAATCCAGAGGTTGCGGGTTCGAACCCCGGGATTGCGCAAATACAATTATATAAACTGGAATAAAACTTTATTATTATTTGAATCATATGTGTCACAACACATTTAATAGATAAATAAAAAATATATAGTTTATTTGCGGCACGCTCCAGATAAGTATCGCCCTGGGGAAAGATCACCATTCAGAACTGAAACGTTGATTGAAATGACTTTAGCCATGTTTGGTGTCCAAATCTAAATATACAGGTACTAACCTAACATAACCCAACCTTCCTCTTCCCCATCTCATTTCCTCCACCTCACAACATGCCCCAATTGAGGATGCCACAGTCTCAGTGGCTCTCGACGGTTGGGAACAGTTGGGACTCTTGTGCGGTATTCAGTATAAAAAACAAAAGGTTATATTTGTCATATATGTTGAGGAAAATATTATATATCTGCTCCTGGTAGAATATCTTATTTGCACCTGCCTCATAGCAACACGTAGATACTTGCAAATGTCATTGTGGTTTTTGTTGTTGCATTCTAAACTGATATTTTGTTGAGTTCCTATCTTCATGTTTATTATCCGAATTTCCTATCTACCTAACCATCACATTATGTCACCATCTTGTGAAATAGTTTTTGTGTTTAGTTAGTGACTAAACCAGAAACCAAAATCACATTAATAAGTCGTTTCCATGTGGCCTCACAACATTTTAACAGTAACATTAAACGCCGAAATAGCTGTCACTTAAAACAGCAGAACTACATATTAATAATATTCAATCCATTAAATCGTAATATTAAAAAATACTATTTCACCATGATAACATACAAATTATAAAACTCGAGTCAGTGCCAGTTGACCAGACTTGCATTTCGTTGTGAAATAAGGTGTTTCGTGGATTGTTTGTTCATTCGTTACTTGTTTTTCGCCGCTGAGAAGAATAATTAAGGAATCATCCACCAAGAACATCAAATTATCGGTGAGTGAATGCCTTCATTTTCTTTGAATCTTTCCATATTTATAGTAATACATTTTTGTCAAGCGACATAGCATTAAGAATTTTTAAATTATACAGACCACTATTTTTTTAATTCGTATGAAGCTGGAAAGACATTAGATCTTTCATTTCAGCTTCGGATCCAACAGAAGTGCTATTTTTCTTTGGAGATTAACTAAGAATGTTAGGTTAGAAGCCAGTTACGCCATACTGAGCAATAAACATATATTTTAAAGCAGCTATACTTAGTAGAGAAAAACGCAAACAAATCTGTGTGCGCGAGGAAGAACGGAATGAATCAATAAACGCAGATGTTCAGGAAAGCCAAAACATAATTTAGGAATTTCGTTTTTGTATGTAATCAGGTCGAATGTCACATGTCCTTTTTCAAAACATAATAGCACATTATTTTATTTTCTAACACATTTAATTTTTCCTTGATAGTTACTTTTTGGTTCCTTATGTTATAAAAAATCAGAAAACACCAATAAGACTTAATTAATTAATTTGAATTGACTTGTTATAGTATTAAACCAGCACAGCGACTTGATATTCAAGCTGCCTCTACCAATGACAATACACACTTAACCTAATATTTGTAATGTCATTGACCTCAACACATTTTTTGACAAATCTGCTAAATGCACCATCTTGAACGATTTGCCAACGTCATATTTTAAACTTGATTTCAAACAGTCTTCACCGCTGTGTCTGGTCTTCTACCCATTTTAAACAATTTAAAAATAGTCGATGTTAACAAATGTTGGAGTTGATTTGTTTTGCTTTGTGTTGTATTTAAAAACAAGTCTTTCAAAAACACGTGCAAAAATACAATATTATATTTCGATATGCCGGCTTAAACATACACAATAAATAGATTAACCTTTACCACCGGAATTCAATCCGCAGGGCTTTGCCTTAAGTACGATAAAAACAACATTTATGTTTTGACAACATAAGTGGTCCACTAATTAGTATAATTATTAGGACCACCTGACGAAATTTTGAAAGATCACAAATCAGATAGGGGCACGAAAAAAAATACAACAAAACAAATAACAGGTTTATTTAAATATCACGCTAAGTAGACAAGTAGGAAGTTGCTACCTAAAATCACGACGAATAAACCATTAACAAAGAAGTAATTGCTTGAAATTTGTTACAAATATCCCTTTACACCTCTTCACCAATGTAAATAGCAGGAAAACACTGAAAGTTATTTGTTAGTTTTGTGGGAATTCTATTTTATAACTCAGACTGCGTGACGTTTGAACCATATTTCATTTCACATACCAACGAGAACTTCTCGATCCAAAATTTGATTTACTTATAACAATAACATCATGACTGAGTCTTTCAGATACTCGCTTGTACCTAGATTGCATGTAGTTGGTAATACATACGCAGAGGCGGCTGATGTATTTAACTGCACGGAATGTAGATACAAGAAGGCTATAATATCATACATCTTTAATCAATAATATTACTACAACTATTCCTTATTTTTTTGTGCATTTGATTCTCATTTTTTCACTGTCAATTGTATACCTTTAATGTAAAAGCTCTCACGGGCGTATACATAAAGAAATAACTTGAAAAAGTATTTATCTGGCAGATTATGTACTAACAAAATTTGCCGATTTCAAGAAAAATATCAGTAAACACATTACATATGCACCTGTCTGAGGTACATACAATGATCAAACTAACTTGTGATTCTTTTTCAACATATAACTCATTTAGCACCAAAAGTAAACACTGCTAAAAAAAAACTTTATTTTATCCTTTAAATAAAAATGTAATTAAATTGCATAATTTTTCCAAATACCTATTATTATTAAATCTGCATGAATATTTTTTTATACGTGCTATTTTATTGTGTAATCGTGAACCTCTTATATACATTTATGCATGTAATTTATTTTTTATATTTCTTTTTTCCTGCGTGGTTCTTATAGCGTTTTTTACGTATTTTCCTCGATTTTCAGAACACGTTTACCGTTTATATTTGATATTTTTACTTAATTGGAAGGCCTTATATCTGAAAAAGTAAGGTTAAAGTGTTATCACAGATAACATTTGGGTAATTTATATAGCGCTATTTTTGTGAAACATCACCTCAAGGCGCTGAAAACCCTCGTACTCTGGTAATTTCGTGAAGGGATTTGATTTGTTCACGAATTTTGCGGGAGCAAAACAAAAGTACCGAACATCTACCACTTAAGATTATTTTTCGTATAAATTGTGAAAAATGTATTAGTGTGTAAACCTACACAGCGTTTACGTTTTGTATCTTTCGCCCTTTCATCCTCGAACGAATTGAAAATATACTCTATTTTATTTTATTTTGATTTGATTAGCGAAAAAACCATATTGATTCAACGTATGCAATGCTTATTTGACCGATTTGGGTTGCTGACCAAAGAGTCAACGATCTTACCCCTATTCCATGAAAGTCGTCATAATACTATTCTTTCACAATACGGTGGTTGGATTTGTAGTTCATTTCGAATATTAGGGGTATAAAAGCAAAAAGGCTCCTCTCTAAAAATGTCGAAATTGAGTAATGGCTGCCAAACTATCAATAAGTAGTGATTTTGCACGTAATCTAAATTTTAGTTGATTTACTGTTAATTTTGCTTGTGAACTAAATAACCACATATAAGATATTAATGATGCGCATAGATTAACAGTCGTAAATCAATTTATTTTATTTTTTGGAAGTGGCATTTTTCTTTTTGTACCCCTCAAATTAACTTATTTTTTTCCACTGTTATTATTGGGATTTATCATTGCTCTTTATAATACTATTATCACCGTTTTTCTCCCCTTTTTCGTTTTAATCCGTCCATTTCAGAACCAGCCTTTTAACGCAAAACCTTCGGAGTTCCAATCCATAGACGTTTAGGGTGCTGCCAACTGGACCTCTTCCCTCTGAATTAGTCACCAGCATTTTGTGTCATTTTTCTGACATTACGATACATGTCCAAGCCATGCTTAATCGTCATTAGCGCCATCTTCAGAATAATATAACAACAATTTAAACCCTCTGGAGGCTTTCGCGCGGTGCTCACCTTTTAATGTGAACGTCATTGTTGTTAAATATGAGGCTTTTAAAAACAATCAACAGATGGCAAACTACTCATACTAAATTAATATTATCTTTTTTTTTAATAACTAATTTATAGCAAAAATTATAATTAATTTATGTAGTGCAGTTGTATGATAGTTCACCTTAATTGCGCTTTACGCTAAATAACTCATCCTAAAAGAGTAATGTAAGTAAGTCCAAAGTCATGTATCCATAGTTGTGAATAATGAATACTTAGAGCGAGTGGATGAATTTGTGTATTTAGGAAGTATCTTTCCGTAGGACGCAAAGGTTATTGAAAGAAGAGTGAATGCAGAAAACTCCATTAATGGAGGACTGAACGCTGTTTGCGCAAATAAGAAATAGAAGTGAAGCTAGCAGTCCACAATAGCGAGTGTTTATACCAACAGACAGTGAGGCATGGAACTGGCAAAAGAAGGATGAAAGTAGACTGAATGCTGTAGAAATGACATCCCTGAGGCGTGTGTGGTAAAACCATGAATGACCATATTAAAAATGTGTATATCCGGAAAGAATGCAAGGCTGATGAAAGCGTAATTCATAAGATTAAGAAAACGACGCTTAGATGGTTTGGGCATGAATAACAAATGAACAAATATATAGGGTCCGCCAAATAACTTTTTTTTTTTGAAAAAAGGGCGCAAAACATCGAGTGTAGCTTCGGCTGTGTGGCACGTAGCGCCGTCCTGTTGAAACCAAATGTTGCCAATATCCTCCTCTTCAATTTTTGTGAACAAAAATTCGTTCAACATGGCCCGATAACGATCGCCATTGACTGTAACGGCCACTCCTTGCTCATTTTCAAAGAAAAATGGCCCAATTATGCCTCTGGACCAAAATCCGCACCAAACAGTGACTCGTTTTGGGTGTACCGGCTTTTCAATGTATGCGTGCGGGTTTTCTGTGCCCCAAATACGACAATTTTGCTTGTTTACATACCCGCCAAGATCAAAATGAGCTTCATCCGAAAAGATGATTTTTTGGCAAAATCGGCATCTTCTGTAAGTCGATCGCAGGCCCACTCAGCGAAGCGAAAACGCATTGGATGGTCAGTTGGCTTCAACTCCTGAACCAATTGGACTTTGTATGGCGTCATACCAAGGTCTTTATGCAAAATTCGTCTCAATGATGTCTCCGAAATGTTCAATTGTTGAGAACGACGGTGAATTGATGTTGATGGCGCTTCACGCACACTTTCTGCCACAGCATCGATATTCTCGGGTGTACGCACTGTTTTTGGCTTTTCACGCTTTGGTTTATCGATGAGGATGCCAGTTTCTTTCACTTTTTTCACAAGATAACGAACATACGGAGCTGACGGTGCTTCTCTTCTTCCAAAAACCGTACGCAATTTTCGCACACATTCTGCAACATTACCATGATTTTCAAAGTAATGTCGCAATATTTCCCAGCGTTGTTCAAGCGTATACACAACCATATTCGCTCAGCGGAAGGATAAAACTAATTATCTGTCAAATCAGACATGAGCTAAGTGTTACCATTCACGAAATAAGCACTAGTTGAAAAAAAAAAGGTATTTGGCGGACCCTATAGAAGTGTGAAGAGAATATATGACGCGAAAGAGAATGAAAGAAGAAGTCGGGGACGCACGAGGAAGACATGGTACGATCAAGTAAATCAAATACTTGAGTCGGGCCATGTAAAGAGTCAAAATAACAGAAGTGTATGTATGAGACGGTGTATGAGTGTGAATGAAGCAAAGAGTGTGTGCCAAGACAGAGTTGTATGGGGTCCTATCTAACTACCGCTGTGAGAAACGGTGTGATGGTTACTTAGTTATTTTAGTAAAAGCGTAATCATTTTGTAACCTCATTTAGGGGTTATGTTTTTACCCTCTTACTTATAAACGAGGTGTAAATTATTTCTAATTTTGAAACTGTTAATTCGTGGTGGAATTCCATTTTAATGATTTAATAAAACAAATTTCTAACTTTATTCCACTTTTATTTTATGACTGGACCGGTTTCAGCCTATGACGGCCATCTTCAGACTAGTACAAGTTGTTGTTAACCTACGGCTTATTTACTATTTTTGGGGATTTCAGGGGTAGTAAACAATGATTTTACTTTAATTATATTCATCAGTATTGTTGCATGATTTTAATAGTTACAGGGTAAAAGCTGCTTTTAATTTATTAGTATTATTATTTTATATTTCTATCTGGAATATTTATTTATTTTATTTAATATTTATGATGGGTTACAGTTGCATTTCTATAAATATGAATTGACAATGTATTTATGAGGTGTAAATGTTACGAGTGTTGTAAGGTCGTAATAGCGAAAACTTGCCCTATAACCACGGCTTATGCGTCTCATTTTATGGCCTACGTCGGGCGTAACTAAACCAACAACGAACCGGGGTATTAAAAACTAATAAGTGAGACGGATTAAACTTTAAAAATGTCTATGCTTTTCATCGAAGATATAAATTTAGTGAACCAAATTACAGACTCGTATTGAGGTAATTCTATTATCTCTAGCTTAATTAAAATTCCTCACAATCTCCACCAAGCGACATAAATTAAGCACAAATAAAATGTCTGGTATACCGCTCTTAATTAAGTGGCATGTTGGCGATGCTGTAAATGTCTATCTTAAGTCCTAAGACTTAAAGCCTCGGGTCGGAGCTCAAATCCCAGTCAGTGTTAATTATATTCCCCGCCTTCAAGGCCATGATTCAAGTTGGCTACATTGTTAAAAACACTATTATCCGGTTAATGAGATGCGTAATTTAAGATAGGCCACATAACATGGTGGCTTCTAGGAGTGATAAAGTACAGGCTAAGAACTTGGTACTTCACCTTGAAGCAGATGCCTTTGAACTAAATGGACTTATTGTTTGTATTTTAAATGTGTTAATTTGTGGTTACATTCAATTGAAAACACGTATACCATAATGATTAAGATCTCAAATCAAGAATATACGAGTATATAGAGAGAGAGAGCCAAACATTTTTACCCAACCCATACAAATTTACGATAAATCACTTTTTTCGGGTTTTTACGTCGTTAATCGTGAGAGAGAAAGGATAAGACAAGTTTTCACACAATATAACACCGCTTTTAGGTATGCAAGCATGTTCTCTATCTCCCGCGCCTCCGGTGACTCCACCTACTAAGTTTTGTTATGCGACACAACGGACAGAACTCCACGGTTTTTTAGGTTATATCCTACATTTTTGTTTATAACAATACTGTGAAAAAGTGGTCACACAAATAAACAAAAACATTATGTCGACATGCGCAATGAATAGATGTATAAATACTCTAGCCCTAGCCGACCATTTCTGGTATATTATTGCTCTGAGGGCCTAACATTCTTTTTGGACATCCATATTAGAACACACACGTCTTAGAAGGTTAGGCAGTACCTCGATGTTCATATAATAATAATAATAATAATATTTTTATTAAATTTCTTATACATTACAAATTTTTTGAATTTAATGCATATAAGAAATAAGTTATTTTTTTTTACAAAATAAATACAAATTATAGTAACAAAAATAAAATTTCAAAAAATAAAATTTCAGGCAGTGGTGATGATCAGGTCAATGAGGAGAAAACTCTTTCAAGAATCAATAGGATTTCACTTCTGAATCTCTCCTCACTGACATGAAATAAGTCGATATCGGAAGAGATTTTGTTCAGGAGCAAAATACTTCTCCCCACCGGCAGAACCATTGGCAGGTTGGTCCTACAGGCAGGAAGATAGAATAATCTATGAAGACGCTGTCTTAGATAGTCATCAGGAACATAGAGACTTACGCGCTCCAAAATAGCAGGGTTTACAATATAGCCCCGCAGCAGTCTGAAGAAGTGAGTGGCGGCATACCCCTCTCTCCTGAGCTGTAAGGAGTGAAGTCCGAGCGTGCCCAGGAGAAAGTTCGTTGGGTAGAGCCACGGGTAGTGGCCGTACTCCCTCATGTATAAAAATCTCAGGAACTTTTTTCTGGACCCTCTCCAAGATGAGGGAGTACCCCACCCTCATGAGGGATTCCAAATAATTGAACCACTCTCCAGCCTACTGCGGACCAAAGAGAAATAGAGTGTTCTCAGAGTTCGGGCATCCCTAAAAACTCTGACGGTTCTGAGAACAAACCCTAACATTTTCAATGCCGACTGGCACACCCCTTCGATATGAACACGAAATGCAAGCTTACTTTCGTACACAATCCCAAGATCCTTTATAGTGGAAACGCGTTTGAGATTATGATCGAGCATAGTGTACCTGTGGTAGGTGAGACTAAATGCTCTGGTAAAAGAAAAAGGACTACACATTTCGAGATATTGAAATGAAGCTGGTTTTGTCGACTCCATTCAGAAATGTTATCGACGTCAGCTTGAAGAAGCAGGCAATCCTTAATACTTCTTATTTGTAGAAATATTTTAAGGTCATCTGCAAAAAAGGAGAAAGCGAGAAAAACGGATGACTTCGGCAATATCATTAATAAAAATAGAAAAGAGATGTGGACCTAAGATTGACCCTTGGGGAACACCAGAAATAACAGAAAACTCAGCGGATTGGAAGATTCCGTGTGTGACAAATTGTTTTCTGTTTTCGAGGTAACTTCTGAAAATTGAAGCATATGAAAGGAGAAGCCTATTTGGGCAAGTTTGGCGAGCAAGATATCATGATTCACGGTATCGAAAGCTTTGGAAAAATCAAGTTATATGAACAGTCTACTTGGTATCCACTGTCTAAGGATCTAGCAACATAATCAGTGAATACCATCAGATTGGTTTCAGTGGATCTTCCTCTTCTGAAACCATGCTGTTCAGGTATAATGTACGCGTCAATTTGAGGCAAAATAAGTTTATAAATTAATTTTTCAAATAATTTAGCAGGAGCGGATAGTATGGCAACTGGTCTATAATTTTCAATAGATTTTTGGAGCCATTCTTAAAAATAGGGCAAATTTTGGAAACTTTCCATAATTCTGGAAAAGTGGAAGTACTAACAGCTAAGTTAAAAATAAAAACATAATGGTTTTTTAAGAAACTCAGCGCACCCTTTAATAAAAAATACGGGAACAAAATCTGGGCCGATAGAGTGTGAGTTCTTCATATATCTAATGGCACTCGTAACGTCAGATTCGGTAAATATACCTAGATCGACGTTTGAAGCTCCTCTGGTATTAAATGTGACCGCATTATTAATATCTAGAAGGGGAGGGTCTTTACTGTAGACCGATTGAAAATGATCAGCAAATGCGTTTGCCACACCCGAGCCATGAAATTCTTGATCACCTTTCATCATGGTATCTTCAAGACCACCATCCTTCCGAAGAGATTTTATGTAGTGCCAGAACATCTTGGGATCGTGCACGATGTTACCTTCGATTGCAGACACATAGGCTCGATAGGCCTCACGAACCTTGCGCCTAACCAATGCCCGGTGAGAACTAAACAGATCGTATTCACTCTGAAGTCCTTCAGCCTTCCAACGCTTATGATGGGCGTGCTTGATCTGTATGTTCGAGATGACTTCTCTCGAAAACCACTTCGGATACTTGCGACCACCACCGCCTGCGAGTTTTTGGGGAAAGCATGAATTAAATACATCGTAAATACAATTGTAAAAAATATTGCGCCGCCTCGTTTACTGTAGTTGAAGTAAAAAAGGTTTTGCCAGTCTATCCGGCTCATCGAATCGTACAAGTTGAAGACATTCCCTTGACTAAAGTTCCACCCTCTTGAGATTTTGTTTTGAAGGATTGGAACTCTAGTACTTTTGGAAGATCTTCTGCCTAAACTGTACATGAATTCGATGGCCGGATGATAGCTGTCCTCTGGTACAAGCGGCGCAACACTACGTATCACCTCGAGATCGACATTACACAGAACAAAGTCAAGGATTTTGGAATTGGAATTTAGAATGCCATTACACTGTGAGAGTCCAAAACCGCGCATAAGTACTCTAAGTCTGATTTTACTTTGGAAACTTCCCAAACGGAATGCAAATTAAAGTCTCCCAGTATAATGACATTTCTTTTGACCAATCCCATCGAAATTTGAATGAATTCTGTCAAAAAATTGCCTGAAAATCTCCCACCTACTGCTAGGCGGAAAATAAACAACACAAATGAATGTGACAGAGAGTTTGTACGAGACTTTTACCCATAAATCCTCTTGCTCAGTTTCTAGAGAGAGTATGCGTTCGACCTTTAACCCATCCTCACTCTTGAAGGCAAGGAGACAACCGCCACCCTGCCTGTGGCCACTGCCATTGTCTCGATCCCTTCTGAAAACTAAGAAGTCACTCCCAAAAAGTTTAGAGGTCAAAACACCCACATTTAGCCATGTCTCGGTCAGCGCTAAGACATCACAGTCACCGGCCGCAACATTATTGTAAAAACGCTGGTTAAACGCTGGCTGTAAATATCTGGTTACCAAACATGGCTTAAGCCATTTCCAACAACATTTGAATTCGGATTGGTAGTCTTTTTATAACGTTCAAAAATGCCTTTGTGGGGAATTCTTTTCTTATTTCTCTGATGCATGGTTCGTTTACAAGAAATAACTACAAGTTACAACGGAGTTATCAGCGGTACGTCTTTGGGGTGAGTGAAATTTCTTTCTTTTTTTCTTTAAAGTTTTATTCCAGAAGGTATGCAGGAGTAGTGCAATGCAATACCTTCCACAATTGATAACAATACACAGTAATAATAATAATAAAATAAAAGTTGTAATACACACAATAATAATAATAAAGAAAAATAAACATAAATTCGTCAGACAAAAAATTAAAATAAATAATAATAATACATTTACAAAATATTAATGGAGGATATTAGGTCTCATTTCTGCAAAACGCCATCAAGAGGGAGTTTATTCTAACAGCGTTAAGATTGATGAGGCCAATAACTTACTTTCCACGTGTTAAAAAGGGTACGGATCCCGCTGTGGGATTCAAACTCGATCCATCCAAACGCTAGACATGCAGATATTAAAGTGGATGCTGTAGCCAGGTACTTTCCAGACCTTCCTCTTCCCCTTCTCCTTCCCTCCAGACTAGTTTCAGCCTCACAACATACCCCAATTGGGAATGCCATGGCAGATCATTTACGTTGAGTATATTGCGTGTGTTTCGTGTTCTCATTTTCAATTTGATTTCATCATAACTCCATCCCTCACCGTCCTACAGCGTTGGATCTTCTTATTTTTGATACCCCCTCCTATCGAAGGTTAGCAATCACTAGGGTTATCTTCACCGTGCATGCTACAGCTTGCAATGACACTGTGGAACTGTGACTTTAGGAATATTGAAACGTGTTCGAACACTTTCTTGCACGAACACTCTGAAAGATTCGCAATTCTCACCATCAGGACAGATGTGCAGTACAGATCAACACTTCCAAAGTGTACCAACGTAACATTATTAGATGTGAAATCTAAATCATATCCGAAGAAAGATAACATTACACTTCATCATTTTAATTTAGAAGTAGGCGTTAATCATAGCTAGAAAATAAAGATTGTTGTAGAAGTTCAAAATAATACATTGTAATTTCTAATTTGATTTTTTTAAATTTATTCATTATTGAAGCGGAAATGTATTAAATGTGCAAAACAAGACATTGACCTTTTCGAAAATTAGCTCCGTGTGATTTTAGAATCCGTTGAAATTGTATATTTAAATATGGCTTATTGTCTGTACGCTGTAGATTAAGGCAACACGAATTGTGGCGGGCCATTGTGCGCCGAGATAAGAAATGTTACAAGCAAAGTGGAGCACTATCTACGAACGGAAACACCATCTCTAAGAGACTGCGGAGTACAATGGAGAGATGGTGTTGCGCATATCACTGTTAACTGGGAGGATTAGGTCGGTGGATTAACCGGCATGCTATAGTTACATTGTTGATGTTTGGCAAACTTTCGTTAAAACTTGCATAAAGAAGAATTTTTCCAAATCACGAAGATGTCCAATGTTATGATTTGTTTGTATTTTTTTTAAGTACAACAAATTACACATGCGCAATACCTAAAGAATTAAAACTCCCAGTTGTAAACAATAACACATTGACAAAAGCACTTAAAGGATTTTTAAATTTGTAATTTTAAAGTTTATTTTGTAGAACTCCATTTTAATTTTTAAATTTAGAATTTTTTTTTAAACAATAATAATTATTATAACAAATTTAAAAAACGATTTTTAATTAAAGGTAATTATTTTTACGCGTGACAGCTGTTTCGTCTTCTGAAGGCATTATCAAACTGTGGAGAAGCCACATACAGACGGACTATTTATATCCTATAATGAACAAATATTTGATATTATTATTTTTAACTACCAATAATTTTTGGATAATTTGTATAGGGTCCCCATTAATTTTTTCTGATAAATTGTTATTATTGTTGATGCCTATATTAACATGGGAAGTTTCCCTACCTAAGGGTATTCTATTGCTTGGATTTAACAAAAGGTCATTTTAAGGAAGAGCATTCGTATTTACTAATTCATTTTGGGGAAGGGTTTTTTTTTAAATATAATACTATTTTAATTTATCACTTAAAGGATATTTTCTAGACAGTTTAATTAATCAGTGAATATATATCTGTAAAACCTTTGTATATGGGAAAAATTTTTCTTATTGTATTTATGATGTTTATCCAATTAATCTCTACTCTTCTGAGACTCTTTTGATGTATTTTTTTGCTTTTTCCTTTTTCTTTTGTACTCTCTTTTTTAAATTTCTTTGGAAAAATTTTACTTTTTATTTTATAATTTTGCTTTTCCCGAAATGAGTTTTTTAACTCCTTGGGAGTAATATACCAAGAAATGTATTTTTTTGTACTATATTAACTATAGTCATTCTTTTGGAATTTGAACATACACAGTCAACGCGCGGTCACAAATCAGGTAAAATTCTGCACCTTTCACTGAATTATTATTACTTTAAATGTGTTTTTATAATGAATTCAATGTTTAATAAGGTCTGCCTCAGTTCACAGGGGGTCTACTGTGAAACAGCAAGTATGAGGTACCCAACCCCGTGACAATTAAATTAATTACATGAGCAAATAAAATGGCACAGACTTTAGAGAGAAGTACCGCAAGCGCGATCCGCCATCCTACACCATTATTCTCTATTCTTCTTCACTCCACTCCCATCTACTCCATTCTATTGCCGTCTACTACCCATTACGGCAATTACTATACGCCGTACATACGCAGAAAAGCCCGTAAAATGCGGAGATTTGTTCCAATTCTGCGGGCACACGATGCGCAATACGAAGTGTGTATTTGAAAGCACGTTCTTCTTTCCTCACGATTTTATATCAAAAGGTAATTTGATGCTATTTGAAGAACACAATCCCTTTGTCGGAAGGGTTTATTATTTAAATTAGTACAAAAAAACTACAAGAAATGAAGATTACTTAAAGGAAAATTCCTAAGGATATCAGGCCTTCTAAAAATGTCCATTTGGCTGGATCGACCTTACATGTTAGGATATCTAATATAAACCAAAAATATTCAAACTCACGAGGTCATAATGGTTTTAAAATAGGTTTACCAATATATTTCTCATTTAATACTTGTGTTTTATCAGTCTGAAAATTTTTAAACTCTTAAAATGGACATCATAACTATTATGATGTTAGTGTTAATAGCCTGTAGAAAATAAGATATTTTTTTGCATTAGCAATATTTATCAGTTACCTAAGTTAAAATTGATGGGAAACTACTTCCAAAACTTCTCTTCTTTCGAATTTCTTTACAATTTTTTACTTCTACCCCCTTACTTATGAATGAAGTGTAAATTTTGCACGTAGTATGAGATCGCAATAGCGAAAAACTTGCCTTAAAACGACGGTTTATGCGTCTAATTTAATGATGTACGTCTGGTGTAACTAAACCAACGCTGAACCGGCGCGTAAAAATATACTAAGTAAGACGGTTAGTCTTTGAAAATTTAAATAAAAAATAATAGTTATGGGGAAAAAGTTGCATTACAGGGGAGGATTTATGTGTTAAAATCTTGTCTCAATTCTTACTAGAATACTTATTATCTACTTGAGTACAAAAAAATAATTTTACATTTATTTCATACAACCTTTTTGAAAATCTGAAAACAGTGAATCTTTTTTTTCATCTTACTACATGACAAAATGCTTGCTTTGGATATCATATTTAAAATTTCAATTAAAAACTTATTTTTTTAATATTATTATACCTGTATATGTATTTGTTGTTTTAAAGTTCATTTAAAAATTAGCTTTTTTATTTTATGAATTCTTTTGTAATCCTCTGCTAACTAACTGGGGTTTATTCAAATACCCTCATAATGTCTATCCAACTAGTACTGCGGCTCATTAGGCCTTATTACTAGCACCATCTGATGGTTGTGTTTAATAGACTGAATTTAAGTTTACATTAGTGAGTTCTTAGGGAAAAAGGTCGTAACTGAATAAAAAAAACCCCAAGCAAGGAAAATATAAAAAAAGATATACAAAAGTTCTGAACTTGTTACTGACAGAAAAAATATACTTGACTGATGTTAAATATTTCATGTTTTTCAACCTCGGTCTGCATCCTTAAGATTAAAAATTAGCTTAATTTTTCTATGCAATATAAAATAATTTCCATGCTCATAACTTTCACGATGTCCGTATAGCGAAATTATCCGAATTATCCGTAAATTAGCCACCATTAATTTATTTTTAAAAATTTTGACAAAAATCTATGAAAAAGTGTGTTCAATGTTTTTAAGTGCGAGGTTTGCAGACAAACTGATGAATATGTTTTTAAAACACTTCAAAATTGCAATTCAGAAATAATGATCCCAACGAGCGGACAAGCACGAAAAGACCGATGATGAATAAATACACTGAGATCTTGTATTGATAAAATACCTACTTATATTTGTGGGTCCAAAGGAAAATAACAAATCATAATTATTTGTATGTACCTAAATACAACGTTATGTACTGGTCTACATCAAATACAAAGAGTCAAATCATTTCAGACTGTAATATTCCCTGGTACTGTTTACAATTTCTACAATACAATATATACATATGTACAATGTAAGCAGACGCGTGCTATTCATAAAGGGACATAAACACTACCTAATATGTATAATATTTGATTAAATAATATGAAATTATTTCAAAAAATTAACCTACTGTTTCAAAAAATACGCGCGAAATTAAGCTAATTGCACCGCCGCGAGCGCCCCACCGACCTTCCTACTATAACGCTTCTAAAGCAGCAACTAAATGTGCTCAAACGCCGCCAATGTCAGAGTAGAGCATTCTATGTTCACTAGACTACACAAAATATGTATGCTGTGAGCTGTTGCGCGTTCAAGAGGCTCGTTTGTGTTGGTGCCTAAGGCAGTGCTTTAATAGAACAAATCAAATGGCAATCTATTATTTTTATTATCAATTGATCCGCTTTTTTTTCTACTGCCTACTCTGACCAAAAACTCTTTGCCAAGAATTTAAGGTACACTTTTGAAATGTATGTAATTTCAACACCTTTGTAAAAAGGATCATCAATTTTTAACGCACACGTTCCGTACATAACACATATATATTGTGAAACACTTGTCGTATTAGAAAAAACATCATTACTACCGAAATAACTCTATTTTTTAAACTCTTACGTGTAAAAGCAACTCGCTTATTGAAAGTCTTCGCAAAGAAGGCTACGGTTTTGGGTCACGTAACGTCGATATATTTTCCGCATTTTTCAATACGAAATCAATGGAGATTGAGCACATTGAATTGTGGAGGTCGAAGTCTGCACATTGGGAACAGTTCGCTAAAAAGATGGGCTTATTTCAGAAAGAAAGGCGGCGTAAGTTATCGCTCATCTCACACCTGTCAGAGAGATTTACAACGGTGTCGGTATGAATCGGTCGTATGCTGACCCGATGATGTTTAAAAACATCAGTATATTTTGATCACCTCACTATTAAAATCATTTTCATCCCAATTGTGTGGCTACAAAATATTAATAATGAATTAAATTAAATTTGAATAGGAAAATGTCAAAATTTTATAAGAAATTAAAAATCACTAGAGGCTCAAGGTAGTATCACTAATATGCGACAAAACGTATTTTTTCCACAGTTTGAAATTTTTTTTTGAAGGCGAAACAGCTTTCACGTTTAAAAATAATTAGGTGACAAAACTTTTTATTGAGAAAATCGTTTTTTAAATTGAAATTATGATTATTAAAATTTATTTAGTTATTTAATTTTCACAATGATTTTTGTTGATAACTCATGGCAGTTCAACTTCATTGTATGTTTTCTTTGAAATAAATTAACTTAAGCAAAAAAGATTTTTTTTTAAATAATTATCTATTTTAAAAATACACAAAGACAATGCGAAATGACAAAGATGTGTAAAATCAAATAGAATACCAAATAATATTTAGTATGCTCAACAATTTCAAAAATACCAAAGATTAACATTTTTATATTTGTGAATTAATTTAAATGAAAAATGATGCTTTTCAAAACCAATATGGGTAGTTTTTTAAAATTAAATTGGCTTGCTTTATGAAAATAAACTTACTGATGCATTTTTTTAGGTTTTTTGTTTTCAAAAGAAACAAATACGTTTTGGCCTGACATTATAATTTAAATAAAAGTATATTCCATTTTAAACTACTTTATTATAATATATGTACAAGTATGTTACAAGTGTCAACTAGTTCGGTTAAAACTAACCTTCTTCAGGACAATATAGTATAAACTGCTTATTACACACGTGTAATATATTTAATAATGAAGTGGTTTAAAACAGAATATGTTCACCTTTTTTGTTTGTTGATTGAGGCACTGAACAGATAGAACGGTTGTCGCCAAGTCACATATAGGCGCCGGAAAGGCAAAAAGGCTTAAGCGACACTTTGATAAATATTAGTTAAATATGCAGATTTGATCAGTTTTTTTTCGACTTCGATTGCTCCCCTTTGATTCTGAAGACTTTGTGGCCTTCAGCCATATAAAATATATTTATTATTTAGGAGAAGGCTTGACTCAAGTGACACAAGTTGGGGACTTTTTAGTTTTTTCTTGCTTCAGGGAATTCAGTAAGAGCATTAAGTAACCTAAGTCAATTTTTTTTCAAAATCCAACCAAGTACTGATGACTATTTATTGTAAAACAAAAAAAAACTTTCAAGTAATTTGGTGTAAACTTCCCAAAATTGGTCTTAGCCCTTTTGTTTTTCCGGAGACGATATGATTTTTCAACTTTTCGGCCCAATTTGGCGAGTATTTTTTTTTTTAAGTTAAAAGAGTCTTGCGGTATAATCGCCAGGAAAAGCTTTTAATGTACAATAAATTGTATTATTGTACTACATTTTCCCAAGCTGATGAGTCCTGTCAATCATACCTCGACCCACCCCTAAGGGGAACATCGTGACGTGATGTTACGAGGATGAATAAGCATATGCTCACATCTATGAATTCTTTGTAAAAAATTCCGTTCCCACATATTATGTATTTATGGTCGCGTAGATCTAATCTTTCCCTATCCCATATTAATTATCATATCCTACGTGCATATCCAACTACGAATTATCTTTGGTAGTTGGATATGCACGTAGGATAATGCGGCATTCTCACAGTAATTTTGAATCGTTAGTATATTCACCATGCGAGAGTCCCTCGTGCTAATCGTAAGTAATGCCATAATCCATGGAGTTCTTGTGGAGTGTAAATCGGCGGTAATCAAATATAGGAGATATTGAAATAATGATTTTTCCACTACATTCAGAACGATCCTTGGCTGTATCTTGTTACAAGTTATATCATATCTGTTGGATTTCAACGTGATTATTTTTTAGGTTCTTACCTTTATGTTTTTTATCCATGTTCCTACCTATCTAACCGTTTCGCCATATAAAATTCCGTGTTCAAAAACACCGTGTTCGAAACAATTGAATATCAAACAGAGGTGTAAAAAAACTTGTTGCTCGTTCGTTTTCGCTTGTTTGTCAGTTTGTTGTTTGATCTCCAAAAAAATAAAATAAATGTTATTTTTTATGAATAAAAGACCAAAATAAATGTGTTTTTTTGTGAATTATTTTGGTACTAAATTTGTGTAAGAACTATCCAAGAGCTTCAACTTAATCGGTGAGTGAATGATTTTCCATATTTCTTTCATTCCATAATTCGTTCCACATCCATAATTAGACTCTTCCATCAAGTAGTGTTTATCGTTTACAGTCCACTATTTTTCAAATTCATTTGAATCTGTAAACATATTCGGTGTTTCATCGCAGCTTCGTATCCTACAATATCTTTCAACACTTGAACATGGTCTACGTTTTTTTCTTGTTTTTATCTGCACACATATTATATATTTCATATTTGGTTTTTATTTATTTTAAAAACTCTTATGCATAGTGTAACTGTTATGCGTGACAGCTGTTTTACCTTCTAAAGGAATTTTGAATTTGGAGATAAGCCACTAATAAAATATCTATTAACACAAACTCATAGTTTTCATTTTCAATAACCAAACATAAAAACAATGTAAATCGATTTCTGTCACTTAATTTGATAGTAAATTGAATACGTTGGCTCAATTCAAACAATAAATTTGACTGCTCAAAGGAAAAAAATTATAATTTCTGTACTTTGAAGTATAAATTTCGGAAAATTTTAAAAAGTTATGATTTTAAAAAATTATAATAGCCCAAAATTTTTTTGGAAACATAAAAATATTATCGTGCAAGAGGCTAATTATTCGGTGGTATAACGATTATATTATGATTATTATAAGGATTATTTATTTACTTAAACGCGCAATAAAAAAGTTCGTTTGCTAAACTTAACAAAAAGTTTAAATACTCACAATTTCAGACGAATCTGACAGGTAGATACGCAGAAAAATGCGCCCATGTAGACAACGAAACCTATGCATTTTGCCTACTCGTTTGGTGAAAGTTTTAAACATACTCATTACTTATGTTATATTTGAGAATCGTCTGTAACTTATGAATATGATTAAAAAAATCATTATTTCGTATGAATCTGACACGCAGAGACGGAAAAAATGCACCCATATGAACAACAAAACTCTTGCATCTAGCCCACTCATTTGATGTAATTTTTACATATTCAAAATTATTGTATTTTTATGAAAGAATCGTCTGTAACTTATCAATTCAATTAAAGATTTACAATTTCATTCGGATCTGACACGCAAAGACGGAGAAAAAGGCGAACATGTCTCCAGCAAAAGAATTGCATCTAGCCCACTCATTTGATGTAATTTTGAAATATTAAGATGTAATATGTTTTTATTTTAGAATCATCTGAAACCTATCAATTCAGTTAAATTGCTTTAATTTTGTTCGAATCTGACTCGTAGAGACGGAAAAAATGCGACCATGTCTCCAGCAAAACCCTTGGATCTTGCCCACTCATTTTTAAATATTCAAAATTATTGTGTTTTTATGTAAGAATCATCTGTTACTTATCAATTTAATTAAAGATTTACAATTTCATTCGAATCTGATTCGTTGAGACGGAGAAATATGCGACCATTTCTCCAGCAAAACTAAGTCATTTGAATGAAATTCTTAATATATTTTTTTTTTCATTCATCATTCAAGATTTCTTATGTTTTTTTATGAAAGAATCATCTGTTCCTAAACTAAGCTTTTATTTTTTTTTTAATTTAGTACGAATCTGACACTTGTAGACAGAGGAAAATTGAAAACCAGGAAAACCCTTGCATTTTGCCCACTCATTTGAAGAAATTTCTTAATATTTGAAATCATTATGTTTTTATACAAGAATCTTCTCTAAATACATCTGCGGGTATAACTTTTTAGATTATTACGTTGACCATGATCAAATAAATAATTGTTATTGCTCAAATAAAAAGTCCTTGATTTTTCATCCATTATACCGAGCGATTTTTTTCGTAAAATGGACATAGGAAACCAAATATTACCGAAGATTTACTACACATCATCTTTTAAATATTACGCCATCTGTACGAATTCGTTTCAATGGAAATAATCTGATAAAGCATATATCTTGATAATTAATCTTTTGCTAGTCAACCGAAATTTAAAGACATGAAAAATGGATTTATGAAAATTAGATTATAATTATCGGCCATCTTAAACCAGGGTGGATAGCCATAATGACCATTCGGAGATATTAACTATGTTTGTTTAAAAATGTTAATTACTGTTTTTAAAATCAACACGACTGTTTATCGTGATACAGTTTCATGATAATCCACAACTCCTTCATCAACTAAGGAGATGATACTTCATTAGTTTACTTAAACTTAAGAAAGAAGGAAGATATGTGCAATAGAGCGTGAATAAATGTCGGTCAAATCGTTACGTTTATGGGAAGGATATTGCAAAAGGATGTCGTGATTTGAACATCGGATTTTGCGTAACGACTCGTCTGGAATCATTATTTGTTATACAATGAAATTGCGAACCGTTTTTGTATAATATTTGCACTCTAAATCTAGGACATACACATTACATCTTAAAACAACTTGAAGCAAACAGAGCCGAAATCACTAAAAGGTAGAAATTAATAATGATTTAATAATACAAAATTTTAAACTTTATTTCACTATTTTCTCTTACGACGGACCAGTTTCACATTGTGACGGGCATCTTCAGACTAATTTCAGTCTCACAAACATACCCAATTTGGGATGCCATAGTCTCACTGGCTCTAGACGGCTTCACTTAAAAAAAATAATAAAAAGAGTAAGAAATATTATTAAATTATTCTACAGTTTTTATGACATTTATTTATTAATGAAGAAAATACAGATACAGACAGTAAATTAATAACAAGTATATAAATACATACATTGGAGAATTAGCCTGTATCACAACCATTTCTCACTGATTTACATATTGTAGCTGATAAATGCATCTCTACCGAATATTTGTATACAAATTTAAAGGGAAATAAAAGTAAATCGATTAATTAAGGGTTACAGAGAGAGAAGAAAAATAAAGAAAAAATAAAAGAAAATGCAGTGTCTAAGAAAAATTAAATTAAAAATAATAAGTACACTAGGTTGTTTTTTTTTTTTTTTTTTTTCTAAGTGAACACAGCTTTCAATTTTCTACCAAATGTACCACTTGTATCAAAAGAATATGTCAGAATTCATTGAAGTTTGATGTTGATTATATAAATCGCACATTCTTCTAATTGGATCCCTGACACCAGCATTTGTGCGTGCCCGGCTAATGTGAAATAAGTCCTTAAGTCTAGTTGTTCTGGGTGGTATTTTGAGGTTGATTAGGTTTACTAAGGTAGGACAGTCAATCATGTTATTGCAAACTTTAAACAGGGTCGTGGCGCTTATGGCGTAGTGGTCTCTATATATATGGCCTTGAGTTTCGGAAGTTACGAGTTCGATTGCTGTGCAGCGCAAATATATTTAAATAATTATTAGTTCAATCAAGTTAACACAAATGCTGCCAGGTTTCGGTGTTGTGATTATTGGGTACTTTGACCTTTTAAAATGGGCCCACAGCTGTCGCAAGGAAAGTTTATAAATTAATTGATAAACCACGATTTTCTACAAAAGGTAATACTAATTTATTTTGTATGTTAAACGTTCCAGTTAAAGTAATTCATATAATCGCTTTATTACGACCATCTATAATCGAGCGAAGAGTGAGAAAACTCATAGTAATATTGTGAGGAAATAAGCATAATATTATATTCATTTGTCAATGAATAATTTAACCTCACTCTGGCAACTGAGAATCAAACATAAAAAGTAATACAAAATTGACACAGAGTGACTTGTAACGTTAAGATGATATATACGTTAGTGCAATCAATTTACTTTGATGTTAGTCTGTATGGGTTAGTTAAATTCCACCGTAATTAAATGTATCACGAGATAACTGTACTTTTAGCATGTATTGCAACAGCCAATCGATAGAAAAATGAATCATACGTTCTAGACACTTCATAACACAAATTAAACGTCACATTTTTTAGTTCCTTTACGAAACGTGAGTTTTTTTCATATTTCTTTACGGTAAAAAGCGTATGTATTGAATACACAAAGATGCAGTATAATGCACTGATTGCTTGAAAAGCAAAAAATAGCATTTAACATGGCAGGTGGTGCTTGCTGATATAGAGGTGGTTTCAAAATGTATTTTTCCCACTAAATCTGTCTTACAGGTGGTCGTTTTGAATGGTGTAATAATTAATGATATTGGCGCAATTAACATACGAAGTCTACGATAGATGGTTATACCTGGGGTTAAATATTTTTGCAGTTTAATGTTAATGTTTAAAGTGCCGGGAGTATTATTCTGATATTAGAGTTTAAATTTGGGTCAAAACATGTGGGCTGTTGTATTTTTTCGACAAAATAATTATCTTAAATAAAAGAATACTTTGTTTTAAAAACCACAGAATTTATTATGATGAAGGCCAACCGGTTTCGCTTGGATCAAGCTTCGTCAGGGCACATATAATAACTAAAGAAAAAATACAGAGTTAACAGGTATATATAGGTACAACAGTTAATGATAGAGTGAGACAGTATATAATACAAAGAAGGAAGAGAGAAAGCATGTATTAGAGGGAGGGAACAGTTGAAAGTGCTTAATATATATTACGAAGAATTGGTAAATAAACAAGTGTACATAATAGAAAGATAATGATGTAATGTTAGGGGCAGACAAAGATCCTATATTGAATTTATATATGAAACGACATTTTACATTGTTACTGGAAAAGAAGGTATTTGGATACATAATAATAATTTAAAAAAAATAATAATAATAATAATTAACGTTTGTAAAATATCTGAAGACTTTGCTAAAGACATGGTTTTAGTTTTTCGGGGAAGCAATCAGCACTATTGCATAATATACAAATTATACACATTATTATAATTGAAAATAAATTGACTTAACAGTTATCCTCGATATTGATACCCGCCTAGCTGGGGCAAGTATCTAGGCAGCGAATAATTATTTATTTGACACCAAATAATCACAATTGGAAGAATTTTTGAGACGATTTTGTGCAGGGCAAATCTGGTTTGCAGTACTTTTCAATAATTCAAGATACTGTCAGGTCACGGGTTTTCAAACCATAGGTCGACCCTTCACACAGCACCCTCAAATACGACATAGGACGAAGATAGAGACGAAGTTTCTGGAAAAAAGTCCAACTTTTGGTGTGACCAAATTGATGAACAGAAGGACCCGCGAAAGCTGTGGCAGCACTTGAAGAAAACCTTGTGTGGAGATACTAGAATTCCGACTGATTCCTCTCTTGAAGCGACTTCTCTAGCAGACTTTTTTAGCAGCAAAGTGCAAAACATCAGAGCCCTTAGTGGAGCAGGGTCACCTTCCGTAACGGCACCAAGGGCCTGTCTGGAGAATTTACTACATTTTCAAACATTACGGTGGGAGATATAACACGGGCTGTAATATCTTGCCCGAATAAGCAATGTGCTCAAGATCCTCTCCCAACATGGCTTTTAAAAAAGTGTCTTCCAGATTTAGCGCCTGTGATTAACAACATTGTCCAGAAGTCACTAAAAAAATCACTTGTACCGGGCATACTTAAAAAATCACTTAAAACTCCTATCTTAAAAAAAAAAAAAATTTTGATGCTGACAATGCGGATAACTACAGGCCTATATCCAACTTACCGCTTCTAGCGAAATTGCTAGAGAAAATCGTTGCTAAGCAATTGGTGGCGTATTTGAAATCTGCTGGTTTGTTTGCGAAAAATCAATCGGCATACAGACAGTTTCATTCAACAGAGACTGTCCTTTTGCGGATTATTTCAGATCTGATTGTTGGCATGGAAACCTGTAAATTGAGCTTGGTGTCTATCCTTGACATGAGTGCGGCTTTCGATACGGTGGATCGCAGCATCCTTCTAAATGTGCTTGATACCGAATTTGGCGTTCGGGGTGAGGTACTCCAATGGATGAAATCTTACCTGTCTGGACGAGTAGGCTCAGTAACTTTTAATAAATTTACTTCACCTGAAACTCCAATTGAATTTGGAGTTCCCCAAGGTTCCGTCTTAGGTCCCATTCTCTTCATTATGTATACGAATCGTCTTAAACACCTCATTCACTCGGCTGGATTTGAATCACAAAGCTATGCAGACGATCGTATAATTTTCAAGTTTTGCTCTCCGGATGAAAAAGACATTCTAAAAAATGAGGTAGTTGACTTTATTGATACAGTTTCAAGTTGGATGTCTGTAAATAAACTCAAACTTAACCCGACCAAAACAGAATTTATCTGGATAGCTTCTCCCGGAAGGCAGGCCCTTCTTGACTCCAGTCCGATACAAATACAGGGTACCGATATCATTCCTTCCAAATATATAAAATTTCTCGGTTTCATTATTGACAATTGTATATCTCTCTCGAAAATTTCAAAGGCTGTGAGTTCTGGATTTTTCCATCTAAGGCAGATTAAATCAATCAAAAGATGCCTTCCTTCTGATGCGGCTAAATCACTTATAAATTCCTTTGTCGTCTCACGTATGGACTATTGTAATAGTGTATATGCTGGCCTCCCGCAGAAACAACTCCGTTAACAGAATACAGTCCGTCTTCAATGCAGCGGCGAGAATGATATATGGTTAGTCCAAATATTGTCACATTACTTCACTTCTGAATCGCCTTCATTGGCTTCGATGCCCTGAAAGAATAGAGTTGAAGATTTGCCTTACGATTTTTAAAGCACTGCAGGGAATGGCACCAGCCTATATATCGGAACTGTGTGTCCGACAAGCCTTAAATAGTAGACAACTTACTTTGAGGTCAGCAGACGTAGATACTGCTGTTCGATTAATTGAACCATCTCGATTAAATAAACCTGTTTACTATGATCGCGCTTTTGGTATATCTGGTCCAGTTATCTGGAATAAGCTTCCCACAAAACTTGCCAACATACAGAACCTAGCAGAGTTCAAACGTAACTTATTAAAATTTAATTTCTTTGAAAACGTCCCTAATTTGCTTTGTTTCGGTTTTCTCCTTTCTTCTATCATTATAACTCAATGTCCTCACTATCTACAGAAAACCAAATACTCATTGTCATAAAATATTTATTTTCTTTTGTTACTTGCTATATTTACACTGTTTGCATTTTTAGAATCGTTTACTTACAATACTTGAATAATAATGTTTTAAGTGCCAACCATTGAGGTATATCTCAATGGTGCCAACATATTAACTGTCCTCAATCATATTTCCTTTTCTTTGATTTGACAAATGTGTTTATATGAATTAATTTATTTCATCTGAATTTTTACACCCGTAGCTCCTGGTAAATTGTTTTTTAATCTGTTGATGTACACATACACTGATATACCCATATCTGAACCTTTTCTCTAGTGATTAATGATAACGATCATTATTTTAGATAGTTTTAATTTGTATACATATTATGTATTATTTTCTCCTTGTTAGTTAATCTTATTAGCTTAATTAATTTAGTATGAAGCGCACTTGAGGTGAAATATCACAAAACTGCGCTATATAAGTTCACTATTATTATTATTATATAGGATCTGAGAGAAATTATTGTCCTCGAGGCTTCTGGTGTGGAGATTATTTAAAAAAAAGGTTGCCAGCTGCGTTTTTTGTTTCTACTTGGATGTAAGAATAAAAACACGTTTTTAGATTGAATATTTATAATTCGTTAAATTTCACATTGTTTTATCATCGATTCGTATTAACATTTAAAACGGTAGATAACAAAACAATAAAGATTCTGAACGTTTAACGGCCTCCGTGGTCGAGTGGAAAGACGCCCGACTACGAATTCAGAGGTCGCGGGTTCAAACCAGACGTGCGCAAATAACCTTTATTTAAATAATATGTGTCACAGTTTATTTGCGGCACGTTCCAGAATGGTAGATACTATAAGTATAGCCCTGGTGAAAGACCGGAATTGGAAACAAAACGTCGCTTGAAATAGCTTTAACCGTGTTTAGTGATTAGATCTGAATATCCAGATATATCTCAACCTTCATCTTCCCATCTCTTTCCCTTTCCCACTACCTTCAGTTTCACCACATATCTCAATAGGGGATGCCATTTACCTAAAATTCCAGTATGAATTTACAAGGTTCTAAAGGTTAAAAAAAAAAATTAACTATTCGTGTTGAATTAAAAAATAAATCATTCCTAGTATGGCTTATATTAGAAACACAAAAGTGTGTATTTTTAGGTGTTAACCCTAAAGTTCGAATTATAATCCGGAAACTAAATATTTAAGGGCTTTTCTCTACCCTTTAAAAAAATCTTTCTTCGAAGTGTCGTGACTTCAAAAAGGTTGGGAGCATGTGTTCTAGGTCTCGATCGCAGCAGTGACCTACCATTGTGTCAGAAAAGAAAAGTTTTAATGAATGCATTCTTACAGTGGTAACTAATATAAATTCGAAACATGGACAACTGAATGCAAAAGAGGTCGAAAAACTGAAAGTAAAGAATCGTGGGCGTGGGACGGAGAGATGCATGCGAGACATCGCCCGAGAGATTGGAAAAGAAACGAACGAATAAGGAAAGAGACAAAGAAACCCGACATAATGATTGAATATGCTAAAACCTTGAAAGAACAATATATGGAGGGATAGATAATTTGTTTTACCCAACCCATCCGAAATTGTAATAAATCACTGTTTCCGTGTTTTTACATCGTACACCATGAGAGAGAAAGAGACAACAAATTTCTTGGACGGCTTCTATATACTGTCGTAATGTTCTTAAGCTGGTTATTTTCGCTGGTTAACGGCGGGACTCCGCCCACATTTTTTATTTTGCCACTAAACTTGACACAACTAAACGGTTTTTTAGGTTAGATGCTATATTTTTGTTGATAAAAATACTGTGAAAAAGTGGCTATACGAATACACAAAAACATTATGTCGATATGTGATATGAATGGATGTATAAATACCGTAGCCTTAGTCTTAGCCACGCCCATTTGCGCCGAGTCATGTTAAAATCATCAAAAACAAGTCCAAAACTGACTTCACTGGCTTTGGCTTGGGCTACCTCTTGTATACTCTAAGGCTAAAACAGTAATTGGCAATCGGCAGAACAAAATGTTTAAAAGATTCATTCTTTCCTACAACCCGCTGAAACGACGAGATAAAACAAAATATACCAGGGTGGTAGATACTGTCAATATTGGCCTGGTGAAATACCACCATTGCTTGAAATTAGTCGAATTTAATGATCAGATCTGTAAGCCAGGTACTCCTTGACCTTCCTCTTCCCCATCTCATTCCCCTCCCCACTACCTTCATCCTCGCAACATACCCCAATCGGGGATGCCATCGTCCCACTGGCTTTAGAAGTTTGGGAGTAGTTGGGACTCTTATGCGGTATTCACTTTATATATATATATTTTTAAACAGTTTAATGCTATCTACGGAATAAGATTGTTGACTATTATCTATATAATAAGATTGTTTACTGGTATAAACGGGATAAGATTGTTTACTGTTATCTATAGAATAAGAATGTTTACTATTATCTATATAATAAAATTGTTTACTGCTATAAACGAGATAAGATTGTTTACTATTATCTATAGAATAAGAATTTTTACTATTATCTATATAATAAGATTGTTTACTGCTATAAACGGGATAAGATTGTTTACTGTTATCTATAGAATAAGAATGTTTACTATTATCTATTTAATAAAAAATTTTACTGCTATAAACGGGATAAGATTGTTTACTATTATCTATAGAATAAGAATTTTTACTATTATCTATATTATAAGATTGTTTACTGCTGTAAACGGGATAAGATTGTTTACTGTTATCCATAGAATACGAATGTTTACTATTTTCTATGAAATAAGATAATTTACTGATATCTATAGAATAAGATTGTTTACTATTATCAATAGAATAAGATTGTTTACGGATTTCTACGAAATAAGATTGATTACGGCTATCTACGGAATAAGATTATTTACTGTTATCTATAGAATAAGATCTGTTGGCAGATTAGTATTGATAGTTGAATGTACCAGAAATGTTTCGTTAACACAATTAATGATATCATTAAAGTTATGACTCCGTAATAATTCAAGTTTTAGAATTTCGCGGTGTATAATTATGGTTTTGGCATTACAATGCTGTACCACACAATACGAGATAGTAATTACTTTCTTTATGAAGATGCAATCGTGATTTACGCCGGCTTTCTTCTTTTACGCTTTCAGTGTAATTGTTAAAAAAAAAACACACTCATAATGACCGACATCTCTGTTGGTCTGCCATATTTATATATTTTTTATTATTTGCTCCTCTTTATTTAAGTTAATAAGAATTTGATCTCGTGTTAGATTATATCATACAATCATCACATATGCATAGCAGGGGCGTGCGGTTACATTGGTAAGAACTAAAATATCCAAATTTGATTTGCAAATGCATGTGTTACATGTAGGATCTTTAATATAACAAATCTAGCATGTATGGATTTATTTTAAATTTAGAACTATTTTTGGGCCATGTTCTTAAAATTACTCTCACAGTGCTCTTTATATAAATGATACAATACAATTACAAATAATCTTAAAGAAAAAATATTCATTCTAGTTCAATCATGTAACATAAATGTAAGATTTAGGTTAAATATTGCTCAAATATAACACATAAATAGGTAACCGATATGTATATAAATACAATACTTTAGAAATGTGAATGAAGCAGTAATGGTGTTAAATAATGTGAACTTGGAAGAGGATGGAAGTATTTGACAAAGCGGTTCTACTGGTAAATATACAAAGCAATGAAAACAGAACAAATGAACAATAGAATAGCACGAAATAACAACAATAAAACATATTGAAAAAAAACAGGAGTCAGTTTAGGTTTAGCAATAAACATGAGAAGATTCTGGGTTGGCAATATGCATAAAACAATGATGCAACCAAAACCAAAAAAATACCGGAGATAAGAGAAAATGGCTTATTTTAATAAATTAGATTTATGAAACCAAGATTTTTTAAATAATTTATTTTTTAAAGCCCGTTTAAGAGAGGCCAGTTACAGGAAAAGCTTGATCGTAGTAGACGGCTCGATTTAACCGAGAAAGTTCAAAGTATGCAGTTTTTAAAGCATAATCGCAGGTAACAGAAAGTTCCAAAAATTATTTTAAATGCTTGAAAATAACGAAAAAAAAAATCTTGATACTGTTGTGAGAGCAAATTATACAAGTGGGAAATGAGGTTTGCAAACCAATACCCAGACGTAATTTCATACGTTGGTCTAAAAAAGCCTTACTTTTCCTTTCTCATCTTGCTAGGTAGGCATGGTGGCATAATACGACTAGAAAAGTGGCCTGACAGAAGTTTTGTGAGAAAAATCTGTTAAAATTTATATTTTTCCTTAATAAGTTATCTCCACATCGCTTTTTCGATAGGTAGACAAATATTTAATTTGAGAAAAAAAGGATTTTATTAAAAAATCACGGCACGCCACTGATGTGTAAAAATGTACACATGCTGAATAGTCTGCATTAATTATTGTAATAATTTGAAGAGGAATCGGAAAACTTTCTCCGCCATATTTGGCTAAATACATTCTAATGCTAAAGTAATTTAATAAATATTATCTAGATACCAAAGCGCTGTGTTAGTAATTAACACAACAGCTTAAAATAAATATTTGACTGCAGAATCCAAAATACCAAGTTAGAGAAAATTTTCAAAGGCAAATATGTATTTTTTCAAAAAAAATCTTAGTTTACTCAATACAGCAGTTACGCCATTCATTTGAGAGAACTATGAAACGGCTAACCAACTAACACATATAGTAATACGTTTTTCACTATTATTACTACGCACTCAAAAAAAATCACAAAAATGGCGCCATATAAATTAGCGTTATTACTGTTAATTAAGGTTATTACTGTTTTGTTTGCAGGTATTATACATATAGACATCTTAGTAATGTGTTAGTTTTTTTTTGTGATTACCGCACAAGAGTTCCAACTGTCGAGAGCCAGTGGGACTATGGCATCCCCAACCAAAGTATGTTGTGACACTGAAGATAGTGGAGAAGCAAAGGTGATAAAGGTTGGGAAGTACCTGGCTATTCAAATCTGGTCACCAAACACGGCTAAAGCAATTTCAAGCAACGTTTCGATTTTGAATGGAAGTTTTTTACCAGGGTGATACTGAAAGTATCTTTCACTCTGGAACATGTAGCAAATATACAACTTATGTATTATTTTATTCAATATTAATTAAATGAGTAATAACACATTTTAAGTGTGTTTAATTTATTTGCGCACGCCGGGATTTGAGCCCGCGACATTTATATTCGCAGCCAAGGATCTTAACCACTCAACCACTGAGGTCGTCAAATTCACGTTTCCCTTAAATTCAATGGATATGGTTAACTTTATAATCTCATATTTTTCTTATTTATAACTTTGATGCAGAACACAAAAACGTTTGAAATATGTGTAGTTCTGCAATATAAAGAAGAAAAACAATACAGTTAAAATCGCAGAGCAATAATATACAGGAGGGAGCGCTTTTGTATTCAGTATTGATGATTTTTGCCTGACTCGGGCGTGGCTAGGACTATGGCTATGGTATTTATTCATACATTCATAGCACATGTCGATTTGATGTTTTTTTATTATTTTTATAACCACTTTTAGTATTGTTGTACACAAAAATATAGGATATAACTTAAAAACCGTTGAGTTATGTCCTGTAATGTCGAATAACAAAACGTAGTGGGCGGAGTCGCCGGAAACGGATAACATGCTTACATATCAAATGGTGGTGCTGTACTATGTGAGAACTTGTCTCGTCTCTTTCTCTCTAAAGGTTTACGACGCTAAAACCCGGAGAAAGTGATTTTTCGTGAATTTGTATAGGTTGGGTAAAAATATTTATCTCTCTCTCTCTCCGTATATATTCTTGCTCTGAGGTTAAAATCATTACATTATCACAGAGGAAACTATAAAAAAAAAAAACTTTAAATTCGCTCTGCAATCGCGTCATTAGCTACATAACCGTGCACATCGCGGTTTTTCTACTATTCGCGATAATTCGATAACTAACTAACTAACTAACTAACTAACCATCACGCCGTTTCCCCGCAGCGGTAGGCAGAGAGGACGGCCATACAACTCTGTCTTAGCAAACACTCCTTGCTTCATTTACATTCATACATCGTCTCATACATACTCTTCTGTTATTCTGACTCTTCACCTGACCCGATTCAAGTATTTGATTTACTTGATCGTGCCAAGTCTTTCTCGGGATCGACTTCTTTTTCCATTCACTTTCGCATCATGTATTCTTTTCACACTCCTTTCTTCGTTCATTCGCTCTACATACTAAAACCATCTAAGCGTCCCGATAATTCGATCATCTTTTAAATTCAAGTATTTTGCTAACCGTAATACTGAATTCCCGGTCAAAGGTTATCATAACTGCACACGAGCACTTATATCTTATTTGCGCTCTTGTGCAATTTCTTAAAACCTGATTGATTTTACGATCCGGAACGGCCCAGGCGATAGCTTGCATTAACCGGAGCAGCGTTCCGGTTTGCCCCGGTCTCATCCGACCACTGAGTCAGGTGATTGGAGAATAATACAAATATAATTTGAGCTGACACGTAAATGTCCATTCACATCAAATCAGCGCTACAGGTAAATCTCTCCCACCCAACCATGACTAATTTGCATATGACCACAATTAAAGCAACAATGCTGATTGCGGTGATAATTTTTTGGTGAAGTTTAGTGTTTGTTTATCTATCAAAGGGATTTTTTAAAATTTGACTTTTATTTTTTAATGAATTTGACTTTTTGTTTTGTTTTGTTTTTTTTTTAATGATTATAATTTAAATAAGCACCAGAACTCGATATTTAAGTCAGTCAAAATACATATTACGTATTACTTCAATTAAAGAAAATGCCGGTTATTACACAATTTCACGCCTCACGTGCGTTTGTTTCGTTTTGGAACGTAAGTAATTTTATTTAAATAATTGCACACATATTTTATCTCCACTTACATCCTGGTAGAAAGAAAGGAAGGAATATGAAGTGGAAGTAATATGGAGAGAAGGTGGATAGAGATTGTTGTATATTAAGATCTAATCTCGAGTGGAAGGTACTCCTGGTGAAAGACCACCATTCAGAATAGAAATGTTGTTTAAAATGGCTTTAGTCGTGTTTTTTCACCAAATCTGAATAGCCAAATACTCCCCGACCTCCCTCTTTACCATCTACCTACCTTACTCACTACCTTAAACCTCACAACATACCCAAACTGGGGATGCCATGGTCATACTGTCTCCAGACAATTGGGAGCGGTCGATAAACACAGTTAAAGCTGTTGACGACCCCCGTTATCGAGTGGTAAGACGCTCAACTACGAATGCGGAGGTTGTGGGTTCGAACCCGGCGTGGGTAAATACATTTTATTTAATTAGTATGTGTCGTAACCTTAGAGCACATAGAGTGGTACCTATCCAAGGCAGTGTAGTCAGTTTTTGATGATTTTTGCCGGACTCGGCAGACCTGGGCGTGGTTAAGACTTGGGCTAGGGTATTCATACATCCATTCATAGCACATGTCGTAATAACGTTTTTGTTTATTCGTATAACCACTTTTTCACAGTATTGTTATCATCAAAAATATAGCATATAACCTAAAAACCCGTTTAGTTGTGTCCAGTTTAGTTGCATAGTAAAACATGTGGGCGGAGTCCCCGGAGACGCAGGAGACCAATATCATCCTTACAGTACATAAAAGTGGTGTGTTATTTTTGTTGTTCTTGTTGACGTAAAAACCCGGAGAAAGTGATTTATCGCAAGTTTGTATCGGTTGGGTAAAAATAATTAGCTCTCTCTCCATACATTGTTTCTCCAAGGTTAAACCAATATTTGCAGTGGTCATTAAACGTTGAGTATATTACGCCGACGGTTTTAACCACTCGAACACGGAGGCCGTTACGTGCGTTGATATTTTCCGATGTAATAAATAATAAGAAAACGGTAAAGACGATGTGAACATTTCACAGTGAAATGCAAGTTAGGTAACGATGACTCCTCCATATGTTGAAATAATTAAAAATGTAATATTAGCCGCTATTATGTGTGTAACATACAACACTTTCGCTACAAGGCACTCGGATTTTTTGCCAATAAACAGATCTAATTCATTGGAAATTGTTTCGCACGCTTTTGCACGCCGGTTACGTAAGCCTCCGCATGTCGGCGGGCTCAGACACTCTCTAGGAGTAAGCTCATTCGCTGTGTGTGCACCACTTGGATACTTTGATAAAAGTTCCCACGATTCTTTTCATTTGCATAGCTTTGAACTAGATAAATTATTTCATCGGGTGTCTTTCGATCTCACGAGCAATCGCAATAAAATCTTTGATTAACTTATTGATGTTTGATTTTAACAGCCCCTTATCTTTTTAACAGCTTTCGTGGTCGAGTGGTAACGCTCGACTGCGAATCCAGGAGACGCGGACAACGAAATTTCATTTAATGATTTGTGTGTCATAACATGGTTATAACACATTTAATTTATGAAAAGTAATAAGTGGCATATTTGCGGCACGATCCAGAGAGGTAGATGCTCTAAGTATCGCCCCGGTGAAACACCACTATTTAGAATCGAAACGATGCTTGACATGGCTTTAGCCGTGATTGGCGACCTGATCTGAATGGCCAGGTACTTTATAACCTTCCTCTTTCCCATCTCCTACCCCTCGCTTCTCCCTGCAGCCTCAGAACATACCCCAGTTGTGGGTGCCATAGTTGTTGGTTATCGCTGGCTCTAGAGGGTTGGGAGCAGTTAGGACTCTGGTGCGGTATTTACGACTGTTTTTTTTTATTTCTTAATGATTTATTTTTTAGTGAATACAGCACAAGAGTTCCAACTACTATCACAGAGCTATATGGCATTCAAAGAAGACCCAAACTGCCTGGAGCCGGTGGGACTATGTCATCCCTAGATTGAGGTAGGTTGGGAGGCTATAGAAAGTGGGGTTCAGAAAGAGACGGAGAAGATGATCAGGATCCCTAGCACGAAACATTAAAGATTTTATCGACAATGTCGGTAATTTTAAATCATTACGAACGAAAAAAAGCTCACATCGACTAAACATGCTTAATTTAATTGATGTAAACTGTCATTTGTTTGTTGGCAATCTACAATTGGGCTCAGGAACGATTCCAAATTACCGTTATTGTCAATCAAATGATTATCGATGTTTCGTGCTAGGGCACCTGGTTACTCAAAGCGGCTAAAGTTATTTCAAGCGATATTTTGACTATCGTCTTTTTCCTATGATGGAAGAGAACTGATGGCGGTCAAAGTGGGATACACATATCACTCCATCCATCTCTGTCTTCTCGACTTCACTTATAATAGACCTTCGATCCCTCATGTTGTAATATTTAATTATTTTTTAAAATTATGAATTGTGGTCTTTCACCAGGAAGTATTTCAACCTCTCTAAAAATATTATTTTTTCTTATTATTGCTAAAGATTTACATTCCTAGTAGCAATTTAATAACTGATGATTATTATTTAAATATACAAAAAATAAGATGATGATTTTAATACCGAAATATAAGAAATTTATACATTGCAACAACGCTTAATATAAAAAAATATTGCGAAGGCTCAGGTTTATATGATATTATATGAAATAGTTTTTTATGTTTCAATTTATTTTCTCATATGCATAAGTACTCGTTTCCCAATCTGGAAGAAAACAAAACTATAAAACTATCTTTAAGCAATACGATGGAGCCTAGGAATTAAGATTTAAAGATCGTCCTCAGGGTGATTTTTCAAAAAAACGGCGCTATATAAATTATCAATAATATAATATTTTTTATTATTAATTGCAATGTATTAACAAGATTTGAAAAGCATTAGTCCCTAAAAATGGAGTTACGGTTTGATTGACAGCGAGTATTTTTTATGTTCGATTTCTTATATAATATCAGAAAGTGGTTTCTTAAATACAGAGTGATCTGTTTGAAAGACTTATAAAATAAAATAAAAATATTTAAAAAACGCGAAAGAAACTAAGATATTTTTTAATCAATTGAAATATTTAAAAAAAGGTTGTATATCTAACTATTCAATAAACAGATTAATGTAAATTATCTTTAAAAAATACACTTAAAAACACAACATTTAACACAACACATTCCTTTACAATATAAAGAGTTTAAAATAAATACTTAAGATTTATTAATTTCAGAATGGGCATATTAAACGAATATAAAAAAAAAAATACTAAAAAGGTAAACAATAAGTACAAAGGTAATAATGTTAAGCTCTTTGGAATTTTTCATTACTTGGTTCTTTTCGTAGTTTTTATTATTTAAACTTTACTTCCTACACTTTCAAACAGAATCTCACAATAAGGAAATACAAAAACATCATATTCGTAAATGCTTTTTATATAAGTTTCAAAGCATCTAACGATTCATTTTAAGTAAATATTAAACGTTTTTTCCGTGAAAATTTATTCATTTTCTGGAGTAAATGGATTAGAAATCCAACCTCCATTAAGAAATATACATACCAAGATATTTAAATCCACTCACAAAAATAGTAATACATCTTTAATATATGCCACTAGATAGTTGAACTCGAGCACGATCGTGCTGCAGACCGCCGCCCGGCGTTTGTCACCCCTGTCAGTCCATATAAAGTCTCTTCCTTTCCGCAGCCCATACTCATTTGCACTAGATCTCGGTACACGATACTGTCTCTCCGTTGCTTATCCAGATGTGATAAACCGCGGGCATGGTCTGAATTATTCATGAACTGAACGGCTGTCGGATGGGCCAAGAGAAGTCAACTCCTTTAAAGGATTGTGGGAGAGAATGTAGATAAATAATTAAATAAAACAATAAGGTAACTATTTATATTTTCGTAGAAACAAAGAAAGCCATTAAAATGAATAGTCAAGTCAACCTCTTCAAAGATGTAATAATAATAATAATCATCATGAGAGCAAATTTAAAATATAGTATATCGGAGGTATTTTTTCAATTTTTTGTAGTAAAGAACAAATAATGATGAAAATCTTCCAATAAATTTAAGGAATGAGAGTCTGAAAAGTTTTTTTGGTTTGAACAGAAATTTTATTGGGCTGGTTACATCTTGGTTATGGATATGATTTTCTGAAAAAATGGGTTTTGAGTTTGGCTCTGAACTCTGTCGAGTCTTTTATTCTCAGATCATGTGGTAGACCATTCCAGGCTTTAGAACCTGACACTCCGAAGGAACGCTCTCCAAACTTAGTGTCTGGTGTGCGTTTTGGTTCCTTCAACTTTCCGATAGTCGATGACATGAATATGGCGGCTAAAGCTCCAGCCCACTGTTGTTAAAAGTTCCATCGAGGGAATGGTTTAAGAGTTATTGTGCTGTCCGAAATTAAGACCATATACGACATTTTGGTACTTTCTTCTGCATCCATACCTACGCCATATATATATAACTTTTGAAGCTGCGTATATCTGCCCGAAGAAAAATAAATAAATACGTTTCGATAAATTATGAAAAAATGTTACCTAAAAAAAGGCTTCTAGTATAAGGTTAAATGCCTTGGTAAAGGAATGATAAATAATTGCTACGTGCCCTGGGAAATTGCCCAATCCGCATGTGATAAAGTTAGCTTTTACGTTAATTTACAATTCCACAAATTGTAGGTAAGTACTTATTGACATAATGTAACATGTTGATGAAGAACGGTTCCAATATTATCACACTGAACGCGCGGTCAGAATCAAACCCAAATCGTTTTCCCCTCAGAAATAATATTTGAAATTATTTGAAAATATCAGTCCGTCGCACCACAAGTGTTGCTTCATAAGAACTTAAAATATCTATGTTAACTAACTAACTAACCATTTTGCCGTTTCCTCGGCGAAGAGGACGAACCACTATACAATTCTGTCTTGGCACACACTCCTTGCTTCATTCACATTCATACATTATCTTCTGTTTTTCTTATTCTTGATATGGCCTGACTCTAAAATTTAATTCAGTTGATCGTGCCATGTCTTCCTCGAGTGTCCCCGACTTCTTCTTCCATTCACTTTCGGGTCACATTTTATTTTCACAATTCTTTTTTCGTACATTCTCTCTACATGCCCGAACCATCTAAGCTTCCCTTTCTTGATCCAATTCATTACGCTTACATCAGTCTTGCATTCTTTCCGGATATCCAAATTTTCAACACGGTCTGCGTGGTTTCACCGCATACTCCTCAGGAATCTCATTTCTACAGAATTCAGTCTACTTTCATCCTTCCTCTGCCAGTTCAATGCCTCACTGCCGTACATCAGGGATGGTATAAGCACGTCATTGTGGACTACTAGCTTCGCTTCTTTGGACATTTTTTTTTATTTGCGCCAACACCGTTCAGTTCAGAATTTAATTATTCATTTAACGCTTTTGTGTAGATTGTATGATAGAAGAAAAAGCAGGCAGTTGTAGGCGCTATAAAAACTATAATATAAAACAAATTTTTGGAACAATTAGCATAAATTATAATAAATAAATATTTGTTTATATAAAATAGTGCCACAAAAACACTAAATAATTATCGAAGTAGTGAAACATTAATCAGATTTAATAGTAAATATAACCTACATACTGGTTTTTAATGTGTGTTTATTATTTTCACGGCTTTATTTCAATCAATTTGGCGAAATTCAAGTGTATTTATTATTTTAACTATTTATTATCTGTCTATATTTTAACTTTATCTGCCCATAAACTTTATGTTATATTTATACGCTTGGTGATTAAATAATTAACTGAAAAAATGCTATCATTTTTTTTTCGTTTAATAACCGCTATTATGAAATATCAGATTATAATAAACTTTATATTCCATTCAAATTATTCGTAGATAAAAAAAAATGGATCTAAAAAACACACATTTCTTCATAAATTATTGCTTTCTTTAAATAGGTACTATTCTTTAAAAATACCTTCTTCTAAGCATCTTTTTTTTGCAAATAAATATGCTTCAAGAAAAATACACTAGACGTATAATAAAGTAATGAAATTAGAATGGGCGCTTACTTACTCGTTATTTTTAAAATCTATTTTACACAGAATACCATAATTGTCAGACAGTCAAAATGCAACGATGCATCTGGGCCGAGGGACAACATTTACCGGATTTCATTATTTTTAATGTGTAATGAAAACTATTTGATACCAGCCACGCGTTAGAAGCCAAAAATCAAAATGATTGCTTTTAATTACGTTCACGTTTTGTCAGTATTGATTTAATAGTTTAAAACATATTTACCCCTATGTAAACGCTTTTATTCTAATACTTACTTATTCAAAAATCTGTTTTAAAAGACACACGGTACAACATGAGGGTATTTAGATAGCGTAGTGTCATCCAAATTTTCGACAACACTTTGCTGAAGTTCCAAAATCCATTTTGCAGCTAATTTCATATTGTTCAGCTATGTACGAGGACATGTAAATATTTAAATAGGGCTGTAGAAAAAATAACCAGTGATTTTTTCAACTAACTAACTAACTAACGGTCACCCCGTTTCTACGCAGGGGTAGGCAGAGAGAACGGACCATAATACAACTCTGTATTGGAACACACTCCTTGTTTCATTCACATTCATACATCGTCTCATACATACTCATCTGTTATTTTGACTCTTCACATGGTCCGACTCAAGTATTTGATTCACTCGATCGTTCCATGTCCTCCTCGGGCGTCCTCGACTTTTTTTTCCATTAAAATTGGCGTCACAAATTCTTTTTCACTCCTTTTTTTGTTCATACTTGCGATTCATTTAGTTGTTTCTGTGGTAGTTTGCGATCGTCTTATTTGCTAGTATGGCACTGGGAACGGCAAGGCGTGTGAGATCAGGTCCATAGGGACTACTTTCGGAACTACTTTCTAAACCGTGGAGAGCGTCTGCCCAGCCTCTTTATCTGCACAATGTAGCTGTATTTACCAATATGTAGCTGACATTTCCTTCCTTACCAGACCATCAACAAGCGGTTTAATTTTATTGGGCACTAATTTTATGGACCAATCTCTTGAAAGATTCAAAGTACTACACATTGTATTAACTTTTATCGTTTTGTCTTCAACATGAACGGGATATGTTTAATGTCTTACTAGAACTGAAAGTATTATTTAAAGATGAAAGGTATCCTATCGATTGTCTACGTTTATAACCTAATAAATTAAATAAAATGAAAATACACACGTACATTAGTTATGCGCCTATAGCTAGCATATCAGCCAGGTCAGCCATACGTAAACTTTCTGATGTATTAATTTTACACCAAATTATGCATTCATCAATTGATGCACCAAACATTTTATCCCAAATTTACATCAACATACCACTAAGAAAATCAACAAAGATGATAAACGAAATTTTCAATATAAAAGCTTACCACACAAATACGGGATATTTATCTCCTTTGCCGCGGATATTAAAAAACTACAACACAATTCACTGCACAAACAATGAAGTAGACATTTTTAATGACACGATAAATCAATTTAAAAAAAATAATCTGTCAATCATATCAAGTTGATATTGTAATAATGGCCTTTAGTTATTGACTGTTTATAAGAAGTAGCAACTATCAAACGGCTAATAGGTATCTTTTCAGTACAGGTGCCAATAATCCATGTATTTATGTTCTACCTTGTTTAATATTATTCATTTGATTTTGATTGTTATTCATTTACTTTTGCATTTTTCATATTTTTTTCCTTAATTACCCACTGTTGTTAAATATTCTAATTAAATGACCACTCATGTATTTATGTTTTGGGCATCATGCCTGTTATGTGTACTAAAATAAAATAAAATACGAAAAAATGTCACCAACACTATTTCAGTATTTTGCGTACGACATTTATTTTAATTCCTGGCTTAAACAAACCTAAATAAAATGATTTATTTTCAATTACGCATTAATAAGGGATTGTATAATTAGCCATAAAGGATAACATCTGAGTGTTGGTATTTGTTTTGGAACTCAGGAACGGTGAGCTCTTGGGTCTAGTCAGGTCTGCCTGATTTAATTTTTACGACAGCGCAACTATTTTTAGCTAGCGATGCCAGTTTCATCATCAGCTATGGTGATTTAATTGACAAAAAATAAAGTGGGATCCATAATATTTTTCAGTTGTTTCATTAGTAGGAAGAAAAAAGAGTAGTTAAATTAATGCACCGGGTGTCAACTCTTAGAACCAACCGGGTATTTGAAACCCCGTCTCATTTGACGTAGTCAAAAAACAGTAATCAGCGCCAAAGAAATCGACGGTTTAATCAACGACTGATTAAACAACCCAAAATAAACTTTGACAACAGTCAAACAACTGACCTTTAGCCTTGTATATCGTCGCTAGAAAGGTAAAAGGGCTTAAGCGACACTTTGGTCAAATATGAGTTAAAAATGCAGCTTTGATCGGTTCTTTTTTCTGCATCGAATGCTCTGACTCTCGTGTGATTTTGAACTCAGTGAGAGCATAGGGTTACCTGAGTTAACTTTATTTTAAAATCCAACCAGGTACTGAAGACTTATGAATTTTATTGGAAAATAAACAAAAAACTTACAAGTGCTCTGGTGTAAACTTCCTAAAATGGCGCTTCAGCCCTTTTGCCTTTCCGGCGACGATATGTTACATTAGTGGAACACCGTTTAGGAGTTGTTCGTCAACAATCAACAGCCTTCTGCAATCTCACACATTACCTTCTACTGAACGTAATCACTTCAGATCTGGTACCGAATCCTCCGGCACTACGTCCTTTCTCACGGCAATAAAACCCGAGATGCATATCTCTAATTGGAATTTTATTGAGAGCTTTTGTTTGAATGAACATTTTATTAAAAAATTTCGGCTCTACAAACAAAGTCTATTATCTAACAATAACAAAGATAATCTCCCCAAGAACCTAAGACAAATAGTCGTTAACGATACAAATTAAGATGTCCAGATTTGCCATTAACTTCAACATCAGATAAGTAGGTAGCTACCGATAAAAAATGATTTAAATTGAATGCTGATAGTAACGACAAAAAACGGCACAAAACGTTAATTAAGATATGTAGATTAATATCCCTTTCTACCGTTGCATTCAACTGTTATCGTTAAAAAAAGTCGTTATTTTAAAGGCTTTTAAATTTGAACAGAACGTTAATTAATATGCAAGGTTAATGATTTTTAATTGAGACTGTTTTTGTGGTTGGAACCAGCTAATGCGGTTGGCATACATGCATAATTTCTGTCATATATATTAAGAAAGTTAATGAGATGACATAAACTCCTTGGCTCGTAACTCAGACTAGAGATCGAGGGATCAAATACCGGCGCAGGTAAATAACAAAATACTGAATTTATGCTGGTAATTTAACAAGCATATAGTAAATTAAAATATAAGAACACTTTGTTTTGAACTACGAATTTATTATGTTGAACGCCAACCGGTTTCGCTTAGATCAAGCTTCGTTAGGGCACATATAATAATTAAAGAAGGTATATATAGGTACAATAAATAATAATAGAGTGAGACAGTATATACAACAATAAAATCGTAGTTTAAAAAAAGTGTTTTTCATTTTAATATGATGTCAAACTACAAAGTGATTGTTTCTTACGAAAAAAAATATGTATTCCATCAAATGCAATTTTTGATATTATATTTGTGGATATTTTATACCCTTGAGTATAGTGCAGTGTCACCCTGGTATTCACAAAGCCGATGTGATAAACTAGGTTTTTATCAATTTCGCGGAGAAAATCACCCTACGATGGCAACTGTGACACATTTTTATCTATTGCGTAAACTTTTTTAAATTTAAAAATTAAACGTGTTTGTTTGCAATACGCTTAATATAAAATTTATTAAAAGTCGTTTTTCATTACCCGTGATATCGTTAATAACTGTTAAAACTCCGTTTCTCCAAGATCAAATCTGTCTCCGTTCATTAAAAAGCAACCAATTATGTTGATTTCTGCGCAAAGTTTTAAGCTCGATGTTTATCGATCTGTTTTAGAGGAGCTTTCCTCGGGATGGATATACCCCGTAAAATTAAACAGATTTAGTCGACATGTAGTGTTATTGTCATTGGCGATGCGGCCGTGCTCGGGAATTTCGATAAATAATTGATATTTTTTATATAATTAATAACTTTTCGATTTTTGGCTTTCTTGATAGGTGAAATCATAAAATCAATTTATTTTCTAATCAACAGTCGAAAAAATTTGAATGAAAAATAGTGTCGTGACTTTTTTAGTTTTTTTATGTCGTCAATGTAATCATCTAAATGAATTGTACCCAGTTGCATCTTAGATGTGAAAACGAAATGTGTGCATATGCATCAGCAAAATTACTAGAAAGGTGAGCCCTGGCTTTGTAAAATTTAACTGTGGAATTTTTAGGTCAACGCGACTATTTTCAGTCCTCAACATCATGAGCTACAGAGTTTTGAAATATACATTATTTTTAAAAATTTCATATATATTTATTTTATTTTTATATGAATACTGCACACGAAAGTATTCATAACGCGAAAGTGAATGAAAAAAGTAGTCGGGGACGCCTGAAGAAGACATAATCAAGTGAATCAAAGACTTGAGTCGGGCCATGTGAAGAGTCAGAATAACTTAAGAAAGAATGAGACGATGGATGGATATTAAAGAAGCAGGAGTTTGTGCCAAGAAAGAGTTGTATGGCGGTCCGTCCTCTCTGCCTACCTGCGGAGAAACGGCGTGATGGTTAGTAGGTTAGTTACTGCACAATATTCCACACTAAACTCAATCGTTTGGACCCAGTGGGACTATGGCATCTCCATTTAGGGTATGTAGGCTGAAGGTGGTAGGGAGAAGAAGGACATGGATAAGTTCCTGGATATTCAGATCTAGTCACTAAACACACTTAAGTCATTTCAAGCAACTTTTCGATTTTGAATGGTGGTATTTCATCAGGGCGATACTGAGAGTATCTTCTGAAAAAATTGTGTTTTTTGTAGTAACATAAAATAGTACAAATTTTCTTTACACGTAGGAACACTAAGTACAGCTGTTCATACCAAAACGTCATAGAATTTCTATCATGCATTGAAAGTATTTTATTAACCCTAACGAATCTCATACAACATAACAAAAGTCATTCACGGCGGGTATTTTAATTCATTGTCCATCAACAGTTAGAAGTCACTGGGTGAGTCTAATGTAGATTCATTATTATTGGTCGAGTGGGTGTCAATGGCGAGGGCAATAAACCCCTCGTGCGCTATGTTTGTTTTGTCGGAAGAAAAAATGCATACGAATTGAATTATAGTTATTGTTGTTTCTAATGTTGAAACTGTTAATTCATGGTGGAACTCCATTTTAATGATACCAAATATTTATTTATTTATTTGCTTTATTCCACTATTTTTTTATTTAAGACCTTGACAGTTTAAAAATTAGAAATAATAAAAAGTGCAAACACAGCGACACTGAAAAGATTACTTAAAATTGAACAAGTCTGAAGATGCCCGTTATAAGGTGAAACCGGTCAGGTTTTAAATTAAAAAAATGGTGGAATAAAGTTGAAATTTTGCTATTATTAAAATCATTATAGTTATTGTGTTTGATTTGTATAACTCGTTTTTGACTCAATCTTATCAAAAATTGAATATTGTTATTAATAAGTTTCTATTTTTAGTGACATCTGTTTGTAATCATTGAATGGGGGAATACAGATTTTAAAGTTAAGTACTTCATAGAAAAGAAGTTCAACTAGAAATTAAGATTTGTATAACGCCCTTGAGGTGATTTTTCACAAAAAGGCGCTATACAAATTATCCAAATATTATTAAGATGATTTAATGTTTACCAAAATTAGTAATTGAACGGTGAACTAAAATCATATATAAGTTGTATCCATGTTTGTAAACACAGTTTCATAGTGGTTTTGAACGCTGAAACAGCTTTTACTAAAAATAACAGAACTTTAGGCTCAGCACCCAAAATGGATCTAAACGTCACTCTGTAGCAATTTCAATACAAGCAATACAGCACATGATTTATTTGTAAATTCTGCATAGGTAGTTAGAAAAATGTCCAAGGTTTCTAGAGAGTCAAGATTTGAAGCTGTAATCTTTAAAATTCCATGGAAAACATACTAAAACCTACGCAGCCATTTTCGAATGTTTTACATAAAATTCCAGTATGCATTTCATATTTGCTTTAAAAGATTATTGTTTAAAAATTATATTCACTGGAAACCTTTGACATTTCCCTAACTACCTGAATGGAATTAACAGATAAATCATTTTTAGTATTGTTTTTATTAGAAAGTCAAAAAGTGTGTATTTTTAAGTGCCGACCCTTAATAATAATAGCATCAAGTTTGGTAAAGTTAAGCTATAAAAATATTATTTCTAATTTTGAAACTGTTAATTCGTGGTGGAATTCCACTTTAATGATTTAATAAAACAATTTTATAACTTTATTCCACTTTTATTTTATGACTGGACCGGTTTCAGCCTATGACGGCCATCTTCAGACTAATAATAACTAGTCTGAAGATGGCCGTCATAGGCTGAAACCGGTCCAGTCATAAAATAAAAGTGGAATAAAGTTATAAAATTGTTTTATTAAATCACTATAAAAATACATTTGGACCTGGCTATTCATATCTGGTCACCAAATAAGGCTAAAGCCATTTCAAACAGCATACTGTATTATTTTATTTTATATGAATTAAATGTGAAATAACACGTAGATATTAATTAAGTAAAATGTATTTGCGCCCGCTGGGATTAGAACCGGTGACCTCTGGATTCGTAGTCGAGCGTCTTAAACTTTCGACCATAGAGTCCGGAAGTTTTCAACAGCACGTGTAGTTTATCCTACTTATATTATTACCTATCCACTGGAAACATGACTTTTAAAAGGTCTTCTCAGTTGTAATAATTTTCTCCTCTGAAATAAATAAACATAACTAGGTAACATAAATAAGTATTAACCTCTAGAATACCGGATTCCCATGAGATACAATTTCCGTCGTACCTTGCAGACTGTAATGTTCATTTGTGTTTTACAAAATGACGTTTTTGTCAATAAACTAAATAAAAAATACATAATGGGTGGTTAAATATAACCATAAATACTGAGGGAAAATTATTATCTATCTTCGCAGATAATGGGTTTATGTATTTTTTCAAAGTGTATGCTAATGGTATAATTGGTTTATCTGGAATAGCTACTTTTATTCGGATAATTGTTTTCTCCCTCATGTCACAAAAAAAAATTAACTGAGATTTTCCTGTCGTTTTATTGTATTTCGTGTGGCTTAATAAATTTCCTTTCAAATAAAAATAGAATTTTAAAAGGTTATCCTGTAAATACAAACAGTAATGTCAATTTGAAAGTCAATTATTCTACTTGAACCGAACATAACGCAATGCAAAATATCTCTATGGATTGATTGTTTTGTTGGCAAGCGATCATGGTTCATTTAAATATGCTGACAACAGTTTTTAAACAATAAAAACTTCTGAAAATAGAATGACGAATGCCCGGTGGCTATTGACACCTGCGGCATACTAGAGGTTAAAACAAATATTTGAAAAAGTTAATTTATATTTTATTGTTATGGTTTACAGGCTAATCTAGCGCAATAAAAATACTGGTATGAACAACTGCACATTTGATTGAATGCAAATAAATAAAAGTTTTTTTTTTGTTTGACTGATGTTAGAAATAATTAAGCTCATATCAGGTTTCATAATGTATTTATGCAGATAGTAAGAAGGTGCTTTTTTCTACAGTAAAAAGTTTACTTTCATTCTTTACTTGATGAAAGGATAACAAACCCCTTCATGAGCACAGCAAATCTACACCGTAATAAATTATTTAATATACTAATTAGTTTAAAAAAAATTGATTTTCTTTAACACCACTTTATTGTTTATTTTGTCAACTAGTTCTAGTTAATCTTGAATCTTCATCAGGAGTATATGTACTGTTATAAAGCACGATAAATTCAATCCAGTGCGATTTTGAATCTTCGCGCTAGTTAAAAATCTATTTAGTTTGGTGTAATGTTTTGTCTATTTGCCCCCCTGAAAAGCCAAAAAGTGGGGGTAAAACGACCAACGAACCCGGGTTAAAACGGCCAGGAGGATTATTCAACGTTCGACCGCGAAACAGAGTGAATATTAGAGTTTTCACAGTAGACGCCGAATAGTGCAGTTAACGTTTATAGAGTCAATACAGTATTTACCGCCTATGGTGAAATAGCAAATTGAATTAAATATTGCGATAGATAATCCGAATCGCTACGATCCCGGCAGCCGCCATCGAGGAGCGAATTAGCGGGATTTCTCGGCTATTAGACTGAACAGAAGAATTCTAAGCGCGCAGGATCCACGCGTTTTCCAATATCGGTGATAATTGAATAATTTAGTAAAATAGTTTGTCTCTACGAGTACCCAATTCTAAAGTTATCCACTAAGTGAATCAAGCTTTTCCTGGGCGTAGAATCAATATTCTCAAATATAATACAAGAGAGCATTTGCGAGTGTATTATTGTTAAAATTCCTTAAATTCTGCAAGTATGGGTCCCTTTTGTAACCCCATTTTTAACGAAGAAGAAGAAGGTCCTCTTTAAATCAAAATAAACGAATTTCAAACACGGAAAAAAATCCGTTCTACCGACTGAAGCTAACCGGGAAGGCATTTAAAAAAGTAAGTGAATCCTAGGGACTCACGAGCCTCTTCTCAAGTATAATACAGTATTATTGTAATAAATGTCTCAAACCCTGTCAACTTAGTATTTTTACCGTAATCTAAACAGTACTATTTGAATTGCAAAATAATTAGTTTTATAAAATTATCATTTAAAGTTTTCTTCATACACCGAAATGCTTTTTCTTTGAAATGCTTGTAAAGCGAAAAAGCAAGGTGGTAGGTATTATGAAACCTTTCCGTACCTGAAAGCAAAACTCAAACGTACGATCCGAAAGGGGGTGATGTAGTTGCCCCATTTGATCTTGCTTATTGTTTTCATGACATAATCTTTGGTTATTTGTTTTAGGTAATAAATTTATTATGGTATTTGCGCCCAACTGTCTGGAGCCGGAGGGACTATGGCATCCCTAATAGGGGTATGTTGTAGGCTAAAAGTAGTTTGGGGGGGGGAGGATATGGGAAAGAGGAAGGTTAGAAAGTACCTGACTATTCAGATTTGGTCACCAAATAGGGCTTAAGTCATTTCAAGTAACGTTTCAATTTTGAATGGTGGTCTTTCACCAGAGCGATACTTGGAGTATCTACGACTCTGGAACAAGCCGAAAATATAATATATTTTATTGCACACAAATTAAATGTAAAATAACACATTTAATTTATTATTTGCTCCGCCGGTATTTTAACTCGCATACTCTGGATTAGTAGTCGTGCCTCTTGACCACTCGACCATGGAGTTTTACACCATTGTCTACATTGGATTACTATGACCCTCGAAGTAACGATATATATGGAGAGAGAGCTTATTCTTTTTATTCAACCTATACAGATTTGTTTGTTGATTTACGTCGTACACCACGAGAAAGAAAGAGACAACATTTTTTCCCGAATTATCACACCGCTTTAAAGTATTGTTACATCGTTCTTCGTGTCCCGCGTCTCGGTTGAATCCGCCCACACGTTATGATACGCAAAATAAATTGACATAACTCAAGAGTTTATTATGTTACATGTTATATATATTTTTTAACAATACTGTGAAAAATTAGTTACACGAATAAACAAAAAACATTATGTCTACATGTGCTATGAATGGATGTATAAATACCCTAGCCCTAGTACTAGCCACGTCCAGGTCTAGCCGAGTCCGGCAAACCTTGTAAAAACTGATTACAGCTCTCTCTACAGCGCTCTCTCTTGTATATTATTGCTCTGAGCTATGACGTAATATATTAAACACATTTTTTTTTGACCAACCACACGGGATGCAATAAATACCCGGGCGAGGCAAGGAGATTTCTGGCGTCGTAGAAATAAAGTTCCGGCTGATTAGAGGGTTAAGTCTAATGTTACACAACAATACATATTATTTTCTCGCCCAATATATTGACGTAACCTGAGACTATGCTGAGAATTGAGATAAATTATATTTAGTAAAAAAAGTTACATAAAAACTTCTAATGCATCTGCAAATTACTTATAGAATCATCCGTCATTCTTTTTTCCACAGTTCGTGACTGTAATCTTGTTATAATTACAATGTTCTAGTTATACTACTTTCTTAAAAATGAATAAATTCATTTTGTAACTCTGTCCGTACCCGAGATGGTGTAATAGAGTGAAGCGATTTTTTCAAACACTCGACAATTTTCCGGAAAAAAGAAAGAAAATCTTTTAAAGCGGATTTGTTTTGTCGAATTTTACTTTTGCAAGGAAAAATCATTTGATGTTTGTTTCCAGATATATTTTTGTCTCCTTTTTTAATGGTGAATAACGCTCAAGAGTCCCAATTGGACGTAGTTATGCAGAAAAGGTTCAACCCACAATTTGCCAAAATTGTATTTTATATGTTTTCCTACAGATAAATACGAGATTTACTCGTATGTATGCTGAAAAAATCCAAGCTCCAAATGTAATAATTTGTTTTTACTAACCCAAATTGCAGATATTTGACTTTAATTAAAGTTTAAAAACATTAAAATGTAGGATAACATACGAAATGCGAATATTTTTCTAATAAATACATTGATAGATTATTATTTTAAATTACCCATTTATAATAATTCTCATAACGAAAAAACACTGATGTTCACTTTACAAATGCCGATTACCCATATTAGTGATTTTGTATCGTCACATTTTCAAACGTCTTTTTCTCGGTTTTGAATGCCTTCTGCATTACTACATCCAATTGCTCCCAACCGTCTGGAGCCAGAGGGACTATGGCATCTCTAATTTGGGTATGTTGTGAGGCTGAAGATAGTGGGAGGGGTAAGGAAATATGGAAGAGAAAGGTGAAGAAATATCTGGCCATTCAAATCTGGTCACCAAACACGGTGAGAGCCATTTCAAGTTATGTTTAGATTCTGATTGTTGGTCTTCCACAAACATCATTTTCATAATGCTGAATTTGCTTGAAATAAAATTAAGTAAGTTTAGAGACGAGTAGTTAATGAGAAAACAACCTGATACATTCAAAACCATCCTCTTTCCATTCTCCCTAATTTCCCCCTATACAGCCTCACAACAGTCACAACATCCTCTTATGGGGCTGTCATAGTCTCACTGGCTCTTGGTAGCTGGCACAAGTTTTCGTTGTAGAGTTAATTGAAATGATTGTAATACTTAAACTACGTGATGTATTGTGATAATAATAATAATAATAACCGATAGTTTATATAGCGCAGTTTTGTTATAGTTCACCTCAAGTGCGCTTCACACTAAATTACCCAACCTAATATAACAACGAGAAAATATTATATCACAAATATGTATGCAAATTAAAACTATCTAAAATCATGATCGTTATCATTAATCACGAAAAAAATGTTCAGCTATGGGTATAGCAGTGCATGTGTACATCAACAGATTTAAAAACAATTTACCAAAAGCTAAGAGTGAAAAAAAGGAAAAGTATGATCAATGTGAACTAATTTGTTAAAGCAAAGAAAATGTAATAATATTGAAGATAGTTAATATATTGGTACTAAAAAACATTAATATTCAACTATGTAAACGTGGTGCAATGTGGTGTAATTTGGAGCAATGTGGTGCAATGTTGTGCAATGTGGTGCATATGGTGCATAATTAATCAATGTAATAATACTTGGATAATGTTTATAGCGCAAATTTTGTGAAATATCGCCTCAAGAGCGCAAAATGTAAAATGTTAAATAGATACATTTGGAATTAAATCTAGTGGATATCGTTACTTATTGTTGTATCCTTCGAGTAATAATGTACTCGTATGTAGAGAGAGTTAATTCTTTTTACCCAACCTATACAAACTTGCGATAAATCACTTTCTCCTGGTTTTTACGTCGCACACCATGAGAGAGAAAGAGACAAGAAAAATAACACACCGCTTTTATGTACTGTAAGGATGATATTGGTCTCCCGCATCTCCGGGGACTCCGCTCACATGTTTTCACATGCTACTAAACTCGACACAACTAAACGGTTTTTTAGGTTATATGCTATATTTTTGTTGATAACAATACTGTGAAAGAGTGGTTATCCGAATAAATCAAAACATTATGTCGACATGTGCCATGAATGGACATATAGATACCCTGGCTCTAGTCATAGCCACGCCCAGGTCTGCCGAGTCCGGGAAAAATCATCAAAAACTAACTACACTGCCTTGGATAGGTACCACTCTATGTACTGTGTGAATGTTATTGTTTATGTACGAGGAACTCCATGGTCGAGTGGTAAGACGCTCGACTTCAAATCCAAAGGTCGCGGATTCAAACCCGGCGTGCGCCAATTATTTTTATTTGATTAATATGTTTCATAACACATTTAATTCATATAAAATAAAATAAGGTTTATTTGCGACACGTTCCAGAGTGGTAGATACTCCAAGTATCGCCCTGGTGAAAGACCACCATTCAGAATCGAAACGTTGCTCGAAATGGCTTTAGCCATGTTTGGTCACCAGATCTGAATAGCCAGGTACTTCCCAACCTTCCTCTTTCCACTACCCTCACTGGCTCTGGACGGTTGGGACCAGTTGGGACTCTTGTGCGGTATTCACTATAAAAGTTTAAAAAAATAAAAATATTTTGTAATTTTCCCGCTATTGTTTATTCTATCAAGATATTGTGAAATACAATAATTGGTAACAATAATTACAATTAGTAGAAATAAGGAGCGGCCCGTAACCGGAAAAATGACACAATTTTATTTAAAAAAATTGTGCTACATCATATATTTTTATACAATTAATTTTATTGCGAAGCTCCGCATTACAATCATATGGGAGGGTCCCCTTTACGATGATTTGTTACGGTTGATACGCCTCAGTACCTGCCTATCGGTTTCCTCGCTCTGGTTATCGCGTACCCAGAAGATGCCAGCGACGTTATGTTGTGTGAGGTTCGCACAGTTCTCAGACGAAATATAAACTGTACTTGCTGTAAATCATATTTCCGACGTAGAAAAGTAAGTTTCATCTCAAATCACAAGTTTAAATAATAGAATAACTACTTGGCACACATTGGAATTGAGCCCGATTCACATAATACGTTTTTTATTGCCACGCGATTTTCTCAGTTCTGATTTGGTACGGAATGTGATAAAGAAATCAAACGTCAGTTACAGCCTTTGCAATAACATACAAGGATGGAATCTTGAAGTAACAATATATGGAGGGATAGCTAATTTGTTTTACCCAACCCATCCGAAATTGTAATAAATCACTTTTTCCGAGTTTTTACATCGTACACCATGAGAGAGAAAGAGACAACAATTTTCTTGGACCGCTTCTATATACTGTCGCAATGATCTTAAGCTGGCTATCTTCGCTGGTTAACGGCAGGACTCCGCCCACATTTTTTATTTTGCCACTAAACTTGACACAACTGAACGGTTTTTTAGGTTAGATGCTATATTTTTATTGATAAAAATACTGTGAAAAAGTGGCTATACGAATACACAAAAACATTATGTCGATATGTGATATGAATGGATATTTAAATACCGTAGCCTTAGTCTTAGCCACGCCCATTTGCGCAGAGTCATGTTAAAATCATCAAAAACAAGTCCAAAACTGACTTCACTGCCTTGGCTTGGGCTACCTCTAGTATACTCTAAGGATGGAATGCTTTTTTATTTATATTTTTAAAGTGAATACCGCACAAGAGTCCCAACTGCTCCCAACCGTCTAGAGTCAGTGAGACTATGGCATCCTCAATTAAGGTATGTTGTGAGGTTTAATGCAGTGGGGAGTGGAATAAGATGGGGAAGACAAAGGTTGGAAAGTACCTGGCTGTTTAAATCTGGTCACCAAACACGGCTAAAGCCATTTCAAGCTACGTTTCGATTCTGAATGGTCGTCTTTCACCAGGGCGATACTAATAGTATCTACCACTCTGGAACGTGCCGAAAATAAACCTTACATTATTTTTATATAAATTAAATGTGTAAGACACATATTAATTGAATAAAAGTTCTTGGCACACGCCGGGTTTGAACCCACGTCCTTTGGATTCGTAGTCGAGCGTATTACCACTCGACCAAGGAGGCCGTCGTGTAGTCAAGATTGTTAATTTTTTTACGACTCGGGCGTGGCTAAGGATAGGGCTAGGGTATTTATGCATCCATTCATAGCACATGTCGACATAATATTTTTGTTTATTTGTATAACCACTTTTTCACAGTATTGTTACAAACAAAAATATAGGATATAACATAAAAAACCGTTCAGTTATGTCCTGTTATGTCTCTTAACAAAACGAAGTGGGCGGAGTCGCCGGAGACGCGGGAGATGGAAAACATGCTTACATACCGAAAAGTGGTGCTATATTATGTGAGAACTTGCCTTATCTCTTTCTCTCTCATGGTACCACGTAAAAACCTAGAGAAAGTGATTTATAGTAAATTTGAATAGGTTGGGTAAAAATATTTAGCTCTTTCTCCATATATATTCATACTCCAAGGATCCAGCCTGGCGATCCCATCGATCGATGTTTGACTGAAAAGTGTTTGTTAAAAGTTCTAGATGTTGAAGTTAATTATCACCGACCATGTTTAAAACCAACCACTTAAATTATGCAAATTTAATATAGAATCAGTCAACAATCAAGTATTATACGCTTGAAAGCAAAGAAGTAAGAAATTTGACCAACTTGGAAGTGATAAAAATGTAAGAATCATATATAGACGGTCTTCGTGGTCGAGCGGTTAAGACGCTCGACTTCGAATCAGAAGATCGCGGGTTCAAACCCCGGCGTGCGGGGTTTGAACCCGCGATATATATTTATGTAATTAATTTGTAATATTTCAAATTTAATTCATATACAGATAATATATATTTTTTAAGTATATTTTCGACACGTTCCAGAGTGGTAAATACTCTAAGTATCGCTCTTATGAAAGACCACCATTCAGAATCGAAAAGTTGCTTGAAATGGCTTTAGCCGTGTTTGGTGACCAGATCTAAATAGCTAGGTTCTTCCTCGTCTTTCTCTTCCGTATCTTCTTCCCTTCCCCACTACCTCGACCTCACAACATACCTCAATTGAGGATGCCATAGTCCGACTGGCTCCGGACGGTTTGCAGCTAAATGCGCCTCTTTTAAATTGTACAGCCTGAAAGAGGCTTTACAGAAGAATTTCAACCCGTGAAAATGAAATCACACTTAGTAGAAAGGTATGACGCTGAGTATTGTGAATTTTATTGCTTGCTTGGGAGGAATGTTAACTTTTTAATGCTTGGGAGAATTTTATTTTAAATATCAGATGAGTAAAAAGAGTACAACTAATTTGTCACCCATTTACGTGCACTGCGATCTGGATTATCTCTTACTACGTAGTGGTTATTTCGTTTACCGTCACAATTTATACTCTTGATGGTCGATGGAACATTCTCTTAAAAATTCAGATGATACCTTTTAAATACAAGCAAAATTGTCATCTTGATCGCAAGATATAACAATTGTAATATTGGTTTTTCAAGTATACTTTGTTTAGATAATGGCTTTTCTATGCGGTGGTCAATCCATTTTGCTCCATTTCTCCAATGTTGACGTTTGATAAAACATTCTCCGCGAATAGACACACATTCAAGTACAGGCAAATTGAAAACACTCAGTATAAACGCAAAATCACACCTCGTGTAGTATTTTTTGTAACCATGTATGGATATTCTTTTTTGCGGAGTGGTCAATCCATTTACCCCCATTTCTCTTGTTGATGGTCGGTGGCCTAGCATTCTCTTGGGCGAGAGAGTGCAATCGCGCAGCGGTCAGTAGCATTTGATCTGGCGTTGGGAGAGGACGTGCTGAGATCGCGGATACTCGCGAAAATACATCGATATTCACCACGCGTGTGTTTGACAGATCAAAAGTAAATTAATGCAGCTTCTCAAATTTAAATTTGAACTCTCATCGGACCACGATATACAACAATAATAAGACAATAGAAAATAAAGTTTTTTTAATATATTTGTATTTAGTTCAATAGTGGTTTTTTTCTTAATTTTCGAATAGGAACACATAAATTAAAAGAGCACTTAAACTGGCCCATTAAAATATCATCAATTCTACAGCTACTTGAGCTAGAATTTCGTTTTCTATTTTATTTACGAAACTAGATTAAAACCTCGTGAGAGATTTTTTTTGGCATATTATTATTTACCCTCGCGGTTTATTTAAATAATGGCTAATTAGTATTTGTGAGAAAAATTACGAACAAATCACAACGGATATTTTTATTACCGTGAAGTTCAGGAGAATTGTAAAGCAACGAGATAAAATTTAACATTGAATTCTACAGTAGTTTAACCTCAAGTGCCCTTAATTGCCGACAGTAAGTGAACGTTTGCCGAGTTGTGACACGGTTCTACGAGACGTTTTGTGTTTTTAACTGGACAGTTTAACTGGAATATTTGTATCAAGCATTCAGCCTGAGAAAGTGGATTTTTATTAATATTAATTGAGTTACTGTAAAAAGTTAAAATGACAATGGATTCGTTCTTCAGCAAGAGGAGGATTTCCATACCAAAAAGGTAAGATTTTAATTACTTTAGATTCTAGATAAATCGTCGTTGGTTAAAATGTAATTTACACAATTTAAAAATAAACACATACATTTCCTTCAACCATTTTGCTTTAATACATTAATCGACCTGTTTCGAAAGTACCCTTCAGTCACTAGAACAATATCAAAAGATTGAATACATTTGTTTTAAAAAATGGTTTAAAACAAATGTGTTTCTATAATTTATTTATTTTGTGAAAATTATTTGTTCACATGAGAAGAAAGAATAGTAGTTAAAATAGTAAAGAATAGTGTTTGATAACATTAAATTAATATTGATTGAAGATATAGTATGACTTGTATCTACATTCCGTGCAGAGAAATACATCAGCCCCCTCTGCGTACGAATTACCAACTACATGCAATCTAGATAAAAGCGAGTATCTAAAAGACTCAGTCCTGATATTAATGTTACTGTCACAGTCCTGATGTCGAGTAGTTCTCGTTGATATATGAAAGGCAATAAAGTCCAGTAAATCAGGGCTGTCTTTAATACCGTTGAAAATTTATAAAATAGAAGTCATATAATTATGGCAAGCCACAAAGTTAATGCTTTTTATCAATAAGTGAAAACAATTCGATCGTTTCTTATTGAATGTTTCTTGCGACAGTCGTAAAACCATTCAAAACCCCCTAAGGACAATCACATCTAAAAACCAACATCATAAAACCATTAACGCTATTTATTTCGTTCTTGTTTTTTCCAATAAAAATAACAACCAAAAAATAATACAATATATTGGCTGTGAAAATATTTTTGATTTGCGACATCAAACTTACACCTTTCCGTCTTAAAACTAAATGCGTCGTCTTATAGAGGCATTTATATTCTTTAGAAATCGTAATAGCGGATAGATCTAAGATTGTTTACTTAAGAGTCTGAAAGTTTGGCATCGATTCCCGTGGAAGTACAAGCTATATAATTTGTGGTTTTTCATTCATTCTGCGAATGGTGACACTGGGAGATGTAATTTTAACCATGTGTTCAGTGAATCCCACCAAAATAAATGTAACATTGCATAACGCATAATTAAAACAATATTGTTTTTATGTTTGATGGCATGAGAACTTGTGGGTAGGTACCTACGTAGTGTGTCAAAATTAACCGCTAACATTTTGCAAGTATATTAAGTTGGAAGTAGGAAATTTGGTGGAAATTCTTAAGTTGATTCTTAACCTTGACTTTTCAAATAGTTACCGAATTGTTTCCTGGTGGAAACACGTGAATTTTCACGAGTATCTGCTAGGTAAATAATATATTTTCCCTATACGGTAGACACATAACATAAATAACATTACACAAAAATCTAAAATCACTAAGCTTTTCAACTTTAAAATTTTAAAATTGGGGTAGTAGATTATTAACAGAAAAATTATTAAATGCTAGCTTGACACGCTTTTCTTTGAAGGCAAAAGAAATGAGAAGTAACTTTTTTAAGTAGGTGATTCTACCATTATACTAAAATATTTTACGATATTGCTGCCTTGAATTTAGTTTCTTTTATCTAGGATGAACCAAGTATGTATGTAGAATGAGTCAATACTGAATGTAAGTAAGTCCAAAGTCATGGTGTTTGATAGAGCGAGTACGAGAACAGCGTGCAATATAGTTGTGAATGACGAATACTTGGAGCAAGTGGATGAGTTTGTGTATTTGGAAAATATATTTACGAGAGATGAAGGATATTTAAAGAAGGGTGAATGTAGGAAACTCCATTATTGAAGGCCTGAAAATTGGCCAAAGGAGCGTAGCTAAATAGTCCACTATGGAGTGCTTATACCAACTCTGATGTATGGCTGTGAGGCATGAACAGGCCATGGAAGAATGAAAACAGTCTGAACGCTGTAGAAATGAGATACCTAAGGCGTATGTTCACAAAACCATGTATGACCGTATTCAAAATGTGGATATCCGGATTGAATGCAAAGCTGATGTAAGCGTAATGAATAGAATTAAGAAAGGGACGCTCAGATGGTTTCGACATGTAGAGCGGATGAACGAAGAAATAAGTGTGAGAAGAATATATGACTCAAAAGTAAACGGTAGAAAAAGACTGGGATGCCGGAGGAAAACATGGCACGATCAAGTGAATTAAATACTTGATTCTGGTAGACATGGCACGATTAAGTGACCGGTCGGTAGCTGAGTGGACTAACCCGTCGGATTCCCACCCGGGCATCGTGCGTTCAATTCCTCTCCTAGTTAAGACCTCCATCATTGCACAAGCAACATCTTCCGCTTATTATGATGGTAGTAGCACTTTTTTTTCAAATACTGTCAGGTTATTTGTAACCCGAGAACGTTCTTCTTTCTTTTAAAATATAGACAAATTTAAATATATATATATATATATATATATATATATTTAACACTAGATCCTGGTCATACAAGAGTCGAAATAACAGAAGAGTTTGTATGAGACGATGTATGAATGTGATTGAAGCAGGGAGTGTGTGCCGAAATAGGGTTGTATGACGATCCATCATCTCTGCCTACTCTTGCGGAGAAACGGCGTGATCGTTAGTTAGTTAGTTGTACTTTATGTGTGATTTATTGTCGTGCTAATACTTAGAAAGCCTAAAATGCCTATAGTGAAAAGTACCGACTGAAGACAGAAATAATAACAAAGTTAACATGCCCAATAGTTCATGATTCTTTCTCAGTGAACTAGCTATGTAACTATTTTTATTTCCACAATTCTTCGCTGAATTCCAGCTTGAGCAGGTGTTTCATAGCGGTATTTAACTTTTATTGTTGGGACACATCGACGAATTCATACACCCATGTTGGGGCATAATGCAACTGTGCCAAGTTGTTGATACAATGTCTTAAAAACATGGTAAATCCTTTCCCACACCGTTGCGCAAGTTCAGCGCAATTTGAATAAATTACTTTCCGCACATTCTGTCCTGAAGGAATTCCCCATACCTCCGTGTTATTATCACGATGGAATTTTCAGTCATGTATATTTTTATAAGAGTGGAATGTTTCCTTCTTTTTATACTTTGAAAAACTTTTGTGTCATTGTCTGTAGAAGCAATGAGATATATGAACAGTAGAAAGTCGTAGGACGAATGTAACAGAAGAGATGTCAATATTAAGTTTAAAAAATACTGCAAACATGATAGCTAAAGAAACTTGAAATGAATTGTCCTGGTCGTTTATAGGAAACGCATTCACTCCTACCGGTTCCCTGCTGTTTTCCTCCAGTTCATTATGCCTAATAATAATAATTACAGTGATTTTATACAGCGCATTCGACAGCCTTCATGGTCGAGAGGTAAGACGCTGGAATACTAACCCAGAGGTCGTGAGTTCAAACCTGGCGTGCGTAAGTGATAAAAAATAATATATAGTATATTTGCGGCACGTTCCAGAGTGGTAGATACTGTATCGCCTTGGTAAAAGACCACCATCCAAAAACGTTGCTTGTAATTTAGTCGTGTTTTGTGACCAGATCTGAATAGCCAGGTACTTCCCAACCTTTCTTTTCCCCATCTCCTTCCTTTCCCCACAACCTTCAGCCTCACAAAATACCCCTATTGGGGATGCCATAGTCCCACTGGCTTTGGCGGTTGGGACTCTTGCACTGTATCAACTATACAAAAAATAAAAAAAGTGGAGGTTTTTTGTAGTTCACCTCAAGTGCGCATTACACTAAATTACCTAACCTAATATAATATCGAGAAAATAATATATAAAACAGAAATGTATGCAAATTAAAGCTATATAAATTCATGATCGTTATCATAAAATGAAAAAATGTTCAGATATGGGTATAACAGTGTGTGTATGTTGTATCATTCAGAAGAAATATCAATTTACTAAAAGCTAAAATTGAAAAAAAATCCGACGAGAAGCATTTACAAATATTTTTTTAAAATTTCAAAGCAAAGAAAAGGAAATGATATTGAAGATAGTTACAGTTTTGGTATTTAAAAACCTCAAAATTAAAACAAGGACTAGACACATAATTTCTCCCCCAACCAGGAGTATGTTCGAAGATAATGTAATGTGTTCAACCCTCTCATTTAGTTAGAAAAAGTAATTTAAAGCAGAAAATAAATATTATTATTTTTCAGGAAAATTAATTATTTTTTTCATCAAACATTTAGATACTTGCAGCCTGTTTTAAAAAGTAATGAATACATTATCGTGTGAGCGTAGTGCCTGTCAAATTACTGTACTTATTTGTCTAGTAGAAATTATTAACATAATTATTCAATACAACAAACATTACACGTATAAAGTACAGCTAAGTAAGTGGGAAGAAACTTTTTCTTAGTCCTCATACAATTAGAGTTACGTAATGAAACGAAATGAGTAATCGACTTCTTTACTGAATAAACAAATTAAGTACTAGAAAGCTATTGTTAATTAACAATATTTAGTGTTTGATGTACAATTCATTTTCTTCTCTTTAACTTAAGTGACACATCACTTCGATTTTTTTTAAATATTTTTTTATATGAATACCGCACAAGAGTCTCAACTGCTCCCAACCGTCTAGAGCCAGTGAAACTATAGCATCCCCAAATAGGGTATGTTTTGAGGCTTAAGGTAGTGGGAAGGGGAAGGATATTGGGAAGAGGAAGGTTGGGAAGTACCTGGCTATTCAGATCTGGTCACCAAACACGGCGAAAGCCATTTCAAGCAACGTTTCGATTCTGAATTGTGGTCTTTCACCAGGGCGATACTTAGATCTACCACTCTGGAACGTGCCGCAAATGTAAAATGTGTCATGATACATATTAATTAAATAAAAGTTATTGGCACACGCCGGGATTAAACCCACCTCCTTTGAATTCGTAGTCGAGCGTCTTACCACTCGACCATGGAGGCCGTTAAACTTCGATAATACATAATATGTCATAATAATACTTGGCTAATGATTATAGCGCCATTTTTGTGAAATATCACCTCAACGGCCCTTTAACATACATTATATTATAATATAATGTTATGAATAATATTTAAGTTGCATCAACCTCAAAAATAGACATATCGATGCTGGAAAGGCAAAAAGACTTAACACGTTCATTGCTGACACCGCGCGTCGCGCGTTGACAGACATGTGACCGGTATGCGCACAACGCGCCACGCCCGTTGTGTCGCCTCTTCGCTTTGAACCGATCTAATACAGACGCAGCCATTTGGTTTTAAATCGTTCCACAGGGCACAGGGAAACCCGTCACTGTTCGTCAGTTTGAAGTGACCCGTCATTCATATGGCATTAATATGTACGAATTTTAGTTACCAATAAACGTTTGGTCGAAAATGAGTTTTTTTTCTGCATCAAATGATCTGACTCTCGTTGGATTCTGAAGACTTTTGTGGCCCTTCAGCCATCTTAAATATATTTACCATTTAGGAGAAGGCTTGAGGGCTTGACTCAAGCGACACAAGCCTAAGACTTTTTTTAGCGTTTTGTCGCTTAGTAATTCATTAATTTGTAGAACTCCACAATAATAAATATTTTTAAAAAAATCAAATTTTATTTTATTTTTTATTGAATTCTGCTAGTTGTAAGATTTATTTTATTTCTAGCGATAGCTATCAATACCAAGTTCATTGATTAGTTATCAATAGTAATTTAGGTATTGCCGAAATTACTAATAAAACAGTGAACTAAAATCATATAAATGTGGTCTAACCAGTGTGATAATGGCCTTGAACGCCAAAACAGCTATCACTAGGAATAAAAAATAAAACGGCAGAATATTAGTTGAAGTTACAATAAATGAAGGCCTCTAAGAGAATACTTTAAATAATATATAATTACTTATTAAACATACAATAGACGTTTTAGTCATTCACGCTGGCTCAGTGATTTAAACAGTCGCCCGGTTATCGGAGGTTACCGGATATCAAAATCCAATGCTATCGGTTATTTTTAGACTTTACCCGGAATTTTATTTCCATGGAAGGTGGCAGCAAATTTTTTTCGTTTGTCTGAGTTAAATTTCATTAAAATTAACGTTGTCAATAAAAAAATATATCCGAATCTCAGCTATCCTAGCTAAAGCATGGCTTTGTATGTATGTAAAAAGCATAGAACGGAAACTTACAGTGGTAATAAAATGTGTGCCTAGTTCAAGGTAGTACTCTCGGACAATAACTTTGACTGAATCTACTGGGAAGGTTAAAGGGCTAACCATTATATTGGCAACTGTAACTTCTTGGTTAAATAATGTCTCATTGTCTACCAGTGAAACAATTGAATGTTTCAAAGGTTATTCTTTATGTTGCACGTACAAATTATTACTGAAATCGATTAGTTTTTTAGATGAGACCCGGAACTGAATATATATATATTTATATATATATATATATATATATATATATATATATATATATATATATATATATATATATTATTAGTTATTTAATCCAAATATATATATATATATATATATATATATATTTGGATTAAATAACTTTAATTTAATAGCATATACAGTGATATCGTTACAGCCGGAAACTTAAGCAAACTGACAGACTCCTCTAACCACTAGACTTTAATACAGAGAGTTTGTGAATATTCAATTAGTAGAAAGGCTGAAAGTCTTTGTTAATAATATTAGCTGTACAGTGTTTAAATCTTATTTTAATAAAAAAATATTGATATTGAATCTTCGGGGTCGGCTAAAATAAAGAAAAAAATAATAATATTACAGTGTAATTTTTGGAAATATAAATTAATCATAATTTTCAAATTCTCCTAAAAATTCCTCCTAAAATCCGTTATCAAACGCAAAACCTAATTTTGAAATATCATTAATACCACCAACGTACAACGTGTTTCAGGATGGTACCGCGAAACTCCACGGGGTAGATTATTCGTGAAAATCTAAGGTGCTATTTTTTTTAAGTCACTATGTATTTTTTATTTGAGTACGGAAAACGAAAGGTTTTTTTGTAACCAACACTTTATAGCAAACATTATATCGCCGACTAAAGGCGGTAATTTACCGCTTCTGGCTTGTTATCTATCTAACGACTGATTATTATAGGTTTTTTGTTCTTGGGTGGTTAACTACTCCCACCAGATGTTAGCAATGACCTAAAGATATATCTATTGTGAAGCTACCACCATAATATAAGTTTTTGACAGCTAACAAACAAAATATTTGTAAAAAATTGGTAGCAAAATTAAAATTGGAAAGTTTAGGATAACGTGAATATTCTCCTGAAGTTTCGCTCCAGCACCCAGAAACACGGTGTAGGTATAAATAGTAAAAAAAAATTTGCTGAAACCACTTTAAAAACCTCAACAGACATATTTAATCAAGCCGATAATATTTTTAAAAGGTGATTTATGGAAATGATAAGAATAATACAACACACAGCATCCCCAAAGACGACATAGGCCCTGAGGGAAATTATTTTCCTCAAGGCCTCTTGTGTGGATTTATTGTAAAAAAATGGCATATAATTCAACACTCGTCACACACCAACATTAAACCAGCCTTTGATTCAGACATACACCAGCACAAAACTCGATCGCAAAATCAAATACGCTTATCGTCATCTACTCAAACAACTTAATTTGGAATGATCTCCATACAATACATCGCATATAAACAATACAACGCATTACCCAAATAATTAAAACTCCCAAGTTGCGAACAAAAAAATATTGGCAAAAGCACTTAAAGGATATTTTCAACAATTTTATTAATTAGTGATATATCCTATCTGTAAAACCTCTGCATGTGTGAATATCTTCCTTATTGTATTTATGATAGTTATTTAATTAATCTCTACTCATATGAGTCTCTTTTTGATATATGTTTTCGATTGTTCCTTCTTCTTTTGTACTCCCTTTGTAAAATGTGTTTTTCTTTGTAAAAATATTATTCCTTTTTATTTTATAATTTTGTCCTTCCCGGAATGAGTTTTTTTTTAACTTCTCGGGAATAATTTATTTTTCTTTATTTTCTCAAATAATTTAGACATACAAAATAATTCAAATTGTGCATCATCGTCTGAAGTGAAGATGTTCTGAACACAAGAAAAATATTTATATATCAGTTTTAAAATAGTAACTGAATGTTTGATGGTTGTCATTGCATGTTAATGGAAGGTACGAAGAGTTTGCATTATTGTAACCATTCATCCAAGTCGAAAAATGTTTAAAAAAAACGAAAATATTCAACAAAGTTATTGTACTATCAATGGGAATCAATTATTTTGCCTTCCGCTAGTTTGTGACCAGGAAATACACGCTTCACCATTGCATTATTTGGTGTCCCGGGATGTGCGATGTGCGTTGGTGTTATTTGTTCTGCGTGTTCAACGAGTCGAAATAACATTGTTCAGGTAAAACACACCATTTTCAACAATTTGTAATGGAATTATTTCTGGAATCCCGTTTCATCCTAACGATTCGGTTCTCGCTCAAAAGTACTATTAGCGGAACAGAAAAAATCAACATCATAAAAAAAAACGGCTTCATAAAAAGAAGAAAATTTATCTTGCAGGTAGTTTTGACATAGTTAAATATTGGGACATGTTTTTATTCTAATAAAATTGATGCGTAAATTCTTGGTTAAACATCAAAACCCTGCGAGCGCAAAATAACTTTAGTGAAATTAATATGTGTCATAACACATTTAATTAATATAAAGTATATTTGCGGTACGTTCCAGAGTGGTAGATCGCCATGGTGAAAGACCACCATTCAGAACCGAAACGTTGCGTGTTTGGTGACCAGATCTGAATAACCAGGTACTTCCAAACACTTCTTACCTTCCCTCCCCACTACCTTCAGCCTTACAACATACCCCAATTGGGAATGCTATAGTCCCACTGGCTCTAGACGGTTGGGAACAGTTGGGACTCTTGTGCGGTATTCACTATAAAGAAATAAAAATAAAATAACCTAACCTCAAAGATGGAGGCGTTCATTAAATAAAAATATATGTTATTTCGTGATGGTGGAATACCATTTTTTCCAATTTTTTTTCAAAACTTGTGAACTTTGTTCTATTTATTTGGGACCAAACCGGTTTCACACCGTTACGAGTTATAAAATTATGTTTATTTAATATTTCATCGAAAGTTGAACTGTTTTTGAACTCTAATAACGTCAGTTATGTTTGTTATACTTAAAATTAAGAACCTTAGTAATATAGAACACTAAAATATCTCAATGGTTGTGGCGGCTCGTGAGTTTTTAGTGTCCTAGAGTGCTAAGATTGAAAAATACGACATTGTTGGTGTTGTTGTGGCCGAAAATGATTTTTTTTTTTTTCAACTTTTTAATTTTTGTACGAAAATTTTCAAGATTTTTCAGTTTTGGTGGTGCACTGCACGGATTTCTGAAAAATCTTCATACAAAAAGTTGAAATTAAAAAAAAAAACGTTTTCGGCTACAACAACATCAATGATGACGTTTTTTTAATCTTACCACTCTAGCACACTAAAAAGTCACGAGCCGCCACTGCTCAATAGATGTTTGAAAATATGTACAAATTCATTAAAAGAGTGTTATTAATACAATGATAGAAGTTCATATTAACCGTAAAAAAAATTTTACACTATGTATGCAATAATTGAAATATCAAAATCATAATTAAAATAAGCAATATCCTTTGAGGCAGCCGAAACTTAATTACATATGCTTACTTAATATGTATAATGAAGTCGAGTAAAATTTCGCCATATGATTATATTCATGCTGCGAATTGAGAACAAAGAGCCTTTTCAGACAATTTTTGCACACCAATAATCAGTCTTCGATCGTTTTCCTATAGAGACGCAAATTAAAATCGCAAGGAAATCGTTGGATACAAAGAGAGAACTGTTTCTGAATAATTGCTATTTATACATCGGAACACATCTGTTACGCAGACGCGTGCAGTCAATATAGGCACATAAGCACTGCCTACCCTGCCATACTAGCATAAAAATATGAAATTATTGCAAAAAGTATATCTACACTTTCAAAAATAGGCGCGAAGTTCAGCTAATCGCACACCGCCGCGAGCGCCCCACTGACTGTCCTATAGTAACGTGTCAAAAGCAGTAACTATACGAGTATATGCCCAAACGCCGCCAAAGTCATAGTATATTCTTCTATGTTCACTAGACTACACAAAATATGTGGCTCGTTTGTGTTAGTGTCTTTGCAAGTGTCTAGGCAGTGTGTTTACAGGAATCCAATAACTATCAGTGACATTTGTAGGTACCTATTTTAATTATCAATTAATTCTCTATTTTTCCTACTGCCTACCCTGACCAAAAACTCTATGCACGCCACTGCTGTTACGTTACGAAATTAATATAGATTTTTAAAGTCTTTAAATTTCCTGCGGATCTGTAAACTTTGCTTGGAGAAAGCCCTCAAAGTAATATATTATCGAATAATCACAATGTCTTGGAAAGTAACGGAGTGTATAACTTTATACAGTAAACATCTGATAACAACCACTTGTTTTATGTAATTAAAAGCATCTTCATTGTCTTACACGCCGTAATCTTGATAACTTGCTTTTATGGCATGGAGAAATAGTGCACTTTTATTTTTTTACAGTATTTCTTTACGATGGCTCAAATATGTGTTCAAGTAGTTAGTACGTATTGCCATCATCATAATGTCATATTCTTGAATTTTTTATTGTGACCTTTATCCCTTTATACCGTGCACATCTGATGACTCGATGACCTTATAATATTTAATGTTTTTGAATTTTTTTACCAACACTTTAAATGTCTTCAATATTATTTCCTTTTCTTTGCTTTGACATTTTTTTTCTTCATATTTATACATACTTTTCATCTAGATTTCTTACACCTTTAGTTTCTAATAAATTGTTATTTAACCTGTTGTACACATACACTGTTATACCCGTATCTGATTTTTTTTCCCATTATTTTTGATAGCGATCATGAATTAAGATGGTTTTAATTTGCATACATATCTGTAATAATATATTATTTTCTCGTTGTTATATTGGGTTAGGTAATTAAGTGTGAAGCGCACTTGAGGAGAATTATAACAAAACAGTGAATTCTTAATCACTGTTCTTATTTTACCGTCAGTTTCGCGTTAACGGATTCCAAATTGAGAGTCTGTGAGGCTTTAATCGTTTGAACTGATCAGTTCAACTGAAGTTACTCCACCAAACTTGCGATGACTGAGCTGATGATGTCCGCACCCTCATAACCATATTTGATTGTCGGATATCTTCGTTGCATGCTCCCACCCAACGGATCCGTCCCTGCTTAGTAAATCTTGTTGGGCTCTTCAAACCAATTGTCTTTTGTTGGCAAAGCTCGTGGTTGTCTGTAGGAACCTTTACCTTTGACGGCTTTACAGATATTAATCCAATACTCTTGCAAAAAGGTCCAGCACTCTAAACCGTAGCCTTTCAATGGGCTGATGAGAGAAGCCTTGATATGAAATGTATTTGGAAACCTGTGCGTTATCTGCTGTCCGACGTGATTCTTCCATATTAATTTTTTTACATTAATTTCACACAGAAAACAAGACAAAACAGAAGAGTCAACTTTGATTATGCTGCGTAGGGGTCTTTTTGATGAAATGAAGGAATGAACCTGGGTCTTGAAGAGGCTCATGTTGTAGGAAGGAGGAAACACAGAGGCCAGCAAATCATTCTACAGCCGAACTGTTAAACACAAGAACGAGTTCTCATTTGTCGAATGTTAACCGTGTACAAATGTTGAGCGCGCGTTTGCAGAGTTGTTTGGAGAGTTCGTCTGTGCACCGGTGCCGAAGAGATCAATGACGCAAGTTCATCGGAGCATCTTCCATTGAAATACCGGTAGAGCAAGGACATCATTCCTACCTGACGTCTGTGCTTCAAAGATTGCAATCCGTTTGTTTAGATAGGAGAATATATCAAACGAACCGCCTCTTTCTGCACAGGGCTTAGGCTTTTTTCAGATCTTTTGGGCCTCCTAGCCAGAGGTGACTGTCAAATTTAACAGAGGGTACGATTGCGAATTATACAAGGTCAGCAGAAATCTCCGTTAATTTTTCTGTCACACAAACTGTACTATCTAAGTATGAACCTTGTATTCTATCAAAAACGGATTCAGTTTCAACTGAACAGTTAGGAATGTTTTTATATTGGGCGGTATAAGTTGATATTTTTACGATCTCTAATAAAATCACTTAAAATAAAGCGTTTTGCTTGCTGCCTACCTATATACTGCTTCCGGAGTTTTGGAGGAGAAATAAAAATATAATGAAGCCTTGGCAAGCAGATTGATAAGAAAGATAATAGTTTTTCTTCATTAGTATGCAAGACGTGTGAAAAAATTCTCAACAGCCCTTCGGAGGCAATCTTTTACTGCGTCGATAGCATCTCAGGAAGGAATAAGTATGGCTGAATGGACAAGTGTTTTCACATCATAAAACTTCTTTCTTAATACATTTTGCAAGAACTGTATTCTTAACGAGCTTGAAATATTCGGCAGCCCAATGTTACTTTTTGGTTTTACCCTTGCATCCGGTTTGGTTAGCGGGAAAATATTTTTTAGTCTTCTTAACCTGACTAACCATTACGCTAATTAAAGCATCCAGTGAATATGAATGATATTATTTTATATGACCGGTCGGTAGCTGAGTGGACAAACGCGTCGGATTCCCACCCGGGCGTCGTGCGTTCAATTCTTCTGCTGGCTAAGTCCTCCATCATTGCACAAGCAACATCTTCCGCTTCTTGTGATGGCAGTAGGAGTTTTTCAAATATTGTCAGGTTATTCGTAACCCGGGAATATTTGTCTTTCTTTGAAAAAAAAAAAATTTTTTTTCAGATATCGATCTAACTCCGTGTTAAAAATACAAGTGTTCTACTATTAGGCCACAAAAGAGGTAATTTATACATAAATACGGCAGATTTCCTACCGAATTCAAATGACGACGAATACGTTTCCTTCACACGTCGGTTCTAATTAAACACAAGCACACTGGCAATCCTTGAAGATCGTTCAATACCGGCCGCTTGCCGCGCGTTCCACCTCGTTGTTTAATAACAATTTTAATAATTATTCCCCTTGTATACACCATTAATAATTATACATAACACGCCAATTACGAAGGTGTAAACCAGTTGCGTACCAAATCTGGTTCGAGGGCTACTTCCAATTCTATTCGTATCTTGTTAAATAAAACCAAAAGTATCTTCTGATCCGCTTTAAAAAATAATTTTACTCGTATTTTTAAATTATCAATAGTATTATAGACAGCCCTCATTTATTGAACCTTATTTCCT